>CM070504.1:23269065-24006385 GCA_036346375.1 Guadua angustifolia | reverse complement strand
CCTTAGAGTCATGCTTAGTTTTGTAGACCCATTTACAACCCACTGTTTTGACTCCATCAGGTATGTATACTAAATCCCAGACATCATTAGTGCTCATAGATTTTATTTCATCATGCATGGCCTCAAGCCATTTATCTGAGTGCTTACTACTTATGGCTTCCTTAAAAGAGATGGGATCATCCACTTTCCCTATATCATTTACATCTTCATTCATGTACACGACATAGTCATTAGGAATAGCAGATCTTCTAACCCGTTGTGATCTTCTAAGGGGTTCATCAGTTATCACAGGCGGTTGTTGAGGCTCATCATTAGACGCTGTGTTAGGTTCATCGTCAGGAGCCGCATTAATTATCGTAGAATCTTCAACTGGGGGCAGCATAACACCGGAATTCTGAATCGGTGTAAGTATTTGAGGCACATTAATAATAGTCTCTGGGATTATTAGTAATGGAACATAATTCCGAATCTCCTCAAGATCTATCTTTCTAGCCTCTGAGCTCCCACTAATTACACCATTCTCCATAAATATAGCATGCCTCATTTCTACAAACTTAGTGATACGATCTGGGCAATAAAATCGATACCCCTTAGATCTTTCGGGATAACCGATAAAATGGCAACTTACAGTCTTAGGGTCTAATTTCCCAATATGTGGATTAAAGATTTTTGCTTCGGTAGGACAACCCCACACACGTAAGTATTTTAAGCTCGGTTTCCTTCTAGTCCAAAGTTCATAAGGTGTCTTAGCGACTGATTTGTTGGGAACCTGATTAAGTATATGTGCAGCTGTCTTTAATGCTTCCATCCATAATTTCACTAGTAAACTGGTGACGAATACTCATACCCGGGGTACCCCACAGCAAAGTATACATCTATTTCAAGATCGTTTTCTCTCGATGTCTACGGATATGGTCAAGAAGGCGGCGATCTTTGAATCTTTGGAGAGGGTATTACCAAAGTCTCCGTCCCTCACAGATGGGATTATCCCTAAATATTGGCAGGAATGCCCGATGATTCGTCCTGGGCCCGGCTCTAAGCCCCAAGGGGCCACAAAGGACTCTCCGCCTTGTTCAAGCCCATCAAGGGTGGTCCGACCCCGCCACTGGTCGAACGCCCCCGAGTCTCGACCTGGCCTCAGGTCGCACTACTACAGAAATGATTTTCCTAGACACCAAGGATTTCTTTCCACAGCGGATTAAAGAGAGCGCCTCAAATGGTGAGGCGGTCCTTGGGGTTAAAACCGCTTTGTGTAAAGGTATCTTCACAGGCGCCTCACGAAGAAACCGATTGCGAAAATATTGATCTCTTCACGGCGGTGCCCTTTAGATGCCGCTGTGTAAACTATTCTCTTCACGGTGGCACTCTTAAGAAACCGCTGGGAAATTGCGATCTTTACGGTAGGCTTTCTTCTGGCCGCATGCTGAAATCGCGATTTCCACAGTGATGCGTTAAACAAGCCGCCTTAGTTAATTATATTGACGGCCTAATTAATTAAGGAACACCTGTGGTGATGTTCAAGTCTTTAAAGGCGTAGTTCTTAAACAAACCGCTGTCCAAATTTTGTAAATGCTTATGCGCATATCTTGTGACGAAGGAGATGCGATATGCGTTCTTATGTATGCGTGCGGATCATCCTTTGTTCTACAATACCTGCAAAACACAGAAATCCAACGTCCAGGCAATACTCCGGTATGAGTTTTTATTGACATACCGGATCATCCGTTACGTTGCAACAACGCCAATACACAGAGAAATCCAACGTCCAGAAAATACTCCGGTATGGTTCTTTTGGCCTTTGACGGATCATCCGGTAGTCTTTTTTTGCTTGATCGTTATTATTTTTCGCAGGCCGTTGTCTTAGGGAGCCGCTGTGGAAACTTCGCTTTAAAGCTCGAGCAGATCGTTCTCTGCGGCGATTCCAGGCGGCCCCAAAATTGTGAAAACAAGGGGGGAGCTAGGTTTTGAACTTGAAATCCTTGGAATAGTTAACTCTCTAATGTAAGAGCATCTCATTTCGACATTTGTAGAGGTTTATATATCTTGTGGAGAGGAAGATGTAGTGTAGATAGAATGTGCATGGGAGAGGGTTGAAGCAGGAGATTGGCGCCATTGACACTCTTTAAAATTCGTGATTCACTTTTTGACACCACAGTCATTGTCATAGACTCAGATGGACCCACATGTCATAGACACATCACCAAAAACCAACGAATTGAGTGTCCTTTGGACTAATTTAATTTTTCGTTGAAGCCCTCACCTTCTAGATCTCAGAGCGGATCTTGTATCCCTCCCTCTCTCTAGAGGGAGAGAACGATCCCCTCTCTAGATCTAGAGGAGAGGACCTTACATTCTTTCGTGATTTTAATAAAATCATTTTATAGTATTTAACTTAGGGTTCTCTTGTTAAAGTTCTATCTAAATAATTGACATTTCAATCTGATTTTCTATTTCGTGTTCAAGATGGAAAGGGCATGGATGTACAATGCCCCAAGAAATAAGGGTGTATTCCTCAAACATTTCGAAACTTTTATTAAAGCCGCTCGGAAGGGCCTTTGGACTAAGAAGGAAGCGAAATACTTTGTCCATGCAAAGACCGTAAGAACAATGTAGGGTGGGGAGATTTAAGTGTAATCACAACATACCTGATCATGAGAGGTTTTATAGAGGATTACACATGTTGGTCCAACCATGGCGAGCAACGTACATCGCAAACAACCGATGATGTTGATCCCGATCTCGTGGATGATCAAAGTGCCGGAGGCGACACTGATGGTTTGGGAGATGAAGCTCACGTGCATGCTCGTTTGCTAAATGATGGTCGCATCGCTGATGTAGAGGAAATGTTGCGCCATGCCGAACCACAGGTTTTAAAGGAGATGACAGGTTTAGATAATGTCGATGCATTACACAAAGCAGCGAATGATCTGTTATATGAGGAATGCAAGGGTTGTCCTCCAGAGTTTACGGTGTTGCATACGGTGCTGATGCTTCTACGGTTGAAGGCTAGCAATGGATGGTCGGACAAGAGTTTCACCGATCTGTTGAGGCTCTTGGCAGAAATACTTCCGAAAGCTAATGGATTGCCCACCTTGCCGACGAGCACTTATTTCACTAAGAAGCTTATCACTCCGATGTCATTGGATGTGCAAAAGATACATGCATGTCCGAACCATCAGATCCTCCCATCGTGATAAAACCTTCCGAGGCCGTAAAAACAGAGCCTGCCTCGTTCCATCCACTTTGTTGGTAGGGTTTCGGTTTCTATCCTAAGTGGCGGCTGCGGAAGTGATGCGATTTTTTAGAAGAAAGCCATTGATTTCGAAGGGTGATATTAGATTCCTTTGATTTTGGTGATCTAAGGTTAGTAATGTGTTTTAATTGCATTATATTCAACATCTAGCTTGATAAGGAAGGAATTTGATGATTTTTTTAGATCTCGCTTGTAGAACCATGTGTTGGTTTTTTGATGAATAAGGTTAGCTAGTAATGGTTCTATTTGCATAATATAATATTCGATCATGATGTAGCTAGCTAGCTTGTTAAGGATAGAATTTAATGATTGTTTAGATCTAGCTTATAGATCAATTCAAGTCTTTTGGTGATCTAAGATTAGTAATGGGTTCTAATTTCATTATTATATTGAAGATTAATTTGAATTTTGTTAATTATTTCTTTGTGATGTAATTAAGGTATGTAATTGCATAATTAGTTTAAGAATGTGTGCATACGCACTACACCAGTGCACTTAATATTTAACACTAAGTGTTACATGTGTAGCGTAGATGGATCGAAGTGGATGTCTGTTGAGAACCGTCACAGTGCCGAGTACCTTAATGGCGTCTCCACATTCAAAAGAGAGCTGCAGAGGAGGATATGTTTAATAAGGGGTGCAATTCATGTCATGTCCGTGCATTGATTGCGAAAATCTCAAGATGTTTCAACTCAACAAGCAGATCGAAGCACACTTGATTCAAGGGGTTTCAAAAGGGCTATACATGTTGGACTGTCATGGCGAAGAGCATAATATCTGAAGCGACAAGTAGTGTTAATATCGTCGGCGATGTCAATGATATGTCGGATGATCATATCGATTGTGCTTCCGATGAGGACAAGGTTGCACGATGACAATTTGGATCGAGATGCTACGATGCTGAAGAAACCTTGATGGGGAGTATGGGCAGTTCGAGGGCTTAATGGAGGACTCGGAGAAACCTTTGTTCGCAGGGTGCAAGTTGAAATACACAAGGTTGTCATCCGTGCTTCAACTACTCAAATTGAAGGCAAGCAACGGTTGGTCCGACAAGAGTTTCACAGTAATATTCGTCTATTGGCGGACATGCTTCGAGAGGAAGCGAGTTGCCGACAAGCACCTACAAAGCCAAGGTGTTCTTTGTCCTTGGGAATGGAAGTAGAAAGAATACATGCATGTCCAAACGACTGTATCCTGTACCGCAAAGAGTACACAAACTTGCATATATGTCCGGTGTGCAACGCATCCCGGTACAAGCGTAAGAGTTATTCAGATGATGATGGCGAGAGCATTGAGGTGAAAAAAGGTACTCCTGCTAAGGTGGCATGGTATCTGCCTGTAATTCCCCGTTTGAAGCGTTTGTTTGCGAACCCAAAGGAGGCAAAAGCCGCTGCGTTGGCACTTTGAGGCGCGAAGAATGATGGAATGCTAAGGCACCCTGCTGATTCCATCCAGTGGAGAAACATCGACAGGAGCTTTCAAGAATTCGGTGCGGATCCGAGAAATATAAGGTTTGGATTGAGTACAGATGGAATGAATCCTTTCGGTAACATGAGCAAATAGGCATAGCACTTGGCCCAGAATCTCAGTATCTACAACCTTCCTCCTTGGTTGTGTATGAAGCGAAAGTACATTATGTTGTCTCGTGCTTATCCAAGGACCGAAACAACACAGGAACGATATTGATGTGTACCTAGCTCCATTGGTGGAAGATCTAAAAACACTTTGTGGGTTAAGGGTACACGTATGGGATGCGTATAAACGAGAGAACTTTACTTTGCTTTGCTTGTTGTTCTCGCACTATAAATGATTACCCCGCTTGCTAACTCTGTCGGCCGAGTACAAAAGGAACCAAAGCTCGTGCACTCACCGCTTAGATGATACCGAGAGTTTATGGTGAATCACTCCCATAAAACCGTGTACATGCGTCATCAGTAGGTTCCTTGGAGGAATCACCCATATCGCAAGATGAAGCAACTTTTCACGGAAGGAACGAAAATGGTCCAGCTCCAAGGCGTTGAGCGGGAGAGATGTTCATGACATTGTTAAGGATTTGGATGTTGCGTATGGAAAGGGACGTAAATCAAGTACCCGTGAAAAGAGCATGTGGAAGAAGAGATCAATATTCTGGGACCTACCTTACTGGGAGCACCTAGAAGTTCGCCACTGCATCGATGTCATGCACGTAGAGAAGAATGTCACTGCATGGAAGACCCGACTTGCAATCACATTTGTTCAATCTTTAATTACCCTACCTAAAGTAATCTATAAAGTACATCTATAATTTTTACCAAAGTACCATGTTCGATCTCCCACCGTGGCACGACGGTGACGCTGCATCAGAGCATGTCGTCCGGCTACTCTGCACCGTGGCCATACGGTGACCCTGCGCAAAGCCACTTCATATGGCATGAAGCAAATCACACACTCTAGTGTGTCCGGTTCGATGGAGAAAGCCGTGGTTGCCGTCGCCTCGCCATGCTGCCTGCGGCTCTTGGTTGATTTATTAGTCGAGTTCCATCAACATTATCGTAAGAAGGGGGAAAAAGCGCTACAAATGTTTATATTTTAAGTCTATCCTGATCGGACAAACTGTTGCCTCAATGCATATAGGAAGTGCAGATATTCAATTATAACATCTATAACTGGTTGTGCCTTATAAATATCGTTGTAGAAATATTGATGGAAATTTCGAACAACACCATAACTAATGGAGGTTCTGCTGGGGGTGTGGGAAAAAAAGGTCATCACAGACGGTTCTTATTTGGAACCGTCTGTGATAATTTCATATCACAGACGGTTATAATTTGGAACCGTCTGTGATAATTTCATATCACAGACGGTTCTCATTGGAAACCGTCTGTGATATTTAGTTATCACAGACGGTTGCAAATGAGAACCGTTTGTGATAACTAAATTCATGCAGACGGTTTATTAATACAACGTGATATATATTTTCTCGAGCGGGTATAGAACCGTCTCGATGATCTCCTTCATCATGCAGACTTATTATTCTTGACGGTTCACAAAACCGTCTCGATGACGTTATGAACAAATGCTGTGATGAAGTTTTACGTAGTAGTGCCTCTTCCGTAAAGATTACACGGACTTGGATCAATGCCCGGTGTGCAAAGCGAGCGGTATAAGAAGAATGATGACTCCACGACGATGATGATTCTTCACCTAGCACTACGAAGAATAAGAAGAACAAGAATAGTACTCTTGGTAATACGAAGATGACAGTCTTGAGCACGGACAAGAAGAAAAGAATCCTGCGTTGGTGATGTGGTACTTGCGATTATTGACCGCTCAAAAGCGTTTGTACTCGAATGAGAGGGACTCGAACTAATGGGTTGGCATTCGACAAGCGCAGAAAAGATGGAAAGATTCGACACCTAGCCGATGGTAGACAATGGAGAAATTTTGATCGCATGTATCCAGATTTGACAATGAACCCGGGAATGTAAGGTTCGACCGAAAATCGATGGTATGAATCCTTTCGGTGAATGGAATGCCACACATAGCACTTGGCGATAGTCTGTCCATCTACAACCTTCCTCCATGGCTATGTATGAAGAGAAGGTACCTAATGTTGTCCATTCTTATCCAAGGTCCGAGACGACTGGAGTACATATTGATGTGTTTCTCGAACCATCGATGGAAGATATGGCCATGTTACGCACGATGGGGTCCAGGTGTGGGATCAGTTCCAACAACAGTACTTCACACTAAAAGCCATTATTTTTGTTACCATCAGTGATTACCCCGCCCTGCTAGCCCTATCGGGTCAGATTAAAGGGAAGACAGCTTGTGTAGTATGCATGGATGAAACTGTGTCGACGTTCCTTCCATGTTCACAGAAGTTAGTGTACATGCGGCACCGCCGTTTCTTGAAAGCTCACAAATACGCAAGATGGGCAAGTATTTTGACAATACGGTTGAGGAAGGTGTGGCTCCAAAGCGCCATAGCGGGAAAAAAGTGTTTGAAATGGTCCAGAACATCAAGGTGGTTTTCGGGAAGAAGCCGGTGCAGGGCCAAAAGAGGGGTCGAAAGAGGAAGAATACCGATGAGGAGGTTCCTCCGCCTGTTGTCCTGTTCAAAAAGATGTCAATTTTCTACAAGTATTTGCCCTACTGGAAGGACTTGGAAATTCGCCATAGCATCGATGCCATGCATGTCATAAAGAATGTCTGTGAAAGCGTGCTAGGTCTCTTGTTGGACATTCAGTACAAGACAAAGGATGGTCTTAAAGCTCGTAAAGACTTAGTAGTACTTAAAATCAGGAAAGAACTACACCCTCAAGAAAGAACACATGGAAAGTATTACCTTCCCCAAAGAGGCTACTCTCGGCGGTGAGAAGAAAAGATCGATGTGCAAGTGCTTACGTGGGGTCGAGTCCCGTCGGTTATTCATCCAACATCAAAAACCTAGTATCGATGAAAGATTTAAAGATAAGTGGTATGAAGTCTCACGACTGCCACGTCATGATGACACAAATGCTCCCAATTGCAATCGGGGTATCAACTCAACATTTGTAAAGGTGGCCATCCTGCGGTACATGTCATTTACGCAATGCGATTTCACGAAGGTAATCGATGATGAGCAATTTGAGCTATCTGCAGAACTACATAGTGAAGACTATAAACCAACTTGAGATGTGCTTCCTCCATCCTTTTTCGATATCATGCCGCACCTCTTGGTTCACCTTGTCGAGGAGGTAAAGGTATCTTTGGGACGATATTCTTACCTTTGGATGTTTCCATTTGAGAGGTGGATGGGCTTACTTAAGAGCTTACAACGGAATCGTGCTTACCCAGAGGGTTCCATTATTGAGGGCTACAATACCGAGGAAGTCATTGAGTGTTGCACGGATTACTTCATGCTCACGAAAAGGCCGATTGGTGTGCTGTCCCTCGACATGAGGGAGGTTGGTGGTCTAGGGACTAAGGGAAAGAAAAGATTCATCGACCATGAGTACAAGAATGTGGACCAAGCACATTTTACCGTCTTGCAATGACTAAAGATAGTGGAGCCGTATGTGGAGCAACACGGAAGAGCTTGAAAGAGAAAATCCGGGGCGCCAAGTTGATTGGATCTGAAAGAGAATAAGCGCATGTTTACCACATGGTTCAAGAACCAAAACATACCAGATGGTGAGGACGAAGAAAGCGAAACATTGAAAATGTTGGCTCATGGCACATCAAGTCGGTAACATCATGGCTAGCGTATGACATCAATGGGTACACGTTTTATACCATTCAAAAGGACAAGAAGGCGATGGCCCAAAAGCGATGGCGTTCGGGTAGAAGCCATAGATGCGACGGGGAGAAGAACACCTACTATGGAATCATTGAAGAAATTTGGGAACTTCGACTATGGAAGGGATATGCAGATCCCGTATTTCACAAGAATCGGGTCAAACATCCTAATGGTGTGGAGGTGGACAACTATGGGTTCTGGCTATCGACCTCAACAATCTTGGACACAAAACTCGACCCTGGATACTAGCTTCGAAGTCTCGCAAGTTTTCTACATAGTGACCCGGTAATAAGAAAAGGAACATAGTTGTTCCGGAAAACAAAGGATCGTTGGAGTTGACAATGTGCACGACGAGGCGAGAATACAATCGATTCGACGACCTACCGCCTTTTGGAGATCGGAGAGGATCAAACTTGTAGAAGAAACCCTCGATATTTCAATGATGCCATATATGCGTGATGATTGCGTCGGAAAAGTTGTTAAAGGCAAATAGGGACACGTTATGTAAAAACTTAATATGTAATAGAACTTATATTTTTTATTGGATTTGAGTAAAACTGTTGTGTGAAAGTTCAGGATAGTACGGTAGGTAATTCGCTATTAGGCCGGATCATCATGTAAATTGAAGCCAACAGAGGCCCGAGGAAGCCAAGCACTATTCGTCCGGACAATAATCCGGTACGGTTTTTTCTCTACTTAACGGAACGTCTGGTATGTGAATCTTAGCTTCGAGGCCTCCGTCGTCCGCATTCGAGAGCGTCTTTATCTTTTACTATACGGATCGTCCGATATTCGTATTGTCTGCGCTCACTGTTATTGTGACTGCTAGGTGCTAGCACACCGCTACACAAGATGATCCGATGCCTTTTTCATCAGGTGGCGGACCATCCTGCCACCGAGTCGAACAGAGGCATCGATCTGGTCAGATGATGTTTCCGATAACGGATCATCCGGTATGTTGATCTTAACCTTATCTTATCTAGCTAAAAACACGCCGTACATTCAGGGAACCGCCTGTGGACCCTGTATATCGACCGCACCTAACTACTCCTCTCTCCACGCCTCCACGCCGCCTTGCGCCGCAGCCCGTTTCCGTGCCTTGCGACGCTGTACTCCAATCCTTCACCGCCTCGGCCGCCACATGCCGATTCGCGCCACCCATTTTGTCGCCGCCGAACAAACCGAGCCCTCGGTTGGTGACGACTCTCCTTCACTTTGTAAGCGGTGAGATCCACATCCCTCTGGTTTCTTTGGACTCCATTCAAATGCATATGAATACGATGCAAGTTCTTGACATTCAACCGTGCAACTTGCGGATGGCGAGGAAAAAGGAAGGAAAAGAAATTGTTGTCTTGGTGAGAAGGCTAAGAAGTCCAAATTCTGAAGAGCGAAGCGGTGAGATGGCTGCAGATCTGAACTTAGCTCGAGCATGCGGGCTTGGCCGCCAATTGCAGATTAGAGACACCAGAGTCAGCAGAGAGGGTCGAGAGAGAGGGGGGCACTCAATTCACGAGAGGTGGTGCGGCACCTCCTCTTCGTTCTAGCCGCGTGCTTACTCGTGGTGGTTCGACATCTTCCGAGCACATTGCTAAGCGGTGTATGCTCGTCCCAACATAGTTCCGCATGAGGAGGAGATCGGCGATGAAAAGGAAGAGGGCGAGGAGTACCATGTGCCACATCGACCCGAGATAAGACTTAGAGACCTTCGAACCTCTCATCCGGAGGGTAAAGACCCTTCGTTTCTCGATGTCAATGTCGGTTTCCGCAAGCGAGAGAATTTGGAGTTCATAGGAGGTTACGGGCGGTTCTTCATGAGAGCTTCTTTGCTACGTATAGAGAGCTCGGGGTCGATTGAGCATACATAGGGCGCTCAACCGCCTCTTCTTGCAGAGGGCAGCGGGTGGGGTGGGCGTTCAGAGACACTTGACCATTTGGAAGGTCTTACCGGTCATTGATGAGTTCGACACGGTAGTGGAAAAGTGGGTCGAGACTTCTCGCTTCTGATTTGGATCGACCCGAACACAGATACATTCAATTCATGCACGACGGAGAACCCCGGAGGGTGTACAGTCCACTTTGCTTGAGTTGTTTGGTTTTGAGAAGGAGCCCGAACTTTGCATCGGTGGTGTCTGCGAGACATCACTGCTTGCCTCGTCGTGCTAAGGCGGAGGGTGTTTCCGACAGATGACCAGATTCGCTTTCTATTCAAAAGCCATTCCTCGTTGGATCGCCGCCATCCGCACCGTCTCACTCCGAGGCAAAGGCGGTCCACATGGCTTTGAGGAAGTCCTTTGTTGCGAGGATTGGGAATGCCGAGGCGATCACTAGTTTGCGGCGATGGCTACTTTATTCGATCCTATCTCACGAGCCGTTCGACATTCTCGACTTTATCATCTGTGAGATTGAAGATGCTATTGCAGATGCTATGAGTTTGGCGGACAACAACCATTTGCGCATATAATTTCTTACAAATGCAGATATCTTCGCTCGAGATGAGCATCGTGAGGAGTACCGAAAGGCGAGTTAAGTCTTCGTCGATACATGCCTCCATCTCTTGACGGCAGATCAGAGGACAACGTTCCATGAGGAGGGCTCGGGAGCGGATACCGAGGAACCGAGAGAGACCGCTCAAGGGAGGACCGGGCACTAGCAGAGGCTTGAGGAGCATCTTTGGGTTGGCGCGGATCATTGATATTGGTGGGATAGCGGCGGCGATGAGGAGGAAGACCACGAGTACTTTCAAAGAATCTGAGCCCACGACCACGAGGCGGTGGATCGGGCTCATGCACGAGGATCGAGATGACTCAGCTGCACCGTCAGCAGCTCTTGACGTGACACCGGTGACTCCGTCTTCTGTTTCTCGGCCCTCCGAGCTTACTCACGTACTTGCTTCGATTGTTGAGTTGCAGAAGTCTCAGGCAGCTTCAATTGCCCAACAAATGGAGACACAGGACCCAATTACTAGAGGAGATGAGGTTGCATCGTGACGACCGAGCGACTTTGGTACGGTCGGATGCAAATGGCTCGGATGTTCACTTTCTTCTCAGTGCTTTGGTCGGTTGTACAATGCGATTGGTCTTACCTGACCACGTTGCCGGCTCGATTCCACCTCTCGCTATCGGCATTGCTGCCCCACTTGCTTCTGTTGGGGGCTTCCTGCCCACTCCGTGTCCACGTTCCCACCAGCTCCTACGGTCTTGACAGGGATGTTCTCTAGACCAGCCGATGATAAGGCATCCGCTCCGTTATCCACTACTCCACCTACTTTAGCGGATGCACCCACATCGACCATGCCTACCCCGTGCTCGACTGAGACCGAACATACGTCCGTGCATCTTGACATGGTGACGAGATGGCTGCTTTCGAGTGTAGTATTGTTGAGTTCTGCACCTATCGAAGCGGTGCCGACTCCTCAAGTTGACGACGATCCAGTCATTGCCTCCGAGTGTGCTCCTGTGAGTTCACCTACAGCCCCTGAGGCCCCTGATGAGGATAACATTGCGCCAACATGTACAGAACATCAGTCTCCAGACTCAATACACATTGCTGTGATTACTCAAATCACAGAGAATATTCTTGTCTGGTGTTGTGGATCGACCTCCGAACCGACAAAGGCGGCGCGAGACAGGCCCATCAGACCCCCTTGCCGGCGACCAAGCGATTGCTCCGACCCCTTCACCAATAAGTTCACAGGCCCCTCATGAGGAGACTAAAGCTACAAAGTCCCAGGAGGAGAACCTCGACGAGCCTGACGCCGACGGTGTTGAGCGCGAGGTCGATAGGGAAGACTCAAACTCGCTCGATCTTTTGGTACTAGTCCAAGCACGGACGAGTAGTTCTTGCTTAATCGCCACTTGTCTTTTCGGTTGTTATGCACTCTAACTTGCTTGATATGTCGTATTTCGATTTATTTGTGTTAGCCTAGATTGGAGCGATGCATTTCATGACAATTTTATTTAACTTTGTACTCTTTCATGACAATCTGCAGAAAGCTTTTTGCGGTAGGATGGTCGGTATACATATATTTACACATACCGGATCATCTGATTTGTAGTTCGTTGTAGCCCCGGCGAAAGTTATGCGATAGGGGATGATCCGGTGCGTTATCCTAACCTTGGCCGGATCGTCCGGTCTGTGTAATCGGCTCCCGTGCTTGAGGAGAGCACCTAGCAAGACAACAGGTGTAGAGCTTTGGTCTCCCGGCCAATCACTTTCTGAGGCGATTGCTACGATCACAGAGAATAAGGCTGCTATCTATCGATTACACCGAAAGGAACAACTACGAGTGGCGCAACATTCAGATAACTCGTCCTTACATGAAGATCCGACAAGAGCTAACACCACTAAAATCAACTCAGCACTACGTGTCCGTACGTTCTCGGGCTGGGAATGCCCAAAGATCGGAGCCGGAGCTGGATCAGCCTCGCGCTCTGCAACAGAGTCGCCGGCAGGCTCGTGGAGGTCATGATATTGAAATGGTCTACTCTCGTCACCATCGGACCGATGGGCTAGCGGTGATGTCGTAGGAGCAGGCTATGGGTTGTGGGCTTGGGGGTCTCCGGGAGTTGTCTCTGCCGCACTAACAGGGCCCACCCTCGGACCCTGTTAGTGCGGCAGAGACAACTCTGAGACCCCAAGCCCATGACCCATAGCCTGCTCCTACGACATATTTACATAGACAGAGAATCACAGACTTGCTTTTCTACCGGCGGATGATCCCATGTGCACATATTTACATAGACAGGAGAATCTCAGACTGCCCTTTTCTACCTACTGGGACGATCGGTATGCTAGGCGCAGGCAAGGTCCCTTCGCCTTCCGGTGCTTATATTAACCAACGGGGAGCGATTCGTGTTCACAACTTCCCCAAGCCATTCCTCTTCTCTCCTCCTCGGCAATGTCGGCCTCCTCGTCCTCATCCTCCTCCGCTATGTCGGCATGAGACCGAGTCCACGAGAAGCGGCGCGTGACTCGATCGCCGTCGCCGTCGGCCCGATCGTCGGCGTCGTCAAGCTGGGTCCCCGATTGCAGAGCGAGGAGGAGGCCATCCATGGTGGCGGCGATAGCGGTAGCGTAAGCGGCGGCGGCGGCGGCAGCGGCAAGGCGGCGGCGGCGGCGGCGGCAGCAGCGGCGGCGGTGGCGGCGGCGCCCGCGACCACGAGGTGAAGCCAAGGAGGAGGAGGAGGAGGAGCCGGTTGGCGGTGGGGAGCGGCAGCAGCGGCGTTAGCGAGGAGAAGCGCGGCGACTACATCCCGTCTTGTACCGCTTGACACCTCCTCCTCCTCGGCTCCTCCTCGGTGACGTCTTGCTCTCGTTGGACGAAGACGGCAGCAGCGATTCTGGATGTAGATAGAGTAGTTTAGGTAGGTATCTAGTTGGCGCATAATTCTGATGTACTACTTGCGCCCCTTTTGGATGTACATTTTGTTAATGTAATGTGCATTGCATTGTTCCCATGGTAATAGAATTGAAATTTCAGAAAATGACACTCGAATTCTCCCCTCAATTCGCGGTCTCCCCAAACGAGAGATTTGGTTATTTGCCACTTTAAACATGTGGCTTCGCAAAATTGCCACTGGACCTACATTTCATTGACTCATACGGTCCCATATTTCATTGGCTCAAGTGGCATCATATCCAAAAGGTCAAATCTTTAAGTGGCAAATGGACAAAAAAGCCTTCGAAATGCGACCTCTCCCAATAGTACAAAGTGGAAGATCCTTTGACTAGACAGGATCATCCTCTTTGTACTCTTCGAGAGGTCGATTCAAGGCTTTTTGTCCATTTGCCACTTAAATATTTGACTAGACAGGATCTTCCGCTTTGTACTACTGGGAGAGGTCGCATTTCGAAGGCTTTTTTGTCCATTTGCCACTTAAAGATTTGACTTTTTGGATATGATGCCACTTGAGCCAATGAAATATGGGACCGTATGAGTCAATGAAATGTAGGTCCAGTGGCAATTTTGCGAAGCCACATGTTTAAAGTGGCAAATAACCAAATCTCTCCCCCAAACTATGGACGGACCATCCGGTCTGTGCAATCGTCTCGCCTGATATACGACGCCGCCTGTAGAAATCGTTGGAACCGCCTATGGAAATCTTGTGCACCGCCTGTGGAAATTCCTAACCCCTAAAATCTCTAGGCGGGAGATCGAATTGCTCCGCCCGTCCAAAGCGGCAAAGCCAAATTTCCCCCGTCGACACCTCCACGCCACCGCCCTCGGTGACATCCCTTCGGGCTCGCGCCTTCGACAACCGTTCCGGCGCGCTCGGTGACCTCTCCACGGGCTCGCGCCTACGACTACCGTCCGCCGCGCCGTCGCCCCCTTCGTCCACGTCGCCTCGCTCGGTGACCTCTCGCATGACCTCGCTCCTCCGACGAACTTTCCGCCGGGTCGTCAACTGCCGAAGCCCCAATTCCCCTGCCGACGCCGCCCCGCCGCCTCGCTCGGCCTAGCAAGGCAAGTGCATCCGACCACCCTTATATCTTGTTATCTTTGCGAAAAAAGTTTCGGAAGATATGTCTAAAGTAGATGGTGATTGATAGAGTATGAGTACTGCGCCGAACATAGAGCAATTCTTTTGAGATATCATAAGTATTTATTAATAAAATCGAAGTTGAAGTTGGAGTTACCAAAGTTTGTGGAGTCGGTTTGGATGGACGTATGAATACTCTACGGATAGTTTTTTGAACCGCATGTTGTAAACGATCAAGAGCCAGTCCGAATTGATCTTGTAACCAGTGGCGGAACTAGAGCAAAAGATGGCGGACATTGGTAAATACTAAAATATATCATCCAATTTCAATAGCCTGGAAAAAGTTAAAGGAGCAATATGAATTAAAGTTATGAACAAAAAAGATAGAGTAATCAAATAAAATAGATACATTACCTTTTAGTATTTCCGTTCTTTCAAATTCATAAAAGCGATTAACGACAACATCATCGGTGACTTTCTTGATTCTTCTTTCTCCACATAACAAATGAGACTATCACTCATGAACTCATCGCCTATGCGACACGCAAATATGTTTTACTATTCTCATGGTGAAAAGCATCTCTCAACAGTAGCTGTGGTGACAGGCAATACCAATACTAGTTTCAAAAGTTGATAAACCAAAGGATAGCATATATGTTTCTTTGTCTCCACCATTTTTTTGAGAAGCCTGACAAATAGTTTGTATGTTGGAGAATCTATCATCTGCTTTCGCACATCGGCAATGTAGAGACATAAATTATGGTTAAGATCTCTCAATTCCAAAGAATTAAAATCATTTGGATAGAGTTTAGCTAAGCTCATCGATTATCCAAGTTGAAATCATGAAATGAGTCTCTTGGACTTAAAGAAGTGACCAAACAAGCAAATTGGATGTGGTCTCATTGAAGCATTTGTCAAGCTCTTGGCATAGCCAATCAAAAACATCATTGAAACAATCCACTTCATAATGATGCTTATTGGTAATTCCAATTCTTTGTCGTTGCTTTTTGGATTAATGTAGGTTTCTTCCATTTCTAACTTAGGGATGTCATATTTCTCACAAAAGGCATATACTTCACCTAGGATGATTCCTTTATGCTTTCTTACAATGACCACAATCACTAGCGATGTTGATGAGCAAAACAATGGACATAGTATCTTTGTACTATTTTCTCTCATAATCAATGATTTCAAGCCATTAAACTCACCTCGCATATTGCTTGCGCCATCATAACCTTGGCCCCTAACTTGCTTCAAGCTTAACTTATATTCTGCAAATAGCGAGTCAATAGAAGACTTGAGATAGGAAGAAGTGGTCTCTTTTACATGAACTAGACCAACAAATCTCTCTTTCACAATTCCACAACTATCAACATATCGCAGAACAACTACCATCTGCTCTTTACCTGAGACATCCCTGGACTCATCAACTAGCAAACAAAATACATCATGTCCAATTTCCTGTAGAATTGACTGCAATATTTCCTTTGCAAAACAATGAGCAATTTCCTTCTGAATAGGAGGAGATATCATAAGACTATTCCCAGCGGCATTTTTATCTTTGCTATATTTCCACCCATGAATTTCTAAGAAGTTACCTTTGTTATAGGACTCCTTTGACTCATCATGTCCTCTAAAAGGTAATCCTTGTTTTAATAACAGACGAGCAACATCAACTGATGCCCTTAGTTGAGCGAAATAAGCAATCTTAGCAGCTTCACTCTGTGTGTGGATAGCAACATCAATGTGCTGGTCTCTTTTTAACAAATTAATGCAATATTTCAATGCATTGTTGTGAACACTATTGACACCTCCTACATGCTCTTTTAGTTTTGCTTTTTATTCCAAACTATTCCAACCATTTATAACAAATGCATCATACCCGACTTCCTTCTTGTTGCGGTCCCTAAATAAGAAACAACAAAAGCGGTATGCTTTATCTTTGGATTCGCTATACTCAAGCCAACTCCCAAACTCATCAAACCATTGAGGATTAAACCTTACATTTTGTAGTAAGATGGGAGATAAAGAATTGCTCGACAAGAAGGTGCGTAAGAGGAGCCTCGCTTGCGAGCTCGGTGGTAATACGCCTTTTGCAAGAGGAGGGCGATGCTTGGGAAGGCGACAAGACTTGGCGAGAAGGATGATGCTGACCACGCGGTTGGAAAGAACACCGAGCCCATCGTTGTCCTTGGCGCGATGGTTCCTCGTCATCGTACAAGAGCCCTAGCCAGTTCCATGCCCACGACCGAATGGCGGCGTGGGGAAATCGACTCCGACTACGATCCCAATGAAGAGGTATTAAGAAGAGTGAGCTTGTTTTATTTGTAGCTTGGCGTGGACATAATTGCATTTCCTTATATTTGTGTATTCCTCGTGTTTATTTCTATGAAGAGGCCGAAAAGACGATCACGCCGACTAGCTGCAGTTCAAGAGGTAATTGAAGATACCTCGGGCATGTTCCGTGGATTCCTCTGCTGCAACAACCATGACCTCGCATAAGCAGCACGGGGAACAAGTAGGAACAAGTTACCGGCAGGACTTGGTATATCACGGAGGTCGGTCCTTTAGGAGAGCCCTAGCACCTCGTGAGGCACTATCCAAGTTCGAAATAGTCTGCGGTTGTCTTGTCAAGGACAATGTCTCCATCAAGATTGATAAGCGGACAAAGGTGGCCGACACGACAAAGGCGCACTGTGGACCGAATTGCAGAAAATCATAAGGTTCCCCAGTATGAGGCCATCGCTAAGAGGAATGCCTTGGGCGTGATGGGGAAGAGCTTCGAACTCGGAGGTATGAGCTGAACAAGTACTTTGTGAAGGCGGAGCGGGCACCATTCGTAAATATGGAAAAATCATCGTGGGTGAATGGGCGAGTTTGTCCCAGAAGACCACAAGCGAAGCCGTAGCATTGGCGAGGTGTCACAGTGCCCTCGCGAAGAAGAACATGTACCCCCATCACCGGGCACGGTGGGTATGCCCCTAAGATTGTTGAGTGGAGGAGTAAAGAAGAAGAGGAAGCCCGTCTTTGGGATAGAGAACCCATTGACGAGTCAGAGCGAAGCGAGGCGAAATTGGGTCCTAGCTCGCCAACCCAACAAAGAAGAAGGGTCGCAAAAGCACGGTGGACCTGCGGTCCTAGAAGTTTCGCCAAGTGCTGAAGATCTCGCACGAGCAAGCGGAGGGATTTTTCGTGCTGACAGGAGAACGACGACCTAACGACGGCGTTGGGAACCAAGGAACACCAGTCGCTTTTCGTGGCGTCCTAAGTCGAGTGGGCTTCAAGCATGGGTTCCCGGAATATCAAGACCAATACAAGTCGCGTCAAAGATATAAGAGGACTATGGCTGATACAATAAGACAACTGGCCCAACAAGAGTTTTTAAGATTGTGGGAAGAGAAGGAGGCAGAAAGGGCGTTACAAGCGCGGTCGGATGACAACCCTAGCCCGGCCCGCATCCGGAGTAGCGTCAGGTCCGCACCAATCCCAACGCCTCGATATCCTATGGATGATATCACGAGAGGCAACCAAGTGCAAGCTCAGGCACATACGGAGCAAGGGGCTTGGTCGTTGAGCTTGCGGAGGGCATGGCATATCCGGGCACTGTGATACACAACCAACCTGTCCCGATTGGTCACGCAAAGGTGCAAGTGGACATCGTGCTTGTTCCGTGCCTTGGCTTGTGGAAGCTACCATTCAAAGACTTCGATGATGTAGAGACCATCCAAGATACATTTGGGTCATTTATTGTATGGCCCAAGGAAGATATTGCATTGATACAAGAGAGGTCAGAGACGCCAGCGACAAGTCAAGACGTCCTACCTCTTCCAAAATTGCCTACACCACAAACCGCATCTTCTCTGGCGGGCGGCGCTTCTTCACAACAACGCGCATCTTCTGCCGGCGGCGCGCCTTCACCACAGCCACAGCATCTCCGTTCTTTGGTTGCAAAGAAAAACAAAAAGTAGATTGCAATCAGCGAGTACCACCAAGTCAAGCAGAGTGCCAACTCCACTCTGCATGCACCATGCCTTCACTAGAGACTTATGAGTATGGCAAGCCATTTCTCCCCATGGAGCAGATCAATAAAGGACCATGGGAGTTGAAGAAATTCCATGACTAGTACTTGAGGGCATCTCGTCTTGGGGTGAAGGGCATTCAAGCCGCCGTCCCTCCAGATATCTACAAACACGAGGATACTCACTACGTCTGGATCGATTTTGGTGACTTGCAACAGATGTTCCGTTTTGGAAAACTCGACATCAACATGATCAGCGTGTGGTGCCTTTAAGTTGGCCATTGACCTACCCCTACATTGTTATATCGGCTCTTGCAGTAGCAAGTGCCGATATAACAAATTATGATAGCATATCATTATATTGCATTCTAATAGCATAATAAAGAAAACCCCAAATGTATAGCTGTTGATCTGCCAAGTTGAGTTCCTCTTTATAGTAATGGCTTGTTAGATCATTCAAAAATTGGCAGAATCCATATAATTTTCACTAAATCGTAAGTTGACCGATTTTAGTGGTTTTTCCTTTTAAATAAAGTTAACTTCTGCCAAATCTGTCGAACAAGATGCATTTTGCCAAAATATGATATTTGCCAAAATGTCATGTTTCCCAGCATTCAGCATATAAATTGGCGCATTGATCATTGTCTTCTGTGTAGAATGCAATATACCGATGCTAAAAAGATGGGAAAACATGTCGGGTTCCTTGACCCCACACGGATTAGCCAGCCGAGCTTAAGAGCTGTACTCAATGAAAAGGCGTTGAAGGATAAGGGGATGACGGAAACAGAGATAGAAGAAAAGCGACAGTCCCTGACCCGAGATCGCCAAGTAGAAGTGGGGCTATACATATCAAAAGCAATGCTCCGGATGCAAGACAAGGACGTCATAATGGCTCCCTACAATTTTAAGTAATCTTCTCATTCGTCAATTGTTGCTAAAAGTTTAGTTTGCACCATAATCACTTGTGAAACTTACATAAATTTTCGTTGCAGCGATCACTTCATTTGTTTCATGCTGTACCCGAAGCAGAGCAGATATATGGTCCTTAACTCATCCAGAACCCCACCGGAATCTTACAATGAATTCACCCGCGTCTTAAATGCGTAAGAAATATATATACACAAACATACGTAACATAACGTAATTTGTTTTATGATATGATAGTTACTTGTTGTTGTTGACATTCGAGTAGGGCTTTCAAGAATTACACGAGCAAAAAAAAGGGGGGGCAACATGATCCTGCGAAGGGGTCAAATAAGATGCTTTGCTATGTCCACCCATGGGTAAGAAGACACTTGTAATGCTTCAACATAATTGCACTAGTAAGGAAGGGTATTACCAAGCGTACTAATTCCATACATTATTATTTGATTTGAAGTGCCACAAGCAACCTCGAGCGGTGTTCTTTGTGGATACTACGTCTACGAGTTCCTCAGGATCAACGGGAGGTACAGAAGCAACCCCTAGGACGTAAGCCTATACAAATTGGTGATTCAAGATTATTTATTGTCTGATTCTCGATTTCACTATTGTTTAAACTCTTTATTGCCTACTTTATTATCGCAGGTGAAGATTGAAAAGACCACTTTGGCTCTCACTGATGATGACCTTTGCAATGTGCAAAAGGACATGTGCTAGTTCATTCGTCGTGAAGTCATCCATGAGAGAGGTAGTTTCTTTTACCGGGAAGGTGAAGTGGTGAAGCATGCTATACTTTGTAATTGGGAGATGAGGATAAGCGGCCGTGAACACCGATGTATATATAATAACCTTGTGTATATATTTTTTTGAAAGACAACGAGCTGTAATTTATATTAGATAGAGAATATCGAGGAGTACATGGCGAGGATACGCACTGGAGAGTTTTACAAGGAGAATATCGAGGAGTATATATAATTAACCTTGTGTATATAACCTTGTATATATATATAATGCAATTATGATTTATATGTGCTTGATTGTATATATAACCTTGTCATTGTTATGTATGGATTTGTCCAATAAAGTGATGTGATTGATAGAATATATGCATTTATTAATATTATAATATAATCAACATAACATTATTAAAAAAAGATTCTCTAGATCTGTACAGGCGGACGGCTTAAGCTCGGGCTTGTGAAAATGCTTATTTATGCAGGCGGGTGCTTAAGCCAGCCGACTGCACAAATAGCACTTATCCAGGCGGGCAGCTTAAGAAACCGCCTGTACAAATAAGCATTTGTCCAGGCGGGTTCTTAAGCCGTTCGCCTATACAAATAGTATTTGTACAGGTGGGTAGCTTACGAACCCGCCTGGACAAATGCTTATTTGTACAGGCGGTTTCTTAAGCTGCCCCCCTGGATAAATGCATTTTTACAGCCAGTTCTTAGAAACGCCTGTGCAAATATAGCGATTTCCACAGACCTTCAATTACAGGCGGATGCAAAAATGCCTGAGAAGATGGGTTACCACCCGCCTGTACAAATATTTTCTTTAGTAGTGTCGGGACCCTAACAAGCTCCGACTCAGCGACCCTCGCCACGTCGCCGTCGGCCTCGAGCTGACCGCCAGCCCCCGCGGACACGACGGCCACGCAGGGGCGGGTGGCCCCTTCCCAAGGCGATCAAGAGGCTACAAAGTCAAGCTCCGGTCTCTTCACCCCGTCAGGCGCAGTGGAGGGACGTGCTCCGTCCCAAGACGGTACGAGAGCACAACGTAAGCCACGTCAGTATCTGGCAGACAAACAGAGGGCAGGTGCGCACTTTCCTAGTGGAACACTGTCCGTTGTGTCTACCAACCCAGCATGGGACAAACAGGAACCTGTCATTCTCCAAGACCGAAGACCGGGACTCCCGGGCGTAGTATACCCCTACCTCTTTTTCTCTAAATTCCCATGTAACCTGCCCCCTCCGTCTATATAAGGGGAGGCAGGGGCCCTCAGGGAGGGGGAGACCGATTCGGTTCAAGCCTTCCAACCTGAAAAACACATCGACCTCCGTCAAGTCAAACCCATAGACAAACACTCCCGAGTCCCCTCACTCGGACGAGCGCTCAGGGCCTGTCCTGAGTCCTCACTTGTAATCCCGAGCAGACCACTGCACCGAGGGTAATACAAGCCACCACAAACTGGACGTAGGGACATTCAGCCCGAACCAGTATACATCTTGGACTCCCGTAGTCTGACCATTCAGGGAGAGGGAGCGCGCGACCCCTATACTTACAAATTTACTTGCCGGTTATACGAAACACCGACAGTTGGCGCGCTAGGTAGGGGCCTTCGCGCGTCATCATCTTCGTCTCCGGACTCCCAGTGACCTCCTTGATGGCTTTCTTCATCCACGACGGCACGTTTGCGTCGGGAAGCTGGATCCGCTTCGGCTCCCTCGACTTCGTCGCCACTCTGGCGGGAGAGCTCGTGCTCGTCCCCGCCGCCTCTCAGGTCCAGGTCTCCGTCAGGAGCCTAGACTCCATCGTCGACGCCCTCGACGACCTCCGGCTTGAGGTCCCTGTGCGAACCTCGACACCAAGGCCTGTCCATCATTGTGCCGCTTTCGACGGCGGCGCGTGCAAGCCCCTGCGGACAGGGGCTCCACCCCCCGCGGGCTCAAGATTCGTGACGATGGCCGACTACACATCGGACTCCGTCCACGAACTCCTGGAGTTTTCCTCCAACGACGGCTCTAGCTCCGACGCGGGGCACACCTCGGACGAGTTGTACTCTCGCGAATGCAACATGGCGGCGCGCCGAACCGCCGCGACCCTCCAGCTCCGGGACCGCCGCCCGCCCGCCGAGGCGCAGGTGGCGGAGGAGAGCCCCCAGGTTCGCCGCGCTGAGCTTCGGCAGCAGCGCGGGCGGCTGGAGGCTCAAAAGGCCCGGCTGGACAAGCTCCAGGCCAACTTGGAGCGGCACTAGCCCGAGCCCTCACACACACCCGCGCATGTGGCCGCATGCGCCAGGTCCAGCGTCAACTGGTCGGGGACCCGACGGTCTCCCGTTCTTCCCCCCGCGCTAACCAAAATGTCATCGCAGCGGCGACGCTGCTCCACGGCATCCCCGAGTCCGACGAGCCGGAGGCCAAGGTCAAGTGCCAGAATCTCCGGGGGATGGTGGAGTGTACGGCCCTGCCGCGCATGCGAGGCTCCAGCTCCCACCGCTCGGGGGCTTCCTCGAGCCACCCGAGCTCTGCCGCCGCGCGGGACCAACGAGGTCCAGCGGGGACGGCGCCGCTCCTTGAGCGGCCCCAGGCTACGCGCACTCCGGTGCGCCGGTGCCTGGACAATAGTCGCGGTGTTCACGACGCCCTCGAAGACCCTGAGCACTGGACGATATACTCCGGTGGGTCCTACGTGAAAAGCAGAGCAGGTGCTAGGGTCGTCCTTGTTTCCCTGCTTAGAAACAAGCTCCAGTACGCCATTCGACTACCCTTCGACGCAACCAACAGTGTCGCCGAGTACGAAGCGCTCGTCAACGATCTCCGGATCGCTGCCGACCTCGGCGCATGCCAACTCTGCGTACACGGCGACTCCAGGCTTGTTGTTGACCAAGTCGTGAAGGCCTCGGAGCCTCGTGACGCCCGCGCGGCAGCGTACCGCCGTGAGATACGCAAACTCGAGAAGAGATTCAAGGGTTTCGGACCTCACCATAGCTATTGACGCTATAGCAGTGAGGCCGACTACCTGGCCAACCTCGCCTCTGGCCGGGGACCGGTCCCGCTAGGGATCCTAGTCCCCGACCCCTACTAGCCTTCCGTCCAACCGGGCTCGTCAACTGAGCAGTCGACCGACCCTCCGGATGCGGCCACTCCGACCGCCGGCGTCGGCGCTGCACCGCCCAGTCGAAGTCGGCGTCTTGGTTCCGACTCGACCGAGGAAGTCTTCATCGATCGACGGCCGACGGATCGTTTCACCGACCCAACCGAGCGGAGCCGCGACGCTCCCGCCGTCAAGTTCAGGCGGTCCTCCAGCGTTAGCGGCTGGTCTCGCATCAGCGCAATTCAACGTTGGTAGGTGCGAAGTGCCCTCTCCCGAAGGACCCTTCACCGTCGTGGAGGTCATCCGACCCGTGCCTTCGACTCGTGGGCGTCGAATGCGCGATGTATCAAGCGCGGAATGTTGAGGAGTTAAGGAGGTTCTATCTCTAACTTCCATCTTTGTCCGTGCATTTCCATCAAATCCCCTGCTCGAGGTATTGCGTCGGATCATCTTCACCACGAAGCGACCGGCTAACCCTCTCGACCCAAGTGATCTCTTACGGTAACCCTCTCGACCCAAGTGCTACTATGGTTGCTATGGTTGCGAAGTAGTGCTTTGCGGGAGGAGGGAGTACCCATACGGGGCGATCTATGGTCGATTCGGGACACGTCTTTGGGCTGCTAAGTCCCTTGATATTTTTGCATTTTTTCCTCGAAATGCCAGCGCTCCGGCCTACGCTCTAAGAACCCCGATGGTTCCTCAGGGCTACGGTCGTTCGATGAGTGCTTATCATAAAAAGGGAAATGCAAAATATCAGGCAAAGTTCCCAAAATCCACAAATGTACATGCATTACACCGTCGAGAAGCAAAAGTTAGACGCGCACGCGCCTGGAGGCTCATCCAGCGAAGTCGTCATCATCCTTAGAGCTGTCGCTGCTCACGGCGACCGCGCCAAGCCCTGCCACCATCTCCGCCGCCGGCCGCACTCGCTCAAGACTGGTTGATGCGTCGCCGCCGACCCCGGCAGCGACGGTCGTGATCGGTCGAAGGTGGCGCGCGTGGCGGTGGCGCAAAGAGCCAAAGACGTAGTCCGCCACGTCGACGGCGACTCCCCGCCCCTCACGAACGGAACACTCGCGCAGGGCGCAGGTAGGTCGGCTAGGGCATTGGCCGCCGAGAGGCGAGGCGTCATCGCAGCTCAAGACGGTCCAATGGCTCCTCTGACTCTACCCCGGCCGCCTTAAGCTCCTGGCCATGCTTTCGAAGACCTGGCCGAGCACGTTCATGAGGTCATCGCGCGTGGTACAACGTTCCTGATGCATTTGGGCCAACTCTTCCTCAGCGGCCTCTGCCCGAAGCCGTTGCGCCAACGCCTCATCGCGCGTCTTGGCGAGCTCTTCCCCGGCGGCCTCGGCTAGGGCCCGCTGCACCTCCACCTCCTCACGCATTTTGGAGAGCTCCTCCTCAGTGGCTTTGGCCCGAGCCCGCTGCCGTGACACCTCCGCCTCCTGGGCAGCAATCACTGCGGCTTGGAGGCGCAGAGAGGCGTCCATCCACGCCACCAGGGACACGGCCCGGGCCCTCGTCCCCGACGAACCACCCAAGGCGGTCGGGGGAACGTTGGAGGTCGCTCCAAGCGCCCGCCTCCCCACGGGGAGGCCGGCGCCGGTGGCTGGCCGACCAACCGAAGCACTAGAACGAAGAAGCGAAAAGCCCAACGTCAGCGAAGCAGAATCAAAGCCATCCCGGCACCAAGCAAAGGAACTCACCCCGCGAGGGGGTTCCTGATGCGGAAGACCATTGAGGGCAGAATAATTCTGCCCCTCGTCATAGCACCGGTGGTCTGGCGTCGGTACGAGACTTCTTGGTGTCGGGACCCGGCGGCCCCGTCGCCGCCTCCCGCTTGCCAGCCCTCTGGTCATCGCCGCCGCTCACCATCCGGCATTCAAATGCAAAGAGCCACTCCCTCTCGTGCCACAGAAGAAGTGCGGAGAGGCAGAGAGGCAAGGGCAAATAGCTAGACGTAGTCGATCCCACGCCTCCCTTGCCGTATTTATAGGGGCGGGGCGGAGCGGTCCAAGTAGGCACTGCGTCGGGCCAAGCGCCGCAGGCGCATTAACTCACCCTGCGAACGAGACATGCCCTTTCCACTCCTACCACACCACATTAAAATCCCACGATGCATTAAAATGCGATGGGACGACAGGGGGCGGAAGGACACCGCTTCGGGCCAAGCGCAGTGCGGCTCTTCGATTTCGGCTCTGGCCGAACGACCGTGACGACACAATGAAGGAAGGTTCGGGCGGGGCTGCCGCCCCGAGATGGCAGGGGGCCCATTGGCTCAACCGCCCCGGCGGAGGACTGAGCGGTGGGCTCACAGCCACGACCTCCCCACTGCGTGGAACAAAAGTTAAGGCGAATCTATCCCTAAAACTTTTTCTCATTCCCGCACGAATCTCCTATCCCTCCGAGTTCTGAAGGAGAGTCTAAAGGCAAGGGCTGGTTTCCCTGAGGTGCAGAAATAGAAACAGGAGGCACCTCAGGTGTAGAGGAGACTGGATCAAGTAGAACACCATCATATCCATTATCCTCATCCTCTACAAAGGTAGTCTCGGAGGGATAAGAAGAACCAGAAATATCAGGTCTAGCTCCTGGGCTAGCCTCATTAAAGGTCACATCACAGGTCTCTATGATCCTATTCACATCGCAACTCCAGACCCTATAGCTACGAGAAGAAGTCGAGTAACCCAGAAAAATATCATCAGAAGAACGAGACTCAAACTTATCTAGGTTACCAAATTTCAAGATAAAACACTTGCAACCAAATACACGAAAATGAGATACATTGGGCTTTCGCCCATACCTCAACTCATAAGAAGTGCGATGCAAATGTGCTCTCAAGAAAACTTGATTTGAAACATGGCAAGCAGTAGCTATAACCTCAGCCCAAAACTTCCTAGGAGTAATGTACTCGTCTAGCATCGTCCTGGTCATCTCAACCAGGGTCCTATTCTTCCTTTCCACTACGCCATTTTGCTGAGGGGCATATGGAGAGGAGAACTGATGCTCTAACCCAGACTCCACATAGAAACTCTCAAAGTAGGAGTTCTTGAACTCGTGCCATTATCACTGCATAGCTCGTAAGGCACCGAGGAGCTCAATAGACAACCTACTAGCGAAACCCCTAAAGTGAGAAAAGGTCTCATCCTTCGAGGCCATGAAAAATACCCAAAAATACCTCGAAAAGTCATCAACAATGACAAGAACATACCACTTCTCTCTCGTTGACTGCACTCTAGTTGGACCAACAGTGTCCATGTGTAAAAGCTGTCCTCGTGCATCAATCATCACTACGGTGACAAGGAGATGAGAAGCAGTAACCATCTTACCATGTCGGCAGGGAGAGTAAACTAAGTCTTTGACTATCTTGAGTTTGGGTAAACCACGAATGAGACTGTGATGGCTAACTCTGGTCAAATGATCAAAACTAATGTGACCAAGTCTCCTATACCAGAAGGAGAGATCACGGGACACAGAAGCAATCAAACAAACGAAGAGAGTCTCTAAAAGAAGCAGAAAAATCACTACGGAAGACTCTCCTAAATCTAGAAATCCCGCAAACTAACTCCCCTGATGAATCAAAGATTCTACAAGTACTGTTCTTAAAGCTTACCTCGAAAGTGTCATCGATAAGTTGAGAAACAGAAGACAAATTATCATGCAACTTACTTACCAAGGCAACATTCTTAAGAATAAAATTCTCATTAATGCAAACAGCACCTTTGGCAATGACTCTACCTAAGAAGTATCCTAAAAGTGATCAACTCATCACGGAGGGCTCGGACTAGAGAAGAGAACCAACGAGAGTCTCCGGTCATATGGTGAGAACAACCGGAGTCAACAATCCAAACATCTCCCTTCCTCATCCGATGGATCTGATCAAGCCAAAAGAGAGAGAGAGGACTCAGTACTGGGATAAAGTGAAGACCTGGGAACCCAATACTGAACCATACGACGCCTTAAAGTACCAGCCATAAGGGAGGAAGACTGGACTCTAGTGTCTCTCTGACGCTCAACTCTCACAAAATCAGAAGTAGCAACCCTAGTAGAAGGTCTGGGAGCTGAGACTGGGTTGACCCGCCGTGGTGCAAAGGCCAGACCATCCAAGTGAAGCTGCCTGACTCTCCTATCAGAAAACACCTTACACCACTGATATCTACCTCGATGGGAAAAACGAGGAATATCAAGAAGACGATGGTAAGACTGACCACGAGCAGCTTCAGGACAAAAACTCAAATGAACAGCACAAAAACCAAGTCCTGGATGCTGCCCAAAAATAGGCAACTCTCTAAACTATCTAGTAGTAGTGTGTGCCTTAGGTGCACCTAGAGTTTGGGGATGACCCTGAATATCTCTAAGAGCAGCAACATGTTCACGCCTTGCGATCTTCGCACACCTGAAGAAGAAATCTACTAGGCAACCATCCTTCTTACAGAAGATGCATGAATACCTCGCCTTGCTAAAGGCAGAAGTAACAGGAGTAGCAACCTTCTGAATAGAAGTCCCATGGACAATCCTAGCAGACCTAAACACAGTACTGCTCACTCTGGGAGCAACTACAATCTCACCACTCTTGGAGCCATGCACAATGGTAGGAGGATGAGTCCTAGTATATTCCAAGCAGTCAAATCCTAGGCCCTGATTAAATCGACTAATTTTGGATTTGTCTAGAATGAGATTAAGCTTCTTCTTGCCTCTTACAAACTTCTCGAGAGTGCTCATGAGATACTCACACTCTCGAAAGAGAGAGGTATATGAAGAGCAAGGAAGAGGAGAGAAAGAAGATCCAGGAAGAGAAGGAACACCAGCCGTGCATTTTTCTCCCTCAGCACGGCTGCTTCAATCTTGAGGGTCTCATAAGAAACACAAGAGCATTTCTAATTCTATGGGCTTGGTCTTCTAACTTTTTCCTAAGTTCGACTTGGATTTTATCCAAGTCCCCCTCAATCACAGAACATTGCAAGCAACTTTTTTGTGACTTATCTAGTAAATTCTTAGCAAGTTGAGCACACTTGACATTTAAAGATTTATTGTCAAGTTTTAGTTGTTTACAGCCCTCACATGAGCTGACTGGGTCTTTAGAAGCATGCATTTCAAGTTCATCATTTCTAGCAGAAAGTTTCCTAAGGTGAGTACTCATGGCATCAATTTCAGCAAGCAATTTAGGGCAATTATCACATGAAGGAGTAGAGTGAGCAAGAAAAAAATTAGCATCTAAAGACATGGCATTAGAAGATTCATTGCTAGCATCCTTCAACCTAAGACTATCTAGTTCAGTCAACACACTATCATGCATAGGGGTGAAAAAACAGCTTGAGGCTCGCGGCTTGGCTCGGGCTCGGCTCGGTGTGGCTTGGCTCGGCTCGGTGCATCAACGAGCCGAGCCCGAGCCTACCGTCTGGCTCAGTGCTACAATGAGCCGAGCCCGAGCCGGCTCGTGAGAGGCTCGTTAGGCTCGGTAAAATTCAGACATTCAGAATCACTTTCACTAATCACTAATCAATTATCCAAATTACATGAGGCTTAATTTTAATACAAAATTAGCCACAGCTCACAAACATTCAATCGGCTTGGCATTCATACAGTCATATTGAACAAGGAACATACAATGAAATATAGAATGCATGATGGTTTAGTGATTCAGTCTGACATAAGTAACATAACACAAAGTGTATACAAAAGTAACAAAACACCCTTCCATAGTTCCATTCCATTCTTGCAGTCTTGCAGACTCCAGAAGTCCAGAGGAGAGCAGTAGAGCTAGAGGCGGGCCCACATGCCAAGCGGCTCACGAGCTGAGCCGAGCCGGCTCGAGGCTCGACCGAGCCCGAGCCGAGCCCGGTTTTCAGCTCGACAAAGACAATGAGCCGGCTCACAAACTAACGAGCTCGGTCGAGCCGAGCCTAGCTCGGCTTGGCTTGATTCCACCCCTAATCATTCATAGTCTTTAGGTTCTCTAACTCCACAAGCAATGCATCACACAAAGAACAATCATCAGTGACTCGGGAGGGAGAAGATCTAAGAGAAGCTAACTCCCGAGTCAAGGTACCTATTTCCTTCTCAAGCTCCATACACCTATCTCTAACTCTAGCTCTAGCATGAAATTCCTCTAGTTTGCAGAAAGCTTCATTGAGCTGGTCATAAGAGGGTACCTCGTCCAAGTCGTTGTAGAGCTCAAGTCATTGATGTCGTTGGCGTCCGCCATGAAGCACATGCCAGAGAACTCGTCGTTGATTTTCTTCTCTTGTGGATCATCCTCACCTTCGTCGCTCCATGTCTCCGTGTCAGAGAGGCTGATGTCGTCGAGGGCGGTGAGGACGCGGTGGAAGAGCTTCTTGTTTTTCGAGAAGTTGCGATACTTCTTCTCACTCGCTGGCTCGTGAGCTGGAGGCTTCTTGTTATGGTTCTTGTTGGTGTAGTCAATCTTGCTCGAACCTCTGGAGTTGTTCTTGCCCTTCTTCAGCTTGGGACAGTTTGCTCGAATGTGGAATAATCCAAACATCTCCCTTCTCCACCACATTTGAAGTAGGTGATCATGCCACCTCTCTTCCTTTGTCTCACCCTCTTATATGCATGAGAGAATTTACGAGCTAAAAGAGTAATCTCATTTTCTAGAAATTTTTTCAGTTGGTCATCGCTTAGCTCTCAAAGGATAGAGAGAGAAAATCCAGTAGAAAGATCAACAGAAGATCCAGTGGGATCAGTGACCAAGGCCATCGACTGAGATTTTGTCTTGCAAGAGATGACATCGATCTCATGAGTCTTGAGTTGGGAATAGAGCCCATCAAGAGTCAAGGTCGACAAGTCGGTAGTGTCCTTGATGGTGGTCACTTTCATTTCCCAAACTCGAAGGTCAAGTGCTGTCAAGAAATGTTGAGCATTATCCGAGTCAGGGTATGTGCAACCGACTACTCAGAGATCACTCAAAATATTTGTAAACTAATCAAAGCACTCATGAAGACTCTCACTAGCGTGTTGTTCAAATTTGTTATATTCACACTTGTGCTGATCCTGCCTCACGGTTTTGATTTGGGTAGTGCCCTCATGGTAAGTATCGAGAGTCACCCAAGTCTCGTGAGTGGATCGCAGGTGAGCAATCCTATCATACTCACTGTGACTGAGTCCCTGTATGAGAATATTCCTTACCTTAGCATTTGCCTCAATGTCAGCCATATTGCCGGCCGTGACGTTCTCATCTGCAGGAACCTCATATGGGAGCTTCAACTTCTGCCATATCAGGAGACCTGTGCAGTGATGTATGACACCATCTGAGACTTCCAAAATGGAAAATCGACATAGAAAAGATGGGAGGCTTGGTGGAATATTTGTCCATCGCCATGGCTCTCGAGACTGGTCAAGATCTATGGAAAAGCAAAACCGACTTTGATACCAATTGAAGCATCGAGATGGCGAACAGAGGGGGGTGAATGGTCGCAAAACAAAATTTCCCCCCACAAAAATACTCCAACGAAAACCTAAAAAAATCACGCAAATCAAATTCAGCAACTCTCTAAAACTCGAACAACTAAACAACTATGTATACCTCTAGCTTGCATAGATGAGAATCATGGAATATGTGGGGAATTTTTTATCACAATCCTAGTTGTCAAGTTTTTAAATAAAAATAAACCAAATCAAACCTTGCTTTTAGAAAGGAGACTAAGCCAAATCACAAAAGTCACTTTCTAAAAAGCAAAAGCAATTTTTTCAGAAATTGTCCTCAATTGGAGCAGGTGGTTGGTGGGTTTCTGGTGCTCTAAAAATTTTGGGAATATTTTTCCTATGATAAAATAAGTCATAAAGAACTTCACCAATTACCACCTCAAAACTCCTTGTAGAAAAATCGGGAAAAATCAAACATCACAGACTGTTAGGAACTTCGAGCAGAAAATTTGGGGCTCTGTATTCACCTCATGGCGCCTAAATGGTACGACTAGTGGACTCCTCAATTTTTTCACAGATGAATATGAGAGTTCCTCACCTTCTAAAATAAGAATAACTCAAAAATATTTTTTCTATATTTTTCTAAAAATAAAAAACTAACTGCTACGCGAAGAACAAGTATTGGACAGAGTTGCAACTTGATAGAAAAGTTGATCTCTAGTCTATCCTAGAGTGCAAAAGAAAGGTACAACCATATGAACACACTCAAGACATCCAAGATCAGTAACATTTAGAAGGAGGGGAGGCAAATCCAAATTGCTAGAAAGTAAATTACGAAAAAGTAAATTGCAGGAATTTAAATGCAGAATTTAAGACATAAAGTAAGTGCGTAATGTAAATTCAAGCATGAATGAAAAAGATTTGCATTTCTGGAAAGAGAGGTTTAGAAAGCCTCACAACAAAGTGGGCAAAGCTCAAAGGAGTACAAAAATCTCTACAACCTTCAAGAGGAGCAGGCTACCCCTCCTCCTCTATTTATACTACTCTTAGGCCACCACCACCCTTGGATGAGTCCCTCAACCCTAGAGCACTCATCCAAGGGCTAGGATTAACCCACTCACACAGCCATGCAAGGGCCAACCCAAAACCCACACACATAATGGGTTTTCTTGCATGGTTTTCAAAGCATACTACCTAGACCCGCTAACCTATCAACTAGACTGCGATCCGACGGCCTTCCTTGATCCACATGGCATCTAGCTAGCATCATCTCCTTTCCTTGTCATCTTGGTTTGCCTAGACTCCATCTCTGATCATTTTCCGATGATCTTTGACCGTCTGGACCTCTAACACACCTCGCCTAGTCCCGGTCATCCTCCGCCTCACCATGACCTAGCACCGTCGTCCTGCATCCATCAAAGACAAGGAAAACCCATTCACATAGCAATGTCCAAAAGATATACAATAATCATCACAAAATCTGGTAGCATCGGATTGCCTAAGACTCAAAAAACACACCCTCTCACACCACACTAGGGTCCGGTGCTACCGTTCGGCCAGTAGCACCGGAAAAGGCAATCAAATATCAAATTGCTTCAAATTGGAAATCTAATCCACATCAAACTCAATTCCAAAGCAAACCAAGCTCAAATCTAGTCAATTACTCATCACAAACATGGATAGACCTCCACATGGTCTTTCAAGCTCACCCTGATAGAAAACGGATTTCTCGTTGAGGCTAGATGCGGGATTGCATTTCTATGCAAGGTGACTATTACGGTGCATGGTATGCCTTTGGGGAAGGGCTACATATGGGTGTAGGTGGACTACATCCATAAAGACTTCTTATCACATGTTCTTGAGTTCCCTCCAACAAAGATATCACCACTCTCGGGTAAGCACATATGTCATTTATCAAGTGGCCCATGATGGGTGTCATACAGGTCAATGTAAAAATCCCTAGCGTGTTCTCTATCATTCCAGTCGTACTGCAACAAGTTACATATGCATGTGCTTCGTAGGTTCCTACTGTACTTGCGCCTGCTCTACTCCCACCACCATGACAACTCCTACGTAGAGTGTAGAGCTAGCATGCAAAAGGCTAGCACAACAGCCATAGAACCACAGTTGGCCTTAGAGACTCTTTCTGTCAAAAAGGCAAAGCTGACAGAGGCCACAGCTCCCCCTGAAGTACATGAAAAGCCTTTTTGTCTCAACCTCAGAGACTCCTTCTGCTTAGAAAGAAAGGTCGGGCAGAGGCCTCTCAAGATTTTAAGGTCTACGTGCATAGAAAGGCCCTTTTGGTAGCCAACCAATTGAATGCTCTAGACAAGTGGACTCACATGCTCCATGGATGATACATTAACAGGGTGAATGAAGCAGGGCGTCGTGTTGACTTCAATGTGAGGTATAGAAGGGGACATTTTTCACTGCGACAAGCATAGGACATTCCCAATCAATTTTGAGGATTTCGCATTATGTTTTTTAACATTCAACACGAGTTGTAGGGTAATGAGGTAGCGAGCCATGATGGGTCAACACTTAGTTGGGTTTGTCCACCCTGAGCTTGTCTCTGTGACCAAAGCTAGATTTCAACCAAAGTTCATTACCAGCTATATCAAGGGGGTGTTGCATACTAAGTTGAAGAAGGACTTCATTCTATTCCCATACCACAAGGAGTAAATAGTACTTTACCCTTCAATTACTAGTATGTAATTACACCGTATGTGAATTTATTTCCTTGCACTGCATACCATTTATGTAACAACCTCCATGAATAGTGGCTAGTATGCACAATTACAACAATTGGAATCACAGCCATACATCATGTTATTGAAGCAGAACCTATTTATATATTGTATTCTTACAATTCAGAGTATATAGCAGTAGAAAAAGTAAAGTTTTGTAGTATGCCCATCCAACCCTTAGGCAACTGATAAGGCATAAATACTTAGAAACATCGTTTCATTAAAGTTCTCGCATCCTGCGACAAATAGTACTCTTTGGAGCTTTGTTTTCTTACCACCACCCCTAAAACAACATAATCTGCAGGGGTAAGGATTAGAGAGTGTTGATTTGCCATGGCAGTGAATGGGTGTAGCTCGGCTGGGAGAGCAAGACAGGGAAGAAGGCTGTTGGTCAATCAAGGCTACGTCACCCAAGTTCATGTTGTGGCGTGGAGGAGAAGAAGGGCACAGAGTTTGCGACGCATGGGTAGTGTGGCGCTGAGAGGTGTCCCGTGCTTGAGTCATGGCAGTGATCATCTCAGCGTTTAATTGCCGTGATAGAGTTCAGCTAGGTGAGACAACGCTCAGGTTGAGGGAGATCAAGGCTGAGAGAGAACCAGGAGATGGCAGGTGGGTCGGGAAACAGTGGAGTCCACTTGTAAGAGAAACAAGGAAAGATAGGAAAGAGTTATGCCCTTGCCGACAGATGGGACATTGGATGGCCGGGCCTACTTGCAACGAAATCAAAGAGAGGGATCAAGAATCCTGATTTTGGGCTGACAGGGATTCCAAGAATTGAATGAACATTTATATCTCATTTGCTATTTTTGTTAATTTTTCCTGATAAAGTTTAGATAATGCTTGTTATCCAATAACATTTTCAGGTTAAAATCTTATATATGAAAATTCTATTAACTCTTACAAGCAGCTCAAGCCTATTTCTCCCTTTTTCTAATTTTTATTTTTCTAAGATTCCAAATTAGCTTTATTTTATGTGAAAATTACATGATCCCTTTAGTTATTGGGAGTTAACATAGAAATTTCATGAGATTATTAGCTGTATTTATTTTTACAAAATTCTAACATCGCTATCATTGCTTTTAAGTTTATTATATTTTTAATTTATTTTCAACCATAATGAGTTCACATGACTTTGAAAATTTTTTGGAGGTGACCTTGAAATGATTTAGGATTTTTAGGAATTTGTTTCAAAATTATTCCTTAAAGGAATTTAGGTTTTGCACTTTGAAGGAGAATAACACAATTTGTATAAAAGGTTTTTTCTCAAGAACCAAAATTCAAGAAAATTTTAGAAAACATGGAAATTCAAAATAAGTTGTTATTTCAAGAACACTTTAATGGTTCATTTATTTTGGAAGAAAACATTTTAATATTGCAACTCAATCTTTTCTTAAGACTGGATTTCAAGAAAAGATAGTCAAAATCTTATTTTTAGTTTGGATTTCTATTACATTTTATTTCTAAATTTTAAATTTTTAGTTTTCTTATTTTTGAAATTTTTGGGATGTTACAAATCTATCCCCCTTACAGAAATCTCGTCCTCGAGATTTGTGGGGACTAGATGGGTTTAGGGGATTCTTTCTTGGGGGTGGTCTAGATGCTTCCTTGTCACTTCATCCTCAGTGCAGTTGCTTCGTTGGATTTCACCTTGTGATTCCAGGTTGATGCAACTAAGAAATGTTGGCAAGAATATTCTAATTTAGGGAGAGGTATGGGACATGTTTAGAACATTTGAGATGAAAGAAAGGATATATTGCAGTTGGAGTTATCTGGAGAGAATCGAATATTGACATCAAGGAGGGTATTTGAATAAAATGGTTAACTTGGATTACTCAACAAGGGTTGAAATGAGAAGGTCAATTGTGAAGATTGAAAATCTTATCACTAATTACTCTTAGTGGATATATTGATGGATTGGGTCAAAAATTTTCTTGCAACGTCGTTCAATAAGATATTGGAATAGGGGACGAATGGTTATATATGGGTTAATCCGGTTACAAGGCAACATTCTATTTATTAAAATATTATTTTAAGAATAGTGTCTACATGGATTAGGTAATTGTTGGTTGGTTTATAAGGCAACATTTCATTCCTAAAATTTTCTTAATTACATTTTCTTATTAATTAAGGGTTGGCACATTGTGAATTTCAACTCGAGGGTTAACCATTAACGAGAGTAACCCAAGAAGCAGTAAAAGATTTGCAATAGAAGTTCAAAGTATAGAAGATCACATAATTAAAATCGATGCATAGGGGGTCTATAGTTCCTTTTTAGCTACAAGCCTAACATATTCTTATTTGGCCTAATGATACTGATTCTTCATTCCTCATGAAGTGGTTTGATCTTCTTATAGGGCTTCCATTTTGTCTTGGTAATGTAGGACTTCTTTAGTTTTGACTCAAAGTCAATGTATATAATCCAGGCGAGATAGAGTGTCTCCATGTTCAAAAGTATGGTTAGGTGATATTTATAGGGAAGATTGAATAGTGGCTGGTTTTAACATGGCTTAGGTATGTTTGGTGGTTGCTAATATGGTGAAATCTTGGCCTTGGTTTATATATGGATGGTTTGGTCCCTAATAAAGTTAGAAGTGGTGATGGAGGCTGTACTATAAAATTTGTTAGGCTATTTTGGGGAAAGATTAAAAGAATATGTAGGTAAGGAATCCTATAGAAGGAAAGAATAAGCTTGTGAGTAGTTCTATAGAAGAAGAGTTAAGTTTGTAATTAAGAAATCCTATAGAAAGAATAGACAAGCTATTCCTTTTTAAGCCTATGGGTTAAAATTTTCAAGTTTACGCATAAGGGTAACTTATCATGAAACTCTTACCTAAGGGTTAAGTTTACACGTAAATCTGCCCGGACAAGAAAACAAAACAAATTTCAAATAGCAAGATATGAATACTATACAAGAATGCTTTATATAGCTAAAGTGGAATAACTATACATGAGGTTTCCTATCTTAACGAAGATACTAATATATTCTAATCTTCCTTTTTTTCTTGGTGACTTCAGCTCTTCAGAGAGTAAGATCTTCATAGTTTACTTCCGCCTTGTCGGATGTAGCGAAGGTTTATGTCAGTCTCTTTAAGGTTGTCGACGTAGGCATTGTAGTCTTCATTGGCTGATCATGAAGAACGGTAGCGTCATATCTCGGACATTTTCAGAAGCAAATAGCAAAGGTGGACTATAGGCAAGAACTACTTTTTTTAAGGAAGGAGAATTTATTTATAAATCAAAATGAAAGTAGGGGTAAGAATAAGATCTTAAGAAAAAGGAAATAATAGTAATGACAACATTTTGCAAACATAATTGATTTAGAAAATAAGATTTTGAATTTGTTTATTCTAATGCTAACAACCATTCTATCTAGGGTTTATTCTACGGCTAGTATAGCTCTGATACCAACTATAACAACCCCCCATTTTTGCAAAAATATGAAAATGAGAATCTATATGCATACAATACTAGTCCATGATCAGTGGCTAGTATGCACAATTACAACAATTGAAATTACAACCATACATCATGTTATTAAAGTGGAAGCTATTTATATATTGTGTTCTTACAATTCAGGGTATATAACAGCAGAAAAAGCAAAGTCATGTAGTGTGCCCATCCAACTCTCAGGCAACTAATAAGGTATAAATCCCTAGAAAGATTGCTTCATTAAAGCTCCCATATCCTGTGACGAATAATACTCTTCGAAGCTTCGTTTTCTTATCCACCTAAAACAACATAATAAGTAAGGTTAAGTAATTTCATACTCAGCAAGATTTAAGGTGGTATTTGCAAAGTGCGGTATGCAGGCTATATCAAAGGAGGTTTTTACGGTTAATTTGCATAAAGTAAGACTGAATTTGAAAATCAGGTTTTAATGCAGGCTATATCAAGCGACACGATAACAAACAAGGCGAAAAGCTGGAGTATAAGCGCTTAAAAGCACAAGTGTCTAACATATATAGGATTAATTTTTTCTAACATCTATTCTTCGTGTGTTAATTTCTTTTTCTTTCTTCATAGTGTCATCAATAGGGCAGCAACGACCTGTGCGGCTTCTACGTCATACATCATATGCTACTCGTGGTCGGTGGCATAGACATTTTCCCTAAGATATATGTACATGCATAATAATACATTTAGTCTTTTACATACAAATTTTAAAACTTAAATTAGTATACCTATTTTTATTTTGTAAAAGATTGATATCCAACACCACAGCAACCACAAAAACATCGCCACCACCACAAGATTCTCTTTTTCTTCCCATTCTCCTAGGCCTGGGCATTTGGTTTTTTCGGTTTGGTTTTTTAGATTCGTAAACCGAACCGAAATCGAATAACCAAAAAGCCGAACTGAATAAACCAAATTAATTTGGTTTGGTTTTTCGATTATTCGGTTAACCGAATTTCCAAACAGCTGGCAGCAATCAATACTGATCAGTTTGATCTTAGCAAAGTGCATGCAATACAAAATGTCCAGGCGTGACTAATGACAAGCAACTAAAATACATTGTCCAGTATAGCACATCACACATCAATACTAATTAGCACATCACACATCAATACTAATTAGTAGATTAAGAGCTTCAGAAGTTCAAAGCATGTAGAAGAAGGTATGAAGCATCAAGCACTGAACTACTGAAGCCAACACTCCTCCAGCGGTCCAGCCAGCAGGCACTAGCAGCACAACCAGTTAGCTAACACTCCTCCAGGCTCGCTCTAGTACACCATTCATCTTCCAACCAGTGTGCATGGAATGCGACCTGGCTAGGATATTGTTGTTTCTACAAGTATAGGAAAATCATTTACATGTACTATTTGCTTTGACGGTAAAAGAAATTTTACTTATCATAACAATGAGCTGAAATATATTGTAAAGAAATGACAGAATACAAAAATTGTAGTACCTTCTTAGCAAAGTGTTGGCGATGGGGGGACCTTGTTCTTGAAGCAACTGTTGATGGAGAGGTGCGATGGCTCGGGGGATGGAAGCCGGGAGGGCGGCGACGGTATTGGTGCCTGGGGCTACGCTAGGAGGAGGACGGGAGGTGGCGCCTGGGGCTACACTAGGAGGATAGGAGGTAGCACCTGGGGCTTCGCTGCGCTGGGAGGACGGGAGGTGCCACCCCTAGCTGGGACTCCGGAGCCTAGGAGGGCTGGTGGCGCGGTGCCATCGCCGCAACCCACTGGCGCCTGGCGTTGATTCGCGAGGGGAAGACCGAAGACTGGATCTGCACCACTAGGAATTGGGGAACTAGGGTTGGCCACCCGCGTGAATGCGTCTTGGGCTCTTAGCACTCTTGGCAAATGGAATGGGGAACAAGGGTTGGCGACTTGGCGTGATGCCGACCGACAGAGAAATCGGTTTATTCGGTAAACCGGTTTTTTTGGTTTTTGAAAAAAGAAAACCAAACTGAAAACCGAATAGTATTAAAATAAAAACCGAACCGAAAGCCGAAATTTTTGGTTAATTCGGTTCGGTTTTTTTGTTTCGGTTTAAAAGTGCCCGCCCCTACGTTCTCCGTACGCACCGATGTAAGTTTGCTCGATTACGCGATTCTTGATAGCAATTGGGAGAGACGAGTTGCCTTTGCCTTTACGCTCGCTAGATTCTTTGTCTCCGCGGTTGCTTGTTGGACTTGTACGTTGGTATTGCCATTAGCTCGGTTGCCGCGGGGGGCTGCGAACGATTATACTCATTCATGATCCCAATGAGGGTACCAAGTCCTGCAGAGCCTAGACTGGCATGTCTAGGCCAGGAGCCCAAGACTCAAGAGCGTAGGGAAGATTCTGTGTTGTGGCGTGGGGATTTAACCTTTTGTAGATCCATTAGATGGGAGCAGGATCTAGGCATGAGGCATTGCTGATGGGACAAATAGAGTAAGCAAAAGATAAGTTTCCTTGGCATGGTCAATGCAATACTAATCATTAGTTGGCATGGGGATTGCAACAAAATTCGTTGTTTTTTCTATTGTACAGATAACAATAAAGCATATAATAAAAGGAGAACACCGAGTTCTCAAATACTACCTCCGAGATCTACACGGCCTACTTCTGTGGCCTGCAAGAAGCATCTTATTGTCAATTCCATCGCTTATATTGGTGAATTGCGATGGCTGACAGCAGAGACGGTCCGAGCATCACATACTGCCTTACAGTGGAAGACATGGCAATATCCTTGATCATTGGAAGAATCATCCCGTTTCACTTGTTTTCACTGCTATGGACTTGGCACTCTTGCGTATTTTCTAGAACCAGCTGATCCCATTTAAATCAAATTTCTTGCAGTTCTGAGGCCCGTCGTTTGTGTCCTTGATGTTCAAATCCAATTTTTCTGTCTGGCATGACATGCTGAAGCCGTCTCTCCTCTCACGTCTTTCTTGGTGATTTGGAGGCCTTCTGCTTAGCTTGTCGAGAAACAAATCCTCACTTCCTCTTTCTTTCACTTTCGTATCAAATGCCATGCATCCAATCTCCTTTCCTTTTTGAGCAGAAAGGCTAATTGATAGGATATCTTGATCTTTTTGTGAGCCCTCACATGCAGTTAAGCAGCTATCAACTGATCCATCACCAAGTTGCATGGTGTGCCCTTGTAACATTGGTGAACCTTCAACATCTTCAAAGACTGTAAAATCATTGTATAGGCATTCTGTTGACACTTTTGAGACCAATTCTGACAATTGCATCTTTGCAGTTTCTAGACCAACCGAGCCTGCATTCTGCTTCGCAAGTGTCTCCTGCGCCTTTTCCAGCACCGATTGTAGGTACTTTCCTTGTGCTTCAATTCGGAGTTGCAAGTGTCTTTGTACCTGTTGAAAGGCATCATTAGTTCATTATTTGTAAGATATCAGATCATCAGTATTTGAACATTATACCTTTCAATTCTTTTCATGGAGTGAATTACAGTAGTGATGAACTCCTACCTGAGCTATGTGTTATTTTGCATAGCAAAACCATGTACAAGCAGCACAAAGGAGCATAGGCTCCAAGCCTCCAATATTTTTCACAACAGGGAATACAAAAATAGTAACCTTAAGGATTTACACTTGATCGGCTATGTTTCTGCACATTTCTTAGGTTTCATCATTTTTACATTTTTTATTACTCTGCATATATGATATAAGCAAATCTTGATGTTCTTAAATATCTGATTACTATTTTGATCTCAAGTTATCTTATGTCGGATTTAACATTAAATTCAATTTATGTTGGAGGTGACAATTATTACAGGTTTTGGGTAATGGCAAACCAATATTCACATACACCTGTCTCCCTAGGCAACATGATGGCAGGACCCTTAGCATTTCGGCCTTCTTTTATCTCATAAAAGTCATGTGCTGACATAGAACACATTATATTAAGCAGTGGATAAAGTGGAGCTATCAGTAAACAAGAGGTCATACATCCATCCATACAGGAGAAAGATGAATTTGTTGCTTGATTTAGCTGTAATAGAATTTAACGTAGAGATGACTGTAGCATTAAATTTACTTATAAATTATCTATGATGGTTAAGCATAGTTTTTAAATTGGCTGATTTGTATGTAATTATGTATATCCATAACAATATGAACCTTCAATCGGTGAATGGCACCCTGATAGCTAATTTTTCCTGTCTCTAGTGTATTTTCTCCAGAGAAATTTTATTTTACATACATTTGTTATATTCAACCAATAAAATTTAACCTACAGTATTAGTACCACTTAAGAAAAAAATTCTTTGTGTTCAAAGGGATGTAGAAATGACTATCATAGTAAATATTTGTATTATGCTGTTTTTGTACCTCTAATTGCTCATGTAGCCGTCGCTGCACTTCAATTTGCATCTGAAGGGCTTCACCTATGTGCACAGATCTGATAAAATACCAAACTATGTTACCTTCTGTAATCATGCTGAAGCAAACATTTACTTATTTCTTACTTGTTTGTCTGGGTTCCAAGGTTTAGGTGTCTGACTGGTGATCCATTTCCTCCAGATGGTTTCTCTGTTGCTATGGTGCAGCCTACCACTGCCAAATGAGAAGGAAGTCCAGTATTAAGATTAACTTTTTTTTGGAGAATATGGTAGGTTGATCACTTGAGAACGCTATATTTACCATTTCTTGCATTCCCGGCATTGGCTTGAGCATGGAGATTTTTGCTTAGTCTGTATTTCTATGGTAAAAGACAACAATTTAGTACCTTGCTTGAAGACATGTACAAGGAAAAATTGTGATATTTCCAAAAAAAAAAAAAAAAAGAAGAAGGGGAAGAGGAAAGACTGATAGTAGAAATTCCATATATTACCTGGAGATGACTCTTAAGATGATATAATGTTAGTCCAGGGACACCCATGAGCCTCATAATTGTTTTTGGGGTAGCTTCTGCAAGATTTTGAAGTGTTTAGATGATAATTTTCATGTACTTACTTATATGGCAGAAAAGGTTTCATCGCATACTTACTATCTAGTCCGCCAAGTTGATTTACTGCCTCCACAAAACGGTCATGTAGCTCAGGGGTCCATTTTAACCTAGGCTTAGCATCAGTTGAGAGTACAAGCCCCGACTCTGCTGGAATTGTTCCTCCTTGCAAAATCATGTTTCTCTCTGGAGGAAAAGTCTGCCTAGAAGACAAGAGTTGGCTGTGGCTCTGGAGCTGCTGTTGATGATGATACATATCTGACATGAATATATCTCAGGTTAGGATATATGACAAGAGATCTCCTTTTCTTTCTTTGAGCAAACCAAACTTCACATGCATGACATATCTCGTACCTCTTTCAATTCCTGTTATGTACTGATGTCCGCTTGCAGACTGCACAATCCTGCCAGGAATTGGTCTGTTGCAGTTTTATCAGCCCTCTGTTTCTGGTAATCAAGGGTGGTTCGTCGTACGTTGAAGTTCTATTGTTTGGGAGTGAGATGACCTTTAGCTGTTCTAACTGCGACTACTCATGCCAAGATCTTATGCCGAGAGTGGTCTTATAAGGCAGGCAAGTGAGGAGAGAATTTCGAATCGTTGCAACAAACACTCAAGCCTGACCCAATGTTTGCAGCAACTGTAAAGAGGCATTATCCTTATTCCTTAGGTACCTGTGGACCCTATGCACACCAATCTTTTTAATTGTTAATTCCACGAACACACTTGCATTCTGATTCTGCACTAGCAAACATGGTTTATATTGCCTTAACTTGGCACATACGAACGGGTTTAATTAAGACAAGAGTCATGTTATTTATTGGTCTTAAAGATAAAAGTGGGAACCTTGTTCTTTGGAGAACTTTTGGGCTGTGATCTGTCGTATGTCTTTGCTAGATTCCTGGATTACATCTTACTGGTTTAGAACTAATTCCTCTCTCCACTGCGCTTACATTGTCAAATGGAAGGGCCACATTTGCGGTTGGTCGGCATTGATTAGGATTCTCTATGTTCTGCAGTCACATATGCTATTGCATGTTGCATATGTTCAGCGTATTCAAGCATGATATACAGTTGATTGAGGAATATTTTTATCAGCTCTTATAAGAGCGAAGTTTTAAAATTCCTTTTTGACCAGATGCATCCAGAAGAAGAATTGGATAAAGTTTTGCATACAATTAAAGCGAAGAAGGAACTCATTCTATTAGTGATGCCTTTCTTGGGACTGCCCAAAAGCAAAGCATGGAATAATGGAATAGGCATATGGTTCTCTTTTGTCTCGTCTGGTAAGTTTTGTACTTGTTCAGCTATCAGGCAAAAGGAAAGTGGTTAGGCGAATCTAATAGGCTGTGTATGTGTATGAAGTAGTCTTCTGAATTTAATTGCTACCTGTTCTACATAAATCACAGAATGTAAGAGCATAAAATTGACGGTTTAGTTTCTTGATTTCAGTGTTCTATGTTACTTTTCCTTTACTTGGGCACTCGTACTATTTCTCTTACTGTCCTACTTCCAGTCCTCCATGCTTCGATAAAAATTGCCTCTAAGTTCAATTTTAGATAAATTTTACTGGCATGGAGTCAAAGTTATATGCAATACTGGCATGGTGTCAAACTTAGCTCTTCCTCTATAATTTGGGAGGTTCTGTAACATTCAACATGTAGTCATCTCACCCTTTTGATATGTTCTGCAATCCAGTTTATGGTCAGGTTTTGTTGTCACAAGTTCAGAATGCGTCTCAAGTTTTCCAAAAAAAAAAAGAGGAAGGTTTTTTTCAAAATCATTGGTATGGTAAATCAAATAAAATCTAATGCAATCTCATACTGTAGGACCTTCTCAAAAAGAAAGGCTTGACAAGCTTCTTGTTTTGAAAGTAACTAATAGGAGTGGTGCAAGATAGTATCCTTGTAGTTCTTTGTAGCTTGCTATTTGTATGGTTTGCTTGCTGCTATTATGTGGATCAACCAGTCTTCTCCAATGTTGTTCAGGGAATCCCGGTACTTACCAATTAGCAATTACACGTGTCCTCTGTTCACTTATTAAGACAAGCAAATGTTCCTCGTGACATGATATTATCTGTACCTTGGTTCCTATTCAAGTGCGGCATGCTGGTGCATATCTGTTCTCCAATTTGCTGTTCGATTCCTCGAGCATTGGCTGGGTGTGAACAATGATGGCCGATCATCAGGAGCATAAACTAAAACTACTATGCATTAGAGCATGGAATAAACTCTTTCTGGCGGTAGCTTTATCTTTCGTGCTGAATCCAACGAAAGAGAACGAGGGGGAGAACTTTATCTTTGCGCAGAGATCAGATTACATTCAGTTGTTACTTGTTAAGTGCTTGGAATCGTATGCTTTCTCTTTCTCCCTCTGAGCTCTTGGCAATATCGTTTGCGCAGGCAGGCACGCGATCCCGCAAGGAGGAATAAGGGAAAGTGATCGATGTTGACAAAGCTGGAGAGAGGAATCGTGCGCTTTTGTTTTTCGGTAAAGATGAGGAGGAATATATCGCCTATGTCCACCTCTTGTGTGGTTCTTTTGTTCCGCGACTTCCTTGCGTCTCGCAGGCCTGTGCTTGTGCGAGTGCGAGCAGCACCATCACGTGTGGACTGTTGGTCCGTTGCATTGGTAGGTATATATATATATCTGTAGACTTTTAGTAGGAGTCCTTGCTCAATGTTCAGTGCTAATGTTAAACTTCCAACTTGCAGGAAGAAAGTGAGCCTGCACACGAACAGGGGTTGAGATGGATAAGCACAGACCAGCCGTTTCACTTTTGATATGAAATGGTATCTAACCTCTGTGAAGATGCTTTGTTTTTGTGCATGTGAAGTTGTTGGCTAAGGCAAAGATGAGAAACGGAATTTCGATCATGCTTTTGTTTTTGTGCATGCAAACGAAGTTCCTGAACGGACTGGCTGGTTCGATACCAATGAGTACTACTACCCAACGCTATACAGTTGGAAGTGCTCTTACCGACGTAGTAAAGTTTCATCAAGTTTAATGTTTTATCAAAGTTTTAGTAAATCTTATGTTTCATCACAAGTTTCAGGTTGATGTTTCAACCAAGTTTTAAAAGGTTTCAGCAATGTTTCAAAAGGAGTTTCGAGCAGGTTTCAGCACGTTTTATATGGCTTCAAGTGCGTTTTAGTGGATTTTAAGCAAGTTTCAAGGAGATCCAAGGAAAATTCCAAACATAAAAGGTTTAAAATTACAGTAAAAGATGAAACAGGACAATATCCCATCAGGAGGTCTTTGAACATGCTAGAATGTTTTAGAACCGAAATTAAAACTTCAAAATTGAAAGCTCATGTTTCAGAATTGAAACATCATGAAATTTCATCCATGTTTTTGGAAAAAGTCAAGAAAAATTCATATCTGTTTCAGCAAGTTTCAGAGAAGTTTCAGCAAGTTTCTATGGGTTTCCGGGTGGTCCTGAGGCTTTTGCAAGCCGGCCTCGACGCGCGGGCTCCGTCGGGGCAACATGACAATGCGACTTGGTGGACGAACACGTGGCGGTTGCTTCCTCGACACAGACGGAGGGAATTTGATGGGGCAGTCGCATATGGCCTCTGGAACATTTGGAAAGAGAGGAACAATAGGATTTTCAATAATTCCTACCGCACGGTGCAGCAGGTGGCCGATGCCGTTACTCAGGGCATCGCAACCGCCTAGCGGCTTTCGGGGTGACCTAGTGCTTTGCAACGTGTAGTGCTAGGTGTTTCGAGGCCGGATCACCGTTTTCTACCGGGGATGTATCTTTCTTTCTTTCCTTTTAGGTTGCTTTGTTTCCTGTTTCTTCAATTCCCTATGTAAACTGATCTACACTTTCTCCCTTTCTTAATGCATCTGGCAGAGCTCCTGCCTGTTCTTTCAAAAAAAAAGTTTCTATGGGTTTCAAGAAGTTTTGGAAGGTTTCATCAATGTTTTAGTTAGTTTCATAGAAAATCCAGATAAAACACAGATAGAAAGAAAGTTTAAAGCAAGTTTCACCATGTTTCGAAAATTGAAACCTTGATTTCCATGCGAGTTTAGGTTTTAGAAACTAAATCTTCGAGTTTCAAACATTAGATTGAATCGAGTTTGAAAACTGAAACTTTGTTTCATGAAACTTGATATTTCAAAAAAGTTTTCAAATGTGAGTTTCTTTTTTGAAAATTGGCCAAGAGCTCTGGCATTCATTATAGAAGAAAGAATAGACGAGCTACATACGCACACACACCCCACATACAAGCACTCACACACACCCGCGAGCTTCGCTCGCCTCAGCCAATCGAGCTACTGCTCGACCGCCAAATGTGAGTTTCATAAGTTTGTTTCAAAACAAAATTTGAGTCAATTTACATAGGAGTTTTCAAAGTTCAAATGAATTTTTGCTAAGTTTCATAACACCTCTGCCAAAAACATTGTAGAGGTTTAAAATATTCAACCAAGTGTTTCTAAAATAGTCTTACCCGATGGTCTCACTAGGCTGACCACATGCACATGGTCCCCATCCGCAACCACTCTCGGCCCATAGCCATCGATTGGCGTTGTGGCATCAGCTGCTCAATCGCCATTTGTCGCCTTGCCTACCTAACTATTTGTAACATCCCAAAAATTCAGCTTTTCAATTAATTAATATTATTGTATTGCTAAATATGAATTTTGGAATTTTCTGAATTTATTTGGATTTTCGGGATTTATTTCAATTATTTTGAATTAAGAAATATTACTTTCTATTAAAGATTAATTATAAATATATCAATCCAAAATAAAGTTTTTGTGGAAATATTTTATTTAAGACCAGAATATCTCAAAGTATTTTTTAGAATTTTTCGGGAATTTTTAGAGAATTTTTAATGCCTTAAATAAATCAAAATATTTAATCGGATTATTTAAAATAGGAAACTCTGGAAAAATCACACGGAATAGTAACGGGCCAGCCCAGTTACTGTGCGGGCTTTTGTATTTTTGGAAACCCTAAAATCAATCTGGCCGTCGGATGCACATCGAAGGGTTGATGGCCATCGTCTCCGACTCGGAATGCCGCCGCAGCCGTCTTCAACCCGGACTCCACCTTCGCCGTAGTTTCCTTGGATTGCGCGCTCCGCCGGGTATAAAAGGACCCCGAATTCCCCTCCCGAAACTCGCCTCATCTCGCCGCCCCTTTTCCCTCACGCGCCGTCGTCGGAGGAGCACCGAGGAGCCCACGCGCCGTCGCCGGAGTTCTGTGGAGGTTGCGCCGGGTCTACGTCGTCGCCGAGTAACTCTTCCACCGAGAGAGTTGCGGATTCGAGGTCGCCGTGTCGTGTTACATCTGCGCCGCCGTTCGTTGGTCGTCGGGAAGTGCCGGATCGCCGCCAGGCTAGTCGTCGCCTTCGTCTCCGGCAGCTTTGCGCCGTCACCAAGCCATTGCCAATCGCGAAGCTCGGGATCCGCCGGATCTTCATTGGACGCACGAGATTCAGCCACGTCAGTTTAGGTCAACAGTAAACAGCTTGGTAAGTAATAGCCGTTTGATTTGAATCGTGTGGTCCAGGTTTCGCCACGTCGCGTCCGTACGATCGAGCGGGAAAAACCCGATTTTCCTATATAAAAATAATTCGATAAAATTCGGAATTTATGAATTAGGGTTTATTTTCAGGATTTTCAAACTTCAAATTGTTATAACTTTGTCATATGAACTCCGATTTGGGTGATTCAAATCCCAAAATATTTGTAAAATTGAGATCTTTCCAATGGTGGATTTTATTTGAATTTTCGAGTTCATTTGCTATTTGGTTTTGGTTTTTATTTTGCTTTCTCTCTCGATTCGCGTAGACGTTGAGTTGAGCAAGGTTTCGAAGGAGGAACTATCATCTCAAGATCAATCTTCGGAGCAATACCAGGAGCTTAAGCAAGGCAAGTTGTGCTTTGATCATGTTGCACCCATAAATTAGATTGCATGCTATTTTGGTTTACCTTATCACTTGTTATTTCATGAGTACAAATGATTTCAACCTAAATTGGGATTTAGGTATTATACCCTTTTGAATTACACCCTACCTTGATATTTGTATGCCATGATCCACTTGTCACCTTAGATTGGTTAACTATAGTTGGTTAATACTGAAATCAACATGGATGGTTAGACCGGAATAGAATGCTTAGCCATGCCACGTCATCACATGTACTTGAATCTTTGATAAATAATCTTGACTAATGGAATATGGAGCAATTTTATGAATTTGTGTGTCATGTGTGGTCACATGATGAGATTGAGTTGTGGTGGCAATGGATGTCACATAACGATATTGAATTGTTGATGGCACGTGGTGCTTGGTAATCAACTGGGTGGTTATGATTTTGGGTGAGCAAGTGGCAAGGGCGGGATGTTGTGGTGGGCCCGATGGGCGAGGGTATGTGTATGTCTTGCTTTGATCAAACCATAAGGACACCTTGCGAGCCTTTGACCTGAGTCAATCATGCAACCACATGTCTGTTATGGGGCAGCCTAGCTGACTAATTTGCAATGCCTTAGCTTTGGTACTACCAGTGGTGGAGTGGTTCATCCTTTTCAATGAACCCAGATGGCGCAAAAGGGGTCCCTGTAGGTTTTCAGACCCTTGATGTTGAAACCTTAGCGGGTAGTAATCGAGTTAAGACAGAGCATTGTAAAGGCTTTGTCATGATTCTCTGCCAGGCATACCAAAGGAAGTGTGCTAATAGCTTGGCATCAAAGAGATTATCATGTCGTGTGGGTAAAGTGCATAACCTCTCGCAGAGTGTACAAACTATTCGGATAGCCGTGTTTCACTAGATTGAGCAATGCTCGGGATTACAAATAAGGGTTTAGACTTTTGCAAAACAAAACTTGGGATGGATGGCAGGTTGCCATGGAAGGTTGAATCTTGACTTAGGATGGAAAACTTGGTTTACTTGAGAAATACTGAATCTATCTATTACTGTTATTTGTTTTACTGTCATTTCAATCTATATACTGTACTTGTTTATAAATGCTGCTTAGTTGCAAATAACCATTGTTAGCCTTTCCTTTGGAATAAGCCTGCATATAGCTATAATAGGATTGCATTCTGTGCACAACTTGTTGAGTACGTGTTGGTGTACTCACCCTTGCCAACAAACATCATCAGTGTTGAAGAAGGAGTACCATGGAGAGACGAATGTTTAGGGTGCAAGCCTTGTCAGTTGCCTGTGGTATACTGAGGGGTTACCTACGTCTTCATTCCACTGCAGTTCAATTGGTTGTTCAGCCTTGTGAGGCATTGTTAAGTAAGTTGACCATAAGGTCATACAACTGGTAATATTTAATATATTATGTCTTTTATCTTATATACGTTGTGTATGATTGTGATATTCACTAATGTTGAGCCTGTGTGCACTAGCGTGATCCTAGACTAGTGCAGTATACACAGAGGGTCCGGATTTGCATATTCGGGTCCCGACAGAGGTGGTATCAGAGCCATACTGACTGTAGGTCTTGACCCTAGATAGTTGGTCGTCTCTATAGGTCCTTCAAAATTATTTTCTAAAGTAAAAGACCTAATCTGAAAGAATAATGTGTTCTTGACTTATCTCATTCTTCTATTTCTGTTCTTACCCAAAATTCTTTCCTTTCCTTTGCTGAAATTTCTTTCTCTTACCTCTGCTAAATTGATTTAAAAATCTTACCTGAGTTATCTTGAGTAAGAAAACGATATACCACACTTTAGGAGAGACATCGAGTGCCTGCTACTGCCATATTGATCACCAAGGAAAGAATCGTCAAAGAGTCAAGGAAGCATACCCAGAGTTAGAAGACTCAGTGCTTTAAGTAGCCAGTTGAGACTCATGTGTGGGAGTCGCGTTCCTTAAGATAGGAGTGTCGCCCATGTAGACGGTAGTTTTGTGTGTTTAGGTTGAATTGGTTCTTCTTGATTGCTGAGTGTGCAGTATGTGTTGCAAAGCTTTTAGGCTTATATAAGCAGCCATACCAAGTTATTAATATTGGTTGTTCAAGCTATTGGGTTAAAACCTATCTCCCTCAGATAGGATTCTTGCTCCTTATCTATGCTAATTTCATTTCCTAACCCCTTTAGGGTAACCAAGCAGATGGTTCAGAATAGCAATGGAGCCAGTGGAAGTGAAAATCAACTCAATAGGAACTTCAAGGATGGATTAGTTTTTCAACCGTCACTACCGATAGATATGCAGAGCTTTAGAAAATTTTTGGCCGATTAGACCTAGTTGACGTAAACAATGAGGAAGCAAATATAGAATAGGACTAATCAAGCTAAGGCCAGCAAAGCCTCTCGAACTGTTATTAGTGATTCCTGTGTTGACTCATGGATATTAGAATTCATAAGGACTCGTCCGCCAACGTTTTCAGGAATGATACCCTGCGTCTTGTTCAAAACCTAGATATTGTCCTATGATGTGTGGTCAACCAAACAATCTAGAAGATCGTGCGTGCATTCGCTGTGGAGAAATAGGACATACCGCTAACGAGCATGCGATTAATTGCTCCATCGTGAAGGAAGCCATTCTCCTGGAGAATGTCCTATGAGCAACATCACATGTTACCTTCGTGAAGGACAAGACCATTGCCTATCTCAGTGTCCCTTAGATCCAATAGTTACTGCCATAATCTAGTATCAACATAAGAATCTACGAACCTTAGTTACCCGAGAATTATCAATAAGAAAGGGGAAAATCAGTTGCACTAGATACATCGCATGGAGAATTAAAATGCACCCTCCTGAACCTATCGACCTTAATCAGAAAACCAGTAAGTGGCTATCACCCACAGGAGGTCCCTTGTATGGTGAGGAAGATCATTTTGCTAGGGGAGGTGTTACGAGTCAAAAAGTAATAAAATCACAAGAAGAGCGTCATGAGTGTCACAGAAAAGGCCATTATGCTAATCGAAGTCCACAGGAAAGACCAGTAATTCCTATAACCATAGATATATCGGAAGTTACCTTAGTCCAGTACATAATGCCAAGAGTGAGTGGTGAAATTGCGAGGGAAACTTGCCTAGAGAACCAATTGAAGAAAAGGTGTCTAGGTAAAAACACCACACCAATCAACAAATACCCAGAGAGAAGTTCACACTAGACTCTGCCATAATTGCCATAAACCTAAACATTTTGCCAAGAAATGCCCTCAAAGAAAAGCAATCATGATGGTTCAAGTCAATCCCAACTCCGTCCCCTGTTAAAGCCCCAAATCAAGAAAATTCGAGCCGTGAGTTTACTTAGTACGATATCATAACCCTACTTGTAAAGTGAGAGATTAGTAATGACTTCCATGTAAAGGTTCCTTGTTGAAAGAAATGAAGCGGAGAAGATTGATACATTGGAACACTGAATATTGGAATGAAAAAGCAATAATGGAAACGATGAGTTAGATATTTCTCTAAGAGTATTCTTGAGTTTATGGTTCACCTGAAAATGATGCATGAGAAATAGTGGCTAGTTTAGTGACCCAGTGAGAACTTGTTAATTAGAGGATTTGTCATTAAGTGCTCAGTTGTGCTAGGATCCGCCAGAGCGTTAAGGGTTCAGTGCTTAGTAAATGAGTTAAGTTCCAAGCAAATCATATTATGTAGATAATTAGGTTATTCTTGAAATTAGTTAGATACTCAGACATAAGGATATTTTGGTGAAGGATATATCGATTTAAAACCTTGAAAAAAAATTCTCTCAGAGTGATGACAGTTGTGATTAGCCAGCTGATGGATAATAGTGTGGAGTTTGCCAATTAGAAGATGTGCTAGTTGTCAGAGAATACCATGGTATATTTCCCAAGAATTTGCCGATATACCGTCATATCGAAAGACCCAATTTGTGAGTGAATTAGTGCTTGGTACAGCCCAATAGAAAAAAAACCATGTCAAAATGTATACTAAAGGAATTAGTGGGAAATAGAGAAGCATATCGAAGAGTTACTAGGAAAAGTTTTGAAAACTTAGTATATCACCATGGAAATTCTTGTTCATTAAAATGCAAATGGAAGATCAAGGAGAGTGCACTAAATCGTGCTCTAAATAAATAAAATATCAGTAACAAGTATCCAATATCAGGATCGACTACATGATTGGACAGTTGAGAGTAGAATTGGAATTTCTTTAGGACAAAGTTTCGCTTAGGCTATCATAAACTTAGGAGACATGGGAAGGATGTTTCTAAAATTTCGTTCTCTACATGAACAATATAAGTTTTGGCTAAATCTCCTGAATTAACTGATGCCCCGCATATCTAATGAACATGATAAGTAAGATGTTTATGGATTAATTAATAAATTCATGGTTGATGACACTATAGTATACTATAAGACAAGAGGAAAATACGCAGAGCCTAGAAATGAGTTTTTGCGAGAGCCGCATTCGTAAGTTAAATTCAACAAATGTGATTTATGGAAGAAAAAGGTGGAATTTCGTTGGCCATGCAAAGACTACTAAAGGAGCTATTGTTGAACCAAGCAAGGTAGAAGTTGTGTTACATTGGAAGCAACCAAAATCCGTTACTTAGAGTTGAAGTTCTAGGAAGGGCAAGATAGTATCATAAAAAGATTTACGACAATAGTTAGATCTCTTATGCGATCGTTGAAGGTAAAAGTTACATGGACGCTAGATTGTGAAAATAGTTTTCGGAAGTTGAAGAAGCGGTTACCATTAACGCGTGTGTTGGTATTACTAGCTGTGCGGAGTAGTTCCAATATATAAGGATGATGTTTCTAGACATAATCTGAGAAGTGAGCCGACATTGTTGCATAAATGATGCGGTAGTTGAAATTACCTTACGTACGACTTGGAGTTAGCCGTTGTAGTGCGCAAAGAAAAATGGTGTCACTATTCCATCGAAAATAGATATGAACCTTAAGAGTCCAAATATATTTACTCAGTCAAATCTTAATATGGAGAGAAGAAAATGGCTAGAAATGATTAAAGATTCCTATGTTAGAATCCATAGGCATTCTAATAAAGCCAATGTGGTAGTTAACGTTAGAGTTATAAGGCCACAGTGCGGATATGTTAATAAAAAGCAGTTAACCAAAATTATACAAGGAATTTGAGAGGCTGAAACTAAAAGTCATTCGACAAAGTTTCATAGCTGCTTTGAAAATGAAACCAACATTAGGAGATTGGATCATACAAAGTTCAAGGGGAAAACGCAGTACAAAATCAAGTCAAGAAGAAGGCTTAGCTAAGAAACAGAATTTTAGTGATTAGGATACCATGAGAATTTAAGGTCAAACCATTGTGCCGGATAGGAATATCCTAAGCAAATACGTAAGGAAACCCAAGATTCTAAAGTACTCGATTTATTCAGAAAGTGCCAAGATGTATTAGGATCTAAAGAAACAGCATTTGTGGTCTAAAACGAAGAGCGGAGCTGTTGGATATTATACCCGATGTGACGCGTGTCTGAGAATAAAAGCAATGCATCAGGGACCTAAAGGTTCGTTGCAATCATTATAGAATCCCTGAATGGAAATGGGAGGCAAATCAGTAAATGGATCCCCAGTGTGAATTGGCCGTAAAGGATATGAATTCAAAGGAATCGTTATTGATTATCGAACCAAAGTTGACTATTTTATACCACTAAGGACTATGTATTCAAAAGATTGTCTGACGAATCTGTATAGGCTAGGGATTGAGTGACTGAAGTACTCAAGAAAATTTTGTCCGATAAAGGCATTCAATTTATCTCGAGGTTTTAGAACGAAGTTTCACGAGAAGATGAGAACTCGCTCGAATTTCAGTACAGTTATCATCCGCATACCGATAGTTAAATGGAAAAAGATAATTAGATTTTGGAGGGTATGCTGAGAGTTGGTGCGTTAGCGTATGCCATGTTTTGGAATAAATGTCTGCCATACGCAGAGTTCAGTTATAACCATAGTTATCAGGCTAGTTTGCAAATATCACCATTTGAAGCCTTGTATGGTCGAGCTTGTCGTACCCCGTTAAATTAGAGTGAAATGGAAGAGCGTTCAGTGTTCGGACCTGAGATTCTCAGAGAGGCGGAAGAACAAGTTGCCATGATCAAAGAGAGACTGAAAGTAGTGCAGTTTAGGCAGAAGAGCTATGCTGACAATCGCCGTCGTGATTTAAGCTTTGAGCCCAATGATTTCGCGTATCTTAGGGTTACTCCTCTTAAGGGTGTGAAAAGGTTTCAAGTCAAGGGAAAACTTGCACCTAGGTATGTTGGGCCATTTAAGATCTTAAGCCGCCAAGGAGAGGTTGCATAGTAGTTGGAGTTACCACAGTCATTAGCAGGAGTCTGCGATGTGTTTCAAGTGTCTCAGCTTAAGAAATGTCTCAGAGTGCCAGCAGAACAAACGCCGTTAGAAGCTATCGAGTTGCAGGAAGATCTGACTTATAAAGAGCAGCCTATTAGGATTTTGGATGTAATGGAGCGCAGGACCAGAAATAAATCTACTCGCTTCTGTAGAGTTCAGTGGAGTAATCATTCAGAGAATGAAGCAACTTGGGAGCGTGAAGAAGATCTGAAGAAAGAATTTCCAAACCTATTCTCTAGTCAGCCCTGAATCTCGGGGTCGAGATTCCGTTAAGGGGGGAGGTTTGTAACATCCCAAAAATTTAGCTTTTCAATTAATTAATATTATTGTATTGCTAAATATGAATTTTGTGAATTTTCTGAATTTATTTGGATTTTTGGGATTTATTTGAATTATTTTGAATAAAGAAATATTACTTTCTATTAAAGATTAATTATAAATATATCAATCCAAAATAAAGTTTTTGTGGAAATATTTTATTTAAGACCAGAATATCTCAAAGTATTTTTGAGAATTTTTCAGGAATTTTTAGAGTATTTTTAATGCCTTAAATAAATCAAAATATTTAATCGGATTATTTAAAATAGGAAACTCTGGAAAAATCACACGGAACAGTAACGGGCCGGCCCAGTTACTGTGCGGGCTTTTGTATTTTTGGAAACCCTAAAATCAATCTGGCCATCGGATGCGCATCGAAGGGTTGATGGCCATCGTCTCCGACTCGGACTGCCGCCGCCGCCGTCTTCAACCCGGACTCCACCTTCGCCGTAGTTTCCTTGGATTGCGCGCTCCGCCGGGTATAAAAGGACCCCGAACTCCCCTCCCGAAACTCGCCGCCCCTTTTCCCTCACGCGCCGTCGTCGAAGGAGCACCGAGGAGCCCACGCGCCGTCGCCGGAGTTCTGTGGAGGTTGCGCCGGGTCTACATCGTCGCCGAGTAACTCTTCCACCGAGAGAGTTGCGGATTCGAGGTCGCCATGTCGTGTTACATCTGCGCCGCCGTTCGTTGGTCGTCGGGAAGTGCCGGATCGCCGCCAGGCTAGTCGTCGCCTTCGTCTTCGGTAGCTTTGCGCCGTCACCAAGCCATTGCCGATCGCGAAGCTCGGGAACCGCCGGATCTTCATTGGACGCACGAGATTCAGCCACGTCAGTTTAGGTCAACAGTAAACAGCTTGGTAAGTAATAGCCGTTTGATTTGAATCGTGTGGTCCAGGTTTCGCCACGTCGCGTCCGTACGATCGAGCGGGAAAAACCCGATTTTCCTATATAAAAATAATTCGATAAAATTCGGAATTTATGAATTAGGGTTTATTTTCAGGATTTTCAAACTTCAAATTGTTATAACTTTTGCATATGAACTCCGATTTGGGTGATTCAAATCCCAAAATATTTGTAAAATTGAGATCTTTCTAATGGTGGATTTTATTTGAATTTTTGAGTTCATTTGCTATTTGGTTTTGGTTTTTATTTTGCTTTTCTCTCGATTCGCGAGACGTTGAGTTGAGCAAGGTTTGAAGGAGGAACTATCATCTCAAGATCAATCTTCTGAGCAATACCGTGAGCTTAAGCAAGGCAAGTTGTGCTTTGATCATGTTGCACCCATAAATTAGATTGCATGCTATTTTGGTTTACCTTATCACTTGTTATTTCATGAGTACAAATGATTTCAACCTAAATTGGGATTTAGGTATTATACCCTTTTGAATTACACCCTACCTTGATATTTGTATGCCATGATCCACTTGTCACCTTAGATTGGTTAACTATAGTTGGTTAATACTGAAATCAACATGGATGGTTAGACCGGAATAGAATGCTTAGCCATGCCACGTCATCACATGTACTTGAATCTTTGATAAATAATCTTGACTAATGGAATATGGAGCAATGTTATGAATTTGTGTGTCATGTGTGGTCACACGATGAGATTGAGTTGTGGTGGCAATGGATGTCACTAACGATATTGAATTGTTGATGGCACGTGGTGCTTGGTAATCAACCTGGGGTGGTTATGATTTTGGGTGAGCAAGTGGCAAGGGCAGGATGCGTGGTGGGCCCGATGGGCGAGGGTATGTGTATGTCTTGCTTTGATCAAACCATATGGACACCTTGCGAGCCTTTGACCTGAGTCAATCATGCAACCACATGTCTGTTATGGGGCAGCCTAGCTGACTAATTTGCAATGCCTTAGCTTTGGTACTACCAGTGGTGGAGTGGTTCATCCTTTTCAATGAACCCAGATGGCGCAAGAGGGGTCCCTGTTGTGGTTTTCAGACCCTTCAGTGTTGAAACCTTAGCGGGTAGTACTGAGTTAAGACAGAGCATTGTAAAGGCTTTGTCATGATTCTCTGCCGGCATACCAAAGGAAGTGTGCTAATAGCTTGGCATCAAAGAGATTATCATGTCGTGTGGGTAAAGTGCATAACCTCTGCAGAGTGTACAAACTATTCGGATAGCCGTGCTCACGGTATTGAGCAATGCTCGGGGATTACAGTCAAGGGTTTAGACTTTTGCAAAACAAAACTTGGGATGGATGGCAGGTTGCCATGGAAGGTTGAATCTTGACTTAGGATGGAAAACTTGGTTTACTTGAGAAATACTGAATCTATCTATTACTGTTATTTGTTTTACTGTCATTTCAATCTATATATTGTACTTGTTTATAAATCTTTGCTTAGTTGCAAATAACCATTGTTAACCTTTCCTTTGGAATAAGCACGCATATAGCTATAATAGGATTGCATTTCATGCACAACTTGCTGAGTACATGTTGGTGTACTCACCCTTGCCTACAAACATCATCAGTGCTGAAGAAGGAGTACCATGGAGAGACGAATGTTTAGGGTGCGAGCCTTGTTAGTTGCCTGTGGTATACTGAGGGGTTACCTACGTCTTCATTCCGCTGAAGTTCAATTGGTTGTTCAGCCTTGTGAGGCATTGTTAAGTAAGTTGACCATAAGGTCATACAACTGGTAATATTTAATATATTATGTCTTTTATCTTATATACGTTGTGTATGATTGTGATATTCACTAATGTTGAGCCTGTGTGCACTAGCGTGATCCTGGACTAATGCAGTATACACAGAGGGTCCGGATTTGCATATTCGGGTCCCGACACTATTGGCTTGTGGCTCGCTGCTACGCTCACTTGCCCATGGCGCCATGGCCTCTGAGCTCATGTTGTGCATGAGCCTTGCTCTATGTGCCTCCATGGCTCATACTATCACACCCACGCGTGATGATGGTGAATTGGCGAAAGAGGTGGAGATGGAATTTGCTGGATGAGAGGGGAGAGAGAGAGAGCCCGTGCCGCCTGTCACACCTTCTCCTTACCACCATGCCCTTTCTTGTCCCTTGTAGGTGAGCTCGACTCGACCATAAGGTCTGCAGTGGCGCGCTAGTGGAGAATATGGTGGTAGAGAGAGTGCGATAGAACAATTGATTATTTTAGTTTAATTAGCTTATGTGAACTACAGTGTGGATAAGATCTACACAGCTAAGATGCTATCAAGGAATCGAACGACAATAAGCTGTTTGGTTGGAAACACACCTAACAGTATGGTTCGGTAGTTTTTCTGGATACGAATACCATCGTATCATAGGTGAAGTTTGGCATCTGGCGGATGGCTGGGCCGATACATCTAACCTTTCTGAACGCAGAGCTTTGGATAGATCGAGCCACGCAATTTATGCCGTTGGACCTGTTAGCCTAGGAGCAGCACGATTACTCCAAGCGGAACAGCCCATCAAGTGAAAGCTATGCGACCCAAAACAGCAGCCCCCTCGTCGCCCCTGCCACACGTCTTTTTTTCAGCGTGCGACGGGTGGACCGGACGACGGCTTGGTGCGTCGGACACCCACCAAGCGTCGGGGAACGGGGACATTTCCCGACGGCAATGGTCAAGTGGTCTCATTCTGAAGAGTAGGAAACTTCCCCGTGCCTTGACATCGGGAGCCACTTTGCCTTATTCCCTATCTTCATCGGAGTACGTGGGAAGCTATACCCGATAACAAAGATGAATCCATGGCTTCACATTGACACCGAAGGAGAGTGGTGCTGTGGTGCAGGGGGAGCGGAGGGAGGTGGCCTACAACACCCTAATCGAATCTGCAACCACAAGTTTCATATCGCAATCTCTCACACAAACACAGAGAAGTAGAGAACCTGTGGTAGTAGAATATGAAGTCGTGAAGCGCGTTGCTGCCATTGAGGAAGGAGGTCTTGAAGGCGATCCAGTGGAAGCTAGCGGCGGCCAACGGCATTGCCAGCCTCAGGCTCGTCAGTGGCGTCCTAATCTCCATTGATTTGGGACGGGCCGTGGAGGGAGTGGAGGGCGGCAGAGGGAGCAGAGGCAATGGAGGGAGACGACGGGGTGAGGCGGAGCAGGTAGAGATGACGGAGGGCCACGAAGGGGGACGATGGGGGCGAGGCAGAGCAGGTGGGGAGCGGCAGAGACAATGGAGGGAGTAGAGGCCGAGGCGGAGAAGGGAGACGATCGGGGCGAGGCAAATCGATAGAGGCGGAGGGGGGCAAGGCCGCGAGGATTGTAACATTTCGAAAAATTTGAAAACTAATGAAATAAAATTTAAAAATATAAAAATGAAGAAAATAATTTTTTTAATTAAGACAAAGATTTCAATTTAATTTTCTACCTTTTTCCTTATTTCCTTAAATTTTGGTTTTTAGGAAAGAACATTTACATTATTAAAATCCTTTCTTCCAAAATAAAAAAGATATTAAGTTTGGAATGTGATGTTATATTGAATTTACATCTTTTTTGAATTTATGCTGAATTTTTGGTTTTAATAAAACCATTTTCATTGTTAGATTTTTTTTCCAAATATACAAACCCAAAATCATATGAAGATAAAATCTCAAGAAAATTTATTTTAAATTCTATTCCTTCTCCAAAATTATCACAAAAAGTCTAAAAATAATTTTAATGCATTTAATACCTCAAGAAAATCAAGAAACAATATTTAAAAAAAGAATATAAATCTTGTTAGGTTTGTTCGAAAACATCTAGGAATGATCAGCCTCTAGGAAATCAGCACAAAAAAATTCAAAGCTAGATTTGAACATAATTATTACAGATGTACAATCAAAAATAGTGATAGGTGCCTGAGAACAGTGCTAATGTTAGAAATTTTTAAAAATATACGATTGAGATGACCCTTTGAAAGTTTTATGAAATCACTCAAATTACCTAGGGAAGTGAAATAAAAATTTCTAGAAAAATACAAGCTCATTTATTGCATTTGAAAAATCAAAAACAAAAAATGCAAATAACTCAACAGATCAATGTCAAAATTTTATAAAAATAAATTTGTTTGATCATCATCTGAAAATTTATGGAAACCACTAAATACCCATGGGATCACCCACAAAAATTACAAATAAAATGTACTCCATTTAATCTCCCAAAAAAAGGGGGCAATTAATTGTAATAATGGCACTTTTAGAATTTTTAAAAATCACATAGAAAATATAATGACTTGAAATTTTTACAACATGTCAAGAACTGCAATAGGAACAGATAAAAAAAATTCAAAAATTTATAGAAAATAAAGCCACTCAATTTAATGCTTGAATCCTACCCTATCCAAAAGGAGGAGTTCTAGGGCATTCTTTTGTCACTGCCATATGGGGCCCATCCACCAGTGGCACATGGCTTTGAGCCACTGCCACCTCTGGCCCACTTGCCAATGCCCCATTTCTTCCCTCCCTTCTTCCTCAGCCCGAATGCTACTCACGTTAAAGCCGTGCCACAACGATGGGCGCTTGTGCCCTACGCCGAGAACATCACGTAGTGTCTGCCGCTCAGTCCATCTTGTTGCACCGACCTTGAGCTACCCAAGCATTCCCTGCACAGCTAAAACACTCCCCATGCCCTGCGCTAACCAAAGGTACACGTTGTCTCCTGTGTTGTTCGGCCACCCCTCACAACCGAGCAGGTTCATACCCTGTGCCACTTCCCTACCGTGCCTATTTAAGCTAGCCCATGGACGCCATAGCTCCTCATGTCTCTCTGCTGCCCCCTCCACTACCCTTTGCCCAAGGGCTCAGCCAATTGTGCCACCTTTGCTACCATAACCAAAGAACAACTGAGAAAAGGGGGCAAAGCAATTCAAATGATTTAGTGAGCCATTCTCCCATTAAACCGGGTTGGAGCACATCCATGACTCCCTAAACTCACCCCATTCTCAATTACAGCTTTCTCCATTTGGAACCTAGCCGCCATAATGCTTCTTCCTCGTGACCGGCCACACGATGGTGGCTTGCCTCAATGAACCCCCGACCAAACTAACCCCTAAAATGGGCTCCATAGGACTCACTGATGCCCGACTCAGGCTCACACGAGCTTAATTTTTGCTCCACCTGCTTGTTCACCGATCGGCTTATTGGCACCACCACGTAGCCCCTGTGGCGGCTATCCTTCAACCATCATAGGTCATCACTAAGGCTGGCCCCTCGTCCATCAAGCCACCCTGGTGCTCCATGAGTCAATGCCCGGTCGACTCTGCCTTTGCTTCACCATCGGCTGCTGACTCCAAGCCACCCCCTGCTCTTAGTCACTACAAGGTGGGACTAGTTTGATAGCCAGCGCAAGACACACGAACCCATTCAAACGGTAAAATGCGCTTTCCAATTTAGAACATGTATTTTCACATTTTTCATGGATTTCTATACCGGCTAATGTTCAAACCTTAATAACTTTTGCATTATAGCTTTGAATTTAGTGAAATAAATTTATAAATTTATCTTAAATCATGTATTTTTAGAATATACAAAAATATTCAATTTTAAATCACATTTTGAATTATTTGAATTAAATTTTGAATAAACATGGCCACTATTAGAAGTCTGCAAACCATAATTCATAAAACAATGAAACTAAATTCTACATGCTCATGAGACCCTGATAATCCCATTTCTAAAAAAAATAAATTTAAACCTTGCTTGGATTAAATTTACAAATAGATCATTATTCAATACATAGATAATCCAAATAGCTATATTTAGTGTTTATAAATTCAAAACAAAGTAAAACCAGTTCCTAAGCCTTTCTAAGATTATGTTATTCCTTTTTATGCAAAAAAAATTAATTTTATACCTTTGTTCAAAATTTTGTAATTTAATTTTGTATATAGCATAGTTTGGTCACTATTCAAAAAGATTACGCATTAACTCCTAAAAATGTAAAATAAATTTTGGAGATATCCAAGACTATGAGAATATCAAATATACAAAACAAATCGATGTGAGATAAAAAAATGAGTTGAGTTCATAAAAGAATTCATTATCTATGCACACAAAAACTAAAACATTAATAACCTTTTCAGATAAAAGCAACAGGATGCAAAAATCAGTTTCAAGATACTTCTAAGGTTAAGGCCTTCTAACGCTATAAAAATGGTTGTATATATAGGTGAATCGCATTCACAATCATAAAAAAGAAATCTAACCTTTTATAACGTAAATACATAAGATTAGGAAATGAATACAATATCACAAATAAACTCTAATACCAATAGGACCAACTTAAAAATGCTTCCTAAGGCATGACACCTATTTTGTAGAAATGCACCACTACTAAACTGGCATTTTTTCGTCGACCAAGAACCGTCGAAAATAAGCCTAAAACCGACGAAAATAGTTGTTTTTTTTACCAACGGTAACAAAAATTGGCCGGCGACAACAAGCAGATTTAAAATCAATACATTTTCGCTTTGCCTCTGACGAAAACCAATACATTTTCGTCGGCCTACTATAGCCGACGAAAATATAGTGCGTCACGACCTGACAGGGCGAGCTGACGTGGATAAGGAGAGTTTCGTTGGCCTGAACTTCAGCAGACGAAAATACAGATCTTATTGTCGTCAGCCAAGAGTTTCGCCGATGAAAATACAGATCTTATTTTCGTCAGCTAGGAGTTTAGCCGACGAAAATAGTAGTTTTTGGCAGTCTGTAGTGGGGCCGACGAAAATACTGATCACATGTTCGTCAACCTTCGGTCGGGCCGACGAAAATAGCTGGGTGCAGCAAAAAAAATAAAATTCAGAATTCATTTGGTCCATACAAACTGAGCTATCCATACAAACGAAACATCTCCAAAACTAGTCCATACAAACTGAAACATCTCCAAACAAATGGTCCATACAAACTCGGGTCATTTGGTCCATACAAACTGCTCCATCTGAGACACAATTAGTCACACCCCACCCCAAAGAACTCGATCTCCAACACAACCGAAGACAAAAGAGATTAATTCAAAGGCACCACGATCGAACTATCCATCCAACAAATTACTAATGAAAAAGACTAACTAGAGCCTCCACCTAAGTTTAGGACATCATCAAATTGCTCATTCACTTTGGAGGTATACTATTGTCGCCATGACACTTTGTGACCCATCACCTCCCATCGAGCCTCAAAGTGAGCCATCCGTCCCCTACAACATATAAGGAGAGAAATAGTTAGTGTAAGCATTTGACGAAACAATCTAGAAATAGCAATTTCTACTGTGACATCTATGAAGGCACTGTAAACAAATGAACCAAATACTGATTTTCTGCAAAGATTTGCAAGGCTATGTAACGTTTAAAGCCGAACCGAACCACTCTCTTCATTCATTTCAAGGGATCTCCCTCATCATAACTTTGTAAGGCGAGATATTGAGAGTTGTCATTTTTGATGCATTCAAGTTTTTCCTCCTTTTCTTTTCTTTTCTTTTCTTTAGGTAAATATTATATAGTGATCATACCAAATTCAGATACATATTTTTCAAAACAAATTTGGATCAAATTTTGATATTGCTTTGAGTCAACTTAAATATCATTTGACACAAACATAGAACGGAGTTTTCCAAAATTCAATGTAGACATTTAGATATTCTTGATTTAAGATTGATACTTAATAAAGGTTTAAAAGTAAAGCAACACATTACACAAATCAAAAAAAGTTCCACATTTATTCAAGGATGCATGTTAATTATATGTGCGGCAGAATTTAAGCAAATACTCCCCAAGAAAATTATACCTTTTGAATTAAGATACTTGACTATGACAAACCCATGTTCAATTATTTTCCTTCTTCAAAACCACAATTCAGATATGGCTCCGGTAGATGAAAGCATATTATTCAGATGTAACACAGATTTATCAAATCCGCATCATGTTAGAATCGATAATTGGATAATTTGAATAGTTATACATATCACTCACAACTTTAAAAACCAAGCACCAAAACAATAGTTGACCAAACCCATCCCAATTTGCATTTACCATGCATAACAAAACAAAGGATTGTCGGACTACAAAAAGCACATTAGCAAAATAGAACAGTCCTTTTTTGGCAAGCGGAATGGTCCAACATGCATTCCCACTCCCCAATTCCCATTCCTTCACCCACCACCACGTGTCCCCCATCAACAGAAGCTACGGTGCCATTTTTCCTTGATATTGCTTGCTCTCCTCTAAATATCGTAGTTGTGAGGTGTGCAATGAAATTTACAATGGCATTAGTAGACCACAATAACCTATTTTAGAGGCTTGGTATTGATGTTCTCATTCGACGATTTCCTGGATCATCTTAAGCCATTGAAACACTAAACAGTCAACTAAATTGATAAAAAGTTTGCCTAGCATTCCCACTTATCTATTCCAACTTATCCCGAATAATGCATCACACAACAAATATGCATCACACAATCTCGGCATTATCACACAATCCCGAATTATCATAGTCAATTTACAATGGGATATTGAGAGTTCTTGTTCCAACAACTAAACTTTGACCGAAATCCGAATTATCATAGTCAACACATGCACACACAAACATACCCCACAACAACATACAGAACAAGAATATCATATTTTTATAATAGAATAATCTTTGGAAAATATAGTACCATAGATGGTGCGGTCATAAATGTAGGAAAGATGGAGCCGAAATGTTGGAAGATTGAAGGGTTTTCCAAAAGCGGCAGACATACACTCTGTGGAATAATTGCACATAATCAATTTGAAAGCATCTTAGTCTTACTCATATCACTAATTGTATGCGATATGGAAATGAACTTACATTCATTTGTGAGTGCCAGCGAGATATGGATTCTTGTTGTTGCCTCATGAATTCTTGTTCTTTGGGCTATCATATCGCGATGTTGAGCCAAGCGAAGCGCATTGTTGTCTCAACTCATCTCTGCATTTGAGCCTCACGAGCAGCACGTGCACTACTTGTGGAGGTCCGAGGCGCCCTCGTCAAGTCTCGAGTTGCGAGAGGAATCAACAAGCCATTGAACATGGAAAACTTCCCATGACTCTTGCCACCACCGCTCCTATACAAGGCGGCGGCGTCAACGTCTTCCTCCCTCCGATTCGATCGACCATGGGTTGGGCCATCTCATCTCCATATATAGCTGCGATGCATACTAGTTACATTGAGAAAAGCAATAACTTGCAACACAATAAAGAAAGGCAATTGACTAACCAAGGCGTCCGCCGCCCTCTGGTACGTAAAGTTGATTCATTGCGTGAAGTCGCTCCCTTATGCCCATAGCGTAAGTTTCAATCGCACTTGGTCTCCTCCCAAGTCGAGCTTCACTGTAATCATGTTAATCGCTACTACATCGATCATAAAAGAAAATGAATTATTAACATAGCATGATAAGCGTGCGACCGCAGCTACACGAACATGACCATCGGCACCATATGTATGAACAACACTTGAGCCCGACTCTCGATTCACTCTCTTGCTATTCGACTTTGCAATGAGCGCTTGAAGCCCGATTACTCGAAAGTGCCGACCATGCATCGAGCACGCATTAAACCTACAATGTTAGCGGTTAAATTAAGCAACTATTCAATGGTGCAATCTGAAATACACACAATTCATATGACTAACCATTTCGGTGGAACTGCATGTACTCATTAGCTTGAAGGTAGATTTTGAAGAACCAAGTTTTTATTCATTTCCTCTCCACGATGCCTCTTGCGGTATGCACTCACTTTGCTTGTGGCGAGCATTGGACATCATATCTTTTACTACCTTCGTAGCAAACATTCTCAAACACACGTTTGGAATGTGCTCCCACTCCTCCTCTTCCCCTCTATCAGCGATACCTCTCCTACAATACAAGTAAATGTATTAGTTACCGTGACAAAAATAGAAAAACTAACTTGATGACCATGATTTGAAAAGGTTTACCAATCAGTCCACACCCTCTGGTCTTTGTTCATCCATTATTGTCTCTGTCACCTTATAGTGTTCCCACTTCAAAGTGGTAGGGACACACCGTCGATCTCAACTAATCCAGGTAATGGTACCGACAAAGAGAGCCCAATGTGGTATCGGCGACTATACACCAGTACCCTCTTCGCCCGCACAAAAAGCATCGTGGCCCACGTGGCGATCTAGCAAGCGGTGGGTGCTTACACCCGTCTGTTGGATACTAGTCCACGTGGCGGCGCGGCGGCAGGTGGCGATCACGCCTGCTCGCCCGCCCGCCATTAACGTGGCGGCTTTGGCGGGCAGCGAGCGAGCACGCCTACGCCCTCCGGTGCCGGTCACGTGGCGTCGCGGCGGCAGTGGCGATCACGCCTGCTCCCGGCGCCCAGCCAACGTGGCGGCTTTGGCGGCGGCGGCGGCGGGCCCGCCCTCCGGTGCGGTCACGTGGCGTCGCGAAGCGGCGGTGGCGATCACGCCTGCTCCCGGCGCCCGACCAACGTGGCGGCTTTGGCGAGCGGCGGCGGCACTCCACCCTCCGGGTGCCGGTCCAAGTGGCGTCGCGAGCGGCGGTGGGCGACCACGCCTGCTCCCGGCGCCCGATAGCGTGGCGGCTTTGGCGAAGCGGCGGCGGGCGCGCCGCCCCTCCGGTGCCGTCCACGTGGCGTCGGGCGGCAGTGGCGATCACGCCACGCTTCGCCCGGCGCCCGGCCTGCGTGGCGGCGGGCGAACACGCCTCGTTTATTCGCTGCCATGCAAAAGGGTGGAATCACGGTGGCCGTCTGAAGTTTCTTCGCCGCCGTCTTGTGTCGGCGAGCCTATTGTACCGAGCATGTCGGTCCCAAGGAATCCTTTCTGAGCCTGTTCCTCGACACCTCTCACCTACATCACGAGAGGTCACATTCGGAAGAACCGAGCGGCGGCATCGCGGCATTAATTAGCGGCGAGGAGCGGACGTGCAAGAGTGTAATAAATCGTGTAAGATAGGCATGATGATGGCTCTCTGAATCGGCTCATGTAAGCCGTGCATATAAGGGCACTTGGGGAAAGAAAGAGGAGAGAGAAAAGAGTGGTCACCCACAAACTTAGTTCTGACCTTTTCGAGAGGCAATCCAACTAAGCGGGAAGTAAAGTCATTACCCTTCTCCATGGGGGCTGAACACAGGTAAAAATCGTTGTGTTCATCTGAATTTAGACATCGAGGGCTCGTTAGTGTGAGAGGTCTTTGGGGTTTCCCTCTGCTAGGGTTAATAACTAAAAGCCACCCCTATCGAACAAAACCGGTCCGTAGGCTCGGACTGTCAGTGGAATACAAGCGAGGTAGCGCGCGAGTAGGGGTAGGTAGTCGGTTTTTCCGATCATCTCTCCGTGAGTTTGGGTGTTTTCTTTCGATTCTGAAAATTTGAAAATGTTGAGTTGGCGCCCGGGAAGGAGAAGAGTCGGGCCATACTCGAGTGTGTCGGCAACCTCATCAATCATAAGATCGTCTCCTCCATCCCGCAGTCTTGGTGATACACCGATCTTGCGCGGTGGGGCATCGGTCGGCGCTGGCATTTGTATGGGCAGCCACCCGGCTCAAAACTCCGATGCCGCTCGTCTTCTCTGGACCACCCTCCGGTGGAGCTTGCGAGACTTCCAGCCACCCCGTGGGCTGCATGGATCTTCCGGCCTTGTCGCTGCCCAACCGGGTTGGGCCTCCGGCCCCGAGCATCGGTGGTGATCCGCCCCGCAGCGGTCAGGAGGGCTCATGGCTCAGCCGCCTGGCGGCGAGCATCTTGGCCCGATGGGTCGAGGGGCAGGGAGAGATCTTGTGTTGGCGTCGGCCCGAAGGAACGTGGGGACCTAGAAGCCATCTTGATGAATCTCGTCGACGCGGTGATCTTCAGCGGCGCGCGCTTACCCGACTCCGGGGTAGGGCGTAAAGCGGGTGGCTCGAGGATGGAAGTTCCTCGACTCACGGAGAGTCATTTTCCGCTCTCCGGATCGAGTTCGTGGCGGCCGGGCTTTGTTTATGGCGTCGGGTATCGAGCGTTCTCCGTGATTCGCCGTGTGGATTGGCCGAAAAGTTTAGCGGCGTCTATAGAAAGTTATGCGGCACCACCAATCCAGAGGAGTTCTTGCAAATTTATACAACGATGGTGCGGCGTGGGTGGGTCGGGAAGATCGTTGGATGGATCCGATCCTAGCCTTCTGCGGGACCAAGTGATCCCGACGATGATCGTCGGTGAGAAAATAACCGCAAGGCCAAATGCTATACTCGGTGGATGGGGACTTATACTGCCGAGTAGAAATGGAATTCTCTTGAAGTGCATCACTTTCGGGAAGAGGCGCTCTGCTCCTTGATATCCATGGAGGCATGTGCGGGAGCCATATGTCGTCGAAAGCTAGTTGGTAAAGCATTCGCGAGGATTTTATTGGCCTCTCGCCCTCCGGGATGCTTTGGTGGTGAGGACATCTTGGCTTATCGGTTCTTCGCGAGCGAGTCCGACCGGCCCAAGCTCGCAAACCATCCGCTCTCTGGCCGTTCGCGGTGCAGGGGCTGAATATCTGAGTCCGTTCATGAACCCGTGGAGGTTTCACCCACCTCTTCGTCATTGTCGACAAATTCACCAAGTGGGTGAAGTAAAGCATATGTGCCATCACGGCTTCCTTCTTTGTCAAATTCATGCATGGGATATTCACCGCTTTGGAGTGCCAACCGTATTATACCAAACAATGGAACCCAATTCACCGGTGTGGCATTTACGGAGTTTTGTGATGAGATGGGCGTCAAAGTAAAAGTATGTTTCGCTTGATGCGCCCACCCAAATGTAGTCAAAGGTCAAGCGCATAGCGTTAATCTTGAAGGGCCTCAAGGCGAAGCGTTTGATCGACTCCTGGCGAGGCGCCTTGGATTGAAGAGCTCCGGTGTGTTGTGGTCGCTCTGCACCACCCCGTCAGACTCTTGGCGAGACACCTTTCTTTACGGTGTATGGGCGGAAGGCATTCTCCCCTTGTTGTCATTTGGCTCTCCACAGTCTCGATTTTCAATGAGGAAGGCCATGAAGATATCCGACAAGAAGATGTCAATCTCTGGAAGAAGTTAAGTGATCGGGCCACCCTTCGTGTGCCATGATACCAACAAAGCCTCGGCGATACCATGCCACCAGTCTCGAGAGAACAACTGGCGTTGGGCGTCTGGTCTTCTTGTGAGTTGAGGCGCATCTTAGGGTTGCATAAGTGTCTCCGGTGGGAGGGCCCTTTAAGGTGGTCTCGATATCTCGACGGCGGTCCGATTAACCACGGAAGGCGGTAGGGAATTGGCGAATTCCTACAATGTGGAGTTATTGCGGAAGTTTTATCCTGAAAAACTGTAAGTACCCAGTGATTCGCCTTGATCAGCCCTGGGATGAATCTACCCCTTAACTTGATCGGCGGTCATTGGTTGTTAATAATGTTATTATCTTTGAGATTTTCGACTTATTTATTACTCCATTTCTTATACCCTATGGAATGGTTTGCGTGTGGATACTATTGGTCCTAGCGCTCGACAACTCCTTGTTGGTCCATAATTATGCCTAGTGTTTGTGCGAGTAAAGGCGGGTAACTAGGAAGTTGGTTTGGCCGGTGTTCAAATGCAGTTTAGACACCTCGGGTTGGCTCTTTGAAGCACGATGGTTATTCTGCGAATACCGGCCTAGTACCCTTCAGGAATTGTTGCTTTACTACACAATGCCATGGGCGTATTTTGAAAAGCGGCGGCAACATGGAGGTCAGCGAGTGAACCAATATTTCCCCGGCGATCTGAACTATTATGATCTACATTGTATGTGATCGTATAGTGTTCATCTACCTTAGCCATATCCGCGTAATGTGTGAATTGCGCCTTGTAAGGTTTTGGCCCGATTCAAGGATAAATCTAATAGTGTACCACGAGTTATTGGCATATTGATAACTAGAAATTTGATGGCGAAAAGATTCCGGTAGCCGCCCCATCACTTAAGTCGGGCCAGCGCTAATCATAAGCGGAATAAGTGTTACGAATAACACTCTCGCTTGTACACTTATGAGAATGCTAAATTAAACAAATTATGCATGGTTATCACGGATGTTGCGAATCAGCGGCTCCTTGGTGATAAAGGAAAGTCTTGATGTGGCGTTTAGTAAAGCTAAGTACCCGAGGGTGTAAGTTGGGCACGAAACTCAAACACGGCTCATGCGCCTCGGGTTGGCTCGGAAGCATTTGGTTGTCACCGATTGAGTGCGGTGGCCCAAAACCGCTCTGAGGGACTTACTACTTTTCGCCTGCTTTGGGGCACAATTCTAAGAGATCACAAGGATTTAAGTTCGAAGAGATTTCAGCCAATGATAACCTGCATAAAATATTAATGGCGAAGTTATTATGTGCTTAAATCACGGACCTTTATGCTTCAAAGTTGCCTTTGCCTAAGTCCCATATCACTTATATGTGTGATGCTTACGCTTGTGGCGATTACATTCAATCTCTGCGGAATTGCAGGACATTGCCTAGGCTTAGAAGCCTAATTAGTGCTTTAAGCCAAGTCGCTGCATGGCCACCTAGCAATTTCAGCATGCAATATCGGATGAGCATGGCAAAAAGGCATGAAGGTAAAGCGGAAAACATCCATTACAACTAAAGTTTGTTAAAGTGTTAAATGCGGTAATAAAGGAAAGGGGATCGATCAACAAAAAAATAAACACAAAAGGTGGGCGGTGGCCCAGCCCTTCACTCGTCGCATACGTCGATATCGGCATGGCGTCTTCTTGCTCCGCCAAAGGTGGCGGCGTCCATAACCATTGCTGCACTGCTGCAAATAACGCTTCAGCGACGCCCGTCTGGCGATGCTTCCGCTGGCGGCGTCTCCCCGATCTGGCCTCCATTGCGCCATAGGATCGAGCGTCGCGGTGGCCCGGCATGCGGCACAAAATTGCGGTCATCGCCGCAACCTCCTGCCCCTCCTGGCGGGGCGTGCGGCGAGGCGGTGGCGACTCGGCGCCTCTGCGGCTGGTTGGTCGCATGGGCGTCTTGTAAGCGGTGTCTGGAGAGTGTCTCAACACCACGCCCAAAGGCTCGAGCATCTTTGATCTTGCGAGAATGCTCCCTTGAGCATGGTGGTGAGATTGCGCTTGAGGCGGGCGGCCTCATACTCGGAGGTCTTGCGCCGCTTGACCCTCTCCGCCGTTCTTTGCCTGGCGATCGAGGCGATCGTGGTGGTCCTTTCTGCGCCACCGCGTATCGACCTCTCCGCTCCGCGCCCGGCTCATCGATGGCCCCGTAGTTGTCTCGCCGTCCGGACTCCATGCCAGTGATGCGTGGCAAGGAGTCATAAGCAGTAGTGTAAATTGCTGAGTTCGGTGAAGAGCTCGGCGGGCGATCGGCGCAGCAGTGGCGATGATCTGGGGCGAGTTGGTGAGTGCGCCGGCTGCCGCCGCCCTCTCAGCTCTGGGCGGTGGCGGCCGGCGATGTCTGAAGGAAGCCTGCATTGCTGTGACCTTGCGCAGCGGCGTCTGCTCCTCGGTATCTTGGGGAGTTGGCCTCGGCGTCGCCCTCAAGCTGGTAACCTTAGGAACCTCAAGCCCGCCTTGTCGAGTGGCGGCTTAGGTCCCGTGACGGAAGGTGGCACCGTGGGAGTGGAAGTCGGTGCCAAGAGAGTTGAAGGAAAAGCGGTGGAATCGGTGCCGCGAAGTCGTGGCAAGTGGTCGTCGAACAAAGCGTATCATCTTGCCCGCACCGATGGCGAAAGGCGGCGCGGAGAGTGAATCTTGGCGCTTGTGAGCGCAAGCGCCGGTCTTGGTTGGTGTTGCGATTAGGCGGCGGTGCAACCGCCCGTCTTGGTTACCACCCTTTGGTGGTGGCGGCGGAAGTTCGCCCGAAGCAGGCCTTCATGTCCGGACCTCGGTGTCGGGGACGAGTGGCCGCTGCCCGCCGCCCGTCGATGGGAGGAGCATCCCGATCGTCGGTAGCGGCGGCACACCAACAAGGCGATGGAGTCCATGGGTGGTATCAACTGGCGATTCGGCGCTCTGCGGACTCCAAATCGGCGGCGGCAGCAAATGATGAAAGTCAGTCCGGTTTGGGACGGCGGCATGAGCCTGAAAAGCCACCTGGCGATCGTGGCCCATCCAAGTTTCCCTGGTGGCCAAAGTTAAAAAGGATTTGCGGTTGGTAGGGAGCAACCTGAAAAAATACTGAGATCTGAAAGCTAAAGAAAAATAAAGACTTACGGTAGGGAAAGGTGCGGGTGATATCGTCGTCGCTGTGTCTTGCCATGGCCATGGCGAACCGGCGGCTAAGTCTTCGGGATCTGAAAATCCATGATGACCGGCGCCCGATTAAACCGGCGTCCGCATAAGCGTTGATGCGAGCCGCCATTGCCGGAGCTCCGCCGTCTCTTGACAGGCGAGTTCGATTCTCGTGACCGCCTTGGCGGCGGGCATGCGGGCACCCAGTATCGATGCGTATGTCGTCGTGGCGTCTGACCACTCGACCACTCGCCGAGCCTTCGGTTGACTGGGTGGAAGGGAAGATAGTGGCGGCCATCCGTCCGAAGACGCGGTGTGACTTCGAGCGGTTCGCCGTCGGGGGCGGCGAGAGGAAAAATGGCGGAAGAGTGGGAGATTTGGCATCACCCCCATGAACATTTCACAGAGGTGTCTGCGAAAGTGGCGAGGAAGATGATGGAGTTGGGGGTGAGGTGAAGATGATGGATTTCGTAGAAGTGAAGGGCGGTGAAAAAAAATCGAGAAAAAGGCGGTACCAAGCCGCCATGATGCCCCTACGAAGATGATGATCTCGTCGGCGGGGAGCCTTTGTGGTGTGGGGGTCGGCCGGGAAGAAAAGAGCCCTCCGAAGACGATGGTGTGGAATCTCCCACTTGTGTAGGAGTCCACCGTGGAAGCGGGAATGGATGGCGCGGGAGGAGCCATGAGAGCGAAAGTAACAAGAGACAAGAAAAGCTTGGAGGAAGAAGGCGAAGTTTGCAAAGAGTACTAAAGGCAAAACCGCGCGGATGCGGATGGATCTATATGTATCCCCACTCATACAAGCCGGTTCACGAAAGGACAAGGTTGTGCGCCGTTTGGTCCCAAAGAGAAGTTAATGGATGCGGAAGGAATCGAGGCGGTCGATCATCGATGAGTGATGGCCCCATCCAAGAATGCCGGCATTTAATGTAAAGATCTTGAAAACCTATGATGTGCGTTCTTGGGTGGGCAGGGGCTCTTGTCGGCGTATTATACACGGTACCCTCTTCGCCGCTAAAAGCGTCGTGTACGTGGCGATCTAGCAAGCGGGTGGGTGCTTACACCCGTCTGTTGGATACTAGTCCACGTGGCGTCGCGGCGGCGGTGGCGATCACGCTGCCGCCGCGGCGCCCGATAACGTGGCGGCTTTGGCGGGCGGGCGGCACGCCACGCCTCGGTGCGGTCACGTGGCGTCGGCGGCGGCGGTGGCGTCACGCCTACTCCCCGGCGCCCAGCTAACGTGGCGGCCTTAGCGGCGGCGGGCGGACACGCCGCCCTCGGTGTGCGGTCCCGTGGCGTCGCGAGGCGGCAGTGGCGTCACACACTCCCCGGCGCCCACCAGCGTGGCGGCTTTGGCGGCGGCGGCGACGCCACATCCTCCGTGCCGGTCCACGTGGCGTCGGGAACGCAGCGGTGGCGACCACGCCCTGCTCCCGGCGCCCGGCCAACGTGGCGGCTTTGGCGGCGGCGGCACGCCACGCCTCCCGGTGCGGTCCACGTGGCGTCGGGCGAAGCGGTGGGCGATCACGCCATGCTCGCCGGCGCCCGGTAACGTGGCGGCGACGAAACGCGCCTCGTTTATTCCATCGCCATGCAAAAGGGTGGAATCGGTGGCAAATCTGAAGTTTCTTCGCCGCCCGTCTTGTGTCGAAGCGAGGCCTATTGTACCAGGCATGTCGGTCCCAAGGAATTCTGCTACAAGCCCGTTCCTCTGACACCTCTCACCTACCTGTCACCGAGAGGTCACATTCCGGAAGAACCGAGCGACGGCATGCGCTGGCATTAATTAGCGCTGAGGGAACGGGACAGCGTGCAAGAGTGTAATAAATGCGTGTAAGATAGGCATGATGGCGGCTCTCGAATCGGCTCATGTATGCCGTGCATATAAGGGCAGGGGAAAGAAAGAGGAGAGGCGAGAAGAGCTGGTCACCCACAAACTTGGTTACGACCTTTTCGAGAGGCAATCCAACTAGCGAGGAAGTAAAGTCATTACCCTTCTCCATGGGGGCTGAACACAGGTAAAAATCGTTGTGTTCATCTGAATTTAGACATCGGGGCTCGTTAGTGTGAGAGGTCTTGGGGTTTCCCTCTGCTAGGGTTAGCCAACTGAAGCCACCCCCTATCGAACAAAACCCGGTCAGTAGGCTCGAACTGTCAGTGGAATACTGCTTCAATGTGGCATTAACTGCCTTGTCCTATTTGTCCCCATGAAAGAAGGATCATCCCATGACCTGCAACCAATATATTTACTGTCGGACATATGTATACAAGGTTAAATAAAGCTGTAATCATTACTAACCTATCACCAATTGGTCTTATCATTTACGGAGTTGTCGATTTTCATGTCGTGGAGGAACACCGCTTATTCCTCTATACCTAAAAATATAAATTTTATATCCATATGAAGTTACTTAGCTAGTGAGACAAGACATTCAACATAAGTAAGTTATCATAAAAAATAAAACCTGAAGACCGGTCCATTCGCACCATCCTCTGCCTCTTCCTCCGCTATGTCTCCACCTTGCTCTACCTCATCCTCTCCATTGTCGTCCCCTAGTACTTGCTCCTCATCATTCTCCTCTTGTACTTGCTCCTGAGCCTCTCTCAGACAACTCTCCAATTGTCGCCTTCTGCTTTCATGAGAGGTACTTCCTTTGAAAATGCTAGTGGCGCCTTTTGAAGATGAAGAGCCATCGTTCTTCGAAGATGGGTTCTTCGAAGATGAAGACCCAGTCTTCTTTGATCTCGAACGGTGTAAAAATGAATTCATCCTACATAACAAATGAAATATTAGAACATAGACATAACAAATGAAATATTAGAACATAAAAATGCAATATATATATGAACATGAAAAATGCAATATATAGAAATAATTACTTGTTGTATTCGATCATCCATGTTTTCTCTTCCTAACTTTCCGTACAGGACTATCTTCCTCACTTCGCATGTCACCAACTAAATCATCGAGTTGTATTCCGACATCTACTTCAAAGGTTCTTTGGAAGGTCATCTTCTTGGAATGCATCAATCTCACTTGGTATGTACTCATCGTCCCTAGGGTTGTGCGGTGATCATGTGGATTCACCTTATACACAACCCACCATGGTTTAAGACTTGGCTTAGAACACGGATAAGGGAGGTAATACACTTGCTTGGCATCTTGAACAAGCACAAATGGATCAAAAGATGAAAGTCGTGATTCGTGTTTAACTTCTACCAAGCCAAGTTTATCGCTACACCGTATCCCTGCTTTGTCAAACCAATCACAATACAAGAAAACGACACTCAAATCCTTTGGTCCTTCGAACTTGATCTCGACAATGTTTTGAAGAACACCGTAGTACTCAGTTTGCCGACCATCCGCACCCACAGCCGTAGTTACTACCCCGCTATTCACCGTGGGTCGCATGCGGACGGTAGCTTCAAAAGGTCTTGGGGCGAAAATGAAACCCATTGATATCATATCGCACAAACTTCCTTGCGGTTGTGAACCCACGAGACAATTGACATAAATCTTCTTGAACACTATCATCTCTCTGGCACTGCAAAAGTTAGATATTTATTACAAACATTATCGTATGGCTATATCTTTAGTTCAAGTGTGATAGGATCTATACATGTCTTCAAAACCAGGTCACGAAATTTGGGCCACCGCGTACACCATAGCGTCGTAAATTGTCTAGTTGTTTTTCAGTAGGCCTTTGGGTTGACCTCCATTCTTGTTTATCGAACAACCTACAATTGGCATGAGTTATTTGCAATATAGTTATCAAAACTAATTTACACCTAAATGAATTGTACTTACTCGAAATACTTGTCCATTTCCTCAATATTGTAGAACATATACATCATGGCAGCATTCCACTCCTCTTGAGTCAACTCATGAGGGGAACTATCACCGACTGCTTTTCCATTCCACTTGAATATATCAAGACAACCGTCACTTGTTCCGGAAGAGGTGTGGTATCGCGATGTTTTAGCATTGACATCATTTTGCTCTGCGAAATAAAGGCTCGAAAGTAGGATATTTCGTTCGGATAATGCGCCTCGCGATGGACCCTTCAACTCGTGCTTTATTACCCACCATGGCCTGAGTTTCTTGAGGCCGCTCTGTCGATACATCCATCGGTATTGCATCGCCCACACATCTACGCTTCATACGGTAAATGTACCAACAAATGCTGCATTAAGTTCATGAACACAGGTGGAAACACCTTTTCTAGTTTGCATATAAGCACCGTATATTCTTCCCCAATTCTTTCATCGTTGATTTCTTTATTATCTTAGAGCACAAGCGCCTATAAAAGAAGCGATCTCTGCGCAAGCAGATATTCACACTTCTTTAGGCATATATCCTCTGAACATCACCTAAGTAGCCTTTCCATGATGATGTGGTAATCATGACTCTTTAGGCCATGTAGTTTACGATCGAGATGTTCACCGCACGTCTTAGATTTGCCGCATATCCGTCTCGAAATTTGATATTCTTCATCCATCTAAGAATCTCCTTCTTATCGACTTTTTAAGGCGAAGAAGGAGCATGAGGTTTCTTTCCACCTTCCGTCACTTCAAAGGTGGGATGGTTCTGATTTGAGACAAGTCTCTCTGAGCCTTGACATTATCTTTTGTTTTATCATTATAGTTGAAGCACGTGCTAATGATGCTTTCCGCGACATTGCGCTCTTGATGCATAACATCAATATTATGCGAGGATTAAACTAGTGACATAAAGCGGACTCCATATGCTAGATATGTGAGTCCAATTATGTGTGTCTTTGAAGGCTTCATACCCATTCTCCGTGTCAACCAACTCACTATGCCACGCCACAACCTCATCTCCGGTTAAACGTTTCGGCGGACCCTTACTAACTGTCACATCCTTCTTAAATCCCTTTTATCTTTCTGAATGGGTGATTAAGACTAAGAAAGCGGCGGTGACAATCAAAGAAGCTGAATTTGCCACCATGCTTCAAAGCGAAATGCATCTGTGTCACCCATACAAATCGGACAAGACAACCGACCATGCGTGCTCCACCCCGAAAACATGCCGTAGGCAGGACAGTCATGGATAGACCAAAGATAAGCCACACGCATGTTGAAGGTCTCTTTTCTACTGTTGTCATATGTCAAAACACCTTCCCACAGCTCCTTCAGCTCCTCAATCAATGGTCGCATGTACATATCCAAATGCTTTCGGGATGCTCGCCGGGAATAACAAGTGTTAGAAACACATACTCATCTTTCATGCATAATGATGGAGGGAGATTATCTGTATTGCAAACACGGGCTAGCATGAGAGTACGGAGTCGCACTTGTGGTGAAAGGCGTGAAGCCGTCATTGCCAAGCCAATCTGAACATTTCTAGGATCTCTGGCAAAATTTGGATTGAACCGTTCCAATGTCTTCCAAGCTTCGCTATCGGAAGGATGACCCATGGAACCCTCGATATGTCGCATGCCTTCTTTGTGCCACCTCATATGCATGGCAGTATCCTTTGATAGGTAAGCTCGTTGTAGCCTTAGTTTAAGGGGCATATAGCGGAGCACTTTGGTCACTGACTTTATTGTTACCGTGTTTCCCTCCTCGTCCATTACTTGAACATCTGGGACTCATTGCAATATAGACAATGTGTTAGTTCTACATTCTCCTTCGAGAATAACATACACTTATTGGGGCACACATGTATCTTCTCGTATTACATCCCTAAACACCCGCCAACATTTTTACGGACCGATAAAGATCTTTCGGCATCTTATGATTCTCTGGAAGAACATCACATATCAATTTGACCAGATCGTTGTAACAATCTTTACTCAAATTGTATTTCGATTTGATAGCCATCAACCGTGTCCCGCTGACAAGAAGGGTGACATTGGTAAACTCATGCGAGAGGCTCATTGGAAGCGAGAAGAAGCCTATAAAATTCTTTGACTGGCGAAGTCGTTCTTCGAGTTCATCCTATCTTTGTCGACCAAGATCTTCCACCATATCTCGGCATCTATCCTCCGTGTCATCATAATCCTGGACTATGTTAGATGTAGAACCCAAACGTGACTCACCATGCTCGAACCAAGTTAAGTAATTGGGCATAAATCCATATCTGCACAAGTCTAATTGATCTCCTCCTTAAACTTCGGCGAAGTTACTGACACTTGCTACATGGACACCGCTACACCACCGAGTGGATTCAAAGAGAAAATATGATCCACAAATGCTTGTGTCCTCTCTACCCATTCGTCAAGTGTGACCCCGTTGTTCTCCGGTAGACATACATCCATGCTCGATTATCACCCATATTGATACCACCCTATTAAAAATGATGATACAAAATTATGATGATCCAACTTAAATGGGAAACTAATACAAACTATGGCCAAATACAATCGAGAGGATAAGATCTCGATGAAATTTTCAAGATTCTTTGTAGCAATTTGAATTTTTTATTCCTCGAAATTATGAATCTAGGGCGAAATATGAGATTTCACCAAAATCACGAAATTTCATGGGATTTTGATACTTGATCACTAGTTGCATGTCCTCATGCCAACCGCATGGATGTGATTTCTACTGTTTTCACAATGAATAAGGCGTATGGTCGAGTCAGCGATGGATGCATTGTTATGCACGGGAATTCGGTGATCGGGACAAGTGACCTCTAACACACCACAAAGCAACTTTTGGTCGAATTGATGAAATTTTGAAAATGCAGAGCTAACTTAGATTTTCAGGCTCATCGCATTGTCGTGACATGCACGCAAAGCAAAATAGGAAATTGATGGCCATGATGCTTTCAGCTTCGAGAGAATAAAATCGAATGCACGATTAATGTGTTGCTAGCTAGTCTGCTTCTTTGGAGTAGTAGCGATTTATTACCATCACTACTAACAACATTAATCCCATGTACTACTACTACTACTACTCGCTCCAGGCGCAATTAAGAATAGTTTAAGAGCAAACAAGGAGGTGATTAGGAAAAATCATATGTACATATGGCAAGAATGATTAATGTCGATGGAGATATGAGAACTCTACTTAATCTATACAAGTTACATGCGTATATACAAACACGATGCATATACTTCTCGTCCTCCCACCCCAAAGGTAAAACTATAGGCGGTATGTCGCACGAATGACACTTGTAATCAACAAACCGATGCATTTATATATACTTCTCATCATCTCACCCCAAAGGAAGAAACTAAAAGCGGTATGTTGCACCAAATAGCAGTGTAATCAGCAAACACATGGAAATCAAGGCAAATTAAACCGACTGACACCGAAATATCATGAGTCCTTGTCCTTGAGTTGATGAATGTGCTAAATTTCCTTATCTTTCTCACCAAAAACCGTAAATATCAACAAGATTTGTCGATGATCAAGGTACATTACATAGTTCACGTCCCAATGCCAAAAGAGTAGAAGTGAGTAGAACATAAAATACCTCTGTTTCAAGCAGTCCTCCCAATGCCGAAGAGTAGAAGTGAGGGCGAGGGAGGGGCAACGGAGGGCCCGTGGTGGCCGGGAGGGCGGATGGGCGAGAGGCGGCGACGGCTGTAAGGCAAGGTCGGGGGAGGGGCGGGGGTCGGGAGGGCAGAGGGGAGAGGCGGGAAGGCAGGCGGGGAGGGGGCGGCGGCGGCGGGAGGGCGGCGGCCGGCGGGGGCGCGGATGGCGAGGGTGCCAGACAGGTGGCGACGGGCGGGCTCAGATCTGCAGTATAGACAAACAGCAGGCTCGGCCCGTGTACTAAATATTTGTATTTTCATCGGCCTCAGTCCGTGCCGCCGAAAACAACTGTATTTTCGTCGGCTCGAGTTAGTACCGACGAAAACTAGGTGTATTTTTTGCGGCTTTGTTTAGAGCCGACGAAAACATAGTTAACCACGCCAGAGGGCACGAACCCTAACTTCTCCATTTTCGTCGGCCTGAAATATAGCCGACGAAAATACATGTATTAATCGTCAGTTATTATGAAGACGACGAAAATACATGTCGTAATCGTCGGCTCCAGTTAGGCTGACGAAAATATATATATTAATCATCGGCTTTTGTCAGGCCGATGAAAATACAATTTTGGCCGACGAAAAATATTGGTTTTCCTGTAGTGCACTATACCATGACACATTATTCGCGTCTAACTGTGCGTCGGCATAAACCCTATATAGCGACAAACAGTCCGTCGGTAAAAAGTATTACCGACGGATTAGAAGTGTCGGCTAAAGTCCCGTCGGCAAAAATCTTTACCGACGGACGGTCCGTCGATAATGATAACTTTTGCCGATGACATAATTTTACCGAAGCGAACTTCGCTTTGCTTGTCCGATTTCAGCTTTTGCCGACGACTTGTGTTTCCGACTTACAATGTGTCGGTAATGTCTAGTATTGCCGACACACGTTCGTTGCTATAATCGATCGCTTCAAAAAAAAATACGACATATAATTCATCCAATCGAGACATGACATGATATAATTCAAGCATCAATAAAACATGATAGGATAATTCAAGCATTCAAAGTAACAACTTACTCTACTAATAATCAAATTTGTCCAAAAGATAGCATATCATCCAACTGAGACAATAACGATATTACATATAACACCAAAAGTATATTACAATAACACTGATCCCCAAAAGATAATAGTTTGTACAAGCATATATATAACACCAAAAGAGAGAGGTATGGAGTCTCCACGCATGAACTGGAGGTGTAAGAATCGTTGAGCCACCCCTAGTAATATGGAAGAGTCTATCTGTTGACGCCAAAAAACGTGAAGAGGGTTTCTGGTTGCAACACACCAGACGAACACCGGGTTCGAGTGTGTGCGAGGCGTGCCAATCGATTTGACCCTGCAATCGATAAGGGAAAGAGTTGTAAAATTCAATCAAGCCGATCCTTGGGGCAAATCGGCTAAAGTCAAGAATCAGCCAGAGAGCCGATTAGACGGGTAACTAGACTAGTCGATTAAGACTAGTCCGAGGGTAAAAGGTAGATCGATTCTGAAAAGGCGATGCGCAACAAGACAGAATAAATCAGACCTGGGGAAAATCGATGACGATCAACAATCGGCAATTCGCAACTTTATTGATCGGTGTCGACTTATAGAGAAAAGATTACAATGCTAAAAGACAAACTACGAACGAAAAAGTAATGGATGTGTTTGTTGGATTCTGGATCCCCCTCCAAGCAGCCCTATCGTGTCTTATATACCCGCCAGCCGATCCGAGTCCTAGTCTAATACGACGATGCAATCCGAATCGGCTTTGTATTTTCCTATTTGGACTCTGTTTCCAAATATCATCCAAATCCCTTGAGGTTTTTCGTGTTGTATTCAATCTCGTCTTTCTGCCGTAGTTTCCAAAAACTGGTGCAAACATATGCCCCCCAATTTTGGAAGATAACTTGTTATCTTTCAAAAATCAATCGGCTTTTTCATCCATCGGCTTAAATATCCACCAGCTCCTTCCTTGTTGGTTGAACAATTGCTCGATAAGAATTTGCATTAATTGCGCGTCTGAGACCTCGGTGCATCGTAACTTCCCCTGTCGCCGCATGAATCGCTTCGCCGTTTCTCACTTTTCACCGTGCTATATATATGCGGGACCCCCACGGTCATTCTCACGCTTTCGGCTCTCATCTTCGAAATCGGCTTTCCTCCTTGATCGGCTTCTCTTGTCTTTGGTGATCAACCCTCGGTTCCTCGATCATTTGAATGGATCCTTCAAAGGTACTCATCCCGATCCCGAAAGTAATAATCGGTATTACTTAGGACCGATGAGAACCGATGCCGACACGGTGATAAATGTAGAAATCCGAGACTCCTTATCGGCCCAAGGTTACAATGTGAAGGAGTGGGGCAAAAGTTTTAGAGCTTGACGGCGCTTAAAGGATGGAGAAAATTTGGTACATTAGAGTATCACCAAAAAAAAGCGAGTGGGAAGCAGATGGGCATAAGAAAGTGCCTCCCTTTAAGTCTAGCTTTCTCGGAAGCCAATGAGCCCTTGGTGGCCACGGCGTGCTATTTTTGGTCCGACACGTTTAATGCTTTCCTTTTCCGCCTGGTCCGTCGGCCCAACTCTCCTTGATGTGGCGAATTCAGGCTTGCCTAAGGCTGACGAGGGACTAGCTATCGACTTCTGATGGGAGACCTCGGTATAGGCTGATCCAAACAAAAGGTGAAGGGTGGTCAAAGTACGTACAGCACAATAACAAAGTAAACGGGCTTGTATCGGATGAAGAGCACGTAGCCTTCCTCAACCTCACAGCTCGAGCGGTTTCTTTTCTGCGGTGCATCGCTTGGGCCAACCTGTGTACCAATTGGTAGCGAGCGGCTTGTAGAGGACGTCGGCTTGCTCTTGGGAAGATGCTCTTGGGCGCGATTTACCAAATGATGTTAAATCATTAGAAGCCGAGCTTTTTACGGTTTCTTTGAGTTAAGTGGTTGGCAATATTGGAGGTCCATTGTGGTTCATTCAACTGTGGTTATACAATATCTTCAGCCGACAACTTATTTCAGAGCCACTTGAAGACTCGGCTTTTCCTCGAGAAGATTACCCTGAAAACACTACACCGCAATTCAGAGCGAGCCGATCCTGTGGTGAGAGGCTTATAATGTGCTCAAGTGGTGATACTAGGATTACTCCGGCTGGTCTGAAGAAATATCTCTCCTTCTTCCTGGGTTTAGACAACACAATTTTCACCCAACAGGACTTCTTTTCCTATACCGACACAGCCAATTTTCAATGGCCTTCCTTCTTACACCTGGATGCCGATAGTTCTGAAATGCCGGATCTGACGTTGATGTTCTATCGGCTTTTAATCTCACCTTGTACCCTTCATGTTGGTTTGAATTCTAGAAACAGAACCTTCCAACCTTCATATGAATTCTACCATCCTTCCATATATGCTCGCCAACTTGGCTTTGGCCAAGTGATTCCTTCTTTACCTCTCCTGGATCGGCTTCAACCTCGAGCTAAAGTGAGGAATTTACTATCGGCTAACGTCGTTTTGGAAATTGCTGATCAGCTTCAACTTTCCAACCTGCCGCACTTTTTCTTGAACTCTCGTCGGGCTAGCTGTTTCACTACGTGGTGGTCGCGCATTGCCGAGGCTCTCTACTTGGACCGCGATCCGACGGTAATTATAGAACGGTTTCTGCCCGACTATCATGAGCCATCAGTAGTCTCCAGCAGCAGTGGAAGCAGCGACGACAGTTCGAGTGAGAGTAGTTCCTCGGGTTATACCGATTCATCGGTAGCTGTAGAGGTATCGGCTTTTTCTAAGTAGCTTTCACCATTTCACTCTCCATTATCCACTGGCTAATCTCTCTTTGACCTATGCATTGTGTGACCACGCACGCGAAGGCCGTCGATGGCCCATCGAGGAAGCGGGACAAAGGAAAAAGGTCGCAGTCGATTCGGCGGCTTGACCGGCTATACCGGGCAACATTGGGGTGAATAGCCCGTCATTGGGAGGAGCTTACAAAGGATCGGCAATCGAGTGAGTATCTATTCTTTGTTTGATAGGATTGTTTCTTTAAGTCTTTGCGACCCTTTATTGTTGATTCGGAAAAACCAAAATCCACGAAGGTGGTTACCAAGAAAAAACCCTAAGCGCAAAGAAAAGCGCCGAGAGCTCCTCTCACGCGCCGGTAGATATCATTGAAGTGAGCTAACTTATCTTACCATTCTTTGCACTTTTCAAATGTAGCGATACTAATCCTCCGCTTTTCTTTCAGCCGACAGTATCAATTCAAGTGGCTGGCATCTTAGCCGACCTTCAGGGCACGTCTACTGTCAACCCACCGCTACCTTCTCCAGATCGGCTTCCTGCTGCTCCTCAGGCTACTTTACCGCTCCAATCGATTCCTGCTGCATCTCAAGCGGTCTTGTCTCCTCAACCGACTCCCCTCGTGCCTACGGACGATGTGTCAGCCGATCCCATGGACTTGCTTGGCTTCAGTTTAGACGACCTCGATGATCCTGAAGTGCTGGCTTCGGATGATTATGTTACGGATCTTCGTAACATTATCAACGTATCTAAGAAAGCGTCGGAGATGGTTGTCCGCTCGAGCCAACCATGCAAGATAAAATTGAATCGGCTCTTCAATGAGGTCGGTCCACCGAAGCGCAAATATTAGCTAATACTTCACCGTTGAGGGATGCTATGGCGCCCAGAAGCCGATCTTCCCCGAGACTATGGGGGCGATCCCGAGTCTCACACTGGATGAGCAGAGAGGAGGTGGAAATTGCTTTCGCAGCGTATTGCTCGACGAGAGGCACAAAAAGCTGATCGTCAAGTGCTAGATCGGCGAGTGACTGAGGCCAAAGAGATGAAGCGGCAGTTTGACACAGATGCTGCTTTCTTGAAATCCACTAAAGCCGAGATTGTTCAACTGGAGTCGGCCAAGAAACAACTCGAGGAAGAACTGGCCAAGCTCCAAGATCGGTTGATCAAGGAACAGGCACAAGTGTCAGCAATGGCGGCCTCCCTTCGATCGAAGCGGAAGATCGGCGGATTGTGTCTAAGTTAAGGAGCAATCTGCCAAGATAGTTCGCAGTGCGATGCCCAAGCCGATGAGAAGATTGTTGATAGAGTCAAGCTGCACTTGCCAAGGGCAGCCGGGCGCTTGTCGCTTTGGGTGCTAGGCTCCTCGCTCGGGCTTGTAAACTTCTTTGTGTTGTGGTGTTTCAAACAAAGGTTGCTTTTCTTTACCTTTGTTACATGTTTTAATCTACTATTTAACCTGGTTTTGTTTACGCACTCTTTGTATCCGCACTCTTAGTAAATTTGTTTAACCGATCAGTATTTATTTTACTTTAATCGATTGTTTAACCGATTTTGCCTTCAAATTCTTTACATTGTATTCTTAATTACGCACCGACCCAAACACTAGGGTAATACCGCTTTAGATATTTTCCGTTGATCGCCTTAGGCAATACTAGCCCCTCAAGTGTTTCGAGTATATATGCGTTTCCGCCGACAAGCCGATTTACTTTATACGGTCCTTCCCAAGTAGGCGACCATTTGCCAAATCGATTATCCTTAGAACCGATCGGCAATATCATTTTCCAGACCAAATCGTCTTCACTGAAGATCTTCGGTACAACCTTTTTATTATATGCTCTCGCAACTCTCTCTTTATTCTTTTTAAGCCGATTCAATGTAACCAGCCTTAATTCTGCTAAGTCTTCCAAGTTGCATAGCATCAATTCCTTGTATTCATCGGCCGATAGATTATTCTGCCTCGCCACTCGCATCGACTCAATGTTTATTTCTACAGCAACACGGCCTCTTGGCCATATACTAAGCGTCTGGCGATAATTTAGTTGATCCGTGGGCGCTAGCCGATAAGCCCCAGAGATTCCGATAATGTGGAGTGCCAAGTTCGAGGCTTCTCATCGATTTTTCTTTTAATCGGTTTGATCAAGGTTTTGTTGTTGGCGACTAAACGCCCGTGCTTTGGCGTAATATGGCGGCGAGTTGAGCAATTTGATACCGGGCTCTCGGCATAGTTCTGAAAATCGTTAGACATGAATACGGTCCCTTGATCGGTCGTGATAGTTTGAGGGATACCGAATCGATGGATAATGTGCTCATTAACAAAGCCGATAGCTTCCACGCTGGTGACTTTCTTATGCGGAACGGCTTCAACCCATTTCGAAAAATAGTCCGTGGCCGCGAGGATGAACTTGTGACCTTTACTTGATGCTGGAAAAATTTGGCCGATTATATCTATACCCCATCCCCTAAACGGCCATGGCTTGATGATCGGATGTAAAGCCGATGCTGGCGCAAATTGCACATTCCCAAACTTCTGGCAACTTTGGCACCCTTTGTAATACTTGAAGCAGTCTTCTAACATCGTCGGCCAAAAATACCTAGTTCGTCTTAAGATCCATTTCATTTTATGAGCCGACTGATGTGCGCCGCAGATTCCTTCGTGAACTTCACCCATGGCCACCTTTGCTTCTTCATCGCCTAAACACATGAGTAATCCTTCCAATGTCCGATAGTATAGATCTTCTTCCAACACAACATATTTCAAAGCCTGCTGCCGAATCTTGCGAGCGGTGGGTTTGGATGGGTCCATTAAGTAGGCTTTTATTTCGGTTCTCCAATCGGTGGTGTTAATACACAGTACTACTTTATCAACCAAGTCGAATGCTTCATGTCGGCTATATTCCTTGTAGCCTGACGCTGCTTGAGCTAACGCATTGGCTTTATCATTTATTCCCCTAGGCACATGGCCAATACGAAATAATGTAAAGGTGTCTATGATTTCAAGGCAATGTTCCAGATACTTCGATAATACCTCATCGTTACATCTAAATTCTCCTTTGATTTGTTGTACTACTAACAATGAATCACCGTAAGCCTCTACATTATTTACTCCGATACTTTCCAACAATTGGAGTCCCTTAAGTAATGCTTCGTATTCGGCTTGGTTATTAGAGCATCGGCCACTGAGCCGATATGCGAACTCAGTACTATGCCCTTTTGGTGAAATCAACACAACGCCTATTCCGCTCCCTTCCTGGCAAACTGATCCGTCAAAATATAGCTGCCAAGGAGCCACGTTGACTATTCCTGCCATGGTATCATGTCCTGTGATGAAATCGGCTATTACTTGGCCTTTAACAGCTTTAGCCGATTCGTATTGTAGATCGAACTCAGTTAAGGCGTACGCCCACTTCCCAAGTCGTCCTCTTAAAATTGGTGCAGACAGGACATATTTGATGATATCGGTTTTGCATTTTATTATACATGTCGATGCTAATATGTAATGCCTTAACTTGGTGCAGGCGAAATATAATGATAAGCATAGCTTTTCAATAGGAGGATACCTGGTCTCAGTTTCTAAGAGTAAATCGGCTCGAGATAGAATATTGGCGCTCTTTGCCATCGACTTCTTGTGCCAACACATACTGATAGTTTCCTTTTCATGACACATATAACTTGAAGGAATTCTTCGTAGTGCGGCCAGATCGGTGGTGATGCCAAGTACTTTTGATGTCCTCAAAAGCTTTTTGCTGATCGGCTCCCCATACAAAATTCTCATTACCTTTTAATTTTAGCAACGGCGTGAAGGCTTGAATTCTACGAATGATTTGAAATAAATCGTCTTAAATAATTGATTTGGCGATCGACCACGTAACTTCGTTCTTGCATGTCGTGACTTAGTGTCTATTATGGCTTTAACCCTCTTCTCGTTGACTTCAATCCTTTGATGCACCATGAAACCGAGGAACCGGTAGACACAAGAATGCACATTTCAAAGGGATTCATTTTTAACGAAGTGGGCCCTTGTGTTTTTGAATACTCTTTCTAAATCGGCTAAGTGTTGATAGTCATCTTTAGATTTTACTACCACATCGTCGATGTATATCTCAACAATGTGGCGATTAGATCATGAAAGATCAAATTCATGGCGCGTTGATAAGTGGCACCTGCATTTTTAGGTAGAATGTCATTCTTGGCCATTCATACAACCCTATTGCGAGAACATCGAAGGCCGTTTTGGGAATATAAACCCGGCCATGAGTATTTGGTTATATCCAGCATTCCCATCAAGAAAGCCCGATAATTTTATTACGAGGCAGCATCGATAAGCATGTCGGCTATAGGCATGGGATATTCATCCTTTAGGCGTGGCTTTATTCAAGTATCTGAAATCGACACATACTAAAGCTTACCGTTCTTTTTTCATGACAGAGCGATGTTGGACACCCATTGACATATCGGCAAGGCCTTATGAAATTGGCCTCCGGCAACCTTTCAATTTCTTCTTTTATCATATCGTACAATGCGGATTAAAAGCGCCGAGGCGCCGCTTATATGGCCGATATCACGCTTGATAGGCGTAGATGTTCCACTAACTGTCGGCTTAATCCAGGCATTTCATAGTATTCCCAAGCAAAACAGTCTCTGTATTCTCTAAGTATTTTAACCAACTGATTCTTGTACTCTAAATCTAAATTTGCACTTACAAAAGTTGGTCTTTTTCTATCTCCTCCTATATCGACTTCTTCGAGCATATCGGCAGAAGTAAAACCTTGACCCAATTTCTCGCTTTGGAAATCTTCAATGGCTTCACACGAACTTATCATATGCCGATAGTTCCTTGCTCTGTCTTGTAGAATTTGAATCATTTTTGACTCTATCTTCTTAAGATTTAGTTACGCCGATCAAGCGTGCGGCGGCGACAGCGATCGGCGTAAAACCTGATTTCCCAATGCATATGAAGTCGCAGTCGTCTAGTACCTTACCCGATATGCATTCCGCTTCTTCATGTGACCATTTTGCGTCGGGCGGCCATGGCAATATGAGCGATGTATCGGTTTGAGACAACTTCAACCTCATCTCCGGTCCCATTATGCGGCGGTTGGTGCATTGTTGAGGGATACTGACAATTGGCATGTATCAATCTCGCCAAGAAGTACTGCTTGTAATTTCCTTTGGCCTCGATCAAAAACGCGGTTGGCAAAGTTTTTGATCGACGGTCAACTCCGTAACAATACTCCCTTTGCTTGATTGGGATCACTGTGAAATCGTTTAGCACCATGTTTGTTTTGATCGAGTCTTCATCGGTTTCCTCAACTTCTTGCGGTGGAAGTGGCATTAAATTCACAGTAGCTCCCCCGTCCAAAAGCATCCTCGATATCGGCTTTCTATTGATGTAACCTTTTAAGTACAACGGCTTTAGATGCAGATGCGGATCTTGTGGTTTCTCAAACACTGCATCTTGTGCACCCAGACATAATTGAGCAAATGCATCTTTGGCCGACTCAGTTTTAATTCTGAATTCAGCTGATAAGGTGAACACCATGTTGATACCCATAGGAGTGCCATCTCGAATTATTGTGACATCAAATCATCTGAGGAATCTGACTCATTATCGGATTGTTGTTTTTTCCTCCACTCCTTTGTGACTAGCTTCACAGGCCGTATTTCATTAAAAGCTTGATCTCTCTGTTTTTCTTCTTCACTTCTCTCATCTCTTGCGTCCTCAGCGTTAGAGCGTCTGCGTTGCGATCGGCTAAGTCGATTAGGCACCATCTAGGCTTAGGTTCGACCGCTTATGGATTTTACCAACCAAGTTCTCGTGATCTCTTCATTATCTGGCCCAAAGGTCGCCCAACCTTTCTTTCATCGGCCTCTTATGCCCCTGGCTCGTCTTGATCCCGGCATTGGCCTAAATAAGCGCTCTTTCTTGATCGCCTTTGGCCCAGCAGGTAATGCTCCATGGGGCATGTTCTTGAGGATGGTAGTGCCATGCCCTTTCCACAAAAGCGCCAAAAGGGACATCTTTCATGAGCTCTCTCTGCATTGTTTGGCCGATGCAGATTATTTGGCCGAAACACATGGTTTGGCCGATACGGCCCATTTGGTCGGTGAGCCTGTTGCTCTTGCCGATGACTCATCCTCTCATATTTTTCGAGTAATTGTGAAAAAGTTGGCTTGGGTTTGAATGTTGGCCTTCGTGGTGGAGTTCTTTCAGCTTTGTACCATCGTCCAACTTGTAATTCTCCTTTTGGCTTCACAGTCCTTGAATTCCTCCCATCCTGATCGGCTTCGATTTGAAGTGAGCCGATCGTTATCTTCAGTGTTTCCCCTCTTGAACTAGACTCTATGTCGACTTGCCGCGTTGCTTTAGGTCTTTCGTCGATAATCTGCTTTCCCTTACCGGAGCATTGGACCATATTTATCGGGAAAGGGTTGACGTCAACCTCCATAGCCGGCTCCTCTGCAAACTTGAGCCGACCATCTTCAATGGCTGCCTGTATTTGTTGTCGAAAAATATTGCAGTCGTTAGTGTTATGGGAAAAAGAATGATGCCACTTACAGTATCGCCGCTTTTTGATTTCATCAGCCGATGGTATGGTATGTCCTTCTGGCAACCGTATCAATTTTTCTTGTAGTAGCATGTCAAATATGCGATCACACTTAGATACGTCGAAAGCATACTTGACCTCTGATTTACTCTTTGTCGGCTTAAGCCATGAACATACGAGCGGTTTCTTGGAACCTTTTATCCATTCGGCTATGTTTATATCTGCTTCATCTTCAGAAGTCTCACTCGAACTATACTCGACCATGTTCACCTTAGCCTTATCTTTGCCATTGTTTAATCTGAGTTTATCTTTGAATTCTTTATTCAAATATCGGCTTTCTTGCGCCGATACTCGATGAAGCAGGTGACTTAAGTCGGTAAATTCTTGTCCAGCAAGTTTTTCTTTAAGCGGGGGAATCAACCCTTGGGAGGCTAAATCGGCTAGTTGATTATCGGGTAAAACCACGCTGAAGCAGCGATTTCGCACTTCTCTAAATCTTCTAATATAATCAGAAGCTGATTCTCCAAACTTTTGCCGGACAGCACTTAGGTCTGAAATTCTCAACTCTAAGCTACCAGAGAAAAAGTATTCATGAAATCGGCCTTCTAAATCATTCCAAAAGTGGACCGAATTTGGAGGCAGATTGGTGAACCAAGTGAACGCAGTCCCTGACAAAGACAATGGAAAAAGCCTAATCTTTAGCCCATCGAACTGGGCTGCTTCACCGCACTGAGCGATAAATCTTCCGACATGCTCTAAAGTGGTAACTGAATCATCCCCTGAAAACTTCGCAAAGTCGGGAATCCTAAAGTTATGGGGATATGGCATGCGGTCAATATAATCTGGGTACGGCTTCCTATAGCCGATTGTTTTCCCTTTAGGCTGTAAGCCAAACTGATCTCTTAAGACCATAGAAATCTGATCAGCCCAGTTGATGTTGTTGGCCGATGGAATACTAGCGTTTGGCCAACTACTTTGTGTAGTATCCTGCCCCCCGAGTGCAAACTCGACTGGTCGGCTTGTGCTAGCCGATGGATACTGTTGTTGCCATGATTCGTATCCATCGGTTCGGGCAGCCGTAACCTCGGGCAATGGAACAAACGGCTCTGTGTATGTGACTACTTTATACGGAGCCGGATTTCTAACCTGGGTTGGTCCTTGAGGATGTTTATAACTTCTATCTAATTCAATCGGCTGAGAAGCCGATTGGACATAGGGAGTCCCTGATAAAGATGGCTCTATTTTAGCAGCGTCAGTGTGTGCATAAATGTGGGTAATTGGATTTGGGCGAGGATTTGGTGGAACTAACACGGTGGGCTGGGTCGACACTAATGAAGGTGCAGGTGTCGATGCTTTGGTCGTGTTGGTGTTTGGAGCCACAGAATATACAGGGTACGTTGGGAGTGGCTGTAACGGGTCCATCAATCCTCCAGACGTAGCTAACTCTTGTGCAATCGTTTTTACACTGTTCTCTATCATCGGCTTTAAGGTTGTAACCAAAGCCGGCGAACGATGATTAAAGCATGATGCGCAGTTGATCGATCATAGCGGAACAACTTCGGCTTGGCGGGACATATCGGCTTACGAATTTGATGCAGCGCCAATGTCGCCGAAGAAGTTTAGTGTGGGCAGCGCCGTCTTCTGTGTAACTCCCCGTCGGGTTTTCTGATAACAACCCAACATCAATTCCTCCAAGGCAGCCTTCTGATCCTCGATTTCCTTGCGCTGCTCCGGAGTTAAATCATCCAAGGTAGGCTCGATTATGGCATCTGGGTTCACATCGGTCGGTGCAGTGGATTTGCCTGCGGCCATCTTTGTTGATCTTGTCCCACCAGGCGTGCCAAAAATGTGTTGACGCCAAAAAACGTGAAGAGGGTTTACGGTTGCAACACACCGATTTAACACGGGTTCGAGTGTGTGCGGCGTGCCAATCGATTTGACCTCGCAATCGATAAGGGAAAGAGTTGTAAAATTCAATCAAGCCGATCCTTGGGGCAAATCGGCTAAAGTCAAGAATCGACGAGAGCCGATTAGGCGGGTAACTAGACTAGTCGATTAAGACTAGTCCGAGGGTAAAGCGGTCGATTACGAAAAGGCGATGCGCAACAAGACGAATAAATCGGACACGGGAAAATCGATGACGATCAACAATCGGCGATTCGCAACTTTATTGATCGGTGTCGACTTACGAGAGAAAAAGATTACAATGCTAAAAGACAAACTACGAGCGAAAAAGTAATGGATGTGTTTGTTGGATTCAGATCCCCTCCAAATGACCCTATCGTGTCTTATATACCGCCACCGATCCGAGCCACTGGTCTATCTGACGATGCAATCCGAATCGGCTTTGTATTTTCCTATTTGGACTCTGTTTCCAAATATCATCCAAATCCTTGAGGTTTTTAGTGTTGTATTCAATCTCGTCTTTTCTGTAGTAGTTTCCAAAAGCTGGTGCAAACACTATCAAAAATATCGGGATGACCATAATGGAACCGAACCTGCATTACATTATGATAATCACCATAGACATAAAAAGCATCATTGTGAAAGAAAATGTGCACCGAGAAAAACTTTAAAGTTGATGATGTTCTTTGTGTGCTCTGTAACAATCAAGTTAAGAGTGGATGCAACTTTTCTTTGATTGCCAATTTAGCAAAGATTATTGGAATTTCATCCAAATCAATTGGAATATTTCTTTAGAGATTATGTGCGTCTTTGTCTATTGCTAAATCACAAGATGGATCGACTCGGATATTTGTCAAGGAACTTATTACTTTAGGTGCTAAAACATATAGACTTAAAGAAATAAGTGCATTTTTAAAAAATTCCTCCCAACAAGTTCGGGAGGAAGAGATTCTTTGCTAATGGATTTGGAATTATTGAAATTCAGAATTTCCTCTAAAATGGTTGATGCTTTGGAAAATTTGGATTAGTAGAAATTAAATGAGTTAGTAATTGGTTTGAGTAGTAGGCTAGTAGCTAACATATGTTAGAGGTTTTTGGATCCTGCGAATCTTTTTTGTAATTAAGTTAATTATGTACTATATATTAATTACTATTTATCAAGAGGGCCCTCCCCCTCGTTTCCCCATCAAAAAGAAAGATGAACATGTGCATCTTACATACAAGAATATAGAAGCATGAAATAGATTAAATCAAACTATTTAAGAATGTGAAAATAAAGTCAACTCTTAGTGATCCCCGGTTTCATCCGTAATTCATTAGTTACCTTTTTCTAAGCATCTCTAATTGCTCATCTTCACACTCGCCCCACCCACCTTCACAATTGTCTAATTGAAAAAAAGCCGAGAACTAGTCATTTACTATCGGCTACAGGACTTCCGACAAATTGGAATAATTGGGTGGACCATCGACCAAGCTATTGGTAATTAAGATTTAAGAGTAACTCGGCCACCTATCGGTGTTATTTTATGAAAACACAATTTTACTATCGGTTTTCAACTAAGAGTTAGGACAAAAGTCCAATCTAGCCAGAACTATAATGGCCTTATGGGGATAATAAACACGGTTAGCTCTTATTCTATCGGGTTCATAACTAACTTCACTTTAAATCTTAATTAGAGTTACGATCTCCGCACTTCACAAAAATATCCAAGTTCTTGATAGCATAGTATATCATCCCTACTAGACTACAACTACTTTTCACACATTAGGAATTTGCTCTGAGAACTTGTATATAATTTGATCTTGTTTATAAATGTTAAGTATGTAATGATATGAGGTTTTTTAGCACAATTGCCTCGTAAGTGCTGAAATGCATTAAAAATTCTTCCCCATGGTCATGGTTTGACCAAAAGGAAAATAAGTTTGGCCACACAAAATAGTTATAAGTGGACCTGACACTCAATTCAAATAGATTCCCATTCAAACAAATGCATTGGATTTAAAATTTCTATATCAAAATGAAAATAAGATTACATACTTGGGAGGATTGGCAAAACACGTTGTCCAATGGTGACAAAAGCTGGTCTCTGGTTGGACATAAACCAAGCAAGTGATGAGACACTAAAAGATAGCAAGAAATTATAAAAAAAGTTACTAACATAAAAATATAACATAAACCAAGCAAGTGATGAGACACTAAAAGATAGCAAGAAATTATAAAAAAAGTTACTAACCAAGCAAGTTGCTCTTTCCATACTTTGCATTCCCAAACTCCTCCAGCACATTTCTCATTTTAAATGCCTCTTCAAGGTAATTATCCTACGAGTAAAGGAGCAAAAATGACCGATGCTTTATTACCCATTGTCTTTGCTAATGTATATGTATTAGGAATAGTTTAAGTCAGTCCCAATTGATTCAACATAGGTTACCTATGGCTTGTACATACATATATTGACCCGTTGGTCCATGATGGAGATTATTGGTGTTTCTCCCTACATCTAACATGGCATCAAAACCAAAGATACTGTGTTCAAGACTTAGCTGCCACAATTTTAAGACACCGCAAAATCTACCAGCAAATGAACATGAGTCTTTTATTGTGTAAATTGGTGCACAAAAATTGATGAGAAACTACTAACAAGTGTGATGCAACACTACAAACTTGAAATAGAAGTGTAATTTTTAATAAATGGTGCTTATCTAGAAAAGGAGCCTTAACATGACGTTTTCCACCTTCACAGTAAACTTCAATTCAATAAAGCTTCACGATGCAATGAAATTAAGTGAAAATTGTATCTTTATGTTCATTAAGTACCTCATCATACTTTTCACCTACTCCTTTGACAAGAACAGAATAATAAGTCTTCTCTGTCATTTCATTTTCAGTTGGAGCTTCTACCTCATCAATGTTGAAGTGAGCTGTTGAAGTGAGCTGCAGCAGACTCCTAACAGCTAACAAAGCCTGCATAATAAGATGTGTCATCATACATAATAACATAGTGTACAAAACTCTACCATTAATGAATTTGGAGGATTGCCCTCTGTTAAAAAAAATGCATAATAACATAGCATCAATAAGATGTGTCATGCAGACTAATAGTATTTGCTAACTCATGCTAATCGTAAGCATGCATTAACTCAGAAGCAGTTTTGAGGAATACCTTCTCCTGAAGGTCAAGGTTAGACGCCGATATCATATCAATTACGGACTATATAAAAAGGTGACCGCTTAAGAACGGAACCCGTGACTTTCCTGAATTTAGCTCAAAGTCTGCTAGATCTGTTACTAAAAAGACCACCTTTTTTTCTGAAGACATACGTTGGTGCTCACGCTTGACAATATATGCTGCAAAAGAACAAAGCACTGGTACACCTCAACCTTGTTTTTGTCCATATTCATGATATGATTTTTGCTACCTGCAACATTGGATCCCCATTTTCTAAAACGAACAGCTCTGACCATTTTCATTGTTCCAAATCAAAGTAGATATAGCATCAGCGCCTTTGCACTTCTTCGCAGAATTAGAATAGCCCATCTTCACTAATCTTGCAAAAGCCCCATAACCAAGGATCTAGCCAAGTACCAAACATTCGGTGTAAAGAATTGAAAGCAAATAGAATGATCCATTGCGGGAATAGCAAATAGTTTCTTGAGAAAGTTCCAAAAGAGAAAAATCACCATCATCCGGCAAGAACACTAAGAGAAATCTTCTTAAGTTCAAGGACATTAATTTTATTTAGCAAGAGAACTTCAAAGAAATTACCAGGTTTTGGACAAGGGCGTCATTCGACATTGGCTTTGCCCATCACCCAAGCGGACATTGTCCTTATTCTATCATCGTGTTGTTAAGTTCTTGAATCCTTTGGAAAAAGGCCGCCAAGTTTGTCAAGGTCTGAAAATGAACATAAAGGAAATCATGTGGCCTTGGTGTAATAAACTATAAAATACAGAATAATCCTTGTTTTCGATAAACACCACGAGATATCGTTGCTTGACTTTCCATGAAAGGAAAATTGAGAGTTCAAAGTGTGGTTTTAATTTCGGGATGGGTAAGCATGCAATAGGTACATGGAGCAACTTAATAAGCATAGATTGCAAAAGGAAATAGCTAAAAGCCTAAAACATTTGTGAAGTATGAACCACATATTCTTCAATGGACAAAAATCACAAAAGGACGTCGATTAAAAAAAGTCACAAAAGGAGACTTACATTTTCAGTTATCACAATGCATGCTTGTGTTGATTTTCCCAAGTCCGGGACCAACTACCCATCATTTATGTTCACAATAAAAAGAATCACCATATTTACCATTAGCATTGTCGATGGGCTCAAGAAGAACTAAAAGCCCTGCAGTGCATGTTGGCGATCCTCCAATTGAAATGGAGGTATTATTTAAGCCAACAATTGCAATCTTCATCAACTCAGCATTTGATGGTATCTTTAACATCTCCATCGGCTCTGCAAGACAATTAGGCAATTGTTTAAGTGTATCTGATTCCATGAGTTTGAATCTAGTAAAATTTCTGAGAGTGCTGTTTGTGCACAAACCACTTGCAAAGTCAAGTTATGCAGACCCTGGTGTTCAGTGCTTACCACTCATCAAGGTTCAATCTCAAGTTTGGTGATATTACTTAGATATCTGCGAATTTTATGCCCCCAAAAGCTCTCTTCAGGTCGTCTTTAACAATGGTGCTCTAATAGAATGATATTCTTTCACAATTTCTCAACAAACAAACAAAAAAAACCAAGGATGTTTTGTAGAGCACTCAACATTAAGAAGAAATTCAAGGGATTTTGGTTTTAGCATCTTTTGAGCATTCACGTCAAGGTTAACTTCTATGACGACCTAACCACCAAACTAGAAATACCAATCACCTGAAACCTAAATTCATGGAAAGCAAAATTGAGTTCTAGACTTTAACGGTCCTTCTGGATATGAAGATAAGATAGCAATGCCTACATGTGCAAATGTGGCAGCAGCTTTATAGACACGAAATACAACAGTGGATAACAAAGTCTACAAAGTGGAAATTCTTTTGGACCAAATGATTTTCCCATTTTATTTACAAAAGCGAATTCTTCCACCATTGTTTCTCACCTTAATCTCCATCCGCCACTTAAGCAACTCATCGGCGTGGAGGTTGGCGGCATGGTGGGGGAGGAGGCAGCAAGGAGGACGAGGCGCCGTGGGCGCGGTGGGGAGGAGGCTCGGCGTGGAGGTCGGCGGAAGACGGGGAGGAGGGCAGCACAAGGAGGCGGCGTGACTGGCGGCGTGGGGGGAGGAGCCGTGGCGTGGAGGTCGGCGGCACGGTGGGGAGGAGGGCAGCAGGAGGAGGTGCCGCCAAGCCGCTGCATGTGGGGAGGAGCCCGACGGCAGTGGAGGTCAAGACGGTGGGGGAAGGCACATGAGGAGGAGGAGGTAGAGGCGGAGAGGACAGGAGGAGGAGGAGGCGGTGGAGAGGATGGGAGCTGGATGCAGTGGCAGAGAGGCTAAGGAGGAGGCGGTAATGGGAACCAGTAATGGGAACACAGAATACATGCTATGTGCAAAGTAAATAAGGTAGGATGTAAATATATATGCACATATGAGCTCATTGCATAGAGAAAGTTCGGAGTCAAAGAGATTTCATGGTTCGAGATCATATATATAGCACGTGTTTGTATGTATAACTAAGATCATAGATATAACCCAAATATAAACCAAACGTCGAATTATTGTAAGTTAGACTAGCTTGTCTTGAAGTCTAAGATCGAGTTAATTAGTGCATGTAATACCTAAAGGCTTGATCAAAGTACTACTACGATCATTGACACCTTTGAATGAGCTTTTGGCATAGTACATATCCAAAAGCTGGACTAAGATTCATATATATACACATTGCATTTACATTGGAATTAGAACACTATTAATTTACATTCAGACATATAATTGCATAACCTAATCTATACAGCAGATGGATGCAGTTAAGTAAACAAGCGCTTGCAAATTAGAATTTGAAGGCGAAGAAATCATATATACCCTTATTTTAGAGTAGATGAGCCATATCTCCTGGATGCAAAGTTAACCCGGATCGCTCCACTTGGCGTTTGCATTGGGTCTGCAAGATTAATTGGATACCTATAAAACATACCTATGAACTTAGAAATATTGTAATTTGTTACACAAAAGTATGTCAATTAATGTTATAATTGAGAACATATTTACAAGTATGACAATGTCACTCTTTGTATAGTTAAGTATACATAGGGACTTCACCAATGATTAAATCTTAAAGCCTTGGGAGCATATGTATAGATGGACACTCCTCCAAGGACCAAATCTTATGGCTCTCGCTTAAGCATGCATGCAAACTTGCACGTACCGCACATACGTGGTTAACAAAGTCATGACTGTATAACCACAGGGAAGAAAAGCACAACTTGTCAACTTTCTTTGGTGCATAAGTACAATGCATATGCCTCTAAAAAAACACATAGATAAAGGCATGATCATCTCCATCTAGACAGCTAGTCTACGTACACTCAACACACACACACACACACACACACACACACACACACACACAGAGAGATGATGATTACAGACATCAAACAAGCGATAATGGAGCAGGTGACACAAGTTTGCATTTGAAGTAGTACAATAGACAATTTGTGTATGAGATAGTGAGATATATATAGTGGTTGTTCTATTTCCCTCTTGTGCCTCTGGATCAAAAATATTCCGGTATGCAAGTGCTCATACACATATAAACATTCTCTCGATATCAAGCAATGATAAAGGTTTTTCGTAGATGTTTGAAAGCTTGGGCTTTGTATATGGCATTACTTTCCTCGCGAATCTCTAAACAAGTTAACGAGACAAAAAATTCTTTGGAGGGCAGCTACAAGAGTAACAAGATAGAGATCGATGATTCATTTCTATGCCAAACTAGAAACTACAAATATGCATGCCCAACATGTAATTACAAGTCATTGTCTCTTTTGCCTACAAAGATACAAGATAATACAGAAGAGTTTGAATATTTGGTGGAGTTTTTGTAACTATCTTTTCCATATTATTGTAAATTAATCTTAAAATATACACAATTAATTCCCTACTCAGGTCCATTCCTTGCCGGTGATGGTTTCATCTCCCAAAGAAAAACAATGTAGGGGCACATGCACCAAGTCGATTTTGAATAAAAGAGTATAAAAATCACTAACAACTACAATGGAAGCAAAGCTAAGTTTTTCCCCTCTAATTTAGGTTTAGTTTGGCATTGCGATGGCGATGGCTTTTGAAATCACTTTATTTCCACTTTGGATGTAACAGTTGATTGAAAGCATATTTTTGGACCCATAACAAAGACAAAATTTTACTAGAATCGGTAACATTCACGAAACTAAGTAGATTCTCAGAGTGCGATGAGAGCACAACCCTTTGCAAATTGGCCTTCAATTGTCACGGTCTTGCTCTATCATGAGATGCCTTCGCATCACATATTTCATTTTTCTTTGTATTGTTAAAGAAATGAAATAATTCAGTTCTCTACCAAACAAATTATCATTTGCCAATTCAACCATAGTCGGTTTATACTTTTTTTAACTATTACTCATATCATAACATTTAGAAAAAGAACTTCCCAAACAAAGGGCATCAGCTATCAAGCTCACCCATACTAAGAGTTTCACTGCAAGAGTACAATTGCTTCCAACAATAATTTACCTGCTGGTCTCAGTCGGACGAGCGATCAACCGAGTGATCACAAAGGAGGGCAGCGCGAGGAGGAGGCGACGGACTGGCCGCGCGGTGGGGAGGAGCCCGGTGGCGTGGAGGTCGGTGGCACGGTGGGGAGGACGGCATGAGGAGGAGGCGGCACGGATCGGCCATGATGGTGGGGAGGAGCCGTGGCGTGGAGGTCGGTGGCACAGTGGGGAGGACGGCAACATGAGGAGGAGGCGGCGCCAATCGGCGCATGGTGGGGAGGAGCCCGACGGCGTGGAGGTCGGCGGCACGGTGGGGGTAAGGCAGCGCGAGGAGGAGGAGGTAAAGGCGGAGAGGACGGGGAGGACGACACGGCGGTGGAGAGGATGGGGAGGTGGATGCGGCGGCGGAGAGGCCGGGGAGGAGGCGGCGGCGGTAGGGATGGCAATGAGTACATACCCGTCGGGTATCAGCCACCCATACCCGTACCCGTCAGATGAAAAATCACCCGTTAATTTACCCGTACCCGACCACGGGTAGAACTTCTTCCCCATACCCGTACCTGTTCGGGTCCTTTTCACCCGCTGGGTCACCCATACCCGCTACCTGGACCCGACCGGGTAAAGGTCACCCGATGGGTCACCCGCACCCGCCAAATCAAATTTATTGAACACAAACAAAGAATTGATTCGACACACAGCAGCAAAGAATTTATAAATTTAGTGAACACAAACAAAGAAAACATACATTGACCATTGTACAATCCGCCAACAGCTTCCACATTGATTTTTGACCCAAACCTCTAGCTAACAATTCAGCTGCTAAATTATTCTCATATATCAGAGAGTTCTTGTGGTAAATTATTCTCATCTAAGCTATTTAAGTTACACTTGTTTCCTGGTGGAGTTGACCTTTGCCAGATCTTCAACCCTTTAGGTGTATTCGTTGCTTGATAATGTTCCATCACTATTCGGTCCACATCAATAGTCTGGAACATAAATTCAACAGTACAAAAAGCTAAGAGATTATTTAGAAGTCTCACTCTGAACCTCTAAACTACAATGCCAGAATATAATGTAGATTCTAGACCAATAACCTCTAATCTACAAATCAGTTTAAAGGAAGACCTTCGAATCAAATAGCATCAGCTACTGCTAATTATGCATTTACAAAGCATGGTCCAAGTAGGTATTACTATGACAACATCATCACAATTAACATGATTGAAAAGTGGAAATGCGTAGCAAACTCAGTATTAACTAGCCTTAGGATATTTGATATATGTCTTCCCACAGGTTATAGACTTCACACGGCTAAGATATGCTAAAACCAAGAAGATATTAATAGAAGATTCCATTCTCAACAACAGTTATACAGATAAACAACAGGTTTTCAGCAGCATATGGCTTATACAGCTAATATTGGAGCTTTCTCCGTTCAAAATTACAGACTTTCCAGACTTCCCAAGCTTCTGCGCGGCAACAGGAATTTCAAAGCTGCCAGGAACAGTAACAACCTAAACATTAAACAATAATTTTAATTAGAGTGAAAGTGTGTGTACCACAGTTTGTGAAACTTTTTGAGAAACATACACCAACTGTGCAAATCACGAGTAAGGTTGTTTCTTATCACTGTGCATATGACGTCTGAATGTACCAAAGGTTAATTTAATATGGTGCAGTTTAATTTATATGTGAGTTTGTAACGAAGGTTTTACACAGAAAGCATTTCTGTTAAAATTCATATCACGCTACATATTCTTTTAGGTAGTAGTTAATTAGTAATTATTAGACTATCAGCATACCTCTACCATTATACATGCTACATGTCAAAATTTCATTTTCATCAAAAGTGAAAACATTGGTCAAAATAACTCATAAACAGAAAACCATGAAATGAACTAGCTATCTATAAGTCAATATATAACTTACACACGTTGTGAAGCAAAGAACAAAAAGAAAACAATTAACTGGTATATAGAACATATCAACACAATAAAGTTTCTGTGAATGCTTGGAAGAAAGAAAGCCAACAGAACAATTAGCAATGTCATATTGTCATGGGCTACAGAAAAGAATTTCAGAAAAGGGAGTATTATTATGCTTACAGGAATTGGCCTTGGAGCTCCACATTTCTTCATGTTGCAAGTGTTTCGGGCCGACCCCAAAAGGATCACCATTCACCAAAAGGATTCAGCATTCACCATTCACCAAAAGGATTCTAAAATGAGAATGAGATTGACATTAACAAATGCAAAGTTTCTGATTGTAAGAACAATATGGTGCATATGAAACTGAAGTTATCTACTTATCTTGCAAGACCAAAGGATGGATACCAATTACCAAGTAATCAACATATTGTTGAGATTGACTCCTGTGTTTGAGGTTTCCTCCTGGCCTCCTTGAGTCCTTGCTTTTCATGACAACACAAATAACGACAGATAACGCCAACAGCACAATAACGACAAATACCATTTATGAGTACATAGTCCAAACTTCATGAGTAGCCAACAACACAAATAACACAAGACAAGTTCTTCAGTCTGTCATCACAAATAACACATTACTAGTTTACTACATTAGCTAATAACCATTTCATGACCAAAAGATGCTGCCATCCACCCAAAGTCAATCCCCCATTCCATGCTCCCATCTCATAGGTCAAATCTCAAGTTCCTGTAGCAGCACATACACAAAACTATCAAACTATTTAAAAAGGTAGAGAGCACAAAATAAAGAATGCATATTGCTGAATAATAAAGTGATAACCAATCACCTGAAGACCCTCTTGAGTGTCTTGGAGACAAGACCAAAAGGTAGCAGCTTGATTTTCTTTCTCATCAACTACAAAACACAAATGGATTATTAATTTGCATCTGTAGTAAAGAAAGTAAGAGAATGAATTACACATCACATACTTTTGTATTTGTTTCGAAGCCAATCTTGTGAGCACATCAGAGCCTCTATCATTTTAGTAGTGAGCCTGCTGCGATGCTCACTAAGCACTCTTCCACTAGTGCTAAAAGCAGATTCAGAAGCAACTGTGGTCACAGGAATTGCAAAAATATCTCTTGCTATCCTCCTTAGAGTAGGATAGCGTGTTCCAGCCACCTTCCACCAATCTAAAACACTAAAGTTCTTTGTTGATAATGGAACCAATTCATCCTCTAAGTAGTGATCTAGCTCAGATTTAAACCTCATGGCTGTTGGCCTCATACTTGCAACTCGAGCATTAAAGGATGATAAGACTTCCATGTTGTCAATGTCAATAGAAGATACCGATGAGTCAATGTTATCTTCATCCTCTTGCACATGGTACTCAATCATCAAATCACTTAGCAACTCTTTCACTTTTGAGACCTCAACATCACAAACTTCACCAATTTCACCAAGCAACCACTCAAAGCACATAAGCAACATGTAAGCTTTGAATCAAGGATCAAGAACGGTTGCAATCCCCATCAATCCTTGAATATCAGACCAATACTTATCAAACTTAGCTACCATATTAGCTGACATGGATTCTACTAAAGGATTGCCACAAGTTGCCCATTAACTAATTTTTCTTTTAATCTCACAAATCTTGGTAAAGAAAATATTGGCAGTGACATACTCAGTTCCAGAAAATAGTTCAGATATATCATTAAACATTCTAAGCCTTTCCACAACATCGATGCAAAAGCCCATTCTTCCTCGGTTGGGGCACAAGTATATTGTTTATCCACACGACTTGCTCTCATGAAAATAGCCTTGCAAGGTAATCTTTGTACTAAGCATTTTAAAAGTTGAATTCCATCTAGTTTTGCAATCAAGGGCTAGCTTATTTTGAATCTTAACTTTGACATACTTAGCTATCTCCTCAAACTTCTCTACCCGTTTTGGTGTGGCGGTCAATAAGCTACACTATCACGGATGTTCTCAATGCACCTACCATCTCTTCTAATCCATCCTTAACAATTAAATTCAGAATATGAGCACAACATCACATATGCAACAATTTCCCACCATTTATGAGCTTACTTATGCCAATCTTCCTCACAAGTAAAGGAATTACGGCATCATTAGTAGTCTGAGTTGTCGAGAGTAATGGTGGATATCTTCTCGTCGAGATTCCATTCAACCAATGATTCGTATAGTGCATCACTAATGACTTCAAAGATGTGAGGAGCGAGGACATATATGAACCTACATATTAGTAAACAATATATGCACTTAGATTGTAAATATGCACTCATAAGTTTGTGCGACAGAAAATTACCTCATTATAATATTTCTTAGTGCCGTGATTCATCGATAAAGTCTTGTTGATCGCCATGTAACCTCTCTTTTGGTTGTCGGTAGTCCACATATCGATGGTGATAGCAACCCTTGATTTAATTCCGCCCATGTACTCAATGGCTTTCTTCTTCTCCTTCTCATATTGAGACATGATGTCCTTCCTAAAAAAATCATATAATCAGATCAGCAAGGTCCTTTCTAGCTAGCATTTAACAATCACATATTTAGCTCATATATAGTCATAATGTCATATACCTTATTGTGTTCCTAGTCCCCATCTTGAAAAGTGGTTGAAGTGCAGCTGCAAACCGCCGAAAGCCAACATGGTCCACCATGCTTAATGGATACTCGTGTAGCACAATCATAGAAACAAGTTCCTTTCTAGCTATGTCTTGATCAAATGTGTAGTTCTCCACTGAGACTTTGCCAGCATCCGTGGAATCAAACCGCAAATTGGATTGTCCCAATGTCTTGTTATTGTTTCCCATCATCTTGATCTTTTTCATTGTGCAGGACTTCAGATGGTCATGAAGGTGTTTAGTACCATTGGTTGATTGACCAGAAAGCTTCTTGAAACAATGCATGCATTTGGCCTTCACTTGGCCATTGAATTTTACCCGCGTAAACTCCTTCCAAACAGCCGAAGTTAGCTTTCTCTTTGAACCAGCCTCTACACCATCTTCATCTTCGTCATCATTTAATTCTATCTCCTTGTCAGATAGTTCAATAGCTTGTGAATTTGCTTCTGATGCTTGAGAAGATGGATTTTGGGCTGCTTGGCTACTACTTTCACTTGCCATTGACATTTTTTTAAATCTGTACAAGCAAGTAAAACAATCAAATAAGTTTGTAATTTTCTAGAATAAGCACTTGCGGTTATTCCAAAAGTAGAATAAGCACTTGCGGTTTTTCTTACACTAAAGAGTGCACGATGTTGCCGCTTGCGGTTATTTCAGAAGTAGAAGGGGGTGGCCGACTGCTCCTATTGTTTTCGGCTCCAGTGGTGACCTTCCTCTTGGGCTTGGCCACAGCCACACGGACACGCTTCTGCTTCTTTGTTGCATCCACAACCTCTTTGACAGGTGGGGTCGGAGGCGTTGGACGATTTGAATTGATATTTGTCTCACCGTCACCGATATTTTTTGGATCCGGTGGCTGCTGGTCACCTTCTTCCACGACCACGCCACTTCGGGATGGGAGGAGAGGAAGGGACAGGGACGGCCGGGGTTAATGTGGTTAGTAGTCTAGTAGATGAATGGAGGAGGAAGGGGGAATGGAGGATTGATGAATGGAGGATGGCTGCTGCATCTAAGGATCTGCAAGACAAAGAAAGTTAAAGAGAGAAGAAGAACAGGGGATCACCGTGCGCCGTCGTTGGAGGAGGATGGGGGCGCCGCCATGTTCTCTAATCTCTTGAGACACCGACTCACACTCACCCACCTGAAGCCTCCTCCTCCGACCTCCTCGGTCGGCGGTGAGCCGTGAGCCATGATGAGGAAGCAAAGCGGCGACAAGCAAGGAGAGGCAGAGACCCGGCACCTTAGCCCCGCTCGATGGCTCGGCGGCTCGGCCCTGCAACGCCCGAACTCTTGTGGTGGGCTGCGCCTCCCAGCCCTCCGCTTCACCGCTTGCCCGCTCACCGTGCCTCTCTGGCGTTTAGGCGCCATGTGACCACCGCCGCCCGCCGGTTTGCTTGCTAGGGTTAGGGATGGACCGGATGGTGTCTGGACTCTGGAGTCTTCTGATCGATTCGAGTCATCGCTCGAGCTCGCGCTGAGACCGAGTCCGATCGATTCGCTCGCTTTGGCCATTTGGGCCCTGGTGCATCGTCTCGTCTGCACTCAGCTGGGCTTGGGCCGGTTGCTACATGGTACAAGGTTGCTACACGGGTAAATGGGTAAACGGGTACGGGTGGAAGTACCCCGTACCCGTACCCGTCATACCCGATGGGTGAAGATCTTCTCCCATTAAGGTACCCATGGGTATAATTATTGAACCATATTTGTACCCTAATGAAGTAAATACCCATCGGGTATCGGGTTTCGGGTACCCATTGCCATCCCTAGGCGGCGGAGAGGATGGGGAGGAGGAGGCGGCGGCGGAGAGGAAGGGGAGGAGGAGGCGACGGCGAGAGGCCGGGGAGGCCGGGAGGCCGGGAGGAGGAGGCAGCGGCGGAGAGGAAGGGGAGGAGGCGCGTGCGCAGCCGATCGATCGATTGGATTTGGTGTGTGCGGAGAGAGATTGATACAGGCCGGCGTTATGAGGGGATTAGGGTATAAGTTTTGGCGCTCATTTTTTTCACTCACATGCGCGCGCGCCTCAATAATTACCGACGTATTTTTTCCGACTAACTCTAAGACGGGAAAACTTTATGCACTTTTGCCGACTGACTATAGGACAGGAAAAATTAATTTTACTAATGCACGGTCCGTCGCTAATAATAAGTATTATTGCCGATCGATTAACCGACCATCGCATGGACAATTCGATGGTCATCGATTGCAAACTTTTGCCGACTTCTTTTCTGTTGGCATTTACCCACTATTGCCGTCGAACGTCCGATGCTAATTATGTGCTGTGGTATAGTGATGATTCTATTTAAACATGCTTTGCATCTTAATCCTATTAAAAATCTAACCCTTTATAATACAAAACCTAAATTCATAACGCAAATAAATGAGCTCAAATAATAAGGAATCAATATTTATAATTCTTTTATCACCAGAACCTTTATATTGATTGATTTGACTTCTTTTTGTTTCTTATTGTCATTGCTTCTTATTTCTGTTATACGAAAAGATAATCATGTGTAGATATTGATGTACATGAAGCTACTACTGAAGACTTCGACCCCGAGTCAATCCCTGAAACAACAAAGCAAGGCAAGCACCCTGTTTGATCATATTGATCCCAATGCTTTAATTTTGTTTTGTTTTGTTAAATTTATTTCTGCATGCGCGTATTTTCTGTAAATTCACTATATTTTGGAATTGGTAGCTATAACCCTATCTCATGGAACTTTCTTAATAAATATTAAACCGTGAACCTTGATAACCCTATAATAAGGTTAGACAATACATAATGACAACATGGGTATACACGATCACTTAATAACCATGCTTAGCCATGCTTTAGAAATGAAAAGTTAAATAGAAAGACATGTTATTTTTTATAATTTAAAAAAGTTGTATATGACATTAAAGGTTACTGATATTTTGGTAAAAATAAAACTACGATTTTGACGTGGGCGATTATTAGCAATAGCCAAATATGTATGAGACTTGCATGTAATGTAGAGGGAGATTATCACCCGGGTTGGATTAAGAACTGAACGTAGTGTTGTATGATCTAGATATATCCGTACAACCATAAGTGCTTATATGAGATGGCTTTAACCTATTAATCTACTTAGATTTAACTTTGCACATTAGAAAACTAGAGTAGTATGGGCTCTCTAGGTAGGTTTGCTCGTAAGGGTGTTCACACAGAGATGTGAGTCAAACACATACCAATACAATAGTGTACACCTTACTATGAGGAGAAATGGTTGTGGTAGGGATGGACTGACTATGTACTGTGTGAATGACAGGGATGGACTGTCATATCTTGGGTGTGTGTTTCTGCTGCCATAGCAAGGATTTGATGTCATCAGACTAGTGTAAAGTTAGGTCTAGGTAGTGTAACGGTTATATTATGATCTCTCTGCTGACACACCAAAGAAAGTGTGTTATTGGCCTGCAAAAGGGGTTAATCATTTCTTATGTGTAAAGTTGTACATCTCTACAGAATTTAAATATTTTCAAAAAACTGTACCGTTGTAGTCATGGGAGACTTGGTGAACTAACACTAGTTAGAAGTTTTTGTATTATTTTTAAAATGGTTTGAATTGAAGATATTTATTGGAAAGTCTTTGTTTTAGATTTTATGCCAGGGAATGGCAATGAGATGATGTGATTCTCACATTCATGTAGAATTGTGAGTTATACTATGTTGTGCTACTCTTATTTATTTATATACCTATTAAACTTGCTTGTACAAAATCTTGTTTGCAAATTTCAACTTGATTTACATATTCAACTTCTCTTTACGCAAAATAACCGTAGAAGCCTCCTTTGATATAGTCTGTATTTACTGCACTTTTATGATATACCTTAAGTCTTGCTGAGTACAAAAGTACCCACCCTTGCTTATTTGTTGGTTTAATTGAAGAAAAAGCCCCCGAAGATATATGTTTTGCTGCAGGATACGGGATTTTGATGATGTGTTTTTCTAGGGTTTATACCCTATTAATTGTTTGAAGATTTTATGGGCATATTACAAGACTTTTGAATTTTCCGTTGCAGTTTACTCTGGATTGTAATACTATATTGTATAAATAGCTTTCGCTTTAATAATATTGTATATGGATGTGATTCCAATTATTGAAATTATGTGTGCTAGCCACTGATCATGGCACTAGCACTGTATGCACATAGATCATCTTTCTTGGTATTTCATACCAAAAAGGATGGTCATTACAGTGAGCAACTTCGGGAGTGCAGGAGGGGAATGGAGTGCAAGACTTTGGGACGGGGAGGCGAGCGACTTTGGGATTGTGGGACTTCAGGAGTGTCGAGCCGAAGAAATAGGGGTGGGGTTGGGTAATGGGGATAGAGACCAGTGGAACAGCTCTGTACCTATTTCCCCGACAGGGATAAATTTCCCCTGTTAACAGCCCCATGGGGGAGAAAACTCCCCCATCCCTGCCCCCTAATAGTGGAATTCCCCTTCGTGGAATGGAGAATGGGGCCCATTGCCATCCCTAGCTAGGTGGGGTCCACACATGCTACATCAACATGCAGAATTGCAGATGCAGGTGCCCACTACCCAATGGCTCATGGTCGTATCAGCCGGTTGTGAGTTTGTGATGGGGCGGATCACGCTGAATCGGAATTTTTCACGTTTTCGCTCTCGTATACTTTTTTGTTCATTTGTAAATAAATTTGTAAAAATGATCCCCTCCTAGACCGTGAAAGGTGAGATAGACGATACATATCGCATGTTGTTAGGGGTGAAAACGGGCGGATATTTTTCACCCAGGACTAGATCTGGTCGGGACCAGATTTGGCTATCCAACCAGATTGGAATGGGATCCGGATACTTGAATCCAGATTCAGGATCAGATTTGCAGCAGCTAATATTCGATAAATACGGGATGGGATCCAGATATCCGGACTTTTTCTGTTCGGATACCAGCAAGGCCCAGCTTATTTTCATCATATTGTTTTCATGGCAGCCCATTTATATTGATAATTAGTTGGTTTTATTGATCCTAAGTAGCATATTGTTTCTATGACATCTATTGGGTTTGATTGATATATAACTTGCTACTATGATCATATATTTGTATGGTTTTAATTCAACATATATTACTCTGTATATGTGTGCACGATCCATATATCTTTATCTGTTTCTAACTCAAATCCGTCACATATCCATCCCGTATCCATATCCCAAATAACCCAGATTCGTATCCGTAACTGGTTTCGAATCCGGAAAAATATGGGTTAGGATATGTGAAGAACAATATCTGCCTGTACCCGACCCGTTTTCACCCCTATATGTCATACTCCCATACCACGATAGTACAATCCATGGTGGCAGCAACAGCTTCAAGCTTGACAAGTCACCTATCATGCACGCAACACGAACTCAATAATAGAGATCGTTTGAGCAAGCCTAGCTAGATAGGTAGGTATATGGTTAATTAATAATTTGATTAGTCACTTAATTAGATATTTTAATTAAATAATTAAAGTGATTAATTAAGTGGCTAATTAAGGTGATTAATTAATGAATACGTCATAACTCGGCATGAAAACTTGCCGTGCTACGTAGGGGTGAAAACGAATCGGATACGGATGGATAATAGCTCTACCATATTTGTTTTCATTTTTTTTCTTGGATGCAGATATGGATATAGATAGTCCGGATGGATCGGATAGCTCTACCATGGCAGGTATGTTTGTCCAGCTGAAGTGACTCCCAACGTGGAGCCGCTAACACTACGTGGATGCAGGTTTCTAGGGACGAGTTCTCCCAGTGGGCACAGGACTCCATGACCCTACGACCGGCATCAGTACATGTTTCCCATGTTGTAAGTTACTAGTTGCACTCACTTTTGGCCACGGTAATAACAGTACGTACCAATGCAGCCTCCTAGGTGGGTGGCAGACATGTTAGGCGCCCAACACCTACGACCCAACTAGCTTGACAATGCCCCTCACGCAATAAAGGACACACAGTACGACTTGCGGAGTACGACGCAAGCACTTGACTGGTTCACGTACCCAGAAGACCAAGTCCGTTGAACGAGAAAGAGGCGACTAGATCAGAGTTGAGGTTTCGAGGAAGCGATCGGTTCTATTGCTTAATGAAGTTCGTATGTGTAATTCATGTATGCCTTCGCCCATTCGTAGTGGTTTAAGAATGATCATCCTTATTACTATGTCCATATGATATGCTGCTTTCATAACATATGATTTTTTGGCTTCCTCACCTTGGCCTAATAAAGGCGACGATCCATCACAATTACACAACTCACGGGGAGTAGCTTTGTAAGGTTGATTAGACAACTCAAGAGCAGCAGCTTTGTTAGCATGATTAGACAACTCATGGGCAATAGCATTGCGAGGCCTGGCAGTTCTGTTGGTAGCGAGTTCTCACATTGGCCTAAAAAAGGGCTATGAGACTATGTGATTCCCATTTCGAAATGGCACGCATGCACGGATAACAGTAGCTTTCGATCATGGTTCATCCATGTCATCATGCCATGTCTCTTTCATCACATCGTATGCACTGTTATGTCCACGATGTGCTGCTATGTATCCTAAAATTTCTATGTCAAGTTACGTACCTTAGTCGTTTTGTAAAACATGTCATTTCTATGTTATCTTCTTTTTTGAATTTTTTGTTAATAACTAATTGGTTCTTACATGCAGTGCCCACTAACTGGGTATGAAAATACTAATTTGCCCCTGCGTGTCTCTGTTTGGCTCCATTTTTCTTGTTGAATCTATGCACTACCTCTATAAATAGGCCTTCATGCCAGCTCCACTTCCTCATATCCTCATCTTCAACCCATTCCTTGACTCCAAAGGCCATGTCTCAAATGGCGAGCTCAGGAAATCGGAGGGCTCGTGCACTTGCCACTGCAAGGCAGGTCAAGTCAATTGTCCTAACTGTCATGTGCAAGCCAATGTGTTCTACGCCAACACCGAGGGAACTAATGGCTGGATGTTCTACAAATGCCTTTTTTTCTCTATAAGTGAAAAGTTAGTTTGATTCCTTCTTGTAATCAAAATTTTTTCCAATTCGAGTTATGTAGTTGTTCGGAGAGATCTCCTTTCTTTGCACGGCCTTAAAGCATGTTCACCTCATCACGTAGGCTGTAGGATGCCAATATTTCCAAGTGGCGGACATCATGAACACCTCAATAGAGCGTCCTTCAACTATGGTACCACAGAGGATGCAGCCTGCTATGGAGGAGAGGATGGACCCTATGCTCAAGCAGAGGTTGAACATGTTGATGTTCAGGATGGAGCACATTTTAGATCATGCAAGTGGTTGGAGAAGATTGTGTGTGTGGCTATTCTTATGTACTATACGCTATACTTGTGAAGTAGTTCATTTCTTGCAGAGGAGACAGAGTTGGTCATGGATGCCATTCGAAGTGGTTTCCAGATATTATCTTTTGCTTTGTTAACTTATGTATTCATCAATTACCTCTCACCGCTTTCAGCTTTTTCGGCCTGATTTCACTACTTGTGGGCAGCTTGTTCATGGGCTTATTTAACTTATGTATTTAGTAATTATCTCCTTATAGTAACAATAGTTGTGAAATACTGAAAGCATCCATCACCTTTTGAAGTCATAAGTCACAACACTCTGTCCATCGCTTTTAGCTTTTTTAGTCCGATTGGACAACACGTTGCCAGCAGTATTCCCAGCCCGATTTGAGTACCCATGGTAGAGTGTAGTCAAATCAGCCTAACATTTTTTTACCTGCTATCACAGTGGCCTAAAAAGCCGATGAGGCAACACACTGTCTATTGATTTCTCATAACGATTTTGTCACATCCACCTGAAAAGGTGACGAGAAGTGACCCCCATTCTCACATAGCGATGTAGAACACACTGCCTATCTCACAACCAAGTGACAACACGCTGCAGCCCACCGCTTTCTCAGATCGAAACGACAATACGCTGTACCCTGCTTTTTTAGATCCAACTTACGTATAAAACCATGAGCCACCCAAGCAGCCCTTCTTCCCTACCCCAACCTCCACTCCATTGCAATGACAGACAGAGGTGGAAGCTCAAGCTGTAGGAGGGGTAGACAGGGAAGACTAGGTTAGAGATCAACTCGATACCCTGACCTCGAGGATACTTCAATCTACGGTCCGCTAGACCCCGATCCCCCACCCCAGATTTTGCCATTCGAACAAGGGACACATACACCATCCAAAATCCAATCCACTTCAACCAACCACTCCGCAACCTGGACTGGCCAAAATGCAAGCACGACCTCGACATCGTTGTGCAAGTTACTGATGCTACGATCCCAACCCAGGACATCATTTCTACCGATGCCCTCTGTTCATGGTAATCGCTACAACTCTTACTTACCATTCAGCTCATGTCTCGCTACATGACATATACTATTCCTTGCAGACCACGTATTGCAAATTCACTGAATGAGTGGACCCACCATAACACATACAAGCCCAATGTTACATCCATACATTGCTGGATCTCCTCAATAACATGGAAGAGGACTTCATGGAGGTCAAGAAAGAGAACGATCAGCTCAATAAGGATAACGAACAACTCCACAGGCAGAACTTGGAGCTCCAGCGTTTTGCTGTCCATCTACATGTTTGAATCTTACCTTCCAATATTTAGTCCATACACCACCCCTTCGAGACTATAAAAGGCCAAATCACAGGCACATATACATAGCTCCCACTCACACTTCACCATAACTAGATCCTCTAGTAGAGCATTCTCATGGACACTTGATATGAGCAGCATAGCCCTTTATTATACGTTGAAGGTTATGCGCAATGGGAAGGATGATCTGTTCAAGGAGGAGAACCTAAGTAAAGTGGTGTCCAAATTGCAAGAGTGGCATTCGACATTATCGAGGCATAAGGTGACAACCTCTAACCTGAACCTTGTGACCTCCAATGACCTCAAGGCGTACTTGCAAGGGTGGCGTCAAAGGTACTTCAGGGTGTGCAAACTAGTTGACCACCCTTCTGCTATAGGTTTCTCTACAAGATTTTATAGGGTACTGATACTGCCCGATCAGTATGCAAAGCATATTAAGGTTAGTTATTTTCTATTTGTTTATCCTACTAATCTTTTTAGTATTATCTATAAGTTCACTAATTCGTATACTCGTCTTGTGTGTTAGCCATTCCTGAAGGATAAAGAATTACTGAACAAAGATATCCCAGAATTTGTAGCGATGTATATACTCTTTGGTGGGGGTGTGATGCCTAGTTCGTGCAGAAGATGTAGAAGATAATCTAACTGGAGAGGTAAAGGTCCACCTAGTATTGTTGCAACAGAAAGTTCAAGAGGACGTTCAACCACCACCGAAGGAGAGCTTGCTCCTAACTATACAAATGACGATAACAATATTGATTTCATGTCACCTAGACCTCGACGTTCAAGCGCTATCATAACAGACCGTTCAAGCACTACTACAATAGGCCATTCAAGCAACAATACAAGATGTTCAACCACCATCGAAGGTAGGCTTGCTTCTAATTATGTAAATGACGATGACAATTTCATGTCACCTAGACCTCGACATTCAAGCACTATCATAACAGGCTGTCCAAACACTATTACAACAGGCCGTTCAAGCAACAATGTAAGAGGACGTTCAACCAACACTAAAGGATGGCTATCTCCTAACCATAAAAATGATGATGGTGATGATGATTTTATGCCACCTAGGCCACGAACCTTGCATCCTCAGAGTTCTCCGAATCCTGACGATGATATTACATTAAGCCCTATCAGATATACATACGTAGTACCCCGTTAAGAACCAATAGATAACTATTATTATTATTACTATAGCGACCTATTTTGACAACAATGGTCATAGAATGTATGGTTTTGTGATTTAGTCCTTCACCAGAGACATGTACCTATGTTGTATCCTAGTTTTATGAATTCTCTAAGGCATGTATGTATCTTAGATATAGTTTACATACTATACTATTGTAGTTGTTATACTTACTGCACTTTGTAATATCATTGTCAGGTTTTATTCAATATTTTACTATGATTTATCGTCAAATTTGTCACACACCGAAAGAGAATGAGGAACAACGAAACTTGAATTTTTTGTCAAAAAGGTAACTAATAAATAATTTTGTAAAATACTACATGAATTATTATTAACAGATATGAATTTTTTTGAATTTATTGAGCCCTGGTTTGAACTCTAAAATGCTAGTAACTGGCAAAATAACACTGGATTTTAATAATTAATGCTTGCAAGTTACAGTGAATTTTCAAATGAAACAATGTAAAAATGTTCCTCATAAATTTAATTTCATCCAAAAAAATTTTATGATTTTTAAATTTTATTTGGTTTGGGGGCTCTGTAGCCAAATCATTTAGCGACAGCTCTCTGTCACCAAATGAATTGCCGATAGAACTCATTGTCGCCAATTGAAATGGAGACAGGTTCCTGTCACCAAATGGTTTGATGACAGAGGCATGTCACCCTTTTATTTGATGATGGAGAGGCCACATCAGCGTTGATTCAGCTTTTTCTGCATTTTGCGCCATTGTTGCCCAACCATATGGCGATAGAGATATAGTTTTGCTATTTTTTAGATCAAGGTATATTTTTGCAATTTAAATAAAAATGTATTGTTCTAAAAAATCCAAAGAATTCACATCCGCTTCACTCTTGCCAATACTTTCTGCAATTTTTCATTCAAAAAATAAAAATTCACCATGCGATGCAAAACATAAACAAATTTCTAGCGTGTTGTTAAAACAACCATTTTCGAGACAAACAAACAACCAGGGCAAATTTTCCATCACTCAAAAAAAATCCAGTGCGTCGCGACCGTGCAAAAGCAGGATCCTGTTGGCCGCAACCACTTCAAATAATATTACACGCTAAATCCATTGAATTTCCACTTCACTACACTACACCCGTAAATTCATCCGCACGGGAGCTATCTTCATAAAAATATACCATCAACATTTTTAACTCTACGACACAAGTTACTACCACATCTGGATCAACCGTTATTTCCCTCGTTAGTGTATGCATGCGAGTGCGAATTACGAAAACTACTGACCTCTCATTGTTGCATTCATGCATGCTTATTTAACTCGCACGCCGCTTGAATTGACCGAAAATAAAATTTTTGGCCGAGCAAAACAAAATTGCCTTTTGTTTCCTATTCTTGCAATTTTTTCGCAAGACCGCCTATTTTTGGAAAGATAAGAATTTTTTTACTGTGGACTCCCTTTTGCTAATATTTTTCTTTCGAAATTCGCTATTTCAGTCTGCCAACGTTTGAATTTTTTAAAATTTATTTGCTGTGGTTCGGAACCGCTAAAAATTTTATTTTCTACTGAGCCAACCATTCCAGCGGTCGAAGGGACTTTCCAACGCCGATATTAACTTTCCATGAGTAAGGTTTCCAGCAACCAAACAAATTCCTAACTTTCCAAAGGGGAATAGCTGGAAATCGCCGACATGCAGTCCTCCGCATCCGCTGGTTTTTTAAAAAATGTTTCAGCTCAACGGGGAAATTAAACAATTATGCAGTGGTTCCGTGGCACTAGAAATAAAAAAATATTCTTGCGGTACCATCAACTGAAAATACCACCAAGAGGCTATTTCTGCAATTTCTTCAGAAGACCGCCTATTTTCGGAAAAAAAAAACATTCGGAGAGCTGCAATGTAGTACAAATTTTGCAAATGAAAAAGGCAAGCACGGTGCGGCAGCCCTGGGCGTTACGTCGGGTGAAGCAATGCCCTAGGTGCGCGGCATGGTGGGCCCCACGGGATGGCGCATGAGTAACGACTTGGGGGCGCGGTTTGGGCCGGAGCACCGGCCTAGCCGCGCAGCAAGGTGGGCCCGGCCCAGGAAAAAAGCAAAAAAAATGAGCAGTGCACTAGGACCGCAGAACACACGGGCGAGGGGGCTAAACATGCAATTTCAACTTCACAGAGGTTATTTTTGAAAATACAAAAATGTATGAGGCTAAAACAGTAAAAAAATTCGAGATGAGCTAGGCGTCCTCTCGCAAAATCCTTCTCAATGCTGGGCCTCAGTTAACCTGCGAAGCACGAGCCTCCAGAATGGGCCGACCCAATGGTCCCAGTATCCACGACGTATTGTTACCCCAGCATAAACGCAAATAACTAGGATAGTAATTGTGTCCGATTACTCACGTGCACAAAGTTAAATACTTTAATAGCGATAGATATAAGAGTCTTTCTTTGCCCACAGATATAGAAATAGAAGCAATTCTACGTCTATAGGGTAAAAGGGTATAGGTATAGGTATACTCTACCTTGGAAAAATATCCTGTGTAATCAGACAGGTTAGTGAAACCACGGTGCAACCCAACTAGAAAAAGTTTCAAAAAATTCTGAAAAAAATCATGGATGTACATCTCAGCTTACCCCATCTACATATAAACTCTTAGCACAGGACGAATTTGATCATGAAATTTTATATGTAAATAGGGTAAGCTGAGATGTACATCCATGATTTTTTTCAGAATTTTTTGAAACTTTTTCTAGTTGAGTTACAACGTGGTTACACGAATTGTCTGATTGCACGGGATATATTCCCCTCTACCTTTGCCCGTTGTATCTGTTTACTTGTGATCTAACACTGCAGATGGATTATACAAAACCCTAGACCCCAGACTGCCCGCCCGAGTGCCCGACCCAAACTACCCTCGCGGCCTCGCCCAGCGCCCTAGCCACATTCTTTCGTCTCCCTACTCCCTAGCCCTCAATCTTCCTGAATCCCTAAATCCCCATCCCAAAATCTCTCGAAGTCCTGATCCGCCTGCCTCAGTGCCTCTTGCCGTCCTGCTTTTCTGCTCCGTCGCCGGTCGCCCTTCGTATCTTGAGCCACCTCCGGCCGCCCGCCCTGCCCCCACCACCGGAGACGGCGCGACGGGCTGACGGCCTGCCGCATACCGCCCACCAGGAGACAGCGCGACGGCCTGCTGCCTGCCTCCTCTCCTACGGTCTGTCTGCCTCCTCCGCCGGCCGCACTACCTCCTACCGCCTGCCTCTTCCGCCGGCTGCCCTACCGCCTGCTGCTGGTCGTCCTGCCTCCTGCCGGCCTAAGACGGTACCACGCTACCACGGCCTGCCCCCTGCCGGCCGCTAGAGATCTGCTGCAGCTTGATTGGCCGAAATCTTGATCTACCCGGAAGATAAGATTAGGTGGGCCTCCAATCTCCAAAGAAAATGTATGTGTATAGATTGTGAAATATGAAATTTCCTGGGTTATCGTTGCTTCATTACTAGCAAGTCCTGATCTTTTTCATATTAGACAGATTGTGAGCTTTTGAACAATTTCTGGATGCGAAAGCACTTGCTAAAAATAAAAAAATGTAGATATTGCATGATGCTTCAACTGTTAAAACTAGATAATCGATCACTTCAGTTTCTGATCATGGAATAATTGCTGGTAAGCATTGTATGGATTAAAGTGCCATAACTGCATAAGTAATGGAGCCGATGCAAGAATATCCTAATTCCCAATTTGCTGAATTCTAACTGCATGGTTGAACTTTGCTTCTATTTAGACTGATTTATTATTGGTGGATATAATGTATTTTGGGAGAGTTGAAGCAGACTATGATCCATAGGTCTGTTTTTGTGGAGGAATTGTATATCTCTTATCTTGGTTCATACATCTTGTTTGTGTATGTCAAATTTGTAGACTGGAAGTGCTCGAGATTGGAATGGTAGATCTATAGGAGCTTGCATGTAGGTACCTAATAAAAGATTGTCTGGAGTTAGCTAAGTGCAGTTCTTTGAGTAAATTTACACATTTTCTTAGCACATACAATGATACAACGTGCGAATGATTTATTTTGGTAGCTTAATGTGGTATTGGATAAAAGGGGCCCAACCAGGATGCTGTCATCCTGTGCCAGGTATATATCTTCAGTTCTTGCTGGTTCAAGTTGTTGTTGTGCATCCTTAAATGTGTGGGTTTTGATTTTGTTGGCATGGATCAGTAAAGGTGTAGGAGTTCAGGTTCTTTGGCTGTTATTTGCAGAATTAATTCTTAGGTGTTCTTGAGGCCAAGAAGCTTCCATGAGCTTTTGTCATGGAGTCCCACAATGGCAGAAGAATAGTTTAGTTCTGCTGTTATAAGGGGGAAGAATTCTTCTTTCCTTTGTGAATCGCCTGTTTTCTTTGTTCCATATGTTAAAATATTTGTATTTCTCGAATCTTGAGTTATTTGGGGTGCGATGTCTGTTTCCGATCAATTGCCTTTTAATTGGGGATGTTCTTGATGTTGCTGCAGAATTGTATGACCTTTTGGCTATTTGTGTGACGGGTAAACCGGTATGTTCGAGTCGGATACCCGCAAACGATATGTATAGAGAAGGTTTTTCTCTTGTCACCCTTCATAGGTATGCCCACGGACGAGATTTTGGCTACAAGTACGGATATAGACGAGTACTACCTGTACCCGCCACGCTGATTGCCCTCGCTACTTATAACCCTGCACCCCGACATGATCACGCGGATGAAATCTTCCCGTGCTAGATTTGGATCGACCTTAAAGACGGCTGATTTGATGCGAAAAATCCGATGGTTTCCATCGGCTCAACATATTCGAATGGTCAATCAAACTCATGCCCAGGTTCTTATGGATTACTTAATTCGTTTAACTTCGTAGATTTTTTTAACTATCATAGATCAAGGAGATATTAAAATATTAGCCTATCTCTAATTATTATATCTAAACACTATATATATATATATATATATATATATATATATATATATATATATATATATATATATATAAACACAGGAAACACCACACTAATTTTACATAGAATATGAAATATATGCCATCTTTGTATACAAAATCATTCAAAAAACACACACTATATTTTTGGATAAAAGGAGTATTTATGAAGGATTGAGCGCACCAAGACGGGATAACACTTAAACCTATTTTTGTTCTTATTAACTCTAAACATTAATAAAATAATGATCAAATTGAAAGAATCAATATAGGATAAAAGGATGTAAGACTATATAACTAGATTAAACAAGCAAATTAAAAATCAATTCTACGAAAACACGAAGAACACAAACTAGTAGATCAGAATTTTACTCACTGATTTATTCCTCAAAATCAAGAATACAGAACACGTACACGAATCACTTTACATAAAAACTCAATCCTCAAATAATCTCTCAATTATTCTGTTTTTCTCTCTCTTTTCTCTCGTGCGTTTTCTTCTCTTTCTCACTCTCTTTTTCTCTTGCATTGCAGCCTCCAGCAGGGAATCTCGCGTACAGCTCTCTTTTTTCCTACGCCGCTACTACCAGGAGGGAATCTCGCGTATAGCTTTCTCTTTTTTTTTCTTTTTTCTTTTATCTGTGCCAATACCTCTTGGAACTGATGAAAAGTATGCCCTTCTGTGCAGCTGCACGAGTCCTTCGTTTTAGGGCATCTCCAATGATGCCACTTCAGCTAGCTATAAGCGTGCCATCTCAGCATTTTGCTTAGGTGGAAGAGAAAAAATGAGGAGAGGGATATAGGCCGGCTACTAATGTATAGTCAGGCTATAACTGATTCCATGGCACTTATTATCTATTACATGTGGGCCAATATTTAATTTTATAGATAATGCTATAGCTAATATATTGGAGAGGTTGTCTATATGCTATCTATAGATGACATGGACATTTCTTATAGCTAGTACCATTATAGTCAGGCTATAACTGATTCCAAGGCACTTATTATCTATTACATGTGGGTCAATATTTAATTTTATAGATAATGCTATAGCTAATCTATTGGAGAGATTGTCTATATGCTATCTATAGATGACATGGACATTTCTTATAGCTAGTACCATTGAAGATACCCTTATACTACAGCAGCACGCCGCCGACAACTAGACCGTAGTTACCTATATATATAAGGGTATATATAGAAGTATGTACGATAATATAGATAGTAGCTGTCTATAATATATCTTTATTATTATTTAAAGATAGCGCTAAAAATAACTTATATAATAGATCGTCTATATAGTTGTCTGCAATGGTCTATCATCCAATTAACAAACTGTCTATACAATAGTACACAAAACAGAAAACTATTCATAAAATTGTCTGTTAAATAGTAAACAACAACTTTCTCTCTCCTCTATATCATCTAAAATCCTACGTAATATAGTTTTACAGATAGCTAATATGTACAATTATACATACCCTAAATGCACATCCTTCAAATACATGGCCTAATCCTTACACGTGTAGCCCCATATACACATAACCTTGTACTCACACATACATTTGCACTGGCCATTGGTCGCTATATTGGGTTGTCCATCTGTATGGACGTCTTCGTGTCCCATTTCGCTGCACTGAGTGACTATATATTTATTCTGAGATACGCATCCCCTGCACAGCTTCTCCCCGACTTGCAATTTACGTGCGTCATGCACACCTACGCTGCATCTCCTGTTACAAGAAAAACCAACCCAACATAACACTTTGATCTTCCACGAATAAATTATTCCATAAAAAATATTGTTATCAAATTAATCATCACTCATATATATATATAGCAAATACAATTATCAATCTCCCCTTATAAGTGATTTGACAACACGGACATAATTCATACTTACTTTCATCCAATAACTCTTTCTAGACATATGAAAATTGTATTATCTCAGTTTAAGCATTTTAGCATTTTTAGTGTATTATATCTCCCCAATTAAGCAAAACATACATCAAGATGAAATAAATTTCATATGACTAATGGAACAGTAGATTATAGAATTAAATTTGTGCACTGAGAAGATATTGTGAGATCATGTGATGAAAAATTGGTTGAATGGTGAAATTGGTAATGTAAAGTGATTTTGGTTATGGCATGTGTGGTGCTTGTGCATGTGCTATGTTGATATGATTATTATGCTGGTGATAGCATGATGGACTTTGTTTGATGCAATGCACTCATCTGAGTGGTTGCATGGATTGTTTTTGAGGCAAGTGATGGACTTGTGCTCAAATGTTCATTTGATTATGCTGGGGATAGCATAATGGTTTTGCTTAATGCAATGCACTCGTGTGAGTGGTTGCATGGATTAATCTTGAGTCAAGTCGTGGACTTGTGCTCTGACGCGTTGTTTGTTACTTCATGTGCGGTGTTGCTCGAGGGCTTAATGTGGTCGATGACGGGACCGAACTAGGTTCATGGAGGAACCGAGGTTCGAGACTAGGTTCAGGAGGAATCGAGGTCTTGGTGGTCAAGGATGTCATGCGGACGTTCGGGCTAGAGAACATGCATGTGAAGGTCGGTTAGTCACGTATGTGCAAAGCAGGGCTGATCATGCGTGCAAGGTTTTGGTTTTGGTCATGTTGGGCCAAGTTGAGATAGATACGAACTCTTTCCATATTGGAAGTGGAGTTGTATTCAATCTCTCTGTTCTTGCATGCGTGCAAGAGTTGTTTTTGGTCATGTTGGGACAAGTTGGGATAGATACGAACTCTTTCCATGTTGGAAGTGGAGTTGTATTCAATCTCTGTGTGTTTGCTCTATATAAATAGGGGGAGGTGTCCTTGTTTATTCTTGAGCCAGGTATTAGGTTTGTACTCTTGTGTGGGAGTACTTTAGACAAAAGAAATAAAGATTAATCTAGCAATCCAAGTATCTCTGTGTGGATGAGTTTTCTTGCGTGAGTTTTGACACCAAGATGGTGTGAAGAAAACAAATCAAGATTGATCGTGCATGCTGCATCACGTCAACTAGAAGATAGATGATGATCTGGACATGATCTTGCTTACGGTGATTAGAAGATTGATCCGTGGCAACTGAAGCCCTCTCTGGTGTTTGGTCCGTCACAGCCTTGAAGGTGAAATTTGGTTTCCTTGTCATTAGATGCATTAGTCTAATTGCGAAGGTAATATCTCTTGATCCGTACATCCGATTGGATTGATTCTTCTTGGGTTTGATTTGTAATTGAATCTAGTTTCTACAGTTAAAATTTCATATCAATCCAACGGTTAGATCTTTAGTAATTAGTGGTCGCCCAGATTGCTAACCTGGTCGCCAAACAGTAGATCGCTAATTGGTTTAGTCATCTTGCGAAGAACATAACTTTAGATCCGTAGCTCCGATCGACCTGATTCTTCTTTTGTTCACTTCAGGATTGAGTCTAATTTCTACAGTTAAAATTTCATATCAATCCAATGGTTAGATCTTCTGTAATTTGTGGTCGCCCAGATTGATGTCCTGCTCGCCCGACTGCTCGCGTGGTCGCCCAAGTTCAGTCATTTTGCGAAGGTTATAACTTTAGATCCATAGATCCGATTGACTTGATTCTTTTTGTGTTAGTTGTGGAATTAAGTCTAGTTTCTATAGTTAAAATTTCACATCAATCCAACGGCTGGATCTTCCGTAATTAATATTTTAGTAGACATATATCGGTCTGCTTGCCCAGACTGCGCGCGTGGTCGCCCAACAGTGTGCGTGGTCGCCCAACAGTCTGCTGCGTGCTCGCCCAAATGCCCAAACTGCTCGCAAGTGCCAAAGTGCTCTCTTGGTGCCCAAGTGCTCAAACTAGTCGCCTAAGTGATCTCTTGTCGCCTGATCGGTCTATTTGTTTCCCAACTGCATAAACCGATTTCCAAGCAATTTGAGTTTCAATTGGGGTGTTTGAAAAGTTTGAAAATTTTATTTTAGCTTCCGCGCAATCATTCACCCCCCTCTGATTGCTACATTAGTATATTTCGATCCTACAGATATCTTAGGTAATAACATTTAATAAAAAATAATAATAATGGTGCAACAACTAGTCCAATAGTGAATAGTAAAAATAACTAAAAATACCTAGAGACCATCCACTAGAGCACACCTTGTTTTAACTTATCAAAGCAAGCATCTCATTCACAAATGAGTAAATGTCAAGACTACACAATATAACTATGTGTTGTATAATAACCTTTCTTCAAGATCATAGAAAGCTATACTGACATAATACTCCATCCAATCAATCACCCCACAGATATTTATCTAGTGTGACATAATACTCCATCCAATCAATCACCCTCTAAGTTCAATAAAATCTAAGTCACCCAAATTTACAAAATTTTCGCATGACCTCTCTAGAATAGAGGACATCCACTCAACAGACAGAAAACATGCAGATAATATGATATCATTCTAAAGGTGTCCTTAGTTAACCAATCACACATCCAATAGATGGTAATAAACCCACCACGACTAACTGCACATTACAACTTTATTAATTACAAATGAGACTTTACAAGTTAATTTAAATGAGTCCCATCCCAAGACGTACTATTACTCCCATCCCGGCGAAGTCAACTCCAAGGTACCTAAACAGAAACAAACAAGCGTGAGTCCAGACTCAAAGAAAGTGCAACAAGCAGAATAATTCCAGCTTTATCGTAAGTAAAAACAAGAACTTGACCATAAGAGCAAGTAATACAAAGGAAGCAACATCCCGAAAATACGATTTGTATTCCATTTAAACAAAACTTGACTAAACCAAAATTTATCGCCATCAAGTAATAAACTTGATAATAAAGCCATTCAACGCCAAAGAAACATTACTTGACTCTAAATCCAACGCCTCCCTACTTAACGTAACCCTTGTTGTAACTCAAACCATTTTCATCAATTGAATTTGAGTTCATAACTCGACTTCACCCACGATATTCATACAACATAATTAGCAAGACAAGGAAATGCGCTAATTCATCAAATTCAATTCAATCTACCCTTTTTGGGATGAGTCCACGAATCAACCTTCAATTACCACAATCACTATCCAAATGACACACCATTTACCGTAACACTCATTATGAAAGATGCAATGCACATGAATGCTCATTTCCATGCACGCACGAAGATGCCGCTGCTGCCCACCCGTCTTGTGCACCTCACGCCCCTTCCATCCCGTAGATGGAATGTGCCTACTTCATCGTTTCTCGCTCCCATTCACCTCGATGAATGGGACTACGAGGTAAGGATTTCGTGTTCACTACTGCAGGGCTCATGCACCTCACGCCCCTTCCATCCCGTAGATGGAATGTGCCTACTCTATCGTCTTCGCTCCCATTCACCTCGATGAATGGGACTTATAGTGTAGGATTCGTGTTCACTACGTAGAACACAGAGGTCTTCAAGATCAAAGATGGGTCGCTCTTCCATTATGAATGCACAATGCAATTTTCATGAATGAAATGCAACTTTTCATTCAATGCATACACAAACATATCATATCCACATACACACACATAGCCAATTCTCACATTCCTAAGTCACTAGCGGTAATTGTACAAGCAGATTCAACCATAAGGCATGGTAACTCATGACAATGCGTTTCTATCATGCAACCACATCCCATGACCATCGAACCAAGTTCACACAATACACTTGCGCTAAATGCTCACGATACTATCTTTATAAAGGACTTAACCGCTTGAACCAAACCCATGTTAGTCCCAATCACTCAAACAATCTACTCACTATAATCAATCTTACTAAAAGCTCATCTCACTTAGAGTTCATCTAATTAACAGAGCAACAATTAAACTAAGGAGCATCACATATGAACACACATCCACACTCAATAACATGGTGTAGTTGCATCAATTCCTTAAACTTTTAACCATCATAGACATTTTCATAAGAGGAGCACTTTCTAGTTATAGCCAAGCAAGGCTTACCTCTTATGCGATGCATCGACAATTACTTACTTTAAGAGCAAACAATCATTTAATCCTCCTAGCCGCAATCTAGGATATGCACTTGCCTTTAACTTCTCGAACTAGAGTGGCGAGAGGTTGATGCCACACCGGGGGTCACATCACCTGCAAATAAATACATTTTACTCAAAACATACCAACAAAACAAACACAAGACTTATATCGACTTCGATCCTACGCTCCATTCCCAAACCCGAAAACATAAATCTGCTTAATCGACAGCAGCTTCTAAAGAGCCTAACTCCTAATTGGTTTAATAAAAATGGGATCCGTACTTATTTAACCATAAGAGGCTAATCTACAGCTACGCCATGGCCACTCATGCGAGAGATGCCACGAAGGCCACCAAATCACACACTAAAGTTCAGCCGAGAAATTGAGCTCGCTGAAATTCCCAGCTTCGGGACAAAACTTCCAAATAGCGTAACTTTTGATCGGCTTATCGGATTTTTACGTTCTTGCACTTGAAACGACCATGAGGAGATAAACTACGCATATATCACAGCCGCTCGCTCAGCCAACTTACCCTCTGCTCCCAGATCGAAGACGAACAGAGGATACAGGTTACCCGACTTACTCTGGACAGCCCTCACGAAAAGTGCCATAACTTTCAAACGGTTGAACGAAAATTAGCGATTTCAGTCTCTATTGAAAGGTAATTCGATTATCTACAACTTTTATTATAGCCAAACCCCCAGGAAACGCTTGTAGAATTTTCCATTAGCAGCTCTAACTAAGGACGAAAATCTGTCCGAACAGAACATTCTCATTCACTCTAGTCTCTCCCTTTCCCAACTAAATACATGGCAAAACAAGAACCCTAGCTAGGCATTTCATCAAACACCATGCATGCAAGCAATCTCACCCCCAAAATTTCTAGGGTTTACATCAACCGACCCATGGAGGAAAGGGAGGGGGAGGGTCTGCAGGGTTGCAGCCTTTGCCGCCGGGTTGTCGCTGGCCGGGAGGTCGCCGGACTTGGGGAGATGAGGGCGCCTGAGCCGGAGAAGGTAGCCATGGCGCCGCCGGTCGTGGGAGGAGCAGGCGCCGACCAGGCTGCAGGAGGTCAAGCTCGGTGGAGGAGGAATGCGCAGGGAGGTGATGCACTCTACCGAGAGGAGGCGATGGGGAGCTGCACTGCAGTCGGCAGGCACCGCAGGTGCATGCCAAGAAATAGCAGCGCCAGGATGTTTTGCCAGGAAATATCAAAGCGCCAGAGGAAAAGAAAAGAGGAGCCGGTGGGAATTATTCTTAGGTTCCTCTTCCAATCCCCTAATACTTAACCACTAGATGCCATTAAACAAAAAGATTAGGGAACAAAAGAATTGAAGCCCTCACAAACAAAAACAATTTCCTACCAAAAACTCTGATAAAACAAGTGACGGTATTACATCTAGTATGCCCAGAAGTTGCAACTGTACACTTGATATCTCATATATGATTTTTTTTTCACATGGCAACTTGTGGCATCTTTTTTTTTTGGAAGCACTTGAGTCGACTATCCAAAGTTCATATTTTCAGATGCAATGTAAGCAATCTCCGGTGAGTAGTCTGGCCACTCAAACTATTCTCAAATTCATATCTTCGCGTGTAATGATAATCAATCTTGTAGGAGTAGCTTAAGAATAATTTATATGACTTTTTTAGAATTAATTTAATTTTAGGCGTATATCGACTCCTACCATATAATTATATATATTTAAATGAAAATATTTTTCATTTAGCAAAGGCAACTAAATCTCAAATATTAGTGAACACTTATGGTTTTATTAGATATATAATTTTAGCAAGCCTCCAAGACTACTCAACAGTAACAAGAATACTCAACATTAATTAAGTATGGAACTCTGTCATGATCCTGGGGTAGTCCAAAGAAACTTTCCACAAACAGCTATCAAGAACAAAAGTTGACAGAGGTTTAAATACATCTAAACATCTTTTATATAAAAATTGCACATTATACTTCTAAACACTTAAATCTATTTTAACATATATGCACATGCTCCCCCATAGTTATTGCATTTACAGTACATTATTCAAATCATTTTGATTATTATAATATAATGGCACTTTTGAAAACTTAAGGCCAAAGTCAAATAGAGTATATTTCATTCATATCAATGGAGCACAACAAAAAGCTACAGCCACATATTCAACCTCAATAATTGAAAGAGCAATAGATTTTTGTTTTTTAAATGACCATGTAACAAGAGAATTTTCAAGTAAATTAAATACTCCAAATGTACTATTTCTATCAATTTTATCATTAGCAAAATCAGCATAAGAATGGCCAACAAGTTCTAAAAGAGAGTCATGAGAGTACCATATTGGCCAAAAGCACATGTAACTTTAAGGTATCGTAGTATCCGATTGATGGTTTGCAAGATGTCTATTAGGACACTTGAAGTCTAGCACACTTACAAATAACAAATTGGATATCTGGTCTTGAGGCATTTAGAGACATAAGAATGCCAATCATACTTCTATACCCTGTTGAATTCACATGTTCTCCAATCACATCTGGATAAAGCTTAACAGAAACAACTTTGGGAGTATCCAAAGATTTAAACTCAAACATGTCAATCTGTCCATTGCATAAACAAGGTTTTATCAACATTACCCCAATTCTTCACACTTTCTAGACTTGAAAACCATTTTTTTAATCTCCTATCATGCATTTTGAGCAACCCAAATCAATTAGCCACCTATTTTCAAGCCCTTTATCTTTATTCTAAAATAAGAGAATATGTTTAGGTACCCACACTTTTGATATTTTATTGTTTTTGAAAGAATTCTTGGGAATCTACAATATTTTAGCACTATTTGACTCAACAAGCTATGCTTCTAGTTTGATATGTATTATATATAGGTCTGATGCTCAAAGTTGCTTGCTATTTTTTAGGCCTATAAAAATCAAATTTAATGATTTTCCTTTTCTGAAAATTCATTTATTTGTCAACATAATGATGATTAGGATGTGAAAAAGCAATATCTAGCAATATAATCGTTCCTATCACAATTGTAGGACTTCACATCTTGATAATTATCCCAAAAGTTTTTGATCTAAAAGGCCATAGCAATTTATTGAAATATGTCTAAAATTTCCACAAATAGAACATTTTTACACATGCTATTTTAAATTTTTTTATCGTCATGAAATCATGTGTTTCTGGAATGACCTTTGATGTAAATGGTTGTGAGATAGAATTTTTAACAAAGCCTAAGCATTCCTTCTTAAATGAACAATTTGATGTATCTAGGATTAAATTCAAGTTTTTATCACCATTTGTCAATTTTTTCAAAGACATTTTTAAGTAATTATTTTGTTTAGCAAGATCATAGCATCTATTATATAAAAAAGTATAAGGACATTTTTTTTAGTTGAAGCATCTTGCTTTTAATTTCAAAGAGATTTTTATGTGAAATTCTTTAGTTAATATGTTAACTTTATTTTCCAAGTTAGAACATTTTTTAGTCGATGGGATTTTCAAAGAATCAATTTCTTTTTACAAAGTAGTACAATTATCGCAAGGTGAATACTTAGATTTTACTAATGCATTCTCATCTTATATAATTCACATACATCACATGTAATGCTTTCAAGCTGAATTTTCGAAGTTTCATTTTCATTTCTTCACAAGAGTAACAAATATCACCTTTTTTTACTAGTGGTAGAAAGAAGCCTATCATACTCCAATTTTAATGCTTTAAATTTCTTAATCAAGGTATTTGAAATTCTCACTTGTGTAATAAAATCTTCATAAAATTTAGATTTAATTACTTCATTGTTGTCATCAGGTCCTCCTCATCATCATCATCCTTATTGCCTATCTCCTTTCTCATAAGACAAAGATCAACAACATCATCACCCTTTCCAAAAGATGTCAATGGATCATCCTCATCACTGTTACTTGAGAGATCAAGTTGATCCGTTATGTTCAAGAATGCCTTATAAAATATATGCTTGATCTTCTTACCTAAAAATTTATTTTTGTGAAAAGATATGGACTTCTTGTTAACAAGATTGGGATAATCACTTCTAAAATGACGAAATTCATCACACTCAAAATATCGTATGTCATTACAATCACTACTTCCTTTTCAAATATCTTTTTTATTGTTTTTTGAAAAAAAATTTCTTAAGACTTTGTTTACTCTTTTAGACAAGAAAGTTCATCAAAAACTACACCATCAATATACTTTTCCTTCTCAACGGTGCCTAAAGCAATGGAAGTATCAATAAATGCATCATCATTAACTTGACTAATGCTCATCTCATATGTCATCAAAGAACTAATTAAAGAAACTAATTTCAAAGAGCTCAATTCCTTAGACTCATTTATTGCAGTGAATTTAACATGCCAAATTTTCTAATCAAGAGACCTAAGCAATTTTCTACATTGATCTTTGACGAGGATTAAAAGCCTACTTTCCATATGGACCATTATTTCTTCATAAATTCATGACTAGACATCAAAAATAGGTCTGCTAAGCCTCGGCCCATAATGCGTGTGGTAAAAAGCCCATCCCTATTCCGAACGGTCAGGTCTCCGACCAGTTCAATTAAACATGGTCAAACTTAGCTTTAAATGCGAAGAATGACAACCACCAAAAAGAAAACAATTTAATTTATTTTTTTTCTTTCAGAGCAACTAATGTTAACCAACAAAACCCATATCCAGAATTGTAATATTAGCAATCAACAATGACTATTCACTAAACTCTTGTAACATCCCAATATTTTAATAAAGTAAAAATATATATTTTAAAATTGAATATTATTAATTCTGAGTTTCTTGGCATTATTGAATTTTATTTGGATTTCTTTGGAATTGTTCTTTGTATGAAAAATTCAACAAATGGAAATAAAGAATGGAAAAGGAGAAAAGGTAAAAATGTAAAAAGTAAAAATTTAGAAAATTGCCATGAGAACCCTGATCATTCGACTAAATCATTTTAGCCAGCAACTAAAATTTTATGCATGAAGAAATGAAGAGATAAAATGAAAAACAACTTTTAAATCAAAACAATGCATTGTCAGAATTTATAAAATATTTATGTAATATATATGGAGCTGTAAAAATTGTCCTGACAACTTCAATGCAATATCTATCTTTGGTAAAAACATTATAAATTAATAATGTCATTTATGACTTTTCCAAATTTAAAAACAGAAACTATAAAAAGCCAGAAATTGCAATGTCAGAATTTTTATAAAACAATGGAACCATATTTTGGCTTGAAAATTTTATAGAAGCATTCTGAGGTCAAATCCTTTTGAAAAACAAAATTTGAAAAATAGTAGACTTCAATTGTTCTTAAAGAAAAATCAAGATCCGAAACAAGAAATTAGGAGCAGTCCCTGTTGTAAGAATATTAGTAATTTCTCAGTAACTCATTTTAATCTGAAAATTTTACCACGCATCAAAATATATTCAAAGGACTTGGTCGAAAAGTTTCACAATTTTCTACCTCTAGTTGGCTACCAACAAAATCAGAGAGTGAGGGAGAAATTGACCCCAATCACCTTGTTTCCTTCGATCAATCACTGTCGTGTGGGCCAACCGTTGCTGCTCCGTTCCGTTGGCGCAATGGAGAAGTTCTCAGCCACCGTTGCCTTCAACCTCCGTTCGTTCCACTGGCGAAGGTTCCCGAAACTCAGAGCTTCACGCCAAACTCGATTGCTGCCACGAAGCCCACTCACTCGCTGCAATCTTTGGCTATAAACCGCACCTTAGTGACCGCAATGAGCCTCTTTCTCATTCCCCTCTACTTCCTCTTCACTTCCCCAGCCTGAATCATCCAAAACTCGCCCCAAATCTGCCATGAACCGAAGCTCTGAGCGCGAAGTGCGAAGCAAAATCCGAGCAATAGAGTACCCCATTTCCAAATCCGGTTGAGCTAGAGCATCACCAAGCCTCAAGCATCGAAAGCCCTCAAAAACATCTAGCCCTCTCCATGCGAAATGTCACCTCCGCCGTGAGCCCCTTCTTCCCCAAAACCGGCCACCGTGGGCGGAGCTTCTCGGTGTTTCTCCGGCCGAGATAAACCCAAAAACGGACTCACCGTGTCTCCCTGAAGCTAAAACCGTCACCCCTTCGAGCTCCCTCGCCTTGATTCTCTTTCTCCATCGTCCGCCATTAGAGCCGCCGCCTGGAGCTCGGGCGCGCACCTCTCTGGCTTCTCTCCGACCGAATTGGTTCCACTCCTGGGTGCGCCTCACCGAGCCGATCCTATCAGTGCCCTCGCCGTCGCCGGATCGCCGTCACTAGCCAGCCCTAGCCGATGCTCTGCTTCTTGTCTTTGCGCAGTGGGGCTAGGTGGTCATAATCGCAAGGTAGGAGAAGCTCTGAGCTAAAAGGCACTTTCTAACACTAAAAACGTATTCCCATTTCTTTATGCATTTACCAATCGGCTGAATTTGCAATTCTGAATATCTTTTGAGATATAGTTTCAATCCCAGTGAAACAAAGTTGTATATTCATCTAAAATCAAGAAGAATCCAAATATGCAAAAGTATTTAATTCTGAACTACAGAATTATTATTCGAATTAAACTTTGGTTAATATCCCATTATGGTCTTTAATGCAAATCTATACATAGTAAATTATAACATGATAAAATAAATTCTTATATGTGAATCTGACCCTGAGATATTCAAATATGCAGAAATATTCGAATTGTGAACCATCTTTAAATTATCTGCTTCATAATCATTAATTAACCTTGTTATGGCCATTAACAAAATAATAGCATAATGGCTCACGAAATGATAATGTAATTTGTATTAAGTTCCTAAAAACAGTAGGAACCCCGGTGTATAAAAATATTTAGAATAAGGTTTAAGTTGCATTCATTTGCTGGAAGGAAACATTAACCATGCCAATAAGTAAATAGATAATCTATTGCAATTAAAGCTAAAATAATGCCAAACCAACTTTATAACATTTCTAGGATGGTATTCTGTTAATGCCTGAAAAATGAATCCAGAATCATGTATAGGTTAGTTGGAAATTAAGATTGAAACTTGGCCGATTTAAGGTTTCAAATATGATCATGTAGGCTATTTCAACGATAGATAAAATAACTTGTCTAAATACTAAAATCAGTGAAACTAGTTTAGAAGCTCTCTACAAAGTTTATGCTACCATATTCTATAAAAATAATCTTATTTTATTATGGTTTGCATATTAATCTTATTAGTTCAAAACCCTTAAGTGTTAACCTCGCACTTCATATTCTTGCCGATTCCGAATAACGTCAACTTTATAATGCCACTTAAGCCTTTTCAACGATGAATACAATATTGCGTCTAAATCCAAAAGCATATGAAATTGACCCTGTAGCACTCTCCAAAGTATATACTACCCTACTATGAAAAGATAATCTCATTTCACCATGATTTACATATTAATCTTGTTAACTTAATAACCCTAAGTAGTCGCCATGCTTAAGTCCGTAATATGAATGAATGAACTTTGAATACAAATGAGAAATCGGTAACTATTATATTTGTATCACCAGAACCTTCTCAAATATCATGTAAGTTAGGCCAATAGCCTGAATCAATAGATCTAACTCTGTAAAGCTAATTCTACCCAAAGTCAATCAAAGGCGAAGAAGTATTCATTTATAATATAATGTGATCATTTAAGCATTTTCATTAACTCGCAAAGTAACTCATCTAAATCCGAATTTAGTAAAGAGTAGTGCAGAAATGATATATAGGATATGTACTACTATATTCTAGGAAAATATTTTATTGGCAAGCTGTTCTTCAGTTAGTTTTCACTAGTACAATGACCTTAAGTGATAATTGTTCGCTACACATTTTCAATTCGATTTCTTGTAATGTAAACCTTGACACCATATTAGCTTTTTCAACAATGAATATAATGTATCAGCCAAAGCCTAAAATTTATGGAATTATCTTAGGATTGTTATACAAAGTATAAATCATCTTATTGTGAAGAAATAACCATATTTCATTGTGTTTTGCATACAAATCCTAATAGCTAAATAACCTTAAGTGTTAAGTTTTCTGAGCTTTATAATATGAATCGGTAAGAATGAAGAAATCTATATATTAGATATTTGAATCACCGAAATCTTCCTAAAAACCTTGAATGTGTAACTAATAACCTATCTTAGGGGATCTAGCCTATAGGATATGCTTTTTCATGCAAAGTTAATTAATGGATTTAAATGCTATTCATTCGTACCATTCAACAAAGTGACTAATGAACTAATTTTCACTAATCTAAATAATTTTTGCATCTTGTAATTGAAATTATAATTATAAAATTCATAAAACAAGGATAGTTGATCCATAAAGGAAATCATGCTTTATTCTTTCTGCAAGATGTTAGCTTTGTGGCGCTTAATCAACTAAAACACGCAATATGAAATAATTTAATCCACCTCTTGGTTGTTCCTCTTTTCTGTAATGATTCTTTATTTGGATTTTATGTCTATCTTCTTTTGCCCCTTATTAAAGTTAGTTATTTGCCTTATTTTCCGTTGAACAACGTGTAGAACCCGACGTTGTTGATTCCGTCGTCGTCGTCGTCAGCTGCAATCCTTGTCTTCACCGTAAGCAGTGATTAAGCAAGGCAAGCATCCTTTGACCATATTGATCCCAGTATTTTATATTCCTTTTGTGCATCAAATTGTTTCATGCATGCGTTTATTTTATATAAATCTGCTATTTTGTGGTATTGGTAGATATACCTGTTGTCACATGAAACTCCTTGATGATTATGGAAATGTGAACCTTGATAACCACAGAATAGGGCTAGACATTTCTTAATGTCATCTTGGGTATATACGATCATATTAACCTGCTTAGCCATGCTTTAGTATTTGAGGAACAGATGATCATGATTAAAATTTCTTTCGAAATGTTTTGTATGGAACCTGAATAGTCCTTTTTGGGAAAATGGTTGCTGGTACTTTGATTAAAAACCCAAAATAAAGCTATGCTTTGATGCGGGCGATTATTGGCAATAGCCGGATGTGCGACAGGAATTGCACGTAGTGTAGGGTGAAGTGTCGCCCGTGTCAATTTAAGGACCGAGCAATGGGACGCTATTGAACCAAGGTTTCCGTGCAACCACAAGGGTGAGAATGGGGTAGCCTTAGCCTGTTAAGTTATTTAGACTTGGCTTTGTTCATTGGTAGGCGGGAGCTAGCACAGGCATTCCGGACAGGTTTGCCTGGAAGGGTTTCCACCCGTGCAACGGTGTACGCCCTGCCATGTTTAGAAACGTTGTGTTGGGTGTGAAAGTGGATCCACGGCTAGTGTGTGTGTTTCTAGTTCTATGGCAGGGGTTAACGTCCCGGGCTGGATCAAAGTCATGTCTAGGTAATGTAACGGCTTTGTATGGTCGAAAGACCATGACTTGTGGGTAAAGTTGTTGTGGGGACCCGGATTACCAAATCCGAACCCTCTGTGTTTCAACCGTGCTAGTCCAGGAACAGCTAACACACACAGTCATACAGTGATGATAACACAGACATATCATAAAGTAAATAACAGTAATTAAGCAAAAGAGTGTAAACATCATCACATTATTACAAGTATCGAGCCTTACGGCTTAAGTGTGAAAGTAACAGCGGAAATGTAGCAACAAAAAGAGCCAATCAGTGTGCCCACAGGCAACCGACTAGGGTACGCTCCCTAGTAGTCCAGATCTTCCTCATCAAAGTCTTCACCACAGATGTCGAACGGAGGATTGCATGCTCTGATCTCCTCATCATCTGCTATTTGGAATAAGCATCCCCGCAATAAAAAGCGAGGGTGAGTATGCAACATACTCAGCAAGTCTTGAAAACTTAATGCAATTAACTAAATGCAAGGCTTGAACAAAGGAAGCATATAGGGTTCATTTGCATAAAGCGAAATTGAAATTTACATACAAGTAATAATTTCATAAAGCAGCATTTCACAAAATGTAAATAGCATAATTAATTAACTTTTGAAGTATAACAATTTTCCAGGTTCCAACTACTTGGTTGGCTCCAACCGCCAAACTAAAATCCGGGAGCTCTAGCCGCTCGCGATTCCCAACCACATTTTCATTTTAAACCAAATCATCATTTTTCCATTTAAAACCAAAAACCAGAAAATCTACTATGTGAAAGCGTTCCACGCTTGCCCTTATCCGTGGGCATGGCTACTCAAGTAGTTTTGACTCTCGAGTTGGTACACTTTACCCACACGACATGATCAACCCTTTCGCCAATCTATTGACACACTTCCTTTGGTATCTTTGGCGGGAAGATCATGACAAGGCCTTTACAATGCATATACCGCTACCGACTCCCGCTAAGGTTTCACTCATTGTTAGGGCTACCCGCCCAGTACAGAAGCCCCCTCTTGCGCCTTGCAAGTACCCTCCCAGCAAACCGCACAACCCAAATGGCGAAGTCGATAACGATACATGCAAATTACTTAGCCAGTCGTACTCCATAATAGACATGTGGTTGTCTCAGATAGCATGGCCCAAGGTAACACACGACCGGTCCTTAATTAACTGGGGTGGACAATCACATTCCAAAATTTTGTGAATCCCGCACCCGCCATTCAACCAATCCACCCCGGTCTAAACTATTTTTCACTTTTATTTTCAAATTAATACCGGCAACACCAATTGCCATAATTTCCACAATTCATTTGAATCAAATATGAAAGCATTTCCATAATGGTAAGGTACCGACGTGATTAAGCATGGCTAAGCATTTTCTACCGTCCCATAATACAAAAATGATTATTATTACCAGTACTTAATTTTCCTAGGGTGTCAATGGTTGTCAAAATGAATATCAATGTGGGTATAACAATTTGGCATTTATCTAAGCATTTAAAATGATAGTAAAGTACAGTACGCAAATAATAAGCATGCAATAATTTAAAAACAAAATAGCATTTCATAAACTTGGGTTCAATATGGTCAAGGGAGACTTACCTTCCACCTCTCCCATTGCTGCTACCTCCATTGGATGCTCCTCTCGCCAACCGCTGCGTCTACACGCCAAAACACGCAAATCGAGGCAAGAAATAAATAAAACAGAAATGAATAAAATCCAAAATTCAAAATAAATACACCAACAGATATATCTTGATTTTAGATGAATTTAGAAATTTGAATCGTTCAAATCGGAGTTCGAACGGAGGAGAAACGGCCGAGAAGTTTAAATGGGAGAAAATCGAGAAAAATCGCTAAGAAGTGACACGTGTCGACTCGGATTGGATAGAAATTAGGTTATTCGAAAATAATCGGAAAAAGAAAATGAACACAGCATCACCGACATGCGGGTCCTTTGTCATCGGCTCGGTCCACGCAACCGAGTTCACGGAGAACTCTAGGGCTTGGTGGCGTGGGCATGATGACATGGGCGACACATGGCGGTGATTGAGGCATACACATGTGCACGAGGGCACGCGTGGCGATGACGTGGAGCTGACTTGGCGCCGACGTGACTAGACTCGGGTTTTCGTTCGCCGAGCGCACGACGGCCTTCAAGTGTCTCGCTAGGGTCAGACGCCGCCTTCTAGCGCGGCTTCGTCGTCTGATCTCTGACCGCGCTAGGTGCATGCCCGCAAGGGCCAAGGCCTTGGTCTCACAAATTATGCGCCGCTTGTAGGTTGCCCCATGACGATGATGACACCGCTGGGGCTAGGTAACTTCATGCATCGATGGCCATAATGGTTGGCAACCATGAATTTGACCAAGGCAGTCGCCCGAGGATGGCGTTAGACGGAGGTCACCTCGCCACTTCGAAGGTGATCAACTCTTGCGCGAAGTTGTCGAGCCACCGAAGGTGACCGGCAAGACAACCTGCCCCAAGGGGTGGTCGAACTCCCGGACTATCCCGAAGAACGGTATGGTGATGCTCTTGACTTTCGATCGGGAATCAGATCCGATCGAAGCGCTCTACCGCAAAGAAGTTAAGAGAGCTGCGCCATCGACCATGACGCGACCGATCGTGGTGTTGCCGATGGTCGGGTCACTCGACCAAGGCGGTCTTTAGGTCTCGAGCCATACCAGGAGAGCATCCTCCGGAGAAGGTGATGGTGGCACCGCCCACTTGCAAGGCCGCTTGGGCTTCCAGCTGGCGACTCAGATGGATGAATGCCATGGCGACCTTGACTCGCTACCGATCGGTAGGCCGACGAGCCACCGAAGATGACGCCGATCCGGCGCCGCTTGCTGGAACCTGTGTCGAGGTCGTCGTCATTCAGCGCCCGCATTCACCCTTCTTGGGCCGGTCGTCATCCTTGGGGAGCATGGGCATCTCACCCCGCCCATCGAGAAGGCGTCTAGCTTAATTCGCCAAGCCCCTGCAGTTCAGTAGATCGTGGGCTCACGCCCTATGGAAAAGACAGAACTTTGTTTTGTCGAACCTCGCTGCCATCGACCCCTCGATTGCCGAAAGCATCGGCTGCTGGGACCGCACGCTGGCCCTTCCCCGGCTGGGCCGGTTCTTGGCTGTGCGGTCGGGTAGGCCTGGCGAGGCTTAGAGTCCTCCCAGCTTGGCCTCGACCTCGAGGACCTCGCTGGCCATCCGCCGAGACGATCACTCACTAGTAGCCCTCCGCCACCTCTCGCGATCGCTTTGCTTCTTGGTGGTGGCGCCTTGGTCTGGCGCCTCGAGTTGACTCGCTGGCCTCGCTTGGTTTAGACCAAGCTTACCTTGGTAGTGGTCGGTTTCCAGCGGACGGCATCGTCGCCTCAAGGCATCAGCCCGCCATGCGGAAAAAGTTTGTTGACGCCGAGCCTCGAGGTGATCTCGTCTTGGTGAGACGTCGATCACGGACCCGAACTTGGCGCCTTGATGACGGCCTCATCGTAAATGCTCGATCGGGTTCCCAGCGGATGAATCGCCGCACAAAGTCGCCAGCAAGGGCTCGTTCTTCCCTAGATGACACGATCTGTGTCTTTCCCCGCCTGGCCGCCAGAATAACTCGAAGTTGGGAGCGAAGGCGCTCTGGATCTGAATCACCCCACGACCCATCTCTCCGCAACCGTCACCAAATGCCCGATCCAAACCTAGGGCGTATCAGGGCTTTATGCGAGACCCCGCCGAGCTCAAGTCGAGAGGTGCTGAAGCTCAAAAGCGCAGCGGCCGTGGTCGAAGCGCCCTGATGCACTCTGTGTCGCGGCCGGGCCTTCCGAGCATGGGAATCTGCTGACCACACTCCGGCTGGTCAAGGGGTACCCAGCCCTCGTCATGAATAAAATCCAAAAATTCAAAATAAATACACCAACAGATATATCTTGATTTTAGATGAATTTAGAAATTTGAATCGTTCAAATCGGAGTTCGAACGGAGGAGAACGGGCCTTCCGAAGTTTAAATGGGAGAGAAAATCAGAAAAATCGCTAAGAAGTGACACGTGTCGACTCGGATTGGATAGAAATTAGGTTATTCGGAAAATAATCGGAAAAAGAAAATGAACACAGTACCGCTGACATGCGGGGTCCGCCTGTCATCGGCTCGGTCCACGGCGAACCGAGTTCACGGGAGAACTCTAGGGCTTGGTGGCGTGGGCATGATGACATGGGCGACACATGGCAGTGACGAGGCATACACATGTGCACGAGGGCACACGTGGCGATGACGTGGAGCTGACTTGGCGCTGACGTGACTAGACTCAGGTTTTCGGCTAACGTGGCGACGACGTGGTGCTGACGTGTCTAGCACGTGGCTTGCACGTGGCGCCACGCAGATCTAAAGCATACTGTGGCTGTGACGTGGTGCGCACGTGGCTAACAAGTGGCAGACACGTAGATCTAGGGCATATGGTGGCGGTGATGTGGCGTACATATGGCAGACACGGGGTATACGGCGAGGCATGGATGGCTCGGGGATTACCGAAGGAGACGTGGAGTACATCTGGGCGTTGAAGACCGATCGGACGACCGAGGATAGCGGAGGTAGAACGACGGTAAGTGGCGGCGCTGGTTCGACGAAGCTGGAGATGACGACGTGTGAACCGGTGAAATAGCAACGGATGGAGCAGAAGAGTTAGCGGATCGGGTAGCTCTTGAAAAGATGGACTCGACGGTGCCAAGAAATACGGCGGAGGCTCACCGGGGTTGAGGGAAAACGGCGGAGAAGGCTCGGGCACGGGTTGGGAACTCTGGCGAGGTCGCACACCCTCCAGACGGCGTCTCCGCCGGCGAAACTTGAGGGGATAGGGGCGGCGCGAAGTGGAGAGTGCGGCACGCAAACCGGAGAAGGCTTAAATAGCCTAGGGCAGCGTGAAATGGCACGGAAGCCAAGGTTGGTCTGCGCTAGGGTTAGCACGGGCGGCGGCGGGAGTTCGGGGCGACGTGGCGTCACGGCGGCCGCGGGATCGGAATCGGACGGGCGACGGAAAAGAGTGCATTAGGGTTAGGGTTACTGTTGGGTGGCGGCGCGAACGTTGACCGTGGGATCGCCGATCAACGGCTGATGTGCGGCGCGAATTAGGGTTTGGCTGGGATGGACCGTGCGGGAGTTTGGGCCGGCGGTGGAATAGGAACGGGCCGACGGAATGAACAGTGATTTCGGCCCAGAGAGGAAATGAGATTTAAAATGTTTTCCGAGTTAATTAAAATACCAAAAAATCCAAATAGCTTCAATAAATCCAAATAAATAGCAAATAACTTCGGAAAAATCCCCAAAAATACAGAAAAATCAAATGAAGCACAAGGAATCCAATAAAAATAAGAAATGCTTAAATTGAAGTTTATATTAATTGTATTAAACCCCTTTTTGACTTTAAAAATTCATATTAAGCTGGATTTACTTCGAATAAAATTCCACGAGTTCGGATTTTGAAATTAAACTCCAATAAATTGAAAATCGGAATGTTACAGTTGTACACCTCTGCAGAGTTTAAATCTAATCGATTAGCCGTGCCCGCGGTCATGGGCACTTGGTGAAGTCATTCCAATGTTAGATGTTTTATTATTTTTAAAAGGGTTGGTATCATTTTGTTTTGCAACTATGATTTATGTCGAAGTGCTGACATTGATGGATTTCAGGATTTGTTGAATCGTCGCTCACGTCATAGAGGACTGTGAGTGTTACTTATGCTTTAATTATTTGTTATCAATCAAATGCTCTTATAAATTCCGTTTGCAAATAACTTGATTTACAAATGAAATTCGCTTTATGCAAATTAACTGTAGAAGCCTTTCCTTTGAAATGGCCTGCATGTATTATCGGTTTTGCTCAAGTCTTGCGGAGTACGAAAGTACTCACCCTTGCTTAATTATTATTTAGGTGGATGTGAAAGCGAAGCTTCGAAGTTTGTGCATCGCAGGTTGCGGGATCCTTTTTGCCGTGGTATTTTCTAAGGATTTATGCCTGGTCAGTTGCCTGCGGGATTGGATGGGTACACTACAAGGCTTTGCTTCTTTGCTGCTATATTCTCTGAGTTGTAATATCTCTGTAATTAATCGTTTCCGCTAATTAATTTAATGTATGGTTGTGATTCCAATTGTTGAAATATGCGTGCTAGCTACTGATCCAGGGACTAGTACTGCAAGCACATTAGATTTCCATTTTTGCATTCTGTGTAAAAATGGGGGTCGTTACAACTCTTTTCTTTGCCCCCAACCATCGAAGGCATATCATCAAACAACTCCCTCAAATAACACTCCGATCTAGACATATTAAGAAACAACTCTTCACTACGAGATGCTCTTAAACCTCTGGGGATGGCTCTACCCGGCCACACCCACAACCACAGCCCTTACCACGGCCAACAGAACATGACCGAAACATTTCAGAACAACTATTTCACACAACAAAATCGTTCAATCAACTCTTTCATAAGCATAGCAATACACATCATTATCATAATATCATTAATCATCAAAATATAACATTCTTCATCAAAACTCAATAAATCACTAAAGCACAATGCAATGATTCCCCATACCCTTCCTACTGTGCATCAGAGTGTGTCACGTTTTAAAGTAATTAACCAATATATATCAAAAATTTAAAGTTATTGCCTAAGGCCAAATTTTAAAGGTTGATCCTAAGCCATGTTCCTACTTTCACAAAGCAAAATTTTAGTTTACTCTAGAGTAATTTGCTAATTCCAAACACCACGGACTTGAAGCCCGCTCTGATACCAACTGTAACACCTCAGGCTCCAACTGAGCCCAGAATGGTACTAACTCTTAAATTCACTAAAAATTCCAACAGAATCTCCTCTATAACAGTGGACATCCACTCAATAGACATAAGAGCAATTCAGTATAATATAGCAGGTAGTATAATGGAGACGTAAAGGATGATCCATAAGTCACTACGCTCTCAAGCACAACTAGTAAACATCAACCAAACATATTCAATGTACGAAAACATTAAACACATTTTGACATGACACTTCGTGTTATCTTATCACAAGTAAGGTTAGCTAATTATAATATAGTCTAGTGATCAGTGATGCGGATGTGTCGCTAAACCCCTTTCCCACATGCCGCTTTCATGGTACCTACAAAAACATAAAACAACAAGGGTGAGTCACAAGACTCAGCAAGTGCATCAAAACCAACAAAACAAACCTGTCATGTCGAAACTCATCTCATCACTTATACACAATTATCATATCACAACTCATCTTCACATTTCTCAGCTCATAACATGTAATGCACCAATCTCATTAGTTATACACACTAGCATATCACATCTCATCTTCACATAATTCATCCACATGATTCAATATGCAAGCTCAGGAATGCCTCATCTCATTCACACTTTATCAACCACGAGATGCATCATGCCCATGAATGACTCTTCTCTTTTTTTAGCATATACCGGTATTGCGAGTGCACACCCGTCGGCATGCACCCTCTTCCCAACCATCCCGTAGAAGGGGCCTACTGAAGTAGGTCTTGCTCCGCCATCCCGTTGCGGAGTCCTACTCTTAACACCGCTCCCATCCACGCCGGTGGATGGGACTACAGGGTAGAATCTCTCATAGCACTCCGGATTAGCCATATATTCTTATATGACTTTCTCACCGACCCGGCTCAATGCAACTTTCATGAATGCATAATGCCAATGTCAAGAATAATATTTTAATTTTCCATATTCCGTCCTCACATTCATTTATCATCAATACTTCATACAAAAACCATAATCTTTTATCATGAATACGAATTGAACAATTATTCTTAACTCAAAACTCATGCCTTTGATATCAATAATACTCTAATCCTACTAGTGAGCACCAACATGGAACATAAGTTATCACAACAAGTCACATAGACAAGGCACATGATTTTCTTCAATGTAGCACACATAGCAAACAAACAAGGATGCACATGCAAGTTTCATCCTTTAATGTCATTCATGGGTACTCACATAGCCTACCCATACTAGTGTTGTCAATATAACCACAACAAGCATTAGCGGTTCACATATCAAATCAATCAGGACATTCAATCTACAATTCACAAAGTTCAATCAATTGATGCACTTGCCTTAATCTTCGGAGATGAAAAAGGGCTAAACGCGTCCGGGAGCGACACCGCCTGTACCACAATACTCATATTATGACATGATAATACCATTGAAAACACAACATTTTTACTCGCTTCCTATGACCCGAAACCCTTGCACCAACAACGAACTCACAATCCAACGGGAACATGCTGCAGAATGCCTGCTTCACAATTTTATAACTATTTTTTATGTTGCACATAAAAATCTGAAAAATTTATAGTAGCTAGGTTTTGACATGAGATACAACTTTCATGAAGACAAAAAAATTAAATTCTACTGTTATCCATGCCTAATCAGCAGCCCAAAATCAAGCTACGAAATCTGCTGCCTAATCTGGCAGCAGACTTCTAACGGCGATTACTCGCAGAAAGACGCTCCAAAAATTCTGAAAAAAATATACAAAATAGATCTCGACTTTATATACAACTTTTTAGTTATAAGTTTTTGCAGGAAAAATCATCTAGGTCATGAAATCACGTCTGCAAACCGACTGCTCAAACTGTTCGAACTCAGACCACTCTGATCCGAAAATCAAATCTCCTCCCAGCAACCGTCCTCAACGAATTAACCATGGACAAGGGCTCCAAAACCCTCCTAATACCACCCTAGAACAGAATCTAAAACCTCCAAATCAAACCTCACCTAAAGGGAATGAAAACTCACCGTTCTTCGCCGATTTGCGCCGTTCTTCGCGGCAGATTCGATCCCGGGCAGTGGAGGAACACTTTGGGTGGATGGATCTACATTTCTACTGGCTGGAAATGGCGTGGAAGAGGGGAGGAATTGGCTGCAAATTTCGGCCATGGAGGAGGAGGTTTGGGGCGGCTAGGGGGGAAGGAGAGGTGGGAGATTAGGGTTAGGGATGTGGTGGGGCTAGTTTTGGGGGCCTAAGAGGGTGGCTGTAGTTTTTAACCCTTTTTTCCTTTTTCTTTTAATGAGAAATCACTCCCTCAAGGCTAAACTCCACCCTTTAATAGCCCAAAACCCTTCGTGGGTCCCGCTACAACCCACAAATCCCCAGAAATTCCCGCACGAACTCAAAAATCGAGATTCGAGTATTACAATTGTATCTTTTAAATCTACAAAGACCAAATTAATTTTTATTCTTAGATTTTCCATTTACAAAAAATGATGATAAATGTAGAAGTAGGTCAAAGCTATTTTCTTACCTACTATTTTAGTATCTTTTGCCTGAAGAGTATTCTTATACTCCTCGGAGATCCTTTGAAGTTTATCCTCATTCCACTTGAAGGCTTCATAGAGCTTGGCAGTTTTGTCCTCATAGTACCTATTTGCGGTGATGAGTTCAAATTTGTACCCCTTGGCGGTGTTCTAGGCCACCAAGAGTTTCATCACTAGTTCTTTTATTTGTTCTTTTTGTCTGTGACATGGCAATTTCATTAGAACAAAAAAGAATAAAACAGAGAAAAGTAGTAAAATTTATGCTTACATTTTTACTTCGGCTCTCACCAAAGTCTTTGCCTGCTGGTTTAGTATGTCAAATATTTCTTGCGAATGCTATAAAAAAGCAATTTGGAGGAGCAGGATTGTATCATTTTCTTGGAGGGAGGACAGATTACAATGAAAAGATCATCAGGCAGTTCTACTTTACTCTCTTTATCCCCGAGACTTTTGACTCCCTCACCTGGATGATGAATTCGCGGGTCTATACAGCCACAAAAGAAGATTTTGAGCATGCTTTGGGAATCTTTCACAGTGGATATCCTCAAATTCATGATGATCCTGTCTTGAGCATAAGTCAAGTAGTGCATTTTTATGATCAATCCTGTGCAGTCAAGCCTGGAAAGCTTGCAGGACTGTGTCTTCAACCCAGTTTGGTAAACAAGATTATCAGGGTCACTATCCATCCAAAAAGCAGGAATTTTGATGATATAAGGGACTATGCATGGAATTTAATTACTAAAATTATGTCCAAGCATAAATTTGATGTGGTAAATTTTATAATGAAAGAAAAGGAGCAGACTGCTAGAGAAAGGAGGAGGACTATCTACTTTGATCCATATATCATGGCATTGATTAGACGGGTGGCAGGGTACAATGGTCCCACTCCTACTCCTCATAAGCCCTATATAAACCCCGAGTTGCTCCTCCTCAAGTCCTGCACCACATTGCCCAGCAGCAATTTCAGTAGTAGCAGGAAAGAAATCAATCTCAAGCTCAAGAGCAAGCAACCCAAGCTCCTCAAGCACCTCCAGCACCTGATGCCTTCCTTGCTGGCCTTGAGAGTCTTCGATTTGATATGATGGGTTAGTTTGCCCTTGTATTTGAATATTGTAACATCCCAATTTTTGATTTTCTAAATATTTGATATTGTTTAATTTCAATTTATGATTTTTGTGATTTTTCTCGGATTTAATTGGATTTTTCGGGATTTACGTAATTATTACAAATTAAAAACATAGTGTCTTGGGTTAAGGATTAATTATAAATAAGTAAAGTCTAAAATAGAATCTTACCAAAAATATTTTATCTATGCTCAAAATGTTTCAAAGTAATTAGAGAGTTTTATTGGATTTCTTACGATATTATAATTGCCTAGAATAAATAAAACTAATTTCTTTTATGGAAAAGAAACTCAATCAATTTGAGCCTATCCACTCGTAGTTGCCTTCTAGAAAACCGTTGCCATCACGATTGATTCCCGATCGAAACGGTGGCGATCCGAACGGAGTCCACTCGCATGGGAGAAACAACGCTACGGAGAAGCAATGTGCGGAGGACTACTGGCTCGTTCGACCGTCGGCGTGGACAACTCGAACTCTCCGGTCGACTCGATCCTTCCGTCGAACGCGGAAAGGACGGCTTGGCGTTAGGCAAGCGTGTGACCGATTCCAAACGCGGCGCAGCGATGGAAATCACGCCACGAGAGAAAACGAGTCGATACAATCACGTTAGCGCCAAATTCGGTAGGAAGCGATCGTGGTCGAATTAAACATGGAAGGAGGCGCCGATTCGTAGGGGCATCGAGTCCTTCCATCAAAGCGCGCGGAAAAAAGAAGGATAGCTAGGCAAGGAAACTTAAGTCTGTTTAGGAGTTGTAGTCCAGCTCATCGCCACCACAAACTTTCCTTGAATAGCGCGCCCCACCGGGTATAAATAGAGGCCCCGACCCCTCCCCAAAACTCACCTTGAGCCACCGCGTCTTTCCCTCCGCAGCGCCTTCGCCGGAGAATCGCCAGCTAGACCGCCATGGCCGGAGTTCTCGAAGGATTGCGCCGCGTCTACGTCGTCGCCGAGTATCTCTTTCGCCAAGTGGGAAGCGGATTGGAGGCCGTTGCGTTGCGCCGAACCTGTTGCGCCACTTCTTCTTCGTCGGAGTACGCCAGAGCGCCATCGGGAGCGTCGTCGTCTTCGTCTCCGGTGAATTCAAATCGCCGTCGCCGAGGTCGTCGTCCCCAGCGCCGGTGGATTCAAGCCATCGCTTCATCGCCGATCGGGAGCTTCGTCAGCCGTAGGATCTTCATCGAGCGCTCGGGATTAAGTCGTAATGTTTCGAATCGGTAAGCGTCTTCGATTAAATATATCGACCGTTGGATTTGAGTCGGACGATTGATATTAGGCCACGTAGTAGATTTACCCGTAACTGTTAGATTGAGTTCATCGGTCTAGATTTCGCCACGTCTCGTCTGTACAGCCGGGGCGAGAAAATTCGTATTTTCCTTTACAGAAATAATTCGGGAAAATAAGAATTTCTAATTTCATAATTAACTAAACTTCCGAATGTTATAACTTTTGCATATGAACTCCGATTTGGGTAATTCAAACTCTAAAATATTTGTAAAATTGAGATCTTTCTAATGGTGGCTTTTATTTGAATTTTTGAATTTGTTTGCTATTTGGATTTGGTGTTTATTTGCTTTTCTTTCTCGATTCGCATAGACGTTGAATTGTGCGAAGCTTCGGAAGGGGATTTCACAGCTCAAGGATTATTTCCAGATCAGGAGCAGGAGCTTAACGAAGGCAAGTTGTGCTTTGATCATGTTGCACCCATAAATTAGATTGCATGCTATTTTGATTTACCTTATCACTTGATATTTGATGTGTATAAATGATTTCAACATAAGTTTGGGATTAGTTACCATACCCTATTGAATTACACCCTACCTTGTTAAATTGTATGCCATGAACCACTTGTCACCCTAGGTTGGTTAATTATAGTTGGTTAATAGAAAATCAACATGGATGGTTAGACCGGAATAGATTTGCTTAGCCATGCTACGTCATCACATGTTCATGAATTAGTGGTTAATAATCTTGACTAATGGAATATGGAACGATGATGTTGAATTGATGCTTGGTAATCAACTGGGTTTGATAATCATTTAGATTGAAGCAAGTGGTAGGGACAAGGGTGTCAGGGTGGGCGATGGGCGAAAGGGGTATGAGTAAGTCTTGCTTCAATCAATCCTAAGGACTTAACCTTGCGAGTCTTTGACTGAGTCTTACTTGCAACCACATATGCGGAATGGGACAGCTTAGTCGACTAATTTGCAAATGCTTAACTTAAGTGCTATCTTGGTGGTGTGGGTCGGGTTCACGGAGAAACTCACATGGCGCAAGAGGGGGCCTGTTGTGGTGGTTTAGCCCTTCAGATGTTGAAACCTTAGCGGGTAGCCTTGGGTTAAGAGGATGCATTGTAAAGGCTTCGTTACGATCATTACGCTGTGTGGTGCATGGTTGTATCATGTGGGTAAAGTGCATAACCTCTGCAGAGTGTACAATCTATTAGGATAGCCGTGCTCACGGATTGAGCAATGCTCGGGAATTACAGAGAAAGGGTAGTTAATTAAAATGAACAAGCTGTTATGGGATGGCAGGATGCCATGTGGATAATGGAATTTGATTTAGGTTGAGACTTGGGTCGATTTGCAAACAATGGAATCTATTTACTTGTTATTATTTGTTTCTTGTCTTTTCAAACTACATATTGCTTATGTTTGAAAATCGCTTCTCGCTTAGAACCACTTAGCCATTCCTTTGGAATAAGCCTTGCATATAGCTATGATAGAATTGCATTACATGCACAACTTGTTGAGTACGTGTTGGTGTACTCACCCTTGCCTACAAAAATCATCGGTCTTTGAAGAAGGAGTACCATGAAGGGACGAATGTTTAGGGTGCGAAGCCTTGTCGGTTGCTGTGGTATCTTGAGGGTTATCTCGTCTTCATTCCGCTGTAGGTTCAATTTGTTGTTCAGCCTTGTGAGGCATTGCTAAGTAAGTTGACCATAAGGTCATACAAGCTGCTAATATTTAATATATTATGTCCTTGTCTTATTTACGTTGTGTATGATGATGATATTCACTAATGTTGAGCCTGTGTGCACTAGCGTGATCCTGGACTAGTGCAGTATACACAGAGGGTCCGGATTTGCATATTCGGGTCCCGACAAATATCAATTTCAAACCTGTCAGATGGAGGAAGTCAGGGAGTGTATGGATGGTATTTAGATGACCGTCGATCAGATTCGCAATGAACTTCATCCAATCACTTTCATCATTTTGGTCATCGTCAAGGTCGCAGCGGTGCTTCTTCTCCTCCACCACCTCCTCCCGCTTGAGCCCCTTATTGGTATTTGATGACAAAGGGGGAAAAGGCAAGATGAATTGAAGACCAAAAGTTGTCATGATCGTGATCTTCGAGGATTAGCTTAGTGTTTAAGTTTAACACCCCGGTGCCCAACGCACCGCGAATGCTACCAAAAGTCCTAAATAACTAACGACACCTCTACAAAAAAAAAGACTGAAACTGAATTTAATCTCTAAACTCTTAAACCGGCTTAAAACTAAGTCACCGAAATTTACAAAATTTCGGCATAACCTCTCTAGAACAGAGGACATCCACTCAGCAGACAAAAGAACAATAACAGTTATACGATATCATTCTAACAGGTCCTTAGATAATCAATCACATTTCAATCAATTAACCAACTATGCAACACCGATCAACACAATACAAATCGCATTTATTACAACTATTTTAACAAAACAATTAACTGGGTGGTTGGTAACCAAAGTCGTGCACGTGCTCTACTCCCATCCCGGCGTGTCAACTTCAAGGTACCTAAAACAGGAAGCAAACAAGCGTGAGTCCAAGACTCAGCAAAGTGCAACAATAATAAAAGTAAGGCATTAGACTAAAATGCAGCTATTAGAAGCCATCAAGTAGCAGTTCCTTAAATTGACATCCGTAAATAAAGGAAATAGTTAAATTCATAAAAGATCCAAAACGTAAGAGCACGATTACTTCATCATTTAAATAACCATTACTTAACTAAAACCTCCAGCAACAGGGGCAGTAACAACTCCACTTACCTCAACCAACTCGACAATGTAACAAAACCCTACCCATGCCTCGGAAATCAACTCTGGATGAGCCCACGGCTCAACTCTCAACCTGTTCTTTCCATTCTCATCAATCAACATTTATCAATCGCAATACACAATGCAATGAAATGCTTTTATGCTTTCATTCACATAATATCTCATACATATATACAATACTATATAATGCAACACAACCATGCATTTCATTCACATAACATGTCATGCATATTTGCAATACTATATAATGCAACACAACCATGCATTTCCTTCACATAATATCCCATGCATATTTGCGATACTATATAATGCAACACAACCATACATTTCATTCACATAATATTTCATGCATATGATGCATTATGCATGTCTCATCTCTTCTTTAGCACATACCGGTATGGCCGAGTGCACACCCGTCGGTGTGCACCCTCTCATTCCCTTTGCACCCCGTGGTGGAGGGTGCCTACTCTTACTGACTCGCTCCCATACAACTAAGTGTACGGACTACAGGTAGGACTTTCAGACTCACTACATGTGAGCACAGAGGCCCACATCGAATGGGCCGCCTCTTCCATCATGAATGCACAAATGCAATTGACATAAACCAATTTGCAACCTACATTCATTTCTCACATTTGCATAGCTAGCCAAATACATAATCATCAACCACTTCTCACATCCAGAAATTTCCATTCACATTCTCAACACTCATAATCACATCCTCAACGCTCATAATCACATTCTCAACGCTCATAATCACATTCACATCACCAATTCTCAAGTAATTACTAATTCCATCTATCTTGATCATAAATCAAATCATTTTCGCAATCCAATCCTATACTTTCAGTATTCTCACTAGCCTATCAAACTAGTGAACCTGAATATGAAAGTAAAATTTAGCAAGAAGTCATTACGACATCTAGACGAAATTCATTAAACATCACACATAACATTCAAGCTAGGGATGCAGCGTAATTTCATGATGGCAAGGCATATAAAGTTCATCAAACAAATCATAACACGTTCAAACAACGATGCACTTGTATCAGATTACTTACCCTTTTCATCAAAAGACAATTACCTTACTAGACGTACTTATTAAACACGAATGCAACCATAGCGTAAGTATATACATAACACAAGCAATCAACTAGATACCGTATGAGAGATATACGGGTTACACTTGCATATAAACTCATTTTAAATAAAAGCATAACCAATTAACCATTCTCATTCATCATATCGCATGCAAAATCAAGCATGACAATATTAAAGCAACACATGGATAACTGTATTATTACAAAAACCTAGTGGCCACCTAAGCCACAATCGATGCAATGCACTTGCTTTAATCCTCTTGAAACTGGGTGGCGAGAAGTTGATGCCACCTGGGGTCCCACCACCTGCAAGTAGAGGCAATCCACTCAAAAAACATGCCAACCAAACAATCGCAAGACTTAGCGCGAGATCGACTCTACAACCCACTCCGAAATCCCGGAAAACGGAAAATTTGACCAAAGGGAATAGCCGCCTTCCAACGAGCCAAACTTTTGATTCACTTAACCGAATGGAGTGAACTCAGCTTCTAATTAACCATAAGAGGATGACCTCTAGATATCTCAAAGCCAAACATGCGGGAGATACCTCGAGGGCCTCCAAATCGAACACTAAACTCCGACCGGAAAATGGAGCATGCTGCAGTTTTCCAATTTCAGCACCTAGACTTCTAAATAGCGTAACTTTTGATTGGCTTAATGGATTTTTGAGTTCTTGTGCTTATAACGACCGTGAGGAGACAAACTACACATATATCACAACCATTCACTCAGCCAACGCACCCGCAGTTCCCAGTCGAAGATGAACACAGACTGCACCAATCGCGACAAGAACTGGACATCACTCGCTAAAATAGCCATAACTTTCAAACGGCTGAACGAAATTTAGCTATTTCAGTCCCTATTGAAAGTTAATTCAATTATCTACAACTTTCGCAATAACCAGACCCCCAGGAAACGCTCACAAAATTAACAATTTCGCGCTACAACAGGGCACAAGAATCTGCTCGAAAAACAAACTGCACAGCTTCTAGGGTTCCACCTCTAAACCATTCCACATACAACTAATCAACCAATAAGACTCCATGGCAAGAACCCTAACCCAGCCACTCAACCACACCTCAAACCCTAGCTAAGCATTAACACAAACACCATGCATGCACAGCACCAACCCAAGCTAATATACCTCCAAGCATCACCATGGAAGAAGAAGGGAGATGGGGGAGGTGCTGGCCGGAGGAGAGGGGTCGCTGGAGGAGGAGGAGTCGCCGGCGGGAAGGAGCTGGTCGGGCTGCTGCCGGTGCTCCTGCTGCTGGTGCCGAGCTGCTGCCGCTGCTGCTGGCTCTGCTGCTTGCTGCTGCCGAGAGCAACGCCAGGGAGGGGAGAGAAGCACTAGGGAGGGCAGCACCAGGGAGAGGAGAGCAACTCCAGGGAGGGGAGGAATGAGTCGGCCTGGGCTTAGGAGAGGGAGCCAACACTTGGGGAAAAGATCTAGTGCCAAGAAAACTGACTAAGTGGCCAGGATTTAGGGGGTGTCACAAGGGCAAGAAAGTAAATACTAAAAGCCTCTCAAAAACTCTAACTGAAGCCCACCTTTTCTCGATAATACACACATCATTTAATTTCCTTCAGCTAGCAATCCATCTCAATCATTCTGCACCATAGAAAATCATACAAGGGAGCTCACCGCAAAGCTCACTAAATCCTGACGCAAAAGAAACAAAGGTTCAGTTGAAACCCAAGCCTTTAATAAATTTCTTAAACTGCGAGGCGACAAAATTTTCTCCAGAATAAATTCTTGAATCAAGAAAATGAAGACAATTCGGCTAAAATCCTAGGAAAACGATTTTGCGGTATTACATTAAGTGCTATATATATCTTATGTAAATAAGCTAATGAACCTCGTTTTCTTTTTGTTGTGGTTGATTTTGGACTCTTTTTGGATGTGGTATTTTCTTTGAAGTCTGAAGGATGGACTATTTGCTCTTGAATGTCAGTTGGCTTTTCAATTGTGTCCCTTGCTTATGTGCTTTTATTCCTATACTTATTTTGGTTATTCATATCTATTGCCCTATCCTCAAATTCAAAGTATAATCGAAATTTTGCCAAAATTTCAACAGCAATACTTAATCATTTGCGCTTTAACTCAAAATCCTCATCCAAGCTCATTTGTAGGTAGGGCTGGAAATTGAGCTCGAGGCTCGCAGCTCGGCTCGAGCTCGGCTCGGCTCGGTGCGGCTCGGCTCGGCTCGATGGGATAATGAGCCGAGCCCGAGCTCTTTGCTTGGTTTCGCTCGCCAATGAGCGAGCCCGAGCCGTTCTTCGCTCGGCTCGTTGGCTCGATAGGCTCGTTAATTCTGTGGATAAGTTATGAAATAAATAACATTGATGGCATTGTTATGAAACAAATAATATTGATAACTTTGAAATATCAACAAGAATGCAAACATTGAACGAGATAATGCTAAATAATTAGTTAGAACAATGGATCATATTGTCAAGAATTGTGTGTTTACTAACGCTAACACTATTTGACCCAAAGCCTTCAATACAGAGCAACTGTGATTCTTGTCGAGAGAAACAAAATCTCGCAAAAGACATCATAGCACAACTACTTCATAAGATAAGATCATCGGTCCGTTAGCTAACAACAAGTATCATGCATCGCAGACCGCAACGGTGCCTAGATAGGCAGTGGCACGCCACACACAAAGACTCGCTTCAAGTATTCACACAAAGAAAGAGAGCGCAGGATCCCCCGCCCCTAGGCATTCCATCGAAGCAGGTTACGGCGAAGCGAGCATCGAGCGCCTGCGCGCCGTGTATCCTCTACCTACCTATCGATCTCACACGCGTGGTTTCAGCAGCAGCAGGCGAGGTGGACGAGGAAAGAGGGGGAGACGCGGGCGCCAGCCGGTGCTACCTTGCCATCGATGACGCACCAAAGATCGTCGGGGTGTTGTGGAGGGTGGCCTACTCCATGTCAGACATGAGGATTTGAAATATCAACACGATTGAGGATTTGAGGGTCGGGCTTATCGCTTAGGGTTGACGTAACGCAATGAGGGGCCACATGTCGACGGCTCATGGCCGAGAGCTCGAGCTCGAGCCGAGCCGAGCTCGGTTTTCAGCTCGCCAAAGGCAATGAGCCGAGCTTGGCTCGGCTCGAATAGTGATGAGCTTGGCTCGATTCCACCCCTATTTGTAGGGGAGTCTTACTCATTTAACAATATTTTGAATCTAATACCTCTTGGCTCCAAAGACAAAATATTATTAAATAAGAATCTCCTTGATTACAACCAATCTCTTATTGGTTTCTCACTCAAATTTCAACTCATTTCAATTCATTCATGAGGATTGTCATTAATTGCCAAAAAGGGGGAGATTGAAAGCATCTAGGCCCTATTTCTTTAAGGTTTTGGTAATTAATGACAATCAAGGAGAAAGGACTAACATTTTTCTATGTGAGTTACTGAAAGCAGGTTGGTCCAAAGTTCGATGAACATAGAAGCATGAAGTGGGTGAAAAAGATTAATAAGCATCAAATGTAAAGGCGACCAAGGTATAAAAGATTAAGGTTATTTTTTAGCCTTTTTTGCCGATCTTGGTGTTGAAGATAGATCGGGTTGCTAGGTGTAGTCACCGTACTATCAAGGGGGATTTGATTAGTAGCCTGAACTCTAAAAGGTGCATCCAAAATGGCTCGCTAATTTTGATAGTTCATTTGTGCATAAAAAATTGCTTTCAAAATCTTACTTTCAATGCTCATGTGGCACTACCGGAAAAATGCGGCAGTACCGACCATATACTGTCATTAGTTTTTTTAACAGAAAGCATGTTTTCTCTGAGTTTCAAAGGCCGACACTACCAGAGTGCTAGAGCGGTAGTGCCGCTTTAGCGGTAGTACTGCACTAACACCTGCGGTAGCTTTTTAACAGAGAAGCTGTTTTTGCCGAGCTAAAGGTACGACACTACCAGTCCCCATAGCGGTAGTGCCGGGCTTGGAGGAATTTTTGAGGAATGGCTATATGTTAGTGCATCAAATGCGAAATCTAGCCGTTGGCACCAAGGCCGGCACTACTGGCCCCTAGAGGGCGGTAGTCTTGCCAGGCGAGCGATTCTCCGTATATTCTTCGTAATGACTAGTTTAGTTTGTGAGGGGTTATAAATACCCCCCACCTGTATAGAAGGCTGGTTGGTGACTCCATTGAATTCATTTAGAGCCCAAGCAAGTCTCCTCTCTCAAAAGTGCGTTCAATTCTTGATTTTTGAGGTTAGAGAGAAAAATTCGATTGCATTGCATTAGTTAAGCCATTTGGAAGCACTCAAGAGTCTCAAGCCAACGTCAAGTCTATTACTCTTGGAGGTTGCCACCTCCTAGACGGCTCGGAGGCAAGTGGTGTCGGTGAACTTCACGAAGAAGCTTGTGTGAAGGCCCAACCGTTGTGAAGGCAAGGAGCTCGCCTACCCAGAGTGGGGAAGAGCTACCATGAGTGATCGAGGAAGGCTCAAGCGGTTGTAGCCGGCTTGAAGGGTTTCAAGTCACCTCAACGTGGATTATGAGAGATCGGCAAATCTCCGAGACCATGGGATAAAATTTCTTGTCTCTCCTTTCTTGTGACTTACATATATTATTCATGTGCTAAATTATTGTTCCTAGCAAATTTGTTTATATTTGGAACTAGTATCGTTTATTGCTCATACTAGCATAGCTAAATAAACTTGTGATCACTAGAATGAATAATTGCAAAATTTCATTTATTGCCAATTTTTCTTAGAAGCTAAACAAAGTGTGAATTAAAATTAAAAATTTTGAAACCTCCTATTCACCCCCCCTCTAGTCGGTTATCCTTGATCCTACAAAGAACACCTTGACCTATCTCTCGCCCACCACCACAACAAAGCCTCTGCTTTGCACAGATCGACGAGATCAAGAAGGTCGCCCATTATCTCCGCTCAACGGATAAGCTCAACACATATGCAGGAGAGGCAAGAAGTGATGGGGTTATATAGATTCAACAACCGAGGAGATATCTATGGAATCCAAATTAAGAAATCGTCGAATAAGGAAGGCAACAAAAGGAAAAGAGGTGAAAAGAGACCAAACTCCTTGAATCGAAGCTCTACTTCCTTCAGAAGGGAATCAATCAATCCAATCCGAAAAGTACTGAGAGTAATCACTGCCGATTCGAATGCCAGATCAATGGAAGAAAGGAAAGCAATAAATGAGTCATGCATAAACTTGGCATGTGAAATTTGTAGATATGACAATGATTTGTATATCTGTTACGTGCTGGCGGAGTTGAGATAATTATTGTAGAAACTGCCTGTGTGTATTTTCCCTTTCTCTTTCCTTAAAAAGAGAAGTACATACTTGTCTTATTTTGGAGCTTCCACTACTACACAACAGACAATCGTTGCCGCCATATCACTGCTGGTTGGACTAGAGCCGTCAGTGATAACATATCACTGTCGGTTCGTAAGCTTGGTCGTGAGGAAAACGTATCACTGCTAGTTTGAGAAACCAACCGGCAGTGACAACACACTATCACTGCCGGTTTATACCCAAAACCGGTAGTGAAGTATCACTGCTAGTTCCATTTATAACCGGCAGTGATATCAGAACTTTTACTACTGGCTTTACTCTTTAACCGGCAGTGATATGTATTTTCACGTGCAATCTAATTTTCTCACAGATCTGACCTTATCATTGCCGGTTCTACGCAAAGCTGGCAGGATAAAGTATTTATATAGCTGGCCCCAACCGACGCCTTCCCAGGCCGAGTAGAACAGAGAGGAGCTCTGTTTTTCTCTGTTGTTATTTTCTTGGCGAGTTGCTGCCGAAAAATTGTGTTAATATTTTTCTCGTATTTCTCTTCGAGGCGACATCTTCTCCATTTTAGTGAACATTTTAGGTCGGTAGTGCTCAAATTAAGATCTAGCTAAATTATTGAACAAATTATAATTCTTATCCATTTTAGTGATGTAGTGGTTTTTAAGTAATGAATATTGCTAGATGGGCAATTATGCATAATTGTAATTATTTTAAATAATGAAAATTTGTTATATGGAATTTTAAATAGTAAAAATTGCTAGATGAATTATAAATAGTGAGAATTGCTAGTTGAATATTTAAATAATGAAAAATGGTAGATGGATTTTCCAATAATGAAAGTTGCAAGATACATAATTATTTAGAAATATATCCTTATATTCAATTATATGCTTATTTGATGTATATTAATTTAATTTAATAGCACTACATAACAAAATGAAATGAATAAATCTTCTAAATAATTAAAAAATGCTAGATGGATATTTAAATAGTGAAAAAGGTTTGATGTATTTTAATATAGGAAAAATTGCTAGATGTATTTGAAAATCTAACCATTTACAATTATATTGTTATTTGCAGTTACATGCTTATAATGTGTTTATCGTTTTAATTAATTAGCACTACATAACTAATGTAAAGAATAAATTATTTTGGTATCGTTTATTGATATACTGAAATGTAGCTCGATATAATTAACTGTAGATGGACCGAAGGTGGATGTATGACACGGACCATCACGGTCCAGAGTTCTTTAATGGTGTGACTTGTTTTCTGAATGTGGCTGCGGCACACAAGTCGAAGAACTTGGCGGACTATATGTGTTGTCCATGCATTGATTGCAAAAATGAGAAGCTATTTTCTAACATAGAGTTGATACATGCACACTTACTTTGAAGGGGTTTCAAGGCTGGCTATACCGTTGGACCGAGCACGGTGAAGATGATATTGTACATGAAGGGCAACACATTGATGAAGATGACAGAAACAACGACATGACGGCGGTGGAAGATACATTCATTGATAGCCACGAAGATGATCTAGAACAAATGTTGCGTGATGGGGAGGGGGACTTCACGAGTGAAAGGGAGTTTCAAAGTTCCAGCGTATGGTAGAGGACTCTACAACGCCATTGTACCGGTCGCAAGGAGCAAAGACAAAAGTCGTGACATCTTGTGCTTTCACTCATCGTAGCTTGAAGGCAACCAATGGTTGGTCCGATAAGAGCTTTACTGAGCTGTTATGTCTCTTGGGGGACTTGCTTCCACTGGGTAACGTGTTGCCTGCAACTATGTACCAGGCCAAGCAGGTTATCTGCCCGTTGGGACTGGAAGTACAAATAATACACGTATGTCCAAATGATTGCATATTGTATCACAATGAGTTTGCAGACTTGGATGTCTGTGTTCTTTGTAAAGCAAAGCTGTATAAGGGCAACGATGATGATATCGAGAACGATGATGTCGGGGTGAAGCGTAAGAAGAAGAGGTGTCCCTGTAAGGTGGTGTGGTATTTCCCTATAATCCCCCGTCTGAAGCGATTGTTTGCGAACAAAAGGCATGCCCAATTGCTATGATGGCACGCCGAAGAGCGTAAGAAGGATGGAATGCTCAGACACCCTGCGGATTCTATGCAATGGAGGAACATCGACAGAAAATATAAGAAACACTTTGCATACGATGTAAGGAATATAAGGTTCGGGTTGAATACGGATGGGATGAATCCTTTCGGCAACATGAGTAGTCGTCATAGCACTTGGCCGGTGACTTTATGCATCTACAACCTTCCTCCTTGGCTTTGCATAAAGCGAAAGTACATTATGATGCCACTACTGATCCAAGGGCCTAGGCAACCTAACAATGATATCGATGTGTACCTCAAACCATTGGTTGAAGATCTTCTAATATTGTGGAACGATGGTGTACAAGTATGGGATGAGTATAAAAGAAAGAACTTTATCCTACGGTCATTGTTGTTCATAACCATCAATGATTACCCTGCTCTTGGAAACCTGTCAGGCCAGACGACAAAAGACTTCAACAGAAGTGTCCAGTGTTTGGATGATACAGCTAGCCGGTGGCTAAAGAACTGTCGAAAAATGGCTTAATGCGGCATCATAGGTTCCTCCGCAAGGATCACCCAAACTACAATAATAAGAGAGCTTTTGACGGGACAAAGGAGACTACCTTAGCTCCGAAGAATCACACTGGGAAATAGATATTTACCGCCGTAAAAGATCTTACAATTATTCACGGAAAGGGAATCGGTAGTACATCTATCCCGAGTTCTCGAGAAAAGGCTCCTTTGTGGAAAAAGAGATAAGTATTTTGGGTCTTACCTTATTGGCAGCACTTGGAAATTTGACACGCAATCGATGTCATGCACATAGAGAAGAATGTGTATGATAGCTTGCTTGGTATCTTACTGGACATACCTGGCAAAACGAAAGATACACTGCAAGCACGGATGGACCTCGAAGATATGAAACTCAGGAAGGTGCTGCATCACAAAGAAATGGATACAGGCAAAAAGTACCTTCTCACAGCCTGCTACACGCTGAGCAAGAAAGAGAAAATTAGCATTTGCGAATGCTTGCATGGAGTCAAAGTTCCGTCTAGTTACTCTGCTAACATAAAGAGACTAGTCTCAATGAAAGACTTAAAATTAATTGGTATGAAGTCTCACGATTGCCACGTGATGATGACACAGATTCCTCCAAATACAATTAGGAGTGTTCTGCCAGAGAAAGTCCGAGACCTAATTATCAAGTTGTGTTCATTCTTCAGCGCGATTTCACATAAAGCCATTGATCCGTTAAAACTAGATAGGCTGTAGGAAGACGTGGTCCACATTCTGTGCAGGCTTGAGATGTGTTTCCCTCCATCTTTTTTTGATATTATGGTCCATCTCATTGTTCACATTGTGAAAGAGATACGGATTCTTGGTCCTGTATTTCTACATCAGAGTACCCTTTTGAGAGATTCATGGGGGTTATAAAGAAATATGTTCATAACCGACATCGAAGGAAGGCGTGATTGCCGATGGTCGGGGAACCGAGGAGGTCATTGAGTTCTGCGTCGATTATATGGATCTCAAACCGATTGGTGTGCTCAGATCTCAAGATGAGGGGAGGCTCTGACACTGGGAAAGGGACACTAGGCGAGAAATTACTACGTATTAGCAATCTAGCTTCATTTACACAAGCACATTTCGTAGTTTTGGGACAATCAGTTATGGTGGCCCCGTATGTCAACATGCACAAGAACATGCTATCCAGAACAAACCCAGGGAGGTCAGAGGTTTGGCTTGCGAGAGAGCACAGAGATAACTTCAGCAATTGGTTGCGTAGACACATGATGCATATGGAGATAGACTACACTCAGTTGAAAGTGTTGGCTCAGGGACGTCAACTACAATTTAGACATTCCAAGGATACGACATAAATGGTTTTACATTTTATACAAGAGAGCAAGATAAAAAGAGCACCAACCAAAACAACGGTATCCGTATAGATGCCTCTGACAGCAATGGAAATAGGCAAACCTACTACGGATTCATAGAAGAGATTTGGGAGCTTGACTATGGACCTTTCAAGGTCCCTCTCTTTCGGACAAAGTTGGCAGGGGATATTTCAATTGAACTGCTAAAGCACACTGTGAACACTGATGTTGCAGGTGGCTGTGTGATTTCTCATACCCCAAGGATAGGCAAGACCCGACTTGTCAAGTTAAATAATTTTTGAAGCATTATTTGATTTTTGAAATATTAAAACTATTAACATAGTGAGCAATCTAGTTTTTTTTATAATTTTAGGACTTGATCAAAATTTGGGGAAATATTTAAATAAAATATTAGATGTCCTACAGTATGCCTCCAAAAACTTTTAGATAATATGGATCAAATTTGATAGGATTTCAAAAATTCCAAAGCACTCAGCCTTTGAAATGAAATAAATTGAAAGTTTCAATTAATTGGCCAGAGCTTATCACTGCCGGTTGTTAATATAACCAACAGTGATATGGATTATCATCTTTGGTTTTTGTATGAACCGCAAAGTGATAATAACTATCTTCGCCGTGTATATCCAATCGACAAGAATATTCTACTATTTCTGCTGGTTTGTGGAGTGGACCGGCAGTGATAAAAATTATCACCGCCGGTTCTACTTATGAACCGACAGTGATATACTATCACTGCCGGTTGTTGTGGTGAACCGGCAGTAATAGTCCACCCCTATAAATTCAAACGCCGCGCCCTCCTCTCAGTTACCCTAACGTAGCCTCAGACCGCCATATCCGTCTCCGTCCCCTTGGACTGCCTCTGTCTTCTCGCCTCCGACTGCCGCCACCTCCAACCGCGTCACCTTGCCTCGGAGTTCACCACTGCCTTGGCTCCCCGCCATCATCGGCGTCGCCTTGGAGCACCCGTCGCCTCGGCCCTCCCCGTCGCCTCGGCTCCCACCACCACCTCCGACCGCCTCAGGTCCCCACCACCACCTCCACCGCCACTGCTGCCGCAAGGTTGAACTGATGTGGATGTAGTCTTGCTTGATGCGTGATGCTTGTGAGAAGTAATCCAAGTGATCTTTCTACTTTGTATTCATGCGTGTATGTATAGTCTACAGTGTTTCTTATGTGCTTCATGGTATTAGCAACATAGATATTTTTAGCTAATGCTGTTAGTTGTGCGTTTGATGCTTCATGGTATTAAAATTGTTGCTTGAAGTCAAGTCTGTAGGCAGTACATTTTTTGTTGTCTGAAGAATGGCGTAAAAGTAGCAGTGTTGGTTAGTTGTGCTGTGATTCTGGAGTAATCAGATCATGGGTTAGTTTTTTCCAGAAGTCACGCCAAGTCTGTTAAGGGTTGATAGTTTCTTATGTGTGGATGTGAGGCTAAGCTGGCAGGCATTCGTGTTAAGCCATCAACTGGTGAAGAATTGATCAATGAAGATTGACATTCTCAATCCTTTCTTTGTCAAGTAGTCTTTCATAATTACTTTATAGTTGTGGTCATGTGGATTTTGATATTGTTTCTTAGTAGTAATGTCTAGGTGTTTTTTTTGTTATATAAAAGATGGTTAGCCAATTGTAAACTCTATGTATGGATAATTTGACACACACACGTTTGTATATAAAAGTACTTTTTTGAGCTTATGCGAGTTTGCTACTAAGAGATGTATATTACACTCTGAAAATATATAAACTAATCTATGCTATAAAATGGCTTAATCCAGATTATATAGTCTAATTAGCAGTTTCCCATATACATCAAGCTTTTAGAGCATAATGGTTATGGTGAAAGTACCTAGAATGATTATAATTGAGTTGTTATAAAACCTTTCACTGTCCCATGTAAATTGATCAGGCAAAATACACAATAGTTTACTGGATTTGTAATAATGGATCACATTGGAGTGCAACACGTAGCTCTTTCGCGTGGAAAGGCAATCGGGTCAAAAACAACATACTAGTGGAGAAGCAAAAGAGAGCGACACATATATGGTCTTTTTTAATTCTCATGCAATTTGAATGTGGTAAGGATTCAACATAAGTTAATATGGCTTAGTGTATTAGGGGAAGTAAGATGACTTATTAGTTGTCCTAATGATTTATTGATAGTAGATTGTTGGTAGTCTAAGATCTTAGGTAGGTTTTTATACTACGCATACTCATTGATTTTTAAGTATTGGAATGCTACGAGTGTGACCATAACTTAAGTATCCATCTAGAGTTTGAGTCTAAATCTTATTTTCCTCGTTACATCTTTCTTCGATACCATTGTATGTGTATGTGTGTTAATTTGAAATTTCTGATAAACTTTCTAGGAATGGCCTCTAATCAGGGACAAGTGCTAGAGGGAGTTGGGCCCTCAAATATAGACAAAGTAGGAACGGGTAGCCTAACGTACTACCTGAACCTACAGGATATTGATATGGAGCAACCTGGTGCCACTGCCATGGACCAAGCTGACGCCACTGCCATAGGCGAGGTAAAGTATTAGTATATTATGATTCCCAAAATATTGTAGGATCAGACGACTAATAAGAAGATCAAATTGCAAGCTCAGACGTCTGATGAACAAAGGCGGCGCACAGGCCGTGGTCCGAGCAAGATGCCTAAGGGTGTTTACAATATAGTAGAGCTCTCAGCAGTCGGGGAACCTGCCATACACGCGTCATCATTGGGGCTGTACAAGACAGCCTGCAGAGTACTTGCTAGGGATTATGTTCCCATCAGCTATAGATCATGGACCGGCCGCCGAGGTGATCATGGACCGATCGAAGCACTGGTTGCTTGGGAGGGGGGCTTCTGTCTCAGAAAATGGCAGATTAAGCTTCAGGAGCGATAGAGCCCAGGAAGTGTCGCAGAAAATAGCAGATGCTCACATGCAGTCTTCCCAAGGCTTTTTCAGGCCACGAAGGGAGAATGACGAGCTGACCATTGCCCTGGGTAACAAGGAGCACCCTGGTCGCACCCGAGGAGTTAGTTTGGTGCCGTGGAAAGAAGGCTTCCCAGCTGACGCATCGTTGTACAAGCGGCCGAAGAGAATAAGAGAAGATCAACTGGACCGTCAAATATAAGATGCTGTGGCGAGAGCGTTAGCGGAACAGAGAGCGGAGCTGGATAAGGTTGTGGAGCAAGCAGTACAGGAAGCTCTCAGCTCACAATCGCCACCCGATGACAGCCCTCGGAACTTTAGTCACGGTGTTTGTAAGAGCAGCTATGCGTCCACAGGGATCCTCGAAAAGCATGGACTCCATTTTCCAGTGGATGACACCGTAGAACCGACACCATGCAAGATGCATTTGTTCGCACATGTCATTACCATCAAGGTGGTTGATGGCAGGGCTTAGCCATGCGGCTCCTCGCAGGTTTTGCACTACCGCCCGATACCGCCAGGATTCGCCAGGGTCGAAGTGGACAGTGTAGTTCGACAATACCAAAAATGGAGGTAGAGATCCCTGGCGAGGACGAAAAAAACAAACTTGGAGAAAACGTGCATGGCCTCCTCGTGTGGCGCAAGAGCTTGATTAAGTTTGGCTCGGACGATGAGGACGACAAAGACAATGATGATGATGATCAGCCGCACTCTCCACACAAAGACAATGATGATGATGATCTACCTGCACCAGCCAGGAAAAGTCCAACTCCTCCGCCGGCACCACCCAAGAAAAGTCCAACTCCTCCGCCAGCATATAAGAAGAATCGAACATCAGCACCATCTCGGAAGTCCACACCGTCTTATAGCAAATCTCGGTCATCTGTGAAGTCAGCACAGCCTTAGAAAAAATTACCAATCGAGATGACTGAAGAAGAACGAAAAAGGAAATAAGTGCCTGCGTAACATCTCACTTCAAAAAGGTGCCATCACCTGAGAAGACTAAAGTTGATGCTAATGCGCAGAAGTTTTTCTTGAGTATGGGAAAAGTCAAAGAGATGGGGCAGGCTTCTGACCTTCCAAAATGTCAGACTACGAGTGCATCTCCGGAAAGCAATACTTGAAGGCGGCTAGTGTCGATGCGTTGAGATCGGAAGCTCAAGGAGATGCTGCTGCACAAGATCATGAGCAAGGTCTAAGGTGGAAGTTCTTTCTGGGGAAACCGCTGGTTGAACCAACTCATTAAGACCACCTAACAACACAACTGCGGCGCGTCCATCTGTGGTACATGCAGTAGTCCAATGATGGTATGGAGGCGTTCCCAGTCAAATACACAGAATCGGATTTTCACAATGGGGATAACATCTTATGGGTGTATTTCGAGGAATTGTATATGTTGTACCAGCAAGATTGTCGGGACCCGAATTTGCAAATCTGGACCCTCTGTGTATTCAGCACTAGTCCAGGATCACGCTAGTGCACACAGTCTCAACATTGGTACATATCATACCATAACCAACTAAATAATAAGTACTTTGATTAAATACTCAAACTAGTTGATCGACCTTATGGTCAAGTTGCAAAGATATGCCTCGCAGGATGAAGAATTATTATAAAATCCAAATGCAGCGGAAATAGAATAAACTCGTGGCGCCAACCAATTTGCCACAGGCAACTGACTGGGCTCGCTCCTTAGTTCGTTGGCTCGTCCTGAAACTCCTCCTCCTGAGCAGGGGTTGCTTCTTCTTCAACTGAAGTTGTGTTGTTGTGGGGTGAGTACTTTGAGCACTCAAAGAAGTCATGCATGTAATGCAATGCTAATATACTATATGCATGGCTTAGTACAAAGGATAGGCTATGGTTCATGTGCAGTACAGCATTTCAAATAAACAGTAATAGATTGCAAAGCAGAAAAACAGTAGTAGGAATAGTAGCTTTCACAAGCATTTCAATTGTAATTCATTTTTCCATCCTAAATCAAATTCATCATCACCAACCCAAGCATTTTCCATAAACAAGGCATTTTCATGAAAATCTAACCCTTGACCGTAATCATCGAAGCGATGCTCATTACCGTGAGCACGGCTATTCAATAGGTTGTACACTCTGCAGAGGTTATACACTTTACCCACAAGATACGGTCAAATACCACCAAGGCAAATAACCGTGAACGAAGCCTTTCCAAAGTTCCATCTAAACCCAAGACGCTCGCTAAGGTTTCAACACCGAGGGACTGGTTACCACACCTGTGGCCCCCTCTTGCGCCATGTGAGTTCTCATCCGCTTCTCCTGCCTCACACCACCACGACAGTACCAAAGAATAGATTTCCCAGTTTACTTAGCTAAGCCCGTCCCATTACGGGGCTTGTGGTTGTATGAAAGACTCAGTTCAAATGCTCGCAAGGTTAAGTCCTTAGTTGACCGAGGCAAGACTAACCAAGTGTGATCTCAATTATCCAAAACCAATAAGAAAAACCAAATACGACCGCCCAGTTGCCACTCTTGGCCCACCAGAAACAATCTTGCCACATGCCTCAGTCTAAATCATTTTCCCCACCCCGGTTCTTTACCATTGCACCACGTGCCATCATCAACTTAATAACACATGTCTCATTCACAAAATACATTCCGTATCTCATTAAGTCAATATTAACTTTGGCATTCCAAAATCACAAAATGTCCACGTGGCAGGGCTAAGCATACTACTTCGGTCTACTCAACCCATGTTGGCAAATTATTAATGTCCAACTATTAGTCCATAACCTAGGGTGACAAAAGATTCATGGCCTACAATTATATATGACAAGGTGGCATACAGCAACTTAGGCATTTAACTAATCCCAAAACTTATTCAAAATCATTTCTATCGAATTAGCATGCAATAGTTTAAATCAAAATAATTTGCTCTAATAGGTTCAACATGATCAAACACAACTTGCCTTCAAAAGTGCTGGTTCCGGTCCCGAACTTGCTCTCGGTCGAACTTCTCCTCGAAACCGGGCACTTCAACGTCTCACGCCAGAACGTAAACACAAAACAATAAAATAAATAAACAGTAGAAAAACAGTGCTCAAAAATTCAAATAAAATTCATAAACAGAAAGATCACAATTTTACAAATTTATAGAAATTGGAATCACTCAAATCGGAGTTAAAACGCGAAGTTATAAGCATTTGAAGTTTCAAAATATATTTAAAATCAATATACCGACTTAAATAAATAATTTCTTTTTCGAAATTAATTATTGCGCCATCCGTGACACGGTCGCCACCAGAGAGTGACACGCTGCCTTGCCGACGTCGTACGACCGGCTCCGTCGGTCGACGCCAAGATGACGCCATCGTGACGCCGACTCGGCTATCTCATCGACAGTGGGTCCCACCGTGACGTCAACATGACGCGTCGGCGGTGACGCCACACACATGGTGCGGCGGTGGCAAGTGGGCCCGCGGTTGTCGGCGTCTCATGCGCGTCTGACACATAGTGCGATCGCATGTGGGTCGCGCTGCCGGTGACACGCGTACGCGCCGCTCGCGGCGGTCGCCGGCGCGGGTCCGCTTTGTCGGCGTCTCATGCACGAGAGAGGAGCGACGCAGACTCACGGCTGCCCTTAGATCTACATCTAACGGCGGGATTAGAAGATGAAGTTTATCGCTTATGGGACGACGTGGCGAATCCGGTCGCCGATTGAGATCGGACGGCCGACGGAGTTTCGGCGACGGCGATGAAAGTGGGCTACTGCTTGACCGGAGACGAAGACGACGACGTGCGGCGCGGCGTTTCCGTGGTCCTCCGGCGACGTGCGGTAATGCTCCCGACGCAGCGCGACGCGCTGAGTCCGACGGTGGCACGGGCGACGGCGGAGGATGGACGGCGACGGCGGAGCGGGTCAAAGAATCGCGGCGGATGGTCTCGGGACTTCGGCGAGCTCGTGCGGCGAGGCGGCGGCGTCTCAGGCGGCGTGCGGTGTACGGCTGGGTGCGGCGCAAACCGAGGAACACAGGAGGGGTGGCGGCGCAATAAATAGCCCCCTCGACGTCCGTGAAACACGCGGAGACCGAGGCCCACACGGGCGGCGGCGGCGGAATCCGGCGGTGAATAGGATTGGTCGACGTGGCGCAACGTGAGCCCTTGGATGAAGATCGAACGGCTGTCGTGCTAGGGTTTTTCCGGAACGGGCCGCATGAAGATTTCGCCCAATATCGTTTCACGGGATATTTAACCCTTTTTCGAATAAAATTAATTCCCAAAAATAAAATAATTTATTTGAGGCATTAAAAATATCAGAAAAATTCTGGAAAAATTCTCAAAAATATTTTAAGACATTTGTGACTCAAATAAAATATTTTCAGCAAAACTTTATTTTAACTTTTCCATTATTTAATTAATTGATAAATGGTTTAATTCAAAATAAATCCAAATAATTCCAAATAAATCCAAATAAATTCCGAAATTCCCAAAAATTCAAAATACCATTTAAATGCAAGAAAAGCAAAAATTGGGGTGTTACAAACCTCCCCTTAACGGAATCTCGACCCGAGATTGTAGGTTGACTAAGGAATAGGTTAGGAATTCCTTCTTGAGTCCTCTTCAGGCCCCTGTGGCTTCACTCTCGGAATGGTTACTCCAATCGAACTCGCAAAAACGGTCGATTTGTTTCTCGTTTCTCGATCCATCGTGTCCAAGATCTTCACAGGGTACTCTTTATAAGTCAAATCCTCCTGCGCACTCGGCCCGACTCTAACCAAGCATCTGCTTCTTCCGCACTCGGAGACATTTCTTTAATTGTGACACATGGAACACATCATGCACACCGCTAGAGGCTGTGGTAACTCCGGTGACACGCTACTTCACCTCTACGACTTAATATCTTAAATGGGCCAACATATCTTGGCGCTTAACTTCCTTTAGTGTGAAACCTCTTAACTCCTTTGAGTGGGGTAACTCGAGATACACAAAATCTTCAGGCTCAAAGCTCAAATCCCTGCGGCGATTATCGGCATAACTCTTCTGTCTTGATTGTGCAATTTTCAACCTTTCCCTGATCATGGCTACCTGCTCTTCAGCTTCTCGAAGAATATCCGGCCCAAACATATGGCGTTCTCCGGTCTCATTCCAATTCAACGGCGTTCGACAGGGTCTTCCATATAGCGCTTCAAATGGCGACATCTGCAAACTTGCCTGGTAGCTGTTATTATAGCTGAACTCGGCGTACGGCAAGCACTTGTCCCACGAAGTTGTATAAGCCAGTGCACATGCCCTCAACATGTCCTCCAGTATCTGATTAACTCTTTCCGTTTGCCCATCTGTCTGCGGGTGATATGCAGATCAAGTTCAGACGGGTCCCTAGAGCCTCATGCAATTTATCCCAAAATCTTGAGGTAAACTGAGTACCTCTGTCCGATACAATTTTCTTCGAAACTCCATGCAAACACACAATCCTTGACATATACAATTTTGCTAAGCGATCCCCCGAATAGGTAGTCTTCACTGGTATAAAGTGGGCGACCTTTGTCAAACGGTCCACTATAACCCATATGGAGTCATACCTTCGGGTCCTCATAAACCGGTAATGAAATCCATTCCGATTTCCTCCCATTTTCACTCGGTATCTTCGGTGCAGCATTTCAGTGGCCTTTGATGCATTGCTTTGACTCTTTGGCATATGTCGCGACAACGCAACATGCTCGCAACTTCACGCTTCATGCTTGGCCACCAAAATCTTTCCTTGAGATCTTGATACATCTTAGCGCTTCTGGATGAATAGAGTACTTGGAATCATGGGCTTCCTCCAAAATCAGCTGCTTCAGCTCCTTCTTGTGCGGTACGCATATGCGATTTTTAATCCACAATGTACCTTGCTTATCCGGCTTGAAATCCTTCGCCTTGCCTTCCTCCATTTTGGACTTAATTCTCTGAATCTTGACATCATCCTTCTGTCCCTCACGAATCTGATCTTCCAAGGTAGGCTTCACCTCTAAAGCGGCTACGAATCCCTTGGGTACAACTTCCAACTTCCGCTTCTGAAATTCCTTGCATAGCTCGACCTGACTTGCTTCCACCAACATATTCACCGAATGGCTTTTTCGGCTCAAAGCATCGGCCACCACATTGGCTTTCCCAGGGTGATAATGAATCCCCAGATTGTAATCCTTAATTAATTCCAACCACCTCCTCTGCCTCATGTTCAGATCCGATTGAGTAAATATATATTTAAGACTCTTATGGTCCGTGTACACCTCACATCTGTTTCCAATTAGATAGTGCCGCCATAACTTCAAAGCATGCACTACGGCTGCTAACTCCAAGTCATGTGTTGGGTAGTTCTCCTCATGCGGCCTCAACTGCCTTGACGCATACGCAACGACCTTTCTGCTCTGCATTAACACGCATCCTAGTCCTTGGCGCGATGCATCACAGAATATATCAAAACTCTGGCTTAAATCCGGTAGTACTAACACTGGTGCCGTGGTCAAACGTTTCTTCAACTCCTGAAAACTCCGCTCACATTCCGGCGTCCATGTAAACTTCTTCTCCTTTTTCAACAATTGCGTAAGAGGTCTCGCAATCGTTGAGAATCCTTCAATAAATCGGCGGTAATAACCAGCCATTCCAAGGAAACTACGGATTTGAGTCACCGTCTTGGGTGGCTCCTAATGCAACACTGCTTCCACCTTACTTGGGTCAACTGCGACTCCTTCGGCGGTCACCACATGTCCAAGAAATTCCTCCTTGTTCTTCCGAAGTCACACTTGCTAAACTTAGCTAAAAGTTGTCGCTCTCTTAACTTCTCCGAACTAGCTTCGGATGCTCGCATGCTCTTCCCCGGTCTTGGAGTAAACTAGAATGTCATCTATGAATACAACAACGAACTTATCCAAGTATTCCATGAAAACCTTGTTCATCATGTTCATGAAAAATGCGGGTGCATTTGTCAAACCAAAAGACATAACTGTAAACTCGTAATGCCCATATCTTGACGAAAATGCGGTCTTGGCGCATCCTCCGATCGAATCTTCATTTGGTGATATCCTCGATCGAGGTCAATTTTGGAGAAAACTCGGCTCCTCTCAACCTGATCAAATAGGTCATCGATCCCGGTAGTGGGTACTTATTCTTGATAGTGACTTCATTCAGTGTCCGATAATCCACACACATCCAGTAACTTCCGTCCTTCTTCTTGACAAACGTAACAGGTGCTCCCCATGGCGCATTTAACTAGGTCTAATAAATCCCTTATCCAATAATTCCTCAATCGCTTCTTCATTTCGACCACTCATCGGTTGACATCCGATAAGGTCTCTTAGCTATCGGGCCGTTCGGTACTAACTCGACATAAACTCTATGTCCCTCGTTCGTGGCATCCTGTAAATCCTCCGAAATACATCCGGTACTCTCGACAACCGCACATCTTCTATGCTAACGGCCTTCACACTATTGACCATCAATCGTCCATCCCGAATGGCGGTTGCTCAAACTCCATTTTTCTCCCACAAGGACTCTCGATCGATATGACTCTTCGTCCACGCCTAATACAACCTTGTGTTTAGACAACTAGTCCATTCCCAAAATAACATCTAGGTCCGGGTATCTAACACCACTAAGTTTGCTAGGAACTCGCTCCATCTATAAGCAACTTTACCCCTGAACATCCTACATCGATCGGAGTTTCGATCCCGGGATTGTACTAGCAATACATGCCTAAGGTTCACCATTTTCAACCCATTGTTCACAGCAAAAATCCGAGATATAAACGAATGCGAAGCTCGTAATCAAATAAAAGCTGTTGTAGGTACCGAGTTGACCAAGAACTTACCCAAGACGACGTCCGATGTATTCTCAGATCCTTTGATCGGCGGTGACATGATTGACTCGCCTCTTACCACGACCGTGTGGCAGCTCCAGATTGTGTAGCTCCACGGCTTGCTCTCGACGGGTGCCTTCGTTGGAGTAGTTCCAAGATTGAAGCGGCGGTGTCCTCCTCCTCCTTCTTAGGACAAGAATTAGCAAAATACTCGCTCGTGATGATAAAACAACGTTTAACTGCCGATCTTTGCTCTCAGCATTTGCATTCCCAACCGGTGTTGGTGTTCGAAATTTTATCCGCAGGTCTTGGTATGCCGCGGTGGCGTCGTCATCACATTCCTTGGCTGGAATCAAGAACTGGTTTGGTGTAACCTCAAACGCCTGCGCCTCTGGCGTGCTCCTCGCCAGTGCCATCTCTGCGCTTCGGTTGTCCTCCAACTCCTTGCGCTTGTCCTCCAATATCGGCGCTTTGTTCACTAGCTCTGAAAGTCGGGAAAAGTGTGGGTTATGAGTCCCACTGCGATCTGAATTCAATTCACCTTCATGAATCGAGGCGCTGGCCTTATCCGTTGCTACATCCTCAAGTGCGAGCATGCCGGTGCGTGAACTTATTCAGATACTCAGACATCGATTGATTGCCCCGCTTGATGCCCTAAACTCCTCCTTTTTCAGCTCCATGATGCCTTCGGCACATGGTACCGCCAAAAGCAATTGTGAACTCCTCCCACCGATGTCCTGTGGGTGCTCATGAGCGCAGAAGAGTTTTCCCACCATTCATTGCGGTTCCTTCAAGCCGATGAGAGGCATAGAGTACCCTCTCATTTCCTTCACACCGGGTAATGTGCAACTTTTCTCTATCGTCCTTAGCCAATCATCGCCTCCAATGGATTGGCATTCCCGAAAAATGTAGGCGGTCGTGTCCTCATGAATTCGACGACCTCGAGTGTGGCCTCTGACCGGGTTAACTCGTTAACTCAGGCGCGGCTATGCTTAAGCGGTGACTTCAGATTGCATCGTGATCATGGCATGCATTAACTAGGTGCAGGCAGCAATAAAGGCTCCAAAGTTACGTGATATCAATGGCGGTCTTGGTTGAGGTCCTTGTCCTTCACCATCAATGTTTCGGTGGCGTGAACCACTCCTATTTCCTCCTTGGTTTCTCGAGTGTTCACCATCTGCCGATTGCGCCATGGTTTAGAGACGAGAGGGAAATAAGAATAGACAAGTAATGGAGTACTTATGCGGGGACAAAGGTATAACACAAAATCTAACTTTATTACTTTATTAATATCGAGGTATGGTTGCTCACAATGCCTATGGGCCATGCAACACATACCGATCACTCACAAGCATGAAAGAAGCAAATCGAACTAACACTCGAGTCAAACGCTCTAAGGGTGACTCTTATTCCAAGACGCGACTCATCGCAGAGTCTCAATCGCTAACCCTAACGCCACTCGAGCCAACCCCACCGAACTCCCCGTGGATACACCGGGTGTCTTTGGTGCCGGTACAAACCTATCCCATCGATCCTCCATTTGGATGCGCCTCGCACAGCTCAACCTCCACTAGTTCTCGCTGACCTCCACAGGCTCGGGCTTCACTTCCACTTGCTTCGACTTCACTTCCATCGCCCGACTTCACTTCCACTCGCTCGCTCTGCCGCGGCTCGCTGTGGGTCCTCCGGTTCTGGGTCATGTAGCTCCAAAGATCGCTCCGGCTCGTCCGTCTGCATTGTCTCCAGCTCCCAATTCTCTGGATAGAGTGGGCAAAGTATTCACAAGTCTGCAACAGATCGCGCCGTCGCTGCGTGAACTCGCCACGAGACCTCTGCAGCCTCTGAACCGTCTCGCCGATAACATCCTCTTGAGCGATAACATATCCGCCGGTGGGTGATCGTGGCATCCTCCTCCTATATGGGCTCTCGGTTGTAGCGAGTGTCTCTGCGTGGGTGGTGACGTAAACACCGTGCCATCCAACTCCACAGGGTAGGTGCGAGCAATCGCCTCATCGCCAGACGCGATGTCTCCTCGAATCCCAGATCAAATGACAACCTTCCGCAAGAATGCGGATGGGACGACTCGCCTCGCCCTATTCCGAAGCGTAAATAAAGTGATGGTGACATCCTGGCAATATCGATCCCCCCGATCCACAAGAGTCCCCAGAGATCGGCTGTCATATCCTCTCAACTTTGATCATACGCCAAAGCTCGCGGCGTAGCCTCGATCGCGCCACCAAGAGAGTGGATCATCCTCATCGCCAAAGGACACTCACGTGAAACTCATAAATTTTTAAAACAAAGCGTAGACGTGATAAATTCAGCAGAGGGTATGCAAGGAGAGAAGGGGTAAGTCGAGATTGCATTATCATCTTGGCACATTTTAGCTTTTTAGAAAATAGTTTTATCCTCACTTCACCATTCTAACTAAGGGCGATCCCCATATCAAGATGGCTCGATACCACCTCTGTCGGGACCCGAATTTGCAAATCCGACCCTCGTGTATTCAGCACTAGTCCAGATCACGCTAGTGCACACAGCCTCAACATTGGTACATATCACACCATAACCAACTAAATAATAAGTACTTTGATTAAATACTCAAACTAGTTGATCGACCTTATGGTCAAGTTACAAAGATACGCCGCAGAGCTTAAGAATTATTATAAAATCCAAATGCAATGAAATAGAATAAACTCGTGGCGCCAACCAATTTGCCACAGTAACCGACCGGGCTCGCTCCTTAGTTCGTTGGCTCTTCCCGAAACTCCTCCTCTGAGCAGGGTTGCTTCTTCTTCAAGCGAAGTTGTGTTGTTGTGGGGTGAGTACTTTGAGCACTCAAAGAAGTTATGCATGTAATGCAATGCTAATATACTATATGCATGGCTTAGTACAAAGGATAGGCTATGGTTCATGTGCAAGACAAAGATTTCAAATAAACAGTAATAGATTGCAAAGCAGTAAAAGAGTAGTAGGAATAGTAGCTTTCACAAGCATTTCAATTGTAATTCATTTTTCCATCCTAAATCAAATTCATCATCACCAACCCAAGCATTTTCCATAAACAAGGCATTTTCATGAAAATCTAACCCTTGACCAGAATCATCGAAGCGATGCTCATTACCGTGAGCACGGCTATTCAATAGGTTGTACACTCGCAGAGGTTATACACTTTACCCACAAGATACACATCAAATACCACCAAGGCAAATAACCGTGAACGAAGCCTTTCCAAAGTTCCATCTAAACCCAAGATCGCTCGCTAAGGTTTCAACACCGAGGGACTGGTTACCACACCTGTGGCCCCCTCTTGCGCCATGTGAGTTCTCATCCGCTTCTCCGGGCCTCACACCACCACGACAAAGACCAAAGAATAGATTTCCCAGTTTACTTAGCTAAGCCCGTCCCATTACGGGGCATGCCACATGCCTCAGTCTAAATCATTTTCCCCACCCCGGTTCTTTACCATTGCACCACGTGCCATCATCAACTTAATAACACATGTCTCATTCACAAAATACATTCCGTATCTCATTAAGTCAATATTAACTTTGGCATTCCAAAATCACAAAATGTCCACGTGGCAGGGCTAAGCATACTACTTCGGTCTACTCAACCCATGTTGGCAAATTATTAATGTCCAACTATTAGTCCATAACCTAGGGTGACAAAAGATTCATGGCCTACAATTATATATGACAAGGTGGCATACAGCAACTTAGGCATTTAACTAATCCCAAAACTTATTCAAAATCATTTCTATCGAATTAGCATGCAATAGTTTAAATCAAAATAATTTGCTCTAATAGGTTCAACATGATCAAACACAACTTGCCTTCAAAAAGTGCTGGTTCCGGGTCCTGAACTTGCTCCTGGGTCAGAACTTCTCCCTCGAAACCTTCGGGCACTTCAACGTCTACGCGTAACGTAAACACAAAATAATAAAATAAATAAACAGTAGACAAACAGGGCTCAAAAATTCAAATAAAATTCATAAACAGAAAGATCACAATTTTACAAATTTATAGAAATTGGAATCACTCAAATCGGAGTTAAAACGCAGAAGTTATAAGCATTTGAAGTTTCAAAATATATTTAAAATCAATATACCAACTTAAATAAATATTTTCTTTTTCGAAAATTAATTATTGCGTCATCCGTGACACGGTCGCCACAGAGAGTGACACGCGGCCTTGCCGACGTCAGCCCCGACCGGCTCCGTCTTGCCGACGCCAAGACGACTTCGGCTTATCTCATCGACAAGTGGGTCCCACCGTGACGTCACGGTGACGCCACACACACGGTGCGCTTGGTGGCAAGTGGGCCCGTCGGTTGCCGCCGTCTCATGCGTGACAAAGACACAAGGCGACCGCATGTGGGTCGCGTCGTCGATGCCGCGACACGCGATCGCTCGCCGCGGCTGCGGCGAGCGACGCGGGTCCGCTTTGTCGGCGCCTCATGCACGATGAGGAGCGACGTGGCACTACGGCCGCCCATAGATCTACATCTAACGGCGGGGATTAGAAGATGAAGTTTATCGCTTATGGGACGACGTGGCGAATCCGGTCGCCGATTGAGATCGGACGGTGGGACGGAGTTTCGGGCGACGACGATGGTGCGGCGGCCGCTTGATCGAGACGAAGACGACGACGCGGCGGCGCGGCATTTTGTGGTCCTCGGCGACGTGCGGTAATGCTCAGCCAGCGCAGCGACGCGCTGAGTCCGACGGTAACACGGCGACGGCGGAGGATGGACGGCGACGGCGAGCGGGTCAAAGAATCGCGGCGGATGGTCTCGGGACTTGGCGAGCTTCGGCGGCGAGGCGGCGGCGTCTCGGCGGCGTCTGCGGTGTCTGGTGGGTGCGGCGCAAACCAAGGAACAGGAGGGTGGCGGCGCAATAAATAGCCCTCGACGTCTGCGTGAAACACGCGGAGACCGAGGCCCACACAGGCGGCGGCATGAATCCGGCGGTGAATAGGATTGGTCGACGTGGCAACGTGAGCCCTTGGATGAAGATCGAGCGGTTTGTCGTGCTAGGGTTTTTCGGAGAACGGGCCGACAAGATTTCGCCCAATCGTTTCACGGATATTTAACCCTTTTTCGAATAAAATTAATTCCCAAAAATAAAATAATTTATTTGAGGCATTAAAAATATCAGAAAAATTCTGGAAAAATTCTCAAAAATATTTTAAGACATTTGTGACTCAAATAAAATATTTTCAGCAAAACTTTATTTTAACTTTTCCATTATTTAATTAATTGATAAATGGTTTAATTCAAAATAAATCCAAATAAATTCCAGAAATTCCCAAAAATTCAAAATACCATTTAAATGCAAGAAAAGCAAAAATTGGGGTGTTACAAAGATGCCCTGGACATGGATATACTTAGACTGTGGATTTTGTAAGTCTCTATGTATAATATTGTACATTCTTGTACCGTTTAATTGCATGTCTAACTTCTTTCTTATATATGTAGAATGGAGATATAGATATGTAGTAGATGTGGCAATGACAACTTAGGGCCTGTTTGTTTCAGCTTTGGATTCTCTAAAAGTCGATTCGGATTGTGGTTGTAGAGAAGCCGATTCTCCAAAAGTTGGAATCCGTAGCACATATGAAGTGGATTGTGGATTCTAGTGTATATGGGTGGAAATTTGGATTGTGAGAATCGATTCTAGAATCAGTGTTTGTTTCGATTCGCTTTTGGGGCCGTAATCCGTAATCGGCTAAAACAAACAGGGCCTTAGGATTTCTTGATCTGGGGCTTGCCAATGAGAAAATTATCCGGCAGTCTCCACAGTTTGTTGAAGACTATTTATTTAATACTTTCTTGAAGCTGCAATACAAAACCTCAATACTTTTACCCTATAACTTTAAGTACATATTACCCTACTTCTAATATCGTTTTACTATTTTTGCGTAACACGATGTGGGACTAATGGGCTATGTTAACATATATGTGCAGCTTTCATTGGGTCCTCGTCATCGAGTTAGATGCTAGCAGGATTTTTGTATTAGACTCAAGGAGAAAACCCCTTAATCTGTATAAAGACTTTTGGGACATGCTGAATAGGTAAACTCGATCGTTGTGTTATTGCTCTAGTAATATTCCATTCTATTGCATTTAAGCTTAATTACTGTTTAAAATCATTCACAGGGCATTCGCACGATATTGCAAGAAAAGTATTCGGCATCGTCCCTACAAGAAAGGTTTCCAAATAATAATCGACTTTCCATGCATGAGACAGGACCTGGGAAATAATTTATGTGCATACTACGTATGTACAAATATGCAATCAATTGTCATGAAGAGTGTCAGCTATAACGAAGCCATGGTATATAATTACACATTGATCCCTATTTTTCTTTCTTTTAACATATATCATCATTAATTAAATTTATCTTGTCGATGTATTCTACACCGGGGTACTCTCTCCACCGCTGTCAGGTGGGATCGCACGTCGAGATACAGAAAGAAGAAGATCCCGTGCAAAGGACTCAACCGCTGAAGAGAGGCTTGGCGGGGACGGGACACGGGTCGCCCCGGCGGTTAGCCGACAGTCCCGGCCGGCGACTCAGATCACGACCGCTGAAGACCGGGACACGTGGTAGCCCGACGAGCAGTTGGGCGACCAGGCCACGTGGTTGCCCGACGAGCAGGCGAGCCCCTTGTCTGCCGTCTGCGCAAACAGGGCTGGGAGGCTTCCGCCCAAAGCCTTCGCCAGGATCACAACGTATCATAGCCATTAAATGCGTATGGGAGCCATTGAATGCGCATGGGAGCCATTAAATGCACGGGGAGCCGTTACAGTGCACCTGGTGGTCATTAAATAGACGTGGCTCCCTGACGCCATGATGACATATCCCTTCGACTGAGCCAGCTTCACCAACTCCCGTTCCATCTACACCGCCCAGGGCGAGACGGGGTGACGTGTGTACCAGGCGTTCATCACACAGTGTCCGAACCCCTCCTCTCGGGCGGTCCGAAGACAGGCGGCGTCCAACAACGACGTAGACAAAGAGGCTCCGAGGGACAGTAGCGACCGGACTAGACACAGTCAATGTAATTAATGTAAAACCACTCTCTCTACCTGCCCTAGCTAGTCCCGGGAGTATATAAGGGAGCTAGTGTGCATGAGGCAGAGGGGAGGTTGGTCAGTCGATCAGTTCACAACGGAGGTCGGTCGATCAGTTCACAACAGAGAGCAAGCAGAATACTAGAGCAACACAAGCTTGAGTAGGACATAGGGCTGTTACCCGCATTGGGGGCCCAAACCTGGGTAAATCCCTGTGTGTTCTTGAGCTTCCTGTCCTGCTCATCACGCGAAGAGAGTAGAGAAGAGAGCCGAGAGTGACGCAGCTGCGAAGACCCCCCTACTGAAACTCGGTTATACACTCGAACCAATAATGTCTGGTACAAACACGCCGACATATCTTTTCTTCAATAACAGCGCTCCAGGTTGAGAACTAATAAGTTACTGCTAACAGAAATTTTAGCAATTCAAGAGTAGATCGCTGGATTCGTTCACGATGAGATCATCAATCCAAACGGCGAGTTCCACGAGCAACTTTAATTCTACTGGAGTTATTGAAAAACCAAAGTGAACGAGATGTACTCACACTATATTTGTAAACAGACTATTATAAAAACTAAATATTGTGATGCATTAATATATTTGAATTTTGATTTAACGACGCTTTATATACTATATATTTGAAGGCAACATATCTTGTGTACACAGGGCTTCCCGTGTACACACCGTGCACACCAACTAATAAAGTCACGAAAAATTTTGAAAAAATTGTAGATGTACTTCATAGATTACTCTACCTATGCATAAAATTGTAGGTTCAAATTCAATACATATCAAGAGTTAAAAAAAGGGAAAATTACATAGGTAGAGTAATCTATGAAGTACATGTACAAATTTTTTTCAGAATTTTTCGTGACTTTTATTAGTTGGTGTGCACAGTATGTACACGGAAAGCCCTGTGTGCACGGGATATGTTGCCATATTTAAATTATGATTTAACGACGCTTTACATTAACACATTGTACAAAAATTTTGTATAAAAATATATAATGCAATAAAAACATTTGGTGCATGGCTTGTCACTGCCGGTTCGTCCAGGAACCGGTAGTGATACATATATCACTGTCAGTTTTTGGTATGAGTCGGCAGATATATATATATATATATATCACTACCGGATTTTGGTGTGACCCGGCAGAGATAGTCCAATATCACTGCCGGTTGTACAATGAACCGACAGTGATATCTATTATCACTGCCGGTTCCTGAGTCGGCAGTGATAATCTCGAGTATCACTGCCGGTTTCTGAGCCAGCAGTGATAATCCCAAGTATCACTGCCGGCTCCCATAACCGGCAGTAATGGCGTGGATGAACCGGCAATGATGACTTGTTCTGTAGTAGTGTTCCGAATTAGCAAAAACAATATTTACAAAAGTCTAGCAAAATACGACAAACCCTAAATGGTCCAATAATAACATCACCTATAATCCATAGTACTTCCTCTCCAAGCTTTAGAAAATGAAAGAAAACCGAAACCTCTTCTACAAGAAACCCCGAAAGGAAACATTTTTAATCCTTGATCTTCATCAGATATTTGTTAGGCCATACACAAAAGCGCTACCCCAATCATACCTGAATTCAGGCTGTATTTGGTACAGTTTCAGCTTCATAAGATCCACGAATCTGGTGAAGGTAGGTATTCCTAACTCCACTAGATCCGTAAAGCTGGAGTTGTGGATATATTAAGAGTGTTTAGGTGAATCATATTATTTACATTTTAGACTAAAAATATAAACTTGATTCACTTTATTTTAGCCTACAAGTTTTAGATCTGAGGTGAAGTTGGGATCTGGAGTTCTACCAAATAGGGCCTTAGTTTCACAGGCTCCTATATTTTGCAAATTACATAAATCACTACTATAGAACTGAGCATCACAACCGGCCTATTAGAAGCAATTTGGTGTGAACCCATTGTGATGTTCGCACCAGAGGCGGTTCATAGGCAACAGATTCAGAGAGGGCTTTCAGAAGCGGTTTGAGACACGAACCGGTTCTAGATCTTGCGTTCTAGAACCGGTTCTTGTCTCAAACCGCTTTTGGATTTCTAGAAGCGGTTTGAGACAAGAACCGGTTCTAGAATGCAATATCCAGAACTGGTTCGTGTCTCAAACTGCTTCTGGAAGCCCTCCCACCAGCGCATTTAAACCCTTCTTCCTCCACAAGCCAATAGAGGTGATCGAATAGAGAAGGGCCAGCCCAGCGCTGTTCTTGGGGGGAGGTGTTGTCCAAATTTTTTAATTGCGGGTGATTAGCTCCAAATTAAGTGTTTCAATGTTAGTAACATCATGCCAACATCCTTCTTACCTAGATATTGCTATTTTTTCAATGGATGTGGAGAAATCTTGATTTGTTCTTATTGAAAGGTGTTTCTTAGCTAGCTCATTCTAGAACTTTTTAGGCAAGACCATGATCAATTGTAGGGAGTTGTTCTCCAAAATTTGTTTTGTATGCTTGTTTTTGTTGTTGTATGAAGATGTAGGGTGGAGATCTAGTTCAAAATATGACATTACAAGGTAAAGGTGATTGGAAGCTTTAGATCTAGGTGCTTGTTAGCTTTAGAATCTTTAATATCACAATAAGTTGGGGAGATCTAGGTACATTGCAATGAAGTAATTATTGGTGTAAGAAATAAAATAGAAAAACATTTAGAAGGATAAAAAAATAATTACAAAGGTAGAAAGGGATAAAAAAAATAATTAGGAAGGTAGGTCTTTAATTGGATGAAGGTGTAGGTGGAGCTTTTTTTGTTGGAGAAGAAAAAATATGGTCATTAATTGTAGACTCAAGAAGAAAAAAATAATTACAAAGGTAGATCTAAGTGCCTGTGAGCTTTAGATTTTTAAATGTAACTACCAGTTAGGTTATAATTTTTGTAATGAAATTTGTTATAATTTTTAATAAAATTATAACTTGGTGTAGATGAACCGGCAATGGATGTACAATGCGGACCATCGCTCGAGAGAGTTCATTGATGGCGTGCAGGCTTTTCTCAATGCGGCCATTGCATTCTTGCCTCCAGGTTGCAAGAACGAGAAGGAGCACTCCCAGCGATGGAAAGTTATGAACCACTTGATCATGAGATGTTTCATGCCAAACTATACTGTTGGACCAACCATGGCGAAGTAGAGGCGATTAGCCAGGAAGACGATGAAGAAGGCGAGGAAGAGGCAGATGGATTCAACAGTATACCGGACGACACGCAATATTGTTCCGTGGAAGATACACTTGTTGACTTTGGTGATGATAAGCTAGACTAGATACTGTGTGACGGAGAGGGAGACTACACAGATGAAAGACAGTTCGAGAAGTTCCAACAAGATGTTAGAGGACCACGTAACTCCTTTGTACCCAAACCGTAGGGTGGCCACAAAAAGCTGCGCATCACTAATCGAACTCATGCAATGGAAGGCCACAAATGGTGTGTTAGATAAGGGATTCGATGAGTTGTTATCACTCATAAAAAAGTTGCTTCCAGAAGATAACACTCGCCCGAATCTACGTATGAAGCCAAGTAAGTCGTCGTCCTTTGGGATTGGAAGTCTGAAGATACACGCATGTCCTAATGATTGTATCTGTAGACGCAATGAGTATGCCGATTTGGATGTTTGTCCAGTGTGCAAAGAATCACGGTATAAGGTGAAGCGTGATGATCCAGGTGAAATAGATGGGGAGCGTAAGAAGAAGAGACCTCCAGTTAAAGTGTTGTGGTATTTCCCTGTGATCCCCTGATTGAAACATATGTTTGCTAACGAAGCGCATGCCCAGATGATGCGTTGGCACAAAGAAGAGCGTAAGGACAACGGGATGCTTAGACACCCTGCAAATGGCTCACAGTGGAGGAAAGTCGACCGGACGTACCCGGACTTCACAGATGAGGTGAGAAACATAAGGTTTGGGTTGAGTACCGATGGGATGAATCCTTTCGGAGAATTGAGCAGCAGCCATAACACCTGGCCTGTTACATTATGTATTTATAACATTCCTCCATGGTTGTGCATGAAGCGAAAGTACATCATGATGTCGTTGTTGATTCAAGGCCCCAAACAACCTGGAATGACATCGATGTCTACCTAAAACCATTGGTTGAAGATCTTGTGACGTTGTGGGAGGATGGTGCATGGGTATGGGATGAGTACAAAAGGGAGTATTTCACCCTACGTGTATTGTTATTTGTAACAATCAACGACTAGCTTGCTCTCGGTAACCTGTCTGGCCTAACTATCAAAGGATATAGAGCCTGCATCCAGTGCTTAGATGAAACGGACGGCATGTACCTGAAAAACTCTCGGAAGGTTGTGTACATAGGTCACATAGGTTTCTTCTTACGAGTCACCCGTTGTGGAGGAAAAGCAAGAAATTTAACAGGCAACCAGACCTTCGTGCAAGGCCTCAGCATCGTAGTGGGCCACGTGTGTTTGCTATGGTAAAGGATTTGAATGTAGTATTCGGAAAGGGTCCTGGAAGCAAACATGTGCAGAATGAGGATGGTCAGGCACCCATGTGGAAGAAGAAGTCAATATTTTAGGACTTTCCTTATTGGGAAGTCATGGAGGTTCGTCACTCACTTTACTTCATGCACATCACGAAGAATGTCTACTTGAACCTGCTAGGCTACATAGATATGTACGGCAAATCAAAAGATACACTGTAAGCTTGGAAGGACCTTAAACTCTTGGAACTGGGGAACGACCTACATCCGGAAGAGTGAGGGAAAGGACAACATTACCTACATCCTGCGAGCTACACTCTAAGCAAAGAAGAGAAAAAAGCATGATAGGGTGTCTGAACAGTGTGAAGGTCCCTTCCGGATACTCCTCGAATGTAAAGAGACTCATAAACACGAAAGAGAATAAAATCGTACACATGAAATCCCATGACTGTCTTGTGTTAATGACACAGCTTGCTCGATGGTCGTGGAGAGGCATACTGCCCGAGTGGGTACGAGGGACAATCACAAAGCTATGTTCTTTTTTCAACGTGGTTTCACAGAAGGTCATCGACCCAGATAAACTAAGTAAGCTGCAGGATGACGTGGTACAAAGTGTGGTTAGTCTTGATATGATCTTTCCTCCTGCATTCTTTGATATTGTGGTTCATCTCACTGTTCACCTTGTCAAAGAGATAGGTATTCTCGGACCCATGTATCTGCACAACATGTTCCCTTTCGAGAGGTACATGAGTGTGCTAAAGAAGTATGTCCGTAACCGTTCTCGTCTGGAAGGATGCATTGCTGAGGGTTATGGGACAGAGGAGGTGATTGAGTTTTGTGTGGATTACAATCCGATCGGCGTCCCTATATCATGCCATGAGGGGAGGCTACGGGGAACAGGGACATTAGGAAGGAAAGCAATTGCATACAATGATCTTCTTACATTTAAGCAAGCACATTTTACGGTTTTGAAATAATCAACTGTAGTGGCCCCGTATGTCCTTAAGCACAAGAGTATTCTACGCCGCGATTTCCCGGGGAGGTCTAAGGATTGGATAACACTGAAGAACATGAATTCTTTCGACGCTTGGTTACAAAACTACATCCTTTTCAATGGTTCAGACAATGAATAATTGCAACGCTTGGCTCGGGGATCATCTAGTGAAATCATGACATTCAAAGGGTACGAGATAAATGGTTACACATTCTACTCCAGATCACAGGATAACAAGAGCACCAACCAGAATAGCGGTGTCCGTATAGATGCCGAAGACAACAAAGGCAAAGTGGATACATATTATGGTTTCATAGAAGAGATATGGGAGCTCGACTATGAACCTTTGAAGGTCCCTCTATTTAAGTGCCAATGGGTCAAACTGACTTCAAGCGACGTGAAGGTCGATAAATACGGCATGACAAACGTGGACCTCATGCAAGTCGACTATAGGCGTGAACCGTTCATCCTCGCGAACGATGTGAGACAAGTCTTCTATGTAATGGACATGTCAAGCAAACCTAAGAAGCAGAATGACAAGCAAAAAGATTGTAGTAGTAAGCCAAAGCGACAGGTGGTTCTCCAAGGCAAACGAAGGATTGTTGGAGTTGAGGACATCACAAACGAGGAAGAGTATAGTCAGTTTGACGAGCTCCCTCCTTTCGCTGTGGATGTCGACATAATCCTCCTGAATGACATAGACGTGGCCGCGCTGCCATCTCGCCCTCCTCCGCCAGCACGCCGTCCTCATCGACGCCGTCACCCTCCTCCGCCACCGATCACCCCGGCGCCACTCGACCCCCGCGCGGGTGCCCTCGTCGCCGCCGCGCAGTCGACCGCCACCTCGCCGACACCTCCTCTGCCACCCCACCATTCCACCCCGGAGGACCGAGGTATAGATGAGCCCACGCCCTCGTCCTCCCTCTCTAATTCTGCTGCCCACAAGGTGTTCAGCTAAATGTTCCAATGACGGGCGTAAGACTATGTGCACGTAGAGACTACTGATGAATATACACTCAAGCCTCTGTTGTGCAGATGTATTTTTTTCTTGTACAAATATAATGTGTATGTTGAGTCAACTCGAGTTTTTAACGAGTCAACTCGAGTTTTTAACAAGTCGAGACGAGTTGAGCTTTGAGCTCGTTAAGATAACGAGTCGAGTCGAGCTGGCTCATTATCTTAACGAGTTTACCGAGTCAAGTCGAATCAGCTCGATATCCACCCCTATGTGCATACATGACCAAGTTCAAATATATGATATTTATGCCAACATTTTTTCGGAATTAGGGTAGATTGCGCAACCAGGACGTGGTGACCCTAATTTTGATGAGAAAGAACAGTTCTTGCTAGACTCCATCGTGCTGGGTTGCATCAAAGGTGATGCTAACGCTGCTGCCGCTGAGGCTAACGTTGGTTCCGGTGAGGCCATTGAGGCTGCAGCCGATGAGGCCATTAACTTGGAGCACCGAGTCCAGAACACCGGTTCGGCGAGGATGAGGTATAGCCAGAAGAATATAATCCCCGTGGACATGTTAATTAATCTCAATTCATTAATATAATATACTTTGAAGAAGATGGCAACCTCGTTTCAGGCATGGAAGACGTCCCTCAGCCGCAAGTATGTGTAGAAGGTAGAAAGTCCCGACTTCAACCAATTTCCTAAGCTGGCGGATCACTGGGAAGCATTCGAGGAGTACAAGCTGTCAGCTGAAGGCCAGGCCGTGAGTCAGAAGAACAAGGCCAATTCACAGATGAAGAAATACTACCACCATCTTGGCACCGATGGTTACCTCAAGGCTATACTGAAATGGGAGAAGCGGGAAGAAGAATTAATGGCGAAGGACGTCACACCGGCTACTGCTTTGTGGGAAGAGCACCTGCACAATTGGTTCATGGTGTAATACTGCAGATCATTTTTTTCAGGGTTTCTTGGCCAGAATTGTTCTGTTTCTTTAATTTTAAGGATTTATTCGGAAGGGTGTTTTCTCCGTGACATTTAGTTTTTCGGCAGGTTGTCTATCCTGATAATTGTCTTTTCGCGCCAAGATTAAATTATTTGGTTCGCGCAATTGGTTAAAGTTGGCATTTGGTTTTCGTTTTATTGAGAGGCTTCATTTCTTTTGTTCCCAAACCTTGTTGATTTGTGGCATCCAGTTGTTGGAGTTTTATTACAGGAAAGGAAACAAGAGATGAAACCCTAGACCTTATATTTTTTTTTTTTCTTTCCTTTCTTGCCCTCAGATTTCCCCCACCCCACCGCATGTTTGCTGTTCCCTCACCGAGTCTCACAAGACCATTTCTTCCCCGACTCCAGCCTTGTCGCCTCTTCCCTGGTGCCTTGCCTCCCTGCGCCTTCTCTCCAGGCCGGCGACAACTTCTAGGGGAGCTGGAGGGCGGCGGCTTGCGATCCAAGAAGAAGGCTGCTTGCGATCCAGCAGCGAAGAGTCGGCGGGCTTGTGGCTGCTCCGGCCTTGCTCCGGCGCTGCTCCGGCGACCACTCCCCCAGAGCCGGCGAGCTCCTTTCCCCCCTCTTGCGGCAGCTCTTCCTCGCCTCCCTTCTTCCTCCATGAGAAGGATTGAGGTAAAAACCCTAGGTCTTTGGGGGTGAAATTGCTTGCATGCAAGGTGTTTGTGTTATTGCTTAGCTAGGATTCATGATTTTGAGATGTTGGAGGTTGTTGGGGAAATGGAGAAACAAGAGTGAATAAGAATGTTCTGTTCGGACAGATTTTTGTCCTTGGTTAGAGCTGCTAATGGAAAATTCTACAAGCGTTTCCTGGGAGTTTGGTTATAACGAATGTTGTAGATAATTGAATTACCTTTCAATAGAGACCAAAATTGCTAAATTCCGTTCAGCGGTTTGGAAATTATAACTATTTTAGCGGGTGCTGTCCAATTCTTGTCGCGATTGGTATAGTCTGTGTTCATCTTCGATCTGGGAGCTGTGGGTGCGTTGGCTGAGTGCTTGGTTATATTATTCGTGTAGTTCATTCCCTTGCGGTCGTTTCGAGTATAAGAACGCGAAAATCCGTTGAGCCAATCAATAGTTACGCTATTTGGAAGTTTTGTCCCGAAGTTGGGAATTTGCAGCGAGCTCAGTTTTTCGGTTGAATTTTAGGATATGATTTTGGGGGCCATCATGGCATCTCTCGCGTGAGTAGCTGCGAGGTAGTTGTAGGTTGGCCTCTTATAGTTAATTAAGGTTAAAGAACCCCATTTTTGATTGGACCAATTAGGAGTTAAGCTAGTTATAGCGCTTGCTGTCCGGAATTTCCATCCGGCAGTTTTTGGGGGCTGTTTTGCGCTAAGGGGTGGCAGTGTTGCATGTGTTATTGTTGTAACCATCTAGAATGGGAAAGTTGAGGTTGCCCATGTTATTTCAGGAGGAGTAGCTTCGAGGGAGGCGCCAACTTCTCGATATTCCCATTCTTCCCGCGGTTAAAGGCAAGTGCAACCCGTATATCCCTTATAGGGTGTTTAGTTCTTTGCTTGTGTTATGTATATGCTTACCCTATGGTTGCATTCGTGTTTATAAGCATGTCTAGTAAGCTAATTATCTTTTGATAAAAGGGGTAAGTAATCTGATACAAGTGTATCGTTGTTTGAACGTGTTATGATTTGTTTGATGAATTGTATATGCCTTGCCGTCATGAAATTTTGCTGCATCTCTGGATTGAATGCTATGAGCGCTGTTTAATGAATTCCGTCTAGATGCCGTGATGACGTCTTGCTAAATCTTACTTTCATATTTACGTTCACTAGTTTGATAGGCTAGTGGGAATACTGAAAGTATGTAATTGGATTGCGAAAATGGATTGATTTTTGATCAAGATAGATGGAATTAGTAACTACTCGAGTAATGGTGATGAGAGTATGAATATGAATGTTGAGGAGGTGATTACGAGTATGGAGAATGCGGTTATTGAGTGTTGCAAATGCGATTATGAGTGTTGATGATGTGAATGGTAATTTATGGATGAGGAGAGGTGATGTTCATGTATTTAGCTATGGCTATGCAAATGTGAGAAGTGAATGTAGTTTGCAAATTGGTTTATGTTATTTGCATTTGTGCATTCATGATGGAAGAGGCGACCCATGCCGATCACGGGCCTCTGTGTTCACACGTAGTGAACACGAAAGTCCTATTTCGTAGTCCCATTCATCGAGGTGAATGGGAGCGAGACAAGAAGAGTAGGCACCTTCCATCTACGGGATGGGAGGGACGTGAGGTGCACACCGACGGGTGGGCACTTTCGGCGATCTGAGACGTGCATGGAAATGAGCATTCATGTGCATTGCATCTTTAATAATGAGTGTTATGGTAAAAGGTGTGTCATATGGACGGTGATTATGGTAATTGGTGGTCGAGTCGTGGGCTCAACCCAAATAGGGGAAAATTGATTTGAATTGATGAATTAGTGCATTTCTTTTCTTTGCTTTGCTAGTTATATTGTATGAATATCGTGGAGTGAAATTTGAGTTTTTAACTCGAATAAAGTCGATGAAAATGGTTTGAGTGCATTACATGATTGTAGGAGTGTGATGGATTATGCAGAGTTTGTATTTTTCATGTCTGTGTGATGTATTATTCAGATTCTGTACTTTCCTATCTGTGTGATGTCTTATGCAGAGTTTGTATTTTTTCATGTCTGTGTGATGTATTATTCAGATTCTGTACTTTCCTATCTGTGTGATGTCTTATGCAAAGTTTGTATTTTTCATGTCTGTGTGATGTATTATTCAGATTCTGTACTTTCCTATCTGTGTGATGTCTTATGCAGATTTTGTATTTTTATGTCTGTGTGATGTGTATTCCAGCTTTGTACATAACTTAATGGCTCTTGTGGTGAATGGTAAGGTGTGGAGGTAACTCCCCCAAAATTGTGTAAATAAGTCGTGTGCCAAATTCCTCGTATATGTTTTGTTGGATGCATTGCATGGTAAGCTGATGGTGAATGGCAGCGGATGACCTTTGGGTTGAGGGTAAATTACAGGTTAAGAATGGATCGGTCGTGGATTAGCTCCATGTGGTCTATTGAGGTATGTGAAACCGTGAACTAGGAAGTTGATGAGGTAACCAATAGAGATTTCTTCTTTTTGTTATACTTGTTAATTTAGGATTCCAAATTATGGACATGTTTATGATTTACATATGTTAATTGTTATTGATATTTCTACTTTGTTGTACTTCTTGAGTCTTCGACTCACACTTGTTTGCTTTCTGCTCTAGGTACCTTGAAGTCGATTCAATGGGTTGGGAGTAGTAGCACGAACACTTGCAATCACCGTTATTCAATTAAATCATGCGTAGTGTCAAGTCTTAATTGTAATTGTAATTAATGTGATTGTAATTTATTGTTCATCGTGATGAAACTTATTAATTCTGTTGGGTGTGTGATTGATTAACTAAGGACCGCTAGAATGATATTATAACTCATCGCTATTCTTTTGTCTCACGAGTGGATGTCCATAGTTTTAGAGGAGGTGTTGCGAAATTTTGATAAATTTGGGAGTTGGTAGCATTCGGACTCTGTGGGGAGTCGGGTGTTACAGATTGGTATCGAGCGGGCTTCAGTCCGTAGTGTTTGAATATAGTGAGTAATTGTAGAATGAATTAAAAATTTTGCTGTGTGAAGGTAGAAACCTGGTCTAGGTTGAACTTTTAAATGTGGCCCTAGGGCAACAACCTTAAATCTTGATGTAGAATGGTTAATTAATTTAAAGCTTAACACACAGATGCACAATAGGTTGGGTTGGATAATCATTGCATTATGCTTAACCGCTTTATTTGAGCCTTGTTGATGAGTACTAAATGTGATGATTGTTATGTCTATTTCTTTTATGAAAGAGTTAAATGAGTTTTTGTGTTTAAGTGGTGCCAAAGGGTTTTCGGCCTTGCTCTTCTGGCCGTGTTAGGGCCATGGTGGTGGGTGTGGCCGGGTAAAGTCATCACCGATAGTTAGAAACCCTTGTAGGGGATGTTGTTGCTTATTGTGTTATATTGGAGAAAGTTGATTCCTTTTGTCTTCGTTGGTTGGATACAAAAGGGACGACTAGTGGTGAATCTTTTCGGATTGATATTTCTACCGCTTTGGACTTTCGGTTTGGTTGGTGATTTTGCGGACAAAAGCCGATATTGTTTCGTGTTTGTCGTTCTTCGAGTTTAAATGAACTTATTGAAGTGTTAAGATTTGACTGATGTTTATTGGTGTTTATTGGTGTTTATTCGTGCTTGAGAGTTGTTGTTCAACTCAAGGTTGCAGTCACCCCCTATTGTTTCAAGGGTGGGTGCTGTGTTCAAAGCCTTAAGTCCTTGATGAGTAGTTAGAGCTTGGAGTGCGTATTTAAATTTTGTCTTCCTTGATCTTCTTGAATTTAAGGCAAAGAAGAGAGAGTTTTGTGTTGCCCCTTTTATGCTGCTTTGTGGAGAAAGACGTGGATTTCTTCGTGTGATCGTTCTCTGGGTTGAAGCTTTGGATTTGGGGCTTTAAAGGAAAAGTGTTATTCAATCGATTCGTTTTTCCTTTCCGTGAATTGATTGGTGTAACTCCTTTCCTTCGTGGAATTTTGGAGTTTGTTAATCGGTTTGGAGTTTTGTTGAATGTCATGGCTTGAGCCCTGTCATTTTCTAAGTCTTTTAAGTGTCGAGCTTCTTTGGAAGTTTTCGTTGGCTTTACCGGAAAGAAAATTTTGGTAGTTAGAGTATTTTGTGGGTCAGGATGATCCATGGTTATACATGGAGAGCTAGAAGTGATGATTGCGTAAGGTTATAACTGATTGTGTCAAAGAAGTAATAACAAGTTTGGTTGAGGAACTTGTTAATTAAGTGATGTTGGCTAGTGAAGTGGTCTCTGTTGGGAATGAGTTTTCTTTTCTCTTTAAGAGATTGTGTGTTGATTGTGGGTTCGGATGTCGGGTGTGAGAATCGATTTCCTCTTCCCAAGTATTGATTTTGGTGTTATATGCAGTTTTGCTTTGATGATAGCAAGTTAAGTTGTTTTTGGTTATGGAGAGCTTCTGTTAAAGGGTTGCGCGGAGTCTCTTTTATCTTGAGTACTCCCCGATGCAAATTTGATTGCATTGATTTGAAAATGATAAAAGTGGTTCTTGAGATGTTCGAGATTTGAACTTGCCTTTGCGATTTGGCTTAGGAAAGGAAATAGAGCGATCATGGGTTTTTGTTGAACTTTCTCCAAGGTAATGTATGTGGTTTATTGGTTTAATGGGAATTGTATCTCTTCTGCATTTTAGCTGGAGTTAAAGATTATGACTGTTCGTGGTATCGCGTTGAGTATAGTAAAGATTTATACTCTTGGGTTTGATTATGTGAGTGAAAGATTGTGAGGGCGAGACCCTCACAAGAAAAGAACTAAGTGTAGTTTAGTGTTGATTTGCGATCCTAGCATGAGCTAAGCGTTGATCTCAAGCAGTTTAAAGGTGGAATATGATGGAGCCTTGTGATGTCGATTCAAATTCTTTTGGGTGGAATCACTCGCTAAATGCTTTATTTCCGTAAGTTTGTCGGAACCCTCGGGTTCTGGGGTTGGATTCAATGTTTGGTCAATCTGAAATGGCGGGATCAGTTATGAACCTTTCCTTCGAGTGGTTGTCTCCTGCGTGAGACATGCATGAAAGAAGATCAAGTATGATTTTATATTGCGAGAGAATAGAGTGTTGTGACTCGTGTTTTTCCTGTCATCACGAGTTGGTTGATCTGTGGTATGGAGTCTTAAAGCGGTAATTTAAGTTGGGTGAGTGAAATTGACTAGAGAAATGAGAAATTGAGTTTGGGAGTTAGTATTATGATCTTCCGGGAAGAATCGTTGGTTGATTGGAGATTGTGTGTTGAAACATTAAAGAAGAGTTGTCGGTTTAGGGTTAGTCTTTGAGTAAGACCTGGTTGTCGGGTCTTGTGCCATGCCAATTTAAGGAGGTAAAGTGAGTGTTGATTCAAAAAAAAGAGGGATGGAATGAGTTAAGTTACTTGCTTCTTTTTATTGGGAAGAGAAGTGGATTTACTTTTGGAGTTCCTCTTGCGTAAGAAGTACTCGGATTTGTTATTTCGGGTATCCTTGTTGTGTATTTTGTTTCCGTTGTTATTGTTGGTGTTCTTGTTGAGGTCAGAATTCGAGGTCGAATTCTGTTAAAGGGGGGAAGAGTGTAATACTGCAGATCATTTTTTTTCAGGGTTTAATGGCCAGAATTGTTTTGTTTCCTAAAATTTAAGGATTTATTCGGAAGGGTGTTTTCTCCGTGCCATTTAGTTTTTCGGCAGGTTGTCTATCCTGATAATTGTCTTTTCGCGCCAAGATTAAATTATTTGGTTCGCGCTATTGGTTAAAGTTGGCATTTGGTTTTCATTTTATTGAGAGGCTTCATTTCTTTTGTTCCCAAACCCTGTTGATTTGTGGCATCCAGTTGTTGGAGTTTTATTACAGGAAAGGAAACAAGAGATGAAACCCTAGCCCTTATATTTTTTTTCTTTCCTTTCCTGCCCCTGCATTTCCCCCACTCCCAGCCGCATGTTTGCCTGTTCCCCAGCCGAGTCCTGCGCAGCCATTTCTTCCCCCCGACTCCAGCCTTGTCGCCTCTTCCCTGGTGCCTTGCCTCCCTGCGCCTTCTCTCCAGGCCGGCGACAACTGCAGCAGGGGAGCTGGAGGCGGCAGGGCTTGATCCAAAGAAGAAGAAGCTTGCAGATCAGCAGCAGAAGAAATGGCGGGCTTGTGGCTGCTCCGGCCTTACTCTGGCGCTGCTCCGGCGACCACTCCCCCAGAGCCGGCGAGCTCCTTTCCCCCCTCTTGTGGCAGCTCTTCCTCGCCTCCCTTCTTCCTCCATGAGAAGGATTGAGGTAAAAACCCTAGGTCTTTGGGGGTGAAATTGCTTGCATGCAAGGTGTTTGTGTTATTGCTTAGCTAGGATTCATGATTTTAAGATGTTGGAGGTTGGGGAAATGGAGAAACTAGAGTGAATAAGAATGTTCTGTTCGGACAGATTTTCGTCCTTGGTTAGAGCTGCTAATGGAAAATTCTACAAGCATTTCCTGGGGGTTTGGTTATAACGAATCTTGTATATAATTGAATTACCTTTCAATAGAGACCGACATCTCTAAATTCCGTTCAGCGGTTTGGAAGTTATGACTATTTTAGCGGGTGCTGTCCAATTCTTGTCGCGATTGGTATAGTCTGTGTTCATCTTCGATCTGGGAGCTGCGGGTGTGTTGGCTGAGTGCATGGTTATATTATTCGTGTAGATCATTCCCTTGCAGTCGTTTCGAGTATAAGAACGCGAAAATCCGTTGAGCCAATCAATAGTTACGCTTATTTGGAAGTTTTGTCCCGGTTGGGAATTTGCAGCGAGCTCAGTTTTTCGGTTGAATTTTAGGGTATGATTTTGGGGGCCTTCATGGCATCTCTCGCGTGAGTAGCTGCGAGGTAGTTGTAGGTTGGCCTCTTATAGTTAATTAAGGTTAAAGAACCCCATTTTTGGTTGGACCAATTAGGAGTTAAGCTAGTTATAGCGCTTGCTGTCCGGAATTTCCACCCGCAGTTTTTGGGGGCTGTTTTATGCTAAGGGGTAGCAGTGTTGCATGTGTTATTGTTGTAACCATCTAGAATGGGAAAGTTGAGGTTGCCCATGTTATTTCAGGAGGAGTAGCCGAGGGAGGCGCCAACTTCTCGATATTCCCATTCTTCCCGCGGTTAAAGGCAAGTGCAACCCGTATATCCCTTATAGGGTGTTTAGTTCTTTGCTTGTGTTATGTATATGCATACCCTATGGTTGCATTCGTGTTTATAAGCATGTCTAGTAAGCTAATTATCTTTTGATAAAAGGGGTAAGTAATCTGATACAAGTGTATCGTTGTTTGAACGTGTTATGATTTGTTTGATGAATTGTATATGCCTTGCCGTCATGAAATTTTGTCGCATCTCTGGATTGAATGCTATGAGCGCTGCTTAATGAATTCGCCTAGATGCCGTGATGACGTCTTGCTAAATCTTACTTTCATATTTACGCTCACTAGTTTGATAGGCTAGTGGGAATACTGAAAGTATGTAATTGGATTGTAAAATGGATTGATTTTTGATCAAGATAGATGGAATTAGTAATTACTCGAGTAATGGTGATGAGAGTATGAATATGAATGTTGAGGAGGTGATTACGAGTATGGAGAATGCGGTTATTGAGTGTTGCAAATGCGATTATGAGTGTTGATGATGTGAATGGTAATTTATGGATGTGAGGAGAGGCTGATGTTCATGTATTTAGCTATGGCTATGCAAATGTGAGAAGTGAATGTAGTTTGCAAATTGGTTTATGTTATTTGCATTTGTGCATTCATGATGGAAGAGGCGACCCATGCTGATGCGGGCCTCTGTGTTCACACGTAGTGAACACGAAAGTCCTACCTCGTAGTCCCATTCATCGAGGTGAATGGGAGCGAGACAGTAAGAGTAGGCACCTTCCATCTACGGGATGGGAGGGACGTGAGGGTGCACACCGACGGGTGGGCACTCGGCAGTACCGGTACGTGCATGGAAATGAGCATTCATGTGCATTGCATCTTTAATAATGAGTGTTATGGTAAAAGGTGTGTCATATGGACGGTGATTATGGTAATTGGTGGTCGAGTCGTGGGCTCAACCCAAATAGGGGAAAATTGATTTGAATTGATGAATTAGTGCATTTCTTTTCTTTGCTTTGCTAGTTATATTGTATGAATATCGTGGAGTGAAATTTGAGTTTTTAACTCGAATAAAGTCGATGAAAATGGTTTGAGTGCATTACATGATTGTAGGAGTGTGATGGATTATGCAGAGTTTGTATTTTTCATGTCTGTGTGATGTATTATTCAGATTCTCAGACTTTCCTATCGTGTGATGTCTTATGCGAGTTTGTATTTTTCATGTCTGTGTGATGTATTATTCAGATTCTGTACTTTCCTATCTGTGTGATGTCTTATGCAAAGTTTGTATTTTTCATGTCTGTGTGATGTATTATTCAGATTCTGTACTTTCCTATCTGTGTGATGTCTTATGCAGATTTTGTATTTTTATGTCTGTGTGATGTGTATTCCAGCTTTGTACATAACTTAATGGCTCTTGTGGTGAATGGTAAGGTGTGGAGGTAACTCCCCAAAATTGTGTAAATAAGTCGTGTGCCAAATTCTCAGATATGTTTTGTTGGATGCATTGCATGGTAAGTCGATGGTGAATGGCGCGGATGACCTTTGGGTTGAGGGTAAATTACAGGTTAAGAATGGATCGGGTCGTGGATTCGCTCCATGTGGTCTATTGAGGTATGTGAACCGTGAACTAGGAAGTTGATGAGGTAACCAATAGAGATTTCTTCTTTTTGTTATACTTGTTAATTTAGGATTCCAAATTATGGACATGTTTATGATTTACATATGTTAATTGTTATTGATATTTCTACTTTGTTGTACTTCTTTAGTCTTCGACTCACACTTGTTTGCTTTCTCGTTCTAGGTACCTTGAAGTCGATTCAATGGGTTGGGAGTAGTAGCACGAACACTACCGCAATCACCGTTATTCAATTAAATCATGCGTAGTGTCAAGTCTTAATTGTAATTGTAATTAATGTGATTGTAATTTATTGTTCATCGTGATGAAACTTATTAATTTCTGTTGGGTGTGTGATTGATTAACTAAGGACCCGCTAGAATGATATTATAACTCTTGCTATTCTTTTGTCTCCTGAGTGGATGTCCATAGTTTTAGAGGAGGTGCTGCCGAAATTTTCGGTAAATTTGGGAGTTGGTAGCATTCCGGACTCCGTGGGGAGTCGGGGTGTTACACATGGGTCACAGGGGGAGCCTTGCAGATGACGACAGCTTGGTGATGGCACCAGGAGTGCAAGAGGCTGGTCAAAGGATTGTACAAGCTATCGAGCAGTCTCAGGCAGGTTCGTTGGTGACAGACAGGGAGAATGACGAGCTAACACATGCCCTTCAAAACCCTGAGCACCCGGGACGGACACGAGGTATGGGCAAGCTAACACCATGGAAGTACGGTTTCGCCAAGGATGCGCATACGTACAGGAGCTGACATAGAAGCAAAACAAGAGAATCATATAAAATGTACCAATTGGAACAAGAGCTTAGAGCAACCCAGGCTAGCATTGGCGACATAGTTGCGCAACAAGTACAAATTGCCCTCAGCAAGATTCAAGGACTAGGTTCGAGCAATCAACCGGACGCCGTGATCAGCCCCTCCGCACGGCGAAGTAGCTGTGCGTCCACCGGGGCTCCTGAAGCGGATAACTTGCTGGACCGTTATCCCATGGATGACATAAGGGTTCGCCGCCAGTGTGAGCTACACGTTGATGCGCGTAACCTCTCCATCAAGGTGGTTTATGGCATGGCATTTCCGGTGGAGCCGGGCCAGACGTTCCACTGCAACGAGATACCCTCGGGTTACTCGAAGGTCGTGGTGGAGGAGGTGCTGAGCGGATTTGAAGAACTTCACCTCGATATTGCTGGAGGCGACGAGGTGACCAAGCTTGGACAGGCCCTCCACAATATTATCCTCTGGCGCAAACGGTACATCATATTTTCAGGTGGTGTGGAGGCGTCATCTCCACAACGGCAACCCACGCCTCCACCAACGTCACCTCCATGCAATGCCTCACTGGCAAAACAGAGCATGCCTCCTCCACCACCCGCTCCACGCAGAAGCCCTACTCCACCACCAGCATCTCAAACAAAAAAGAACCCCCCAGGAAAACCACGCCTCCACCATCTCCTCCGAGGAAGAAGCTCGATACCAAAAGGACTCCTCCACCCGCTCCCAAGAAGGCGGGTGATAAAGGAACCTCCAAAGACGGCATATGATAGGACCAAGGAGGAGAATGATGTGGTCATCAAAGCAGAATTGGCTGCACACTTCACAAAAAAGAAGCTAGAGCCAAAGGTACCAATTGATCCAAAAGCTACGGAACACTTCACGACATGTCGTGCAAAGCCACTGCCTGTGCCGTCCAACTATGAACGGATAATAATAAAGGCTACACGAAAGAATAAACGTGATCAAGCGGCGGCGGCGACAACAAAGAAGAGAGACCAAGATCAGCAGCAACAAGATTAGGAGAACCTCAAGAGATTTATGAAGGAAGCAAGACTCAGTTCCACAGCTGCAGCTCTTGGATTAACAGATGATCTCCCAATGGCAGAAGTCAGATGGCAATATAAGTTGGGTCGGGAGCTGATTGACCCTAATGAGATAAAGGATCTGCCAACCAAGATATGGCAATTTCATGAATGGTACATGACAGAGTCCGCTCAAGGAAGAATAATGTTCCTCCTCTGTATCACACAAGAAGATTTTTATCGTGGGGACAATAGCATATGGCTCGAATTCGAAGACTTGTACCATTTGTACCATGGCGACGCCATCAACGTGTCTCTCATGAGCTGCTGGTGCCTGTAAGTGTCAAGCTCATACCTTTACCGTGTGCTTCCTCGTACCATAAAATTGCAACTCTAATAACTTATCCCTTTCTATGTAGAATGGAGATACAACGATGTAGAAAATAGAATATCTTCAATGTGGGCTTCATCGACCCAGAGATTGTTAACAAGTTTGTCTTTGGATGCAACCCAAAGGCTATTAAGGATTACATTCTAGATGCATTCTTGGGACAGCACTACAAACCGTACATACTTCTGCCCTTCAACTTCGAGTACATATATATACAACCTCTCGTTCTTATCTTTTCTAAGGCATTGATAATACTACTAGCTAGTTACAATATGTTGCAATACATGAATAGGTTTCACTGGATCCTTCTTGTCATCAAGCTTGATAGTAGCCAGATCATTGTTCAAGACTCAAGAAGGAATCCGGTGGAAAAATATCAATATATCATTGACATCCTAAACAGTATATAGCACATATATATATGATAGTTTCCTTATTATATTGAAATACCTTGCTAATTCGAACTCTGATAATTACTATTCATAATAACGCATTACACAGGATATTTGCAAGGTTCTGAAAGAAGCAACAAGGAGCTTTCGAGAACGAATTTCATGTCCAAATAAGCACTCGAGTATGTATTAAAGGATATTAATATGTTGTAACAGTTTTTCATCCCAATAATTGTTTTCTTTTCAAATTTCATCGCAGGTTCTACAACAGACGGCTGGAAACAACTTATGTGGCTATTATGTGTGCCACTATATACAAAATATTAGCCACGGCGATGTGCCGACAAGCAACACCGAGGTAGTGTGCACATGTCAATTTCTTAGTACTTACACTTTAATTACATGTCCAGAGATTTATTTATTTCCCGCTTTGTCTGCCCAACATCGATGTGCAAGGCGTGATCCCGCCGCACCGGGTTACAGCAATCCAAGAATAACTCATCGGCTTTATTGTCGACGAGATTATATCCACCAAAGGCGAGTTCCACACAAAGGGTTAGAGAGATTGTCCTTCTATAAGGACAGGTGAACTGACAATATCAACGTCGACCAAGAACATAAAGAGCGACGCACACAAGAAATGAGCTCAAGATTCGCCATTTTATTCTTTAAAACTTGTAAAAGTTGCTTCTGTGTACTCATAATTATTTCATGTGTACATCAACTTGTCCATTTTTTAGTCTATTAACTTTGTACTTTTGTGTAAATGAACCTATAATTATCTGAATGAGTACACATGAATAATATATATTTAATTGTGTCAAAAAAACTCTTGTAGTTCTATTTATTTTTATTGTCAAAATCCATATCGAAAACCCCTCTCAAAACATAGTTTATATTGAATATAATCAAAACACTACGCTATCAGCCTCTTCACAAGTGGTTGGTAACTCCAACCGCTTGTGGAGAGAGCACACGTGGCACCTCCTTATCGTTGGCTAACAACCTCTCCTCAAGCGGTTGGTAACACCAACCGCTTCTGGAGGGCCCCCAGGTGTCGAGCCTGGCTGGACACCTTCCCAACCGCTTGTGGCGTCGAACCACAAGCGGTTGGGGGAACCGCGAGTGATACCCGAAGGGGTATCACTCGTGGTTGCTTACAAGCGGTTCTAAAACCGCTTCTGAAAGCGGTTTCGAACAGCTTGTGGATGCCCAATCCGCAGTAGTGAATACCGATTTAGCCAGACCCTTCATAAAGCTTAATTTGATTGAAGTCGAATCTTACATGTCTAGGACTCACCTAGTTGTCGATCAGTTATTGAAATCGCAGATAATTGGTTTAATTAGTGAACTTCTAAACAGACACTCAATAATAAAAACCATTTTTTAATTTAATATATATTCAAAACTAATGGGAATTCCTTAAAAAACAATGGAAAATATCATGCATTCAAAAATAGCCCAAACACACAATTCATATCTTATATTAACATGTCTACCAAAACACAGCAAAGTACATCCAAACACGATTGAGAAAAAAATCTGTTACCCCATTGAATTGTATCCATTTTGCAAAAATAAAATAAAACCCTACTTAGCAACCTTACCGGAAAAGGTACCACCACTACAATACATATAATATAGATATACTAGTTTAGTGCACGTACGTTGCTACGGAAAATAAAATTGATAACAAAACATAAAGGTCAAGCAATAAAAAATTTTCTACAAGATCAAATATCTATTTCTCCTTATTACAAAAGTTTTTATAGTTTCTCCTCCGACATGAATAAAAATCAAATATATTGTACATAGTACATAAGGCATTCATAATATTAGAACATATTTAGAAATGATATTCTTAGTATACGTTCCGGAAGATCTGAAAATAAACAGTTACATTACAGCATAACTTAGATATCATTTTTGATCAAATCTTGTCTACGATGTGAGTACTTATATGTAGACAATGCTTTTTATGATTTTCTATGAGTTTTCTTAGACTTCCGGCCCGTGTCTTTCTCCTTGTTTGCGACAGCAAGTATCTTGATATTACTTTTGGCGGTGACTCTAGATAGCGTAACATACAGTTGCCCATGAGAGAAAACGGGTTTAGAGAGGTAGACACCAACATTTGGGATGGTTACCAGTGAATTTATGATACTTACATGATTAATGTATTTGGACGGAAGAAAAAAATGCTGCAAGTTTGATAGAATTTTCTGTTTAATTTTTCTATGTGAAAACTGAGACTATGGAGGAGCCCTTTGTACTATTTGGATATTATTATAAGCATGTTTCCCTAAGATCTAATTAGGATAGGCAAATTCTCAGTTTAGCCTTAGCTTTAATTATGAATGTGTTGATGCCTCAATGGCTACCCACCAAATCTAATCTTGAGATATGAAATTAGATAAAAGAAAATTGAGCTGTGGATGTATCTGAGATTGGTTGAAACTATTTATGATTTTTTTGGAGGATATGTATGATTTTAGTTTACATGTACACACGCGCATGTGATGAATTTTCAAATTATCCAATTATGAAATAGGTTTAACAGTTTGCTTTGACTAGTAACGTTCTGTCTTAGTACAAATTGTAGGTTATTCAGGTCAATTATGGTAAGTTGATTTCAATAGAAGACTTTTTCAAGTCAAGTACGTTATGGTTAAGCTAACATAAATTATTAACCTGAATCTTATCAACTACCCCCTTTCTTTATCTACAGTATTTGACGGCATGGGAAACATAATTTGCATCACAAGCTATAATATGTTTAATCTGTGTTATAATACGTTGGTTCAAGTTCATTACCATGGGTTCAATATTTCTATAGTTTTTTTGGGACATAGTTCAATCAGCATCAGGATCCCTGACAAAATTAGCATGGGTTAACAAACTAAAAATTACTGGAGATAGTTGCTTGAATTATGGACAATTTGGCCAAGGTGTTAGCTATACCTAATCTGTTTTCCATTTTTTTTAAAAAAAATTAAGTCATATTGAGTTGATAGTGATCCATAGCAAATTAGCAACTATGCTACGATATAAATAGATAGCAACATGTACATAATAATAATAATTTTTGGCACAACAATTTAACATTATTGGGCGATTGTGATGAGGGACGACAATTTAACACTAATGGGCAAAAACCGACTATGATAGCACCTCCTCATCACTGTTTAATGACTTTGTATTGTCACCAAAGCCAACTATGATGATGAAAATGAACCGATTGTAATGTATATTCCTGTAGTAGTGAATGTCCTTTGACTCTTGGCTCTGAAAGGTCCCCTACTCTTTCTGCTGGCTTACCTCCTCCTGCAAGAAGCGAATATAAATTAGTGCTAAAATACAATAGGAAAGGTCAACTGCAATATACTAAGTTAGATGTCTTATGATGGTGGAGACGATCCGCACGATGTAGCCTGCCAAATTAACAAGGGCCAAGAAATTATTTATAGTGCAAAATATCATAGCTAACAAGGCAAAATTCTCTCTTTTATACACATCCCACGTTGCAACCCCCTCGTTCAACAATTTTACCAAATCCTCAATCAGTGATGCTAGGTATACATCAATATCATTTCTCGGCTATTTGGGTTCTGAGATTAGTAACGATATCATGATATACTTCCGCCTCACGCACAACCAAGGAGGTTGATTGTAGATACACAATAGAACTGACCAAGTGTTGTGACGACTGCTCATGTTATCAAATGAATTTATTCCACTGGTACTCAATCCAAATCTTATATTCCTCATCTTAACAGAAACTTCTCATATTTTCAATCAATGTTTCTCCATTGAGCTGAATCAGCGGGGTGTCTTAGCTTGCCATCTTCCTTTCGAGATTTATAATACCAACGCAACAATTTTTCTTATTTAGGATTTGCAAACAACTGCTCCAAATAGTGAATGATGGGTAAATACCACAATACCTTGGTTGATGCCGCTTTGTTCACCTATTCACTGTCGTTAGCTTGGCTCTTATGCTTCTTTCATTACGCTTCTCCTTTTGGTTGTACTGGGATACACCACAAACTAGACAAACATGCAATTTCTAATGCACATTGCGGTACAATATGCAATCATTCAGATATGCATGTATCCTTTCTATTTCCATTCCCATAGGATATAGTAGCTTCCTCGCTTTATAAATGCTTGTTGAAAACTCATTTCCCTTTGGAAGCACATCCGATAGAAAAACGAAAAGTGCATTGAAACTTATATCTATCCAATAGTGTTTTGCCTTCAGTTCGAACAATCATATTTTGCTTTGCAACTCGAAAACAATGGTTTGGCATCATCTCGCATCAAGCTTTTAAATTTTTCAAGCTCTCTTTCCGTGCAATTTCCCTCCACACCTCACAACATTTGCTCTAAATTATCCTTCTAAAACATATCACACTCAACTTATGATCGGGTTCCAACATGTCTTCGTTGCATACCAGACAATTATTACTTGTCTCTCCATGATGGATCCAACACGTGTAATTCCTCATAAAGTCATATCGAATCAAGTGGTCTTCAATTTGAGCTGAGTTGATAAATCTCCTAAGATTGGCGCAATTAAAGTAAGAACAATATATGAAATTTATACACCTCTTCACCATGTCTTCTTCTGCAATTTTTTGAACTCATTAACACCTCTCTGAAATTTAGCACTCACACTGCTTTTCTGATACATCCATTCTTCATGGTCCATCTACAATTAAACTATGCATGATGAATTAAGAAAAAAATAGAGCGACAACTAGCTATTTCAAATATTGGAACATTATTTAATTACCTGTCGGGACCCGAATCAGAATCGACCTTCAGGTATTCTCGTGACTAGTCCAGGATCATGCTAGTGCACACAGGCTAAACAGGGTTAAAGTACCACAATCATATACATCGGAATAATAATAAAGTACTTAACAATAATAATAAACTATTGTATGACCTTATGGTCTCCTTACAAAGTTTCGCCACGCAGGGCTTGTAATTAACAAAAGTACAACAAGTTCAATAGCGGAAGCAAAAGTAAGTCGATGAACCCCTTGCATTGCCACAGGCAACTGACGAGGCTCAACCCTAATTCTCTGGACCTTCGTTGAATTCTTCCTCCCAAGCTGGTGTAGCTTCTTGTTCTGAGGTTTTGTTGAGGCAAGAGTGAGTATACAACATACTCAGCAAGTCATGCACAAATGCAGTTCTATTACTACATGCATGGCTTATTCCAAAGGAAAGGCTTAAGTGGTTATTTTGCATGAAGCAGCATTTTTAAACAGATAATCTTAGTTAGATTCAAAAGCAATAAAACAATATTAGAAAAATAATAAGTTCTCAATTCTTTTTCAGAAAATTGGCACACAACCCTAAGTTCAAGTTATCTGCTCTTGGCACACAGCCACTAATCCCACATTTTATTTCAAAAATCTAACCCTTGACTGTAATTCCCGAGTAATGTCCAATACCGCGGACATGGCTATTCGAATAGATTTAACACACACTCTACAGAGGTAGTACACTTTACCCACAAGATACAGTCGCTCACCACACAGGTGATTGATCGTAACAAAGTTTTTCAGAAACTTCCATCCAAACCTATGAACCTCTCCGGTATTGCCTTCACTACTGCTTTCCTCACACAGAGCCGAAGGGTAGGAACAACAGATACCGTTGGATGGGTACCAAGCTGAAGCACAGGTACGCTCCCCCACACAGTTACCCCAATGCAACTGTCACCCCGAGATATCAAAGGTAAGATATTAGAGTCCTACTAGACTAGGTCTGTCCCATTCTAGACTTGCGGTTGTACGAATGACTCAGTTCAAAGGCTCGCAAGATGAAGTCCTTAGCTGTCTAGGGCAAGACATCCTCCTCATAGATCCCAGCACATAGCCCTTACATTACTCAATTCATCCCGTTGCCACACAGGCCCACCTGGCATGTCGGGATCCGAATATGCAAATCCGAACCCTCTGTGTATACTGCACTAGTCCAGGATCACGCTAGTGTACACAGGCTCAACATTAGTGAATATCACAATCATACATAGCGGAAATAAGATAAAAGACATAACATACTAAATATTACTAGTTGAATGACCTCATGGTCAACTTACTTAACAATGCCTCACAAGGTGAACAACAAATTGAACTGCAATGAAATGAAGATGTAGATAACCCTCAAGATACCACAGTAACCGACAAGGCTCGCACCCTAAACATTCGTCTCTTCATGATACACCTTCTTCAGCACTGGTGATATTGTTGTAGGCAAGGGTGAGTACATAAAGCACTCAACAAGTTGTGCACAGAATGCAATTCTATCATAACTATATGCAATGCTTATTCCAAAGGAAGGCCAAGAGGTTCATTTGCACCATTTTTAAACAAGTACAGTATATAGATTGAAAAGACAGTAAAAAACAAATATCAGTAATAGATAGATTCAGCATTTCTCAAGTAAACCAAGTTTCCAATCCTGAGTCAAGATTCAACCTTCCATGGCAACCTGCCATTCATCCCAAGTTTTATTTTGCAAAAGTCTAAACCCTTGACTGTAATCCCCGAGCTTTGCTCAATACCGTGAGCACGGCTACTCGAATAGTTTGTACACTCTACAGAGGTTATGCACTTTACCCACATGACATGATAATCTCTTTGTGCCTGGCCATTAGCACACTTCCTTTGGTATGCCGGCAGAGAATCATGACAAAGCCTTTACAATGCATCATCTTAACCTAGTACTACCCGCTGAGTTTTCAACACTGGTGGGACTAGTTACCACATCCAGGGCCCCCCTCTTGCGCCATGTGAGCCACCCCGAGCATGGACTGGTTACCACCACCCGGGTCTCACGCCACCACGATAGTACTAAAGCTAAGACTTTGCAAATTAGTCACTAGGTCGCCCCATAATGTATATGTGGTTGCATGATTAACTCAGGTCAAAGGCTTGCAAGGTGTCCTTAGGGTTGATCAAAGCAAGACATACACATACCCTCTGCCCATCGGGCCCACCCTGGCATACTGCCCTTGCCACTTGCACCGATCTAAAATCATAACCACCCCAGCTTGATTACCAAGCACCACGTACATCAACAATTCAATATCGCTATGTGACATCCATTGCCACCACAACTCAATCTCATCGTGTGACCACACATGACACACAAATTCATAACATTGTTCCATATTCCATTAGTCAAGATTATTTATCAAAGATTCAAGTACATGTGATGACGTGGCATGGCTAAGCATTTCTATTCCGGTCTAACCATCCATGTTGATTTCAGTATTAACCAACTATAATGAACCAACCTAAGGTGACAAGTGGATTATGTCATACAAATAGCAAGGTAGGGTGTAATTCAAAGGGTACATTAACTAATCCCAAAGTTAAGTTAAAATCAATTGTACACATAAAATATCATGCAATAAAGTAAATCAAAATAGCAATTTTGCAAACATGGGTGCAACATGATCAAAGCACAACTTGCCTTGCTTAAGCTCCTGGTCTTGGTCTAAAGATTGTTCCCGGGTTGCAAATTCCTCTTCCGAAGCCTCGCACAATTCAACGTCTACGCGAATCGAGAAGAAATAGCAAATAAACACCAAAACCAAAGAACAAATAAACTCAAAAATTCAAATAAAAATCACCATTGAATAGATCTCAATTTTACAAATTTTTAGGAATTTGAATCACCTCAATCGGAGTTCATATGCAAAAGTTATAGCACTTTAAAGTTTTAAATTCCTGAAAAATCCCAAAAATCATAAATTCCGAATTTATCGAATTATTTTTATAAAGAAAAATGTGAATTTCCCGCCCCGAGCTGTACGGACGACACGTGGCAAGATCTGGGCCATCTAAAACCAATCCGATGGCTACTGTTAAATCGGTGACGTGGCTAAGTACCCACCATTAGATCTAAATCTGACGATCAAGATTAACCCAAGGGTTTTACTGTGCACTTAATGACGTAGCCCAACCGTGACCCTACGATCTTAATCCAACGGCTACAGCTTACCCGTGTGGTTTATCGCTCACATAAATGACGCGCTCGAATCTAACCGCCCATCTAAGATCCTACTGCCACGCTTTTAATCGGACGCTTACTGCTCAAGTGTTGCGGTTTAATCACAGCGCTCCAATGCGGATCCGACGGCTGACAAAGCTCCCGGTTGGCAATGAACACCCGGCGGCCTGAATCCACCAGAGCTGGGGACGAAGACCTCGGCGGTAATGATTCGGTGCACTCCGGCGACGAAGAAGCGGTGAACCTGACGCGGTGCAATGCGAGAAACTCAGATCCGGGCTTGAGTCGTCGGAAGAATCTCCGGTGACGACGAAAACTCGGCGAAACCTTCTCGAATACTCCGGTGAACTCTCGCGGCTTCCTTGGTGCGTCTCTGACAACGATGCAATGGCGAAAAGGTGCGGTGGCTTGTGGGGATCATCGGGAAGGGGATCCATGGCCTTAAATACCCGCGGTGGCTCGGGATTTTGGAAAGTCCTCCTGACACGGCGGCGGCGGCAAGAAAGAACCGGACTCGAAGTTCGTGGCCGAGACGACAACCTCGATCGCACGATCTGAATCCGACGGCTCCGATAGATCGAGGAATCCCAACCAGAAGATTCAATGGTGACCACACGATGACAATCTAACGGTGGTGTGGTGTTAGGGTTTACTTAATTGACGTGGCGTGATATGGACCCTTGATCCCGATCCAACGGTCGCTTAACCCACCCGATTTATCGTTTCTGCCACAAAGAATGGGCGCGCCTATTATCGCTCATGGGAATTTTCGGATTTTCTCTTTTTAAAATAATTCAGGATATTCATTTGATTTATTTAAAGCAATAAAACTACTCTAAAAATTCTAAGAAAATTCTCAAAAATACTTTGAGACATTCGGAATTTAAATAAAATATTTTTGGTAAAACTTTATTTTTAACTTTTCTTTTTATAATTATTTCTTAACAAAAGGCCTTATGTTTTTAATTCAAAATAATTCAAATAAATCTCAGAAAATCCAATTAAATCCAGAAAATTCACAAAAACCATAAATTACAATAAAATAATATTTAATAATTAAAAACTCAAAAATTGGGATGTTACATGGCACGAAGCCATCTTGCCACTTGCCCCGGTCCAAATCATTTTCACCCCGGTTCACTATTGTGCAACACATGTCGATGCTCACTTCATTGTACATGTAGAACCACACAGGTTACTACACTCCAAATTCATTACATGACATCATCACGTTATTCCAAAATACGTTCCATAATTGTTTAGTCAATATTCTTTTGCAATTTAAAAGTCATTTAGCGCATACATGCATCTAATTACGATCTAGCCTCCCGTGTTGGCATCATAATAGTATCCAACTCATTTTAATACTTAGGGTGTCAAGGATTTCAGGGCATACAATTAATATTAACAAGGTGGCATAAACAAGATAGGTGTATTAACTACCTTCCCAAATTAGTCAATGTCCTTTTTAATTAACATAGCATGCATATTTTGAATCGAAGTACATTTTAAAATCTAGGAGCAAAATGGTCAAAGCATGACTTGCCTCCGAAAAGTAGTTGATCCTGATCCGAAGCCTGAGATGGGTCTTCGAACTCTTCCCCGACGGCATCTGGCAACTCGGCGTCTAATCGTAATAAGCACATATACAATAAATACACTAAACAGATAGCAAGATCAACTCTAAAAATAAAATAAAATTCACCAATAAATAGTTCACATTTTTACAAATTTTTAGGAATTGGAATCACCCAAATCGGAGTTAAGACGCAAAAGTTATAGCGACTACAAGTTTGAAAATTCAAAATAAAAGAAAAACCTTAATTAAACCATTTATTTTCCTTCTGGAAAATCTGGTAAATTCTTCGGCCGACACGTGGCAGCACCAGAGCTAGCCACGTCGCCTTGGGTCTATGGACCCAGCTCATGGCTTGGTCGGCTTACGGTGGACCTGGTCCACCCGCACAGTGCGGCTGCCATGCGGGCCCTACAGCACAGTACGACCCGCAACCCCAACACCGACACGCAATGCAGCGTGATTGGGTTTACGCGCACGAATCCTAGCCATTGGATTCAAATCCAATGGTCGGTCTTACCCCGAGACCCCCAACGAATCCCGAGCCAGCACGTGGCATTACCCCAGCCGTCCGTTTGAATTCAACGGTCGGATTTGACTCGGGCGACCGCTGCGACGCTTTAATTTTTGTGTGAACACGTGGCATGATCACTACCGTGCGCTAGAATCGACGGCTGAGACCCGGTTGCAAGCGCGTGGACGCATCCGAGCCATCCACAAACGATCCAACGGCTGCTAGCGCACGGCCCTAGCATCTAGGGCACACGTGGGCAAATCCCGCTACGGCACGTGGCTCGGATCTAAGTGCTACACTTTGGATCGAACGGCTAATAGCACTTCCAGTCTACACGGGCTATCGTTAACCACACGATCTCCCTTCTACGGTCTAGATCTAAAGCTACTGGAAAGGCGCTACGTGGGCTCACCGGAGCGGCTTGATCTTGATCGGCTGGTCGGGGATGCTCGCGGGAGTTGATGGTGGTGCGGCGGTGCTTGTTGGCCGGAGACGAAGAAGACAATGCCGTTGGCGGTGCTTCGGGGCTTCTTCGGCGAGATGAGGCGGCGCGGAAGGTGCGTCTTGACGCAAGGATCCCGAATCCGTGCTTAGATACGGCAGATCTTGACCAACGGCGGCGGAAGATAAAGAAAACCGAAGGCTCTAAGGTGTCTCGGCGAGCGTTTGCGAGTGTTTGCGAGGGCTCTAAGGTGTCTCGGTGAACGAGAGAGGTTGCAATGGGTGTGGAACGGAAAGCCCTTTCCGTGGGGAATTTCACGTGTACGGTGACGCCTCGTAGCGCACAAAACCAGTAGCCAACCGAAGTAATAATGGCGGCGGCGACCCGACTGTTCATCTCCCACATGACGTGGCTCTATCCGGAGTGTCCGAACCGCCACGATCCGACGTCCCCCGCGCCACCACGACGTGGCTCCATCACAACCCTTCGATGACGATCGCACGACCGGGCGACGCGGCGATTAGGTTTCCAGTCGAACGGGCCGACCGACGCGCATAGTGTTGGGCTCGGCCTAATATTGTAGCAAAGAATTACTAGGGTTTTCCTAATTAAAATAATTCTAGAAAATTAAATTAATTATTAAGAGCACTAAAAATACCCAAAAAATTCTAGAATAATTCTAGAAATTATTTCATGGCATTTAGAACTCAAATAAAATATTTTTATTTATTTTTGGTAAATAATTTTGTATTATTTAATTATTCAAAGAGAAAGATTAATTCAAATTAAATTCAAATAAATCCCAAAAATTCACAAAAATTGAAATTAAGCAAATTTTGGGCTGTTACATTACCTTCATGGGATAGTGTACATGTTCTAAGATATATAATTTTACTTTCGTTACCTTCTTCCCTAGTTAAGAACTTTCAATTCTCTAGTTAGAAGTCATACATTTAAAACATCAATAATGGTATCGAATTACCTAATGCAGTAAACTTGCAATTCTTTTGACTTTAATGAAAGAAAATAAGGGTGGAAAAATTAACAGAGTTGAGGAATTGAATGATCTTAAAAAAATATCCATCTGTTGACCAAGTAAGTACGTACCAACGATAATTCTTAATCTCTAATTAGGTTAGGTCCTAATCCAATTCGAGGATGTGTGGCTCAGGTAAATTTCTAAGTTGTTGTATAACTCCAAAGAAAATTTCAACAACATCTCTCCACTGTTCTCCACATACACGTCTCGGTAACAAGTCAATATAGTGTGTATATAGAGAACATCGGGAAGATGCTGCCGAAACTTTCGCTGGAGTTTTCTACAACAGTTTAGTAATTTGTCTGAACCACATATCCTCAAACTATCGAGAAAACATAGATAATTCGAGACTGATTGTTTATAAATATGCTATTTTCTCGAACGGGAGACATAGGTTACGCAAACTAAACTCTATCATTGATCATATTATAACAACAATAATGACATGTAACAGATTCACCAAATCAAAATCGAATTACCTAGTGCAAAATTGAAGGGATTTTAAGGAATACTCACTTTTGAAGAAAACCACAAATGAGAGAAAATTGAGGAGAAATCTCCTCAAGCTAGTCCTTCATCTTTACCCTCTTAACATCCATCCTCAAGGATTTTATAATTTCTCACCTAAGTATTGCTTCCAACAAGAATATGTTGTGTTTCTTGGGGCGTCAACATTGTTTTTTGCCTTTACAACAACAACAGAGGAGAGTTTAACCCGAAGGTTATATAACCTAGCGAGACACATCACAATCGATTTTGAGCTCAAAACCGATTGTGATGTACATTACAATCAGTTCTCAGGTGGTTAATATTACATCACAATTGGTTCTGATGATTCTCCATCAATTTTCAAACCCTCGCTAAATCATTTATCACAATCGATTTTTTTCTAAAAAGTTAAAAACCAACTTAGATAAAGGATTGTATTGTATTATTTTGTAGCAGTGTGTGCTAAGGCGCAAGCGGCCATGATGCTAGGGCTCGTGCTGGTATTTGAGTGCGCAGCCGTAGTTTCGTGAATCCATAACTTCCCGTCATGGCTTTGGCCTACTATATGTAGGTGCTTTATTTCTACTCCCTTGTCAACTCTACACGTTCTTGGTTTGGTCTCTAGTCTTAGGTATAACTATTTTGAGGTACCACAAACTAAGAAATTTAAGGCCATCATTCTAGAATATCATATGTCATTCTTCATCTATCTATCCCTTCCCTTTTCCCTACTCACTTCCTCCATCCCCTTCTTCCCTCTCTAACAAAAAAAATTAAAATTAGAACATTTAAACTTTGAAAATATTAAATCGAAAGTTTCGACTTAAAAAATTCAGCTCAAAATTTAAAACTAAAAAAATTAAATAAAAAATTTTCAAATTAGGAAGTTTTAAATACAAACTCAAATCAGAAAGTTTCAAATCAAAAAATTTTCAACTGAAAAAGTAATAAATCGAAAAGTTTCAACTCATAAAACTTTCAGTTCAAAAGTTTTCGACTGAAAAAGTTTTGATTCAATGAACTTTTGGTTTGAAAAGTTCTAATTTAAAATTCAAGTTGAATATTTTCAACAAAAAAAATCAAAGCCGAAAGTTTCGACTTGAAAAAAATTAAATCAAAAAAATTTCAAATTAGAATGTTTCATCTCAAAAAAATTCAACTCAAAAATTTTCGACTCTAAAAAATTTAAATTCAAAAACTTTTAGATTTGATTCAAAAAAAGAAAAATATTTCATTCACCTTGTTTGATAATTTGTCAAAAATAAAACGCAACCGAATTCGAAGACAAATGAAAGGGAAGCCAAAAGGATTTCCAAGTCCACATCGTGAAGAGGGGACAAAAAAAGGGACATGTGCCGGCGTTTCGAGGGTGAAAGCACGTGAGGCAGGGATTGAAATCTCGTTTTGCTCTAAATATCGCCCGTGGTCGGAGAGCGAAATCTCGGCAAGATTTAGAAATTTCGGACAAATTTCGAACGAACTGCAAAACCGGATTTTGAAATCTAGTTTTTTTTACCAAGATTTTCGAGATCTCAGCAAAATTGGCCTCCTCCTCTTCAGACCCGGACTCGCCCTGGACGATAGTCATTGTCAATACGGGCAGGTGTTGAGCTCGGACGCTCAAGGTCTACAATTAAGAGCGACTACTAAGCTAAGAAGATAGAAGAGAATCAAAAGCGAGGGGCCTAATGATGTACCTGAGTCCGCAGCCTCCGCTTCGCAGGGGGCTGGCGGGGCCCCTGGTGCCCTGCGAGGGGGACGGAGTCCCTTCCTCGGGTTCTGGTCCTCGGGGCCTGCGGTGGATCCTGGGCCTCGGTCGAAGTCCTGGCTGCATCTGTTGCGCTCTATTGCTGTGGGGAAGGTTCTAGGTTAGAGGATGAAGGAGCATGGGCGAGGAGCTCGGGGGCTCGATCAAGGATGCTCACCGTCATACGGTCGCCCCACTCGACGTGCGGCTTCTTCGGGCTTTTTCCACACGCTCCGTCCGGGGCTGGCCTCTTGCTCGTCTTCTTGCCTTTGCCCGCCCCGGGCAGAGGCAGCATCTTCCTCGCCGTCTCTAGCAGCTCAAGCTTGTCCTTTGGAAGCATCGAAGGTTCAAAGAGGGCTCTAGGCGAACGAGGATAGGAAAGCTTGGTCCAGGATGGCTTACCTCGGCTTTACGGTGCAGCACGTTCCTCGGCACGGGTTCATCGAGGGTATAGTCATACGCGGCCTTCCCGAACATCTCGCTCATTCGGCAATGATCCAGACTCCTTCAGGCCAATGAAAAGACCAACTCATTAAAAGGAACCCGGAAGACAAGGATGAAGCAAGCTTTAAGGCGGAGCAACCCACCAGTCGTACCTTCGCGGGTAAGGTCGTCGTGGCCTTGGATCTCAAAGAAGGGGTGCTCCCTCTTCCGCAGAGGGAACACACGGCTCCTCTGGAAGTCATTGGCGATGGCCTGCCCGGTGAGGCCTCGCATGGCACAAATGTGGATGGCGGCGATGGCCTCTTGATCATCTTCCAGGTCGCCCGCTTCCGGGGTCTGCTTCTTCCCGTTGATGGGAGTGCCGTCGAACGCCAGCGCGCCATCCTCGCCCCGCTTCAAGTAGAACCACCGCTCGGTCCACGGGCCGAGGGAGTCGCGGGGACGCATTTGGGGGAACGACCACGAGATTCCCGTCCGCAGTCGGAAGTAAAGGCATCCGACCACGGGGTCCTTCCCGGTGCAGAAAGGGGAGAAGAAGTGGAAGAAGAGAGAGGGGGTGGGAAGGATTCCAAGGAACCCCTCGCACAGGTGAGAGAATGTGGAAAGCAAAAGAATGGAGTTGGGTACCAGATTGATTAACTCGATCTCGCATACAGCGAGAACGGCTGCAAGAAAGTTGCTCTCCGGCGACCGCAGGCCGAAGAGCATGTAGTGCTCTGTGCTGACGAGCTCGTCATCTCGTGGCTGCGGCTCAGTTTCTCCGTCCGGCAGCCGCCACGTCACCGGGTCCAACAGCCCCAAGCTCTCAAGTTCTCTCATCCTTGCCGCCGTCAGGGAACTTTTCCCGAGCTTGGCCATGGCGATCGAAGGAAGTTTGGTCGGAGGAAGAAGGAGGGCTCGAGCAAAAGGCTAAGAAGCGAAGAGCGCAAAGAAGTCGGGAGTTTCTTGGAGGTCGCAGAAGGTTTGGGCTTATAGGCCCGGATCGTCGCCTCAAAAGGTGCGCCGATGATGGTTTGACAGGCGCAATTAAAGATCGGGCGGCGGCTTCGAGGCGTTGGTGCGCTTCTCTAAACCGATCGAGTCCAGACAAGATCGTGAAGTCCAAAGGGTGCCAGGTGTCTTGGAGCCGAAGTTTTTCCTGGAGGTCTCCGCCCAACCTCGACCTCAGGCTTGAAAGTTCTAGAAGTCAGCCCCCTCTGTCTGCATGGAGGCTCGAGTTCGGCCCGTGTTCCTACCACGACCTTGAGCCTCGGGGGCTAGCTGTCAAGGGCTGAGTAAACTCTGACAAAGTCAACACATGGTCAACGGGGTCCCTAGCTCGGGGCGATGCGGCGAGGGGCCTCGACCAAGACCTAAACAACGCTGATACTCGCACGACCTCAGGCTCGGGCGGTAGTGGATCCCGTCTCCGCACGACCTCGACCTTGGCCCGAGGGAGTGCGTTTACTCGGCGGTTACCAAGACGCGGATGGTGGCATCAAGGTAGGCGTGGGCGGCATTTCCGGGGCGGTTATAGCCCACCTTCAATGTGCACGAAGACACTACCCCGGGAATCTCTCCCGTCCGTTACAGGCAGTATCCAGGAGGATATAAGGTCTCGCAAAGCATGCACACAAGGACATCGACGCACTAGCCATAGACCAGAAAACACAAACAGAGCACTCAAGCTCGAGCTGTAATCCACTCTTTTGTACTCACAATTAGTGAATTCCTCCGCCTCCGGAGAAGACTGGACGTAGAGCTATTACCCTCGTGGGGGCTCGAACCAGTATAATCCACTGTCCCCTGCTCGCTGACGCCACACACCGACCTACGTCCACACCATTGTTGAGCGAGGCGCTTCTTGAGTCCCTCATTCACACTAACCCCCTCTTCACTTTTGCGGTCAGGCGATCCCGATCGTCGACTGCTGGCGCCCACCGTGGGGCCCGAGAGCTTCGTTCAAACGGAAGAAGTTTCAGATTTCCGAGGTATGGTGTCCTCTGCAGGAGCGCATTCCACGAGCTCAGGTTCGAATATGGCCCCCGAGCATGAAAGTTCCACGTCCCTGTTCTCCCCCTCTCCGCCACTGCGAAATCGATTCGTTCTCATGGCCGCTAGCCATGATATGGACGTTGAGGAGGGGGAGAGCAGCCCGAAGACCCCTGAAGTTGCTCGCCGGATGGCCCAGGTTTCCATCAACCAGGCCATAACCGCGCTCCGGCGAGAGGAGCTTGAGAAGATTGGAACGTCCTCGGGATGCTCCAGACTCCCTCACTCGGGCGAGCGCCTCCGCGCGATCGCACGAGTCATGACTGATCCCGCACGTCCGACGTCGGGTCTTTTCGGCCGAGCTCTCATGGACGAGCTCAACAAGGTGGCTATTGAAGCTGTGCCGTCATAGCGCCAGGGCCTCCCTACTGATTCCCGGTCGTTGAGGAGCGACGGTAGCTCCTCGCGCTGGCGCCAACACCCCCGCCGGTCTTCCGCGCGCCGGCAGTCTCGAGACCTGTCCCGTACACCGCCTCGCCGTCGCTCCCTGAGTGTGACTCCGGACGGGGTACGGTGACGATCGGCGTACAGTGACTCGAGTTCTAGCAGCGGCACGTCAGGCCTTTCTCCTGACTTCCCAGCAAGGCGCCGACGGGTCCACGAGCACCTACAGTACCTCCCGGGTGATGCTCGGGCCCACCGCCGCAGCCGTCGAGGTCGTAGGACGGGACGCCAAAGCGATCGGGAATCCAACTCCAGCAGCAGCGAGAGCCTTCCCAGGTGCGCCCCTATCCCGGCATACGGCTCCGCAGTGTACTCCGACGACCTTCGACGGGTGCGATGGCCGGCTCGCTTCAAGCCCACGTTGATCGAGCGATTCGACGGGACGAAGAACCCTGACGAATTCCTCTCGATCTACACCACTGCCATCCTAGCCGCGGGAGGCGACGAGTACGTGATGGCCAACTACCTCCCTACCATCTTGGACGGTGCCGCCCGCACCTGGCTCTTTAACCAGAAGCCTGGCACTTTCCGCTCGTGGCACCAAATTCAGAGCGCCCTTCGCTCAAACTTCCAGAGCTGCTACGAGTGGCCCCGTAGAGAGAAACACCTGGATCGGGTTATCCAGGGTAAGAGTGAACCCCTCCGTGACTTTGTGCGATGATTCATCGGCACTAGGAATCTGATCCCTAGTGTGTCTGACGAGGCCGAGATCAAGGCCTTCAAGTTCGGCATCCACGACCGGGGCCTCACTGAAGACCTGGAGATTACAATGAAGCTCACCGTTGGCAAGCTCTTTCGCATGGCAGAGCGTTACGCGGACTATGCGGTCCGCTGGAAGCGCAATTACGACCAAGGTAAGCTCGGCGTCAACTCGGGTGAGGCTGGCCCTTCAGGCGCCAAGAGTACTAACCAGGGCTCGGCCGCCAAGAAGCGAAAGAGGGACCGCAAGCGTGATGGTGGCCGACCTCGGGTGATTGTTTCGGCGGACGGTCACCGCGAGGTCATGGAGGTGCGGATTCGCCCAGAGGGACCCCCGCCTCGCAAGAATTGGCCTCGACCTCAAGGCGTCGTCAGCACGACCTCGGCGGAGGATCGCCGGTCTGGGTCATGGCAGACGGACGACCGCTCGCAGGGACCCGAGGGGCGACCTCAGTTTGATGAGGGCAAATTTTGTCTGTTCCACAGGGCTCCGGGCCACGACCTGCGAGGCTGCAGGGCCTGGCAGGCCAAGCTGGAGGCTTTCTATGACGGACGCGGGGAGATGCCCGTGCTCCTGAAGGAGGGAGATCAGCCCGATAGGGTTAACACCGGAGAGGACCAGGCCGATCTCGACCTGGAGTTCCAGCAAGGCGACCGCCGGATCGACGTCATCTTCGACGGCTCTTCGGCGTATCAGTCTCGGCGCGAGATCAAGGATGCCGCGCGCGTGGTCTACCAGGCCACCACCGGGATGCCCGCGGACCAGCCTGCAAGTGGGTGGGGGCAACGATCACCTTTACACAAGAGGATGCCCCCCAAGGTATGTCTAAAGATCTCAAGACTGCCTTGGTCGTGACCCCGACCATTAGTAACACCTTGGTCGGGCGGGTCATGGTCGATGGGGCAGCTCCCTCAACTTGCTGCTGGCTAGTGCACTCGATCTGATGCAGATCCCCCGGTCGAAGGTCAAGAATATCGCGATTCCGTTTATTGGGATCGTACCCGAAAGTTCGACCACCCCCTTGGGACAGGTGGTCCTGCCCGTCACCTTCGGCGCCTCGGACAACTTCCGCACCGAGTTGGTCACCTTCGAGGTGGTCGAAGGAGATCTTCCCTACAACGCCATTCTTGGCCGCCCGGCTTTGGTCAAGTTCGTGGTGGCGAACCACTACGGTCACCGTTGCATGAAACTCCCGGGGCCAAGTGGCATCATCACTGTCGCGGCGACCTCAAAGCGGGCGACGGTTATGAGACTCAAGCCCCGACTCGCCCGTCTTTGCAAAGAGGGCCCAATGGCGACCACGAAGGTCGCCCACCAGAAGACAGTCATCTAGCCTAGCGGAGCAACAAAGGCTGTGCCGCTTGTGGAAGGGGATTCCACCAGGTGCGTCCATGTCTCTATCGAGCTGAGTTCCAAATAGGCACTTGAGCTCGTCACCTTCCTCCGCACCAATAAAGACATATTTGCTTGGGAGCCGGCGGACATGCCGGGTGTCCCGAGGGAGGTGGTCGAGCATAGACTACAGGTGCGGCCCGACTGCCGGCCCGTGTGCCAGAAGTTGCGGCGCTTCTCTCCTGAGAAGCTCGCCGTAATCAAGGAAAATCTCGACAAACTGTTGAAGGCCGGTTTCATTCGCGAGATCGATTACTCCGAGTGGCTGGCCAACCTCGTCATCGTGCAGAAGAAAGGCGGGAAGTGGAGGATGTGCGTGGATCACACAGGGTTGAACTCGGCATGCCCGGCGACAATTTCCTCTCCGACATCAACCGGATCGCCGACTCCACAAATAACGCCAAGTCGTTGAGCTTCTCGACGCTTATTCAGGTACCACCAGATCAAGTCGGCGATCGGCAGCGAATGCAAGACGTCATTCATCACGCCGTTCGGGACCTACTGCTACACGACCAAGACGTTTGGTCTCCGCAACGCCGGCGCGACCTTCCAGCGCCTGATGACCAAAACATTCAAGCCCCAGATCGGCCGCAACCTCGAGGTCTACATGGACGACATCATTGTCAAAAGCTTCGCCGAAGCCAGCCACGTTCAAGATCTTGAGGAGACCTTCGCCAACCTGAACAAGCACAAGATCAAGCTTAATCCGGAGAAGTGCGTGTTCGGAGCCGCCTCTGGGAAGGTGCTCGGCTACATGATCGGGGGCTCGGGGGTCGGCCCGAACCCGAAGAAGATCGAGGCAATAGAGAAGATGGCTCCTCCAAGTTCGGTGAAGCAGGTGCAGTGCCTCACCGGACGCATGGCTGCCCTCAGTCGATTCATCTCGAGGCTTGGCGAGTGCGGGCTGCCTTTCTTCAAGGCTTTGCGCAAGCACGGGGGCTTCGAGTGGACGCCCGAGGCTCAACGGTCCTTTGATGAATTGAAGGTATATCTATCAACCCCGCCCTTACTTACGACCCCACAGCCAGGCAAGAAGTTGCTGCTCTACCTCGTAGCCACCGCCCAGGCCGTCAGCGCCGTCCTGGTAGCCGAGCGAGATGCACGGCAGCACCCGATCTACTACGTTAGCGAGGTCCTTCATGGGCCAAAAGAGCGCTACCCTCAGGTTCAGAAGCTCCTGTATGCCCTCCTCATGGCTTCGCGCAAGCTTTGGTACTACTTCCAACTCACTCCGTGGTCATCCCAAGCAATTTCCGCCGGGAGATCTTGAGGAATCCAGAGGCTGGAGGACGCATCGCCAAATAGGCCATGGAGCTGGCCATTTTCGACCTCCAGTTTGTGGAGCGCACAGCCATTAAGTCGCAGGTGCTGGCCGACTTCGTGGTCGAACAGACCACACAGCCGGCTCCCGAGCTCGAGGTCGATGAGGAGAAGCCCTGGGTCATGTACTTCGACGGCTCACGGTCCTTCAAGCGCTCGGGGGCTGGAATCCTCATTCTCACCCCATAGGGCGACAGGCTGAGGTACGTGGTTCGTTTCAGATTTCCAGCAACGAACAATGCAGCAAAGTATGAGGCTCTTTTGGCGGGGCTACGAGCTTGCAAGGCGCTGGGTGTTTGCCGGTTGGTCGTCAAGGGCGATTCGCAGCTCGTCATCAACCAGTTCAACAAGGGCTACCAGTTCTCGGAAGATTCAATGGCCAAGTACCTCGCCGAGGCGCGCAAGATGGAGAAGTGGTTCCAGAACCTGGAGATCACGCACGTGGCGTGAAAGGACAACTCCGACGTAGACTACCTCTCCAAGCTCGGGTCGTCTGACGACAAAGTTCCTCCAGATGTGATCCTGGAGACCCTGGCATCGCCCTCAATCACCGACCAAGGGGCCTCGGTCGCCTTCATCGAAGGTATTCCCTCATGGGCGGAGCAGATCCATCGTTTCCTCACAACAGGTGAGCTCCCGGCCGAGCCAGCGGAAAGGAGCAGAATCAAGCGCCGGGCGAGCTCGTATAAACTCGTGGATGGCAAGCTTTATCGGTGGAATCATTTTGGCATCCTAACGAAGTGTGTCACCGCAGAGGAGGGTAAGTACCTGCTACACGACATTCATTCAGGTCTGTGTGGGGCACACTCTTCTTTCAGGACCATGGTCGGGAAGGCTTTCCGCATGGGGTTCTACTGGCCCACGGCACTCCAGGACGCGCACAACATTGTCCGCACCTGTCGAGCTTGCCAGTTCCATGCCCGGAAGTCGCATCAGCCTGCCTACACGCTCCAGACCATCCCATTCGCTTGGCCCTTCTCGACCTGGGGGCTGGACATCCTCGGCCCCTTCCCGCAGGCGACCGGAGGAAAGAAGTTCCTGTTCGTCGCCATCGATACCTTCACCAAATGGATCGAAGCCGAACCCGTCTCGACCATCACGGCCCGCGTGGTGGTTAAGTTCTTCCGCTTGTTCGTGGTCACCAGGTATGGGGTTTCATGCAGAATCATCACTGACAATAGAACACAATTTACTAGTGAGCTATTCCAGGAGTACTGCGAAGACATAGGCACCAAAGTATGCTATGCTTCGGTCGCCCATCCGCAGAGTAATGGAGCAGTGGAGCGCGCCAACGGGCAAATCGTTCAAGGCGTCAAAAAGCGAGTATCAGATGAGCTCGAACGACACGGCCAGACCTGGGTGGACGAACTTCCCACCGTCTTATGGTCCATTCGTACCACAACCAACCGTGCGACGGGGTCCACACCCTTCCGGCTCGTGTTTGGTACCGAAGCCGTCCTGCCTCCAGAGGTCACGCTGGGCTCCCCCAGGGTCATCTTGGTCGATCAGATCGACCTCGAGCAAGAACGGTCCCTTGACCTTACCTTGGCGGAAGAAGTAAGATGTCGGTAATCGCTACGATCGGCAAGACTACTTGCAAGCTCTTCGCAAAAATGTGTCTCGATCGGTACGACCTAGGGAGCTCCTTGTTGGGGACTTAGCCCTGAGACGGATTCAGGCTCCGTCCAACACCAACAAGTTATCCCCGTGGTGGGAGGGCCCCTATAGAGTTGTTTCAACAGATCGCACGGGGGCTTACCGGCTAGCGTTGCCCGATGGCAGAGAGCTATCTAGCTTGTGGAATATTGATCAACTTCGAAAATTCTATGTGTAACCCTTTTTACCTCAATTTTCAATGAAGCTCTTGTTTAATTGTTATGATTGGTCTTTGTGCAAAGTTTTCGTTCTATATTTTGTGTCGGCTCGAGTTCGAGGCCTCTTTGAGTCCGACCTACCGACGAGCGCGCTTGCTCTTGGCCCAGGTGTCGAGGGCTTAAACTTCACCCCCTATGGTCGAGCTACTCGTAAGTCGAACCTCTTCGCATCACTGCTCCCCCTGCGCCAGGGTTTGAACTAAGCTCGTGACCAGGTCCAACGAGGAAGGCGCAAATCGTTGTCATGACTCGAGATCCTCACTCTAACTCCCTGAGTTTTTCCTCGTGCACCCATGTTATGCTCCTTGCGAGCCTTTTTCGCTCTTGCAGGGCTTGGTCTATGCATGTCTTCTAACTTAAGCCCAAGGCCGGCGCTGCTCGACCTTGAGCCCAACGGGGGCTGGACAGGATATGCCACGACCAGAAAAGGCTAAGTACACGATTAGGGGAGATTCTCTTGATCGGGAAATAACAAAGCAAACCAAGACATTAAAACTATTCTTGCCAAAATAATGTCGTTCCATTAAATCTTTTTCTCCCTTACAAACGGTCTTGTTTACAGGAAGTCTAGCCCTATCTACAGATCGGCCATCTCTTGTGCAAGCTTCTCCTGCTCGAGCTCGGCGACCCTGGCCCTTAAGGTCGAGAGCTCGCTCTGAAGTCAGAGGGCTTCGGTAGAGGCTTCGGCAACACGGCGTCGTTCGTCTTGAAGTTGGGCCAGGGCGCTCTTGGCCGCCTTGCTCGCCCGACCCAGCTTCTCCTCGAGCTCTTGGAACTTGGCCTCGAGCTCTGGGAGGCACTTCTGCCTGTTGCCGCTGGTCCACTGCAGCCTTGTTCGTTTTTCTTGGCTTTGGCTCGCTCGGCCTCGAGCGCCTGGCCGATCTCGGCCCGTCCTCGACGGCCTTGTCTGCGTGGTCCCGCCGCATGGCGGTCCGCCCACTCGGTCTTGTGGGAAGCTTTGAGCGTCTTCGCCACTCAAGGCCGGGCGATCTCGCTGGAGTCGATCGCCGCTTTTGCACGGCCTCCTCTAGCTCGGCTCGCAAGTTCTCCACGAGCTTGAGCGCCTGCCTCCCGGCCTCCACCACGCCGAGCAAGTCCCTCAACATCGGCAGATAAGCGCGGAAGGCCTTGCAGCCCTTGGGTTACCGAGCCGATAGCCTGTGAAGCTCGAAGGGTCAGCACGGCCCTCGCCAGAAGAAAGAGAAGGAAAAAAGGGAAAATCTGAACCAAGGTCTGAAGAAGCTCAAAGTACCTGGGCAAGATGGCCCTCGAAGGTTACCCGAGAGTACTCGGCGGACCTGCTGCCAGACGTTCTTGGGGCGGAGTCACCCACCGCCGCCGCTGAGTCATCGGGGGTGCGATCCTTGGGCACTCTGCCATGGGCGACTGTGTCTCGAACCTCCTCCTCGAGGGGGCTCGGCCCGTCCCCGTGCTCGGTCCCGGTGGCGGCTTCAGCCTTGTCCCCCACGGCTGGAGGGTCTCTAGCTCCCTCCCCTGCGGTGGTCCTGGCCTGGCCCGCGGCCCGATCCTCCGTGCTTGTCATGGCCAGAGCGTCCTCAGGGTCGGCGACTCGGGGAGTTTCCACCGCCACGGTCCGGGCGGTCTCGGCCGGACGCCCCCGGCGTCGTCTCCTTCGGCTGGGTCAGGCGGATTGACATCGTCTTGGCGTCCACCTTGCCGGGCGAGTCTCGCTGGTTGTGGGTCGAAGTTTTCCTCGTCGGGTCGCTGCCTCGGTCGAAATCTCGATCGACCTCGACTCAGAGCCCGGGAGCGCTCGCTCGAGGTCGGGCGGCGCCACAAGACGTAATTGGCCTCCTCCTCCTCTTCAGACCCGGACTCGCCCTGGACGATAGTCATTGTCAATATGGGCATGTGTTGAGCTCGGACGCTCAAGGTCTGCGATTAAGAGCGACTACTAAGCTAAGAAGATAGAAGGGAATCAAAAGCGAGGGGCCTAATGATGTACCTGAGTCCACAGCCTCCGCTTCATAGGGGTCAAGGGGCCCTCGTGCCCCGCGAGGGGACGGAGTCCCTTCCTGTTCTCGGTCCCTGGGCTGCGGTGGATCCTGGCCTCACCAAGTCCTGGCTGCGTTTGTTGCGCTCTATTGCTACGGGGAAGGTTCTAGGTTAGAGGATGAAGGAGCACGGGCGAGGAGCTCGGGGGCTCGATCAAGGATGCTCACCGTCATACAGTCGCCCCACTCGACGTGCGGCTTCTTCGGGCTTTTTCCACCCGCTCTGTCCGGGGCTAGTCTCTTGCTCGTCTTCTTGCCATTGCCCGCCCCGGGCAGAGGCAGCATCTTCCTCGCCGTCTCTAGCAGCTCGAGCTTGTCCTCTGGAAGCATCGAAGGTTCAAAGAGGGCTCTAGGTGAACGAGGACTGGAAAGCTTGGTCCAGGATGGCTTACCTCGGCTTTACGGTGTAGCACGTTCCTCGGCACGGGTTCATCGAGGGTATAGTTGTACGCGGCCTTCCCAAACATCTTGATCATTTGGGTAGCGATCCAGGACTCCTTTGGCGCTGCTGAAAAGACCAACTCATTAAAAGGAACCCGGGAGACAAGGCCGAAGCAAGCTTTAAGGCGGAGCAACCCACCACCGCCCCTTCATGTAAGGTCGTCGTGCCTTGGATCTCGAAGAAGGTGCTCCCTCCTCCGCAGAGGGAACACCCGGCTCCTCAGGAAGTCATTGGCGATGGCCTGCCCAGTGAGGCCTCACGTGGCGCAAATGTGGATGGCGGTGATGGCCTCTTGATCATCTTCCAGGTCGCCCGCTTCCGCGGCCTGCTTCTTCCCGTTGATGGGAGTACCGTCGAACGCCAGCGCACCATCCTCGCCCCGCTTCAACTAGAACCACCGCTCGGTCCACGGGCCGAGGGAGTCGCGGGGACGCATTTGGGGGAACGACCACGGGATTCCCGTCCGTAGCCAGAAGTAAAGGCATCCGACCATGGGGTCCTTCCCGGTGCGGAAAGGGGAGAAGAAGCGGAAGAAGAGCGAGGGGGTGGGAAGGATTCCAAGGAACCCCTCGCACATGTGAGAGAAGATGGAAAGCAAAAGAATGGAGTTGGGTACCAGATTGATTAACTCGATCTCGCATACAGCGAGAACGGCTGCAAGAAAGTCGCTCTCCGGCGTCCGTAGGCCGAAGAGCATGTAGTGCTCCGTGCTGACGAGCTCGTCATCCCGTGGCTGCGGCTCGGTTTCTCCGTCCGGCAGCCACCACGTCACCGGGTCCAACAGCCCCAAGCTCTCAAGTTCTCTCATCCTTGCCACCGTCAGAGAACTTTTCCCGAGCTTGGGCATGGAGATTGAAGGAAGTTTGGTCGGAGGAAGAAGGAGGGCTCGAGCGAAATGCTATGAAGTGAAGAGCGCAAAGAAGTCGGGAGTTTCTTGGAGGTCGTAGAAGGTTTGGGCTTATAGGCCCGGATCGTCGCCTCAAAAGGTGCGCCGATGACGGTTTGACAGGCGCAATTAAAGATCGGGCGGCAGCTTTGAGGCGTTGTAGGCGTTTCCTCTAAACTGATCGAGTCCGTATCAGCATCGTGAAGTCCAAAGGGTGCCAGGTGTCTTGGAGCCGAATTTTTTCCTGGAGGTCTCCGCCCGACCTCGACCTCAGGCTCGAAAGTTCCAAAAGTCAGCCCCCTCTGTCTGCATGGAGGCTCGAGTTCGTCCCGTGTTCCTGCCGCGACCTTGAGCCTCAGGGGCTAGCTGTCGGGGGCTGAGTAAACTCTGACAAAGTCAACACATGGTCAACGGGGTCCCTAGCTCGGGGTGATGCGGCGAGGGGCCTCGACCAAGACCTAAACAACGCCGACACCGCACGACCTCGTGCTCTAAGCGGAGCGCATCCCGCCTCGCGACGACCTCGACCTTGGCTCGAGGGAGTGTGTTTACTCGGCGGTTACCAAGACGCGGATGGTGGCATCAAGGCAGGCGTGGGCGGCATTTCCGGGGCGGTTACAACCCACCTTCAATGCGCACGAAGCCACTACCCCGAGAATCTCTCCTGTCTGTTACAGGCAGTATCCAGGAGGATATAAGGTCTCGCAAAGCATGAGCTCAAGGACATCGACGCACTAGCCATAGACCAGAAAACACAAACAGAGCACTCAAGCTCGAGCTGTAATCCACTCTTTTGTACTCACAATTAGTGAATTCTTCCGCCTCCGGAGAAGATTGGACGAAGAGCTGTTACCCTCGTGGGGGCTCGAACTAGTATAATCCACTGTCCCCTGCTCGCGGACGCCACGCACCGACCTACGTCCACACCATTGTTGAGCGAGGCGCTTCTTGAATCCCTCATTCACACTAACCCCCTCTTCACTTTTGCGGTCAGGCAATCCCGATCGTCGACATGTTCCTTGTGCTTCAAGGAATTTTTCTGTATTTTTGGAGATTTTTCTGAATTTATTTGTTATTTTTTTGAATTTATTTGCTTTTACTCGAATTTTTGGAAATTCTTAAATTCGAAAATCATTTTATTTTCTTTTTCTTCTCCCGGGCCGAATTCCTTGCGCGGCCCACTCCTATTCATTACTGGCCTATCTCTATTCCGTTTCCTTGCGCGGCCCAATCCCGTCGTGCCGGCCCAGCTCCTATTTGTTGTGGCCCAGTCCGTCGAAACCCTAGACTGAGCCAATCTTGACCGTCGGTTTTGATCGCACGGTTTGGATCGTGCCACGCCAGCCGCGTAATGTCGGCCGTCGGATCGTTGCACCGTGGACGACCGAGATTGCACCACGTCGTCGTTGCCGCCGCCGCTAGCTCATGCAAAACCCTAGCTGTCGCTGTCCTAGATTTCCATGTGGACCCGCCGCCCGAGGCTATAAAAGCCACCGCCGTACCCCGTGCTGTGTTCCCCACTCCGCACCGCATCCGCCGCCCCTCTCCATGCTGCTTGAGACCTCTTCGTTGCCGAGATCGCCCTCGTCGGAGTTCCTCCGCCGTCCCGAAGCCTTCCGCCGCCATTTTCTCCGCCTTCGATTGGTCTCCATCAGCGCCGATTGCACGCCTGAGTCGCCCGTGAAGTCTTCTCCCCGAACCACCAAGTATTGCGCCCGATCCGTCACTCCTCTGCTGCCTCCCACGTTGTCTTCTCCGAGCTCGGTAAGTCGCACCGCCACCCCGCCGTCGACCTCCTCCGCTCGACCGTGGTCGTCCGATTGTTCCCCAACGTCTCGAATGCTACCACGTCGTCGCTGCCCCGTTGCCCTCTCCATCTTCCGATCGCTAACCAACGTCTCAGATCTCGCCAGTGGCTACCTCAAGATCTTGTGTCGACACCAGCGTGGCAGCCGCACATCGCCACGCCATCGCCATGCCAACCCTAGCAGCCCACGTGGCACGCCACCTCAGTCGGTCTACCGCGTCACCCGACTTCCCTCTCAATGCTCCTGGTCCACCGTAAGCCGTGTCTCCGACACATGAGCCCTGCATGTCAGCGGCATCCTTTTCCCTTTTTTTGATTTTTCCGAAAATCCAAAAATCCCAGCTAATCAGAATCTGCCACGTGTCACCCCTTATTATTTTCTCTGATTTTCTCCCCCGAGGAACTTCCAAGAGCCCGTTCTCCCTTGTCTAAGCTCTGATTCCAGTGATTCAAATTTCTAAATTAATGATCTGCCTTCCAATACCATTATTTTCAATTTTTGAATTTTGTTTGAATTTATTTTATTTATTTGTTCTCGTTTCACGTGTAGACGACGCAGTCGAATCGCAGGCAAATCAATAGGTAAAGGTAGATCCAGCAAGAGTCTTAGAAGGCAAGTCTTCCTTGAACATATTGATCCCAAATTTTATGAAAACATTATGTTGTTTTAAATTATGCATGCTTATTATTTTGCGCAATGTACTTTAACTGTAGTGTTAAGGTGTAGCTAAAACCTAGACTTGTTATACCCTCATTGGCTTTAATCATGACAACCTTTGTCACCCTATATGATACAAGCTATTTTATTTGGTGATAACCAATAGCGTGTAGCATGGGACGGTAGAACTGCTTAGTCTAACTTAAATGTTTCGGTATAATGCCATTATGGAAATCTTTTCAAACATTGTTCAAACTTATTTGTGAGATTGTGGCAATTGGTATTATTGCTGTTATTTAAATGAATTAAAGTGGAAATGGCTTAGACCGGGGCGGATGGATATTTGGTGGGCACTTAATGCACGAGATCTTGTAAAGTGATTGTTCCGCCCTAGTCAATTAAGGACCGAAGCATGTGTTACCATAAACCGAGCACTACCGTATAACCACAAGTCTATATGGGTACGACCTGGCTATTTAATTTGTGCGTCTCGTTATTGGCTTCGCCATTTGGTTTGATGTGGATGCCAGATGTAGACACTCGCAAGGCGTAAGAGGGGGCTTCTGTACTGGGTGGCTAGAACCCTAACAGCGGTGAAACCTTAGCGAACGAAGTTAGCAGCGGGGTTGTGTATTGTAAAGGCTTTGTCATGATCTCTCTGCCGACACACCAAAGGAAGTGTGTTAATTGTATGGCGACAAGAGTTGATCATGTCTTGTGGGTAAAGTTGTACACACTCTGCAGGGTTAAAACTACTTAAGTAGCTGTGCCCACAGTCAAGGGCAGGTAAGATACGCTAGCACATTGTAGACCTTATGGTTTTGTTTTAACTGAAAATGATGGTTTGGGAATCCGTGAGTGGTTGGAACTCCGGATTTTGGTGGCGGTTGGAGCCAGTCATGTGGTTGGAATCTGTGTAGTTGTTACATCAAATTCGATTACTATTTACTTACATTTGGTTAAATGTTGCTTTACGAAATTACTATTGGTATTTAAAGTTAAATTCTGCTTTATGCAAAAGGAACAATATTATGCCTTCAATTGTTTGGTCATGCATATAGTTATCATGCATTATGTTTTCAAGATTTGCGGAGTACATTTTTGTGCTCACCCTTGCAACTTTCCAACTTTCCACAGTGGAGTGTGCTGAAACTGAAGGTGACTACGAGTTCTATGTTTGTGGTTATGATGAAAGCGATCTGGACTACTAGGATGCGTACCCCAGTCGATTGCCTGTTGGGCATACAGATTGGCTCATTTTGCTGCTACTATTTTATTTCCGCTGCTTCTTATTGAATTCAGGCCATGAGGCTGGTTTATTTGTAATAATTTGGCCATAAGGCTAATTCTTTCGGCTTAATAAATGTTATTTGATTCGTGATATGATTGTGTTATCATCGCTGTTTCCACTGTGTGTGCTAACTTTTCCTGGACTAGCATGGTTATACACAGAGAGTTCGGATTTAAAAATCCGGTCCCGACAGCTACTATGCTGATAAAAGCTTTATCGGCAAACTTTAACCAAATGAAAAATGGTACAACCAATATTAGAAAATTTTAAAAAGTTTTGTGGATAGTTCTGATTTATCATCATATAAAATTTTCATTTAATGATCAAGCTTCAAGAAGTTCCAAAGAATTTGACAATGTTACATCCTCTCAAAAGCCTGATGATCAATACATTGATTTTTTTAGTAATAAAAAAATGTTTAAATTTTTTGAAAATTTTGCATAAGAGTTCTAAGGAAATTCCTAAGATCTCATAAAAATTTTGAGTCATGATAAAACTCCAGTGAATTTATAAAATTCTTACAATTACAGTGTACCATTTATGTTCTTTCTGTTTTTGATTTTTGAAATATAACAAGTGAAGTTCAATGCATACATAAATTTGATTGAGCAAACAAAAGAAGTTAAATTTTTTTCAAAATTTTACATAATTGTACTAAGTCAATTATTGAGCTATCATAAAAATTTTGGATCATGATCACACTCGAGAAAATTTATAAAATTCTGACAATGTTACTGTCCCAATTATGTTCATTCTGTTTTTGATTTTATAAAGATAACAAATAAAGTTCAATTATTTTGAAATTTTTTTATATAATCCTACACTTCTTAGTATGGTGCAATAAAATTTTCACAATATAATAAAGCATATATAATTTTATAAAAATCTGATAGTATTTTTACAGTTTTTAAAAAATATCTCAAAAATTCGGTTTTTTAACAAATTTTTATAAGAGATAACTTTCTTAGGGGTTATTGGACCAAATCTGATAAAAAAAGTTAAATTCCGGTCAAAAATCCTGAGATCTCGGAGAGATTTGACGAGATCTCACTAAGATTTCCTATATTACTGTAGCAATTTAATTTTTTTGAATTATTTTACTCCGAGTCCGACTGGTATTTCAAAATTCGTCTACGTCTGAAAACCGAGATCTCGGTGAGATCTCGTGAAATTTCTACGAGATTTGGATCCTTGACGTGTGGCTGGCTGAGGCGATCGTAAATTAGTGATTCAGTTCTACTAAAACATTGGTTTGATTTGTTCTCCTCGTCTCGTACAAGTTTCGCTCAACAGTTATGCGGACGCCGCCCTCCCTCCTTCCGTTGCGGACTGGATCGGCTAACGAGAGAAACTCTAACCGACGCTCGCTAGTATTTTATCTGGATTTTCAGGCGAGGGTATGCAGGGAGTGTGGAGGGAGGTCGACAGGCAAACACTCATTTTATATTAGCAGAGGAGAGATAGAGAATGGCTATACCCTTTATACGGGAAGGGAATGGCGAGAGACCAGAGGCCACGGGTCCTTCAAGCCTATTTTGCAAAAAAATCCTCCGTTTCTACGAAATTATAGATAGGTCCTTTCGAATTACAAATAGGTCCTTCGTGATTTTTTGTGAGACAAAGATATTTTTTTTCTTCGCATTTGGGTTCCTGGCGCGGTATTTTACGGAAAAACCTCCTGTTAAGTTCAAAACGTGAACAAGCCCTTTTCTAATTTTTCAGGATAGCGAACAGGTCCAAAAAATTAACAAATATGTCCCTGCTTCTTACGTTTAGGTCCTTTCTCCGTTTTTTCCGGAAAAAATGTTTTCGTCACTCAAAAAATCCGGAAAAAATGTTTTCGTCACCAAAAAAACACAAATTCGTCGAAGATTTATAGCAACTTATGGATTTGCCAACGGGTCATAACCGTGGGTTTTTTTAAAAAAAATGAAGAATCGTCCGAAGATTTATAGCGACCCATAGATTCGCCGGCGAGTCCTAACGACCCATTTTTTTTAACAAACACAAAAAACCAAAAAACGAAAAAACCAGATTCGTCGAAGGTTTATAGCGGTTCATGAATTCGCCCATAGATCCGAGCAGCCTTTTAAAAAAGGAAATATATAAAAAAACGACCACACTTTTCTTTTAAAAAAACAAAAAAAACACAGATTCAACCGTAATTTTCTAAATAAAACACGCATTGACAAAAAAAACACGGATTCATCGAAGGTTTATAACAACTTGTGTATTTGCCAACGGGTCATAACCGTGGTTTTTTTAAAAAAAAATAGATTTATCCAAAGATTTATAGCGACCCGTAGATTCGCCGGCGAATCCTAACGACCCATGTTTTTAGCAAACATAAAAAACAAAAAAAAACATGGATTCAACCGTAATTTTCTAAATAAAACACGCATCGACAAAAAAAACATGGATTCATCGAAGGTTTATAACAACTTATGGATTTGCCAACGGGTCATAACCGCGGGTTTTTAAAAAAACGAGATTCGCTCAGAGATTTATAGCGACCCATAGATTCGCGGCATGGTCCTAACGACCCATTTTTTTAACAAACACAAAAAACAAAAAAACGATCAAATATCCCAAAATGCGTAAAAAACGGAAATCGAAAATTCGACAAATTTTATCAGACGACGGGTTATAACCGCGGTTTTCTAAAAAAACGTAGATTCCTTGAAGGTTTATAGCTAACGACCTATTTTTTTAAACATATATGAAAACCGAAAATACGACCCTTATGGATTTGCCGACGGGTCCTATCGACTCTACAGAATGGCGCAGCATAGCGCGCTATTATTGCTAGTATATTTACATAATAAACTAACTCTAACGGGTTTACAACTTATACGCCTATACGTATTTAGAGTAGGAGCGTAATCAGATCAGATAGATACCGACCGACTGGATCTATTTGTTTGTATTGAATCCGGATAGTCATGTTGGATAGTTGTCGGATTTGGCACTGGTTCTGGATTCGGCATCGGATTCGAGAAATCACTACCTATCGGATAGAAATATTTCGATTATATTCTCAGATAATTCTGGATAACTCTATTTGGATATTCAGATGCGGATATTTATAGGCTATATTCTAACAGTTTCAATTGGACCCAACTAAATAATATAATATTTTTATTTTTATGCAGTAAATAGTTTTAAAATGCCAAAAATTCTTTTTAATATGGAAAAATACTAGAACATCCCCAAAATTCTAGAAAAATTCAAATAATTGAAATAGGGCATTTTGAAATTATTAAAATTATTTCCAATATAATAATATATATTTTAAATAATTGCTGAAATCCATAAATGATTTTTAGAAAATAGCAAATAGAGTTCAAAATTTTGAAAAAAAATCATAGAAATTCTTGAGATATTTTGAATCTAATAAAATCATTTCTAACTAAAATTTGGTTTCTATTTTTACATAGAAATTATTTTTAATTTATGAAAATAGGAAAAGCTTTTTAAAGTCCATAAAATTCATAGAAAATATAAAAATTAGAAATAATTATTAGAAAATCCAGAATATTGAATTATTATTTGAAAATTCACAAAAGCCGATAATATGTGTAAATTTAAATTATTATTATTGTTATTTTTAAAGATAAAATTTTAAGATGTTACATGTCGCTATCAGAGCTTGATATGCAAGAATATATTTCCACTTGCCTATGTGAATACCTAGTATTCTTTTGCAAAATACAAAGGAATATTTAATACTTTTGCAATTTTGTTGGACTATATGATAAAATGACTTGTTAAATTGCAATAATCATGTTGTATATTGAATTCATATGATTGATTAATCATTTTTATATGTATGCTATATGTAGTACTTGTTTTCGTACATTATCTCCGACAAACAATGTTCGTATTGTATCCATTCCGCTCCATATTCGCTTATAATCTATGACCGATATTATATGTACTTTATTCGTATTCGGTACTATTCATATACTCTAAATTTGATAAGAAAAATATATGATTTAAAATATGAAAAAAAGAAAGAGGTATCCCTGAATTTTTTTTAAAATAATATTATTTTAATTCAAAATGGCGACATTAATACACGTTTTAAAAATTGCGAAATAATATCCGGCCGCCAAACCGCTTGGCGATAATATGGTCGTCGCCAAACGGTTTGGCGATAATAGGTAGTCGCCAAACCGTTTGGCGATAATATGGTCGCCGCCAAACGGTTTGGCGATAATAGGTAGTCGCCAAACCGCTTGGCGACTATACTAATCTCGCGTGTCGGCCGGTGTGACCGATTGTCGCCAGATCAGCAAGAGGTCGCCACACCGCTCGGCGACTACTTAGTAGTAGCCAAGCCGTTTGACGACTACTAGTAGTCGCCGAGCGGTGTGGCGACTACTCGTGACTAGTACTCGCGCCGCGCGAGATCGATCGATCGAGCGCCTGGAGGGGAGAGAGACAGATGAGAAGGCGGCGGCGCAAGAGAAAAATAGAGGGAGAGGGAGAGGGAGAGGGAGAGGGAGAGAGGGAAGGGGAGAGAGAGCGCGCGGTAGAGAGAGGGAGAGAGCGCGGTAGAGAGAGAGGGAGGGAGAGAGAGGGAGATCGCTCGGGAGGGAGAGGTGGAGAGAGAGGAGGGAGGAAGAAGAAGAAGAAAGAAGAGGGAGAAGAAGGAAGAAGAAAGAAGAGAAAAAAGAAGGTAAATTCGGCAATTTGTAATTTTTGTTAATTTGATAGTGGCTATTATAAATCATTAGATGTGTAGTTAATATTTTTGTGAATTAGCTATTAGTTAGCGATTTAGATTTAGAAATTCAATGTTAGCGAGAATATTAGCGATTTAGATATTCAATGTTAGCGAGAATTTTAGCGATTTAGATATTCAATGTTAGAAATATTCTCAGTCAGCGATATTACTCGTTAATTAGTTAATATTCTTGTTAATTAGTGATAAAATTTTGTCACTGTAGTTAGATATTCTTGTTAATTAGCGTTGTTTAGTTTAGGTTAGCGATATGAAATGTTAGGAGTGTTATAAAAATTAATTTTGTTTAGTTAGTGATATTAAATGTTAGTGGTGATCTAGAAACTAATTTTGTTTATGTCGTCAGCAAAGAATGTCGGATCTTGATGAAATTTAGGGTATATTATGGCGGCGGTGAAATAAAAATTGGGCAAAATGGTGTTGATTTGAGCAGTTTTTATAATCACAATAGCGAACACTTATGTCCTAATATAGTTAGCATCCGTGATATAAAGCTTTGGTTGACCAAATATTTTTCCTGGATGCAAGTGTTTACTCTGTTACCATTCAAGTCGATTCACGCAGTAGTAAGGGTGACCCGCTCTGTGGGAGTTGAAGAAAATAGATCGGACGTACTTGTGGCGTAAATGGTTAAGGTGGTGCAAGGATCTAGCCTTGAATGTGTAATGTTTGCAAAGCGCGTTCTAGAGAAGAGGTGATTATTAGCGACGCGTGCGAAGCAAAGACGTCGGCTATACCGGTCAAGTTCAGTAGTGGTGCTACCGAGGTAGCGGCGGAGGATGATAACAGGATGCAAAGACACGCGAAGGCTCGGGCAGATGAAGGAGGAAATCGAGCAAATTGTTGATCAATTGAGTTGGTGGACCATATGGCGAGGCAAGATGAAACTGAAATGTTGGAGTGTGATGATGACATCGACGAAGATGAGGAAGAGGAGGAGATGATGAAATGCATAGTAGTATCTGGGCAACGGATGTACCCATCCCGACGAGTGGAACAGAAAAACAAAGCTAGTATGGAAGTTTTGTGGGGGCATGAGTCGCGTTGGGAGTATGGTAGCAATGCCGTTAATTTGAATCAAGTTTTCGCAAACAATTACGAGTTGAAGTTGGCGGTGAGGTTGTGGGCACTATCGCAGCAGAGAGAGTTCCAGTTGTTTTGTCCGATCTAGATAGATACACGGTGAAGTGCGAACCAAGGATGTGAATTCAGTACATGCTTATGTCAAGCACGAGACATTTTGGATTGCATCACGAGTAGATGGGCACACATGCAGACTAGAAAATGTTTCGGTGAAACACCGCAACTTGAATGCGGCCAGAATCGCTAGCGTGATGTTCAATGAGATCATCGAGAAGCGGGACATTGAGTGTTCTTATATTCAGAAAGCAATCTTGAGAACATTTAAGTACCAGATAAGTTACTCGATGGCCTGGCGTGCGAAGCAAAAGGCATTAGAGAAGAGGTTTGGCACATATGAGGCTTCGTATTGTAACCTACCTCGTGTGCTTGATGTCTTGAAGGAAACCAACCCGGGCACGTACACCACTTTTGAAGAAAGTGAAGCGGATGGTAACGGGGTCTCGATATTTCGTCGAGCTTTCTTTTCACTGGGTCCTTGCATTGCGTCATTCAGGTACTGCCGTCCATTGCTATGCGTCGATGGTACATTCTTGACTGGGAAATACAAGGGGCAGATTCTAACGGCAATTGCAATTGATGGGAACAACCACATACTTCCATTGGCCTTTGCATTTGTTGAGGGTGAGAACCGGGATAGCTGGCTGTGGTTTTTCAGACATTTGAAGTTCGGGGTAGTTCGTGATCGGCCCAACGTGTGCATCATCCATGACCGCCATAAAGGTATCATTTCGTCAATTAAGACTCTACAGGAGGACCTTGATGAGCCTTTTCCATGGCGTGACATGCAGAACAGGTGGTGCATGAGACATTTGGGAGCAAATTTTTTCAGGCAGTTCAAGAGTAAGAAGCTGATGAACCTATTTAAGAGGTTATGCAAGCAGAACCAGGCACGTAAGTTCAACGCGATATTGGCGAGTTGGACAAGCACACTACCGCCTGATTGAAGAGTCAAGAAGCAACCAAAGAACGCCGAACGATTGCCCACCCAAAAGGCTATCACCCCTCGGAGCACTCGATCCTCCAAATTTGAGGAGACGATCGTCAAGAAACATTAAGTGTTTCTCGCACTGGATAGAGGCGGAGCCGTTGGAGAAGTGGGCATTGCTCCATGACACTGGAGGCGCCAGGTTAGTGTACTAAATTAACATAGCTGTGACGATTGAACAATTGGAGTTATCGTGGTAACTGATATGTTTGAACAGGTTCGGTGTCATGACAACGAATATAGCCGAGGTTTACAATTGGGTCATCAGAGGCCTGCGTCCGCTACCACTTGTGGCCATCCTCGAAGGCATGCTGCACGGCATCGTTGGGTACTTCCAGAAAAGGCATGCGGAGGTCAGACCGCATGCCACGACATTGCAAACGCCAGATCAGGCGCGGATGATGGCCTACATGGAGGAACGCACCAAGAAAGCTCATTGCATATGGTGCGAGCCGAGTCACCGAGTACCGCTCAAGTGACTCTCCGGTGTAAAGGGGATTGGGAACCGACACGGCGGTTATTACACACGAGGTTAACTTAGGCCAAGGGCCTTTGGATGGTGTGAATGCACCGCAACAAGCCAAGACTTCTTCATATTCCCCGCCGCATGTGATCGCAGCTTGTGGGCAAATTGGGATGAACACGCGCAATACGTGTCCACTTTCTACTTGAAGGGTCATTTGTCAATACGGTCCGGTGAGTTCCGTGGTTTTCGAGCACAAGGTGATTTCACTACCATTAACACGGATAAAAGCGAATGTGTTCACCGGATGCAAATTTGCGGAGATGTGCACCAGTAAGTGGCGATCCCACAGCCTAGGCGATTCGCAATGACATGGATGAATCTGAAGTGGGTGGCCCTGTTAGGAGGTGTTCTCAGTGCGGTGAGTACGGGCACAAGGCAACGCAATGCCATTAGTGTTATGTATTGAATTATGTAATGTGTATTCAATTGTGTAATATGTACCATCCTATCCTATGTTAGGTATTTGCGAGTATGTTGGACCTTCCATCATGTTTATGTAGTGAATTATGTAATTTGTATTGAATTCTGTAACGTGTATCGTTTTATCTACGATTGTACCTTTCGTCATGTTTTTCTATTGAATTGCGTAATATGTTTGTCGTTTGTTTATTTACGTCCAACTCTTCAGTCTTTTGATTTACATACTAATCGCATCGCTTTTTCTGTTTACTTGCAGGGATGGAGCACCCCGAGCCCGAGTCACTCCTTGACTCTTCGTTGGACCGACGGCACCGTGCGTTCGTCCACACCACACGGGGCCTTGAGCACGTGCCTCTGCTGCGGGTCCGTGTGCCAGCGAGACCTTGGCGGCTCCACCCAGCCTTCTACGCTGGTGAGTTGCACTACATTTACAGTTTCATTGCTCGCACAATTGCATTTCTTCTAACAATTGAATTTACATGTCGATAGGTTGGGCGCGGCCGGGTTGCTTCCCTCGCCGCATGATCGAGGCCTCACCGAGGACGTGGCCGAGGCCGAGGCCGAGGATCTGCGGAGGGCGACGACGGTCCGAGCGGCCACGGCGTTTTCCGCTCGGCCGAGCCTCATCGTCTTGTCTGGTGGACCGCTGGCGCCGGAGACGCACACTTTCCACCGCCGCTCGGGAGGTGACGGCCACCCCGCAGACGCCGCCATGCTTACGAGGTTGCCGATCGGCGGGCACCGACGGACCCTCGGTGGCTCTGCGGAGTGGCAGTCGACTGCAGGAGAGGTTCGCGGAGTGGCTCACACTAACCCGGCGATACCCTCGCTAGGAAGAAGCACGGGCCGTTGAGGAGGTGGTGGGCCGCCGAGGTGAGTGCTTGCACGTGTATATGTTATTCTAATTTTTTGTAACATTATTAACATATTACTATATGTTAATTGTCACAGTCAAAGACATGGCGGCGGACCCCACGCCGCACTGTGGACCGACACTTGGAGGCCTACCGCTTTGGTTGTTTGGCATGGTCATGTTCACGACCACGACGGAGACATCGCCGACGACGGTGGATAGCCTCACGACGGGCTATCGCGGGCCATTCGACCCAGCCAGTCCGCCGGTGTCCTGGGGTTCGGCGGTTCTTGCTGGCACGTACCACGCCCTTTGCGACGCGTGCGTGAAGCTGAACAAGAGCTCCAACCTGACTGGGATGCCTCTACTCCTCCAGCTTTGGTCGTTCGAGCGCTTCCCAGTGGGTCGACCCTTGGTCTTCCCGCGAGTGTACACCGCCGAGATGTACGGGGGCGACGACATCGACCGGCCGACCATGGGCTCGCTTTGGACTCGGCGACGGGTAATTACTTTCTTGACTTGCGTTTATCAAATTTTATTTGCAGTCGCATGTGCTTCAACATATTTTTTTCCTCTTGCAGCCACAGTGGGCGGGAGTGCAGGTACGTTCGGCGTACCACTCGTTCACGGAGGCGTTCGACCACCTGCACGCGGAGCAGGTGATCTGGGACCCTTATAGCGAGCGCCATGTCCAGGCGAGCCGCCCGGTTGAGCTCCACGGGCTCTCGGCTTTGCTATAGGGACCACGATTCTTCGCTCACGACGAGGAAGATCGTCTTCGACGTCTACGTGGAGGACTACGCGCCGCACCGAGTCCTCAGACAGTTCGGCCTACGACAGCCGGTCCCTGTTCCTTGGGGGGATCGTGTACCGCCGGCAGTACACACGTGAGTTAGCCGACCTAAAATATGTGAAATAGTTTCGTCGTATGTCTAATAATTTGGATTTCTTTCGTGGTCCACACCCATGGCCCTCCAAGAGCCCGGTCACCTTGCTCTGAGAAGATGGAGCCGTGGGCTGGCGCGATGGTCGGGCGCAGAGCACGTCGTCGATGAGGCCACACCTTACGACGACTCGCCCCACCAGCGATACTGCCGGTATGCGTGCCGGACGCTGCGTCTCCTACTAGTGGCGGATGCTCGGCCCGCAGACGCTCCTAGCGTGGTCGACTTGTACCCAGGCGGCAGAGCGCCATGCACGCCATGGTAAGTATTAATTTTGTAAATTACATTGTGTATTCTTGGCGCTATGTCCATATGCATATCACTTTCGTGTGTGGCGGTGGACCACGCTAGGAGATGCACACGCAGGTCCGATGTCTTGTCCGAGCTACGGACGGAGTTGCCATCTCATTTGGGACGAGATGGTAGAGGCACGGGACGCATGGTGGCCGGCTTTGGCAGATCGTGGACTGGTTCTTGTCGGCACGTCGGCGCTCCGATTAGTGCCACCTCGAGACGCGCCCTTGCGTGCCTACACACCCCACGACCCGGCTCCTCGTTACATGGAGGCGAGTGTAGCTTCCACACTCCTTTGCCTCCGGCCCAGCGTGGTGGAGGGTCCTACCGGCAGCACCAGCGCCACACCATGGTCCCCACGCCGTAAGTCGAGCTACTTACGTTGAGTTTTGCATCACATAACTACAATTAAAAGGTATTTTCGAACGCGAGCTACGTTGAGGGTGGAGGCCGATTCTCTCGATCCACGCACTCCTTGGGCCACGCCGAGCAGAGTTCTTCGGACCGATTCCATTGTGTGCCAGACGTCTGCCTCTGACCGACCAGCGACGCAGCCTTCACAAACTACGAAGCACGCCGGAGTTCGGTACCTTCGCAGTACGTTGCCTCCCGCGGCCGTCGGCCGGTGCGGCGTTCTGACTCTTCGGACTACGGCGGCGGTGCCATCGCAGAGCGGCGGGGCCATCGCAGCGCTTCACCCTCGCCCTCTTGATTTATGCAGGCCTCCAAGACGTAGGTCAAGAGGGTCGTCGAGGAGGGTGGGGCCGACTAGGACTTGTTGATAGGTCTTTGTCATACTTTTGTTCTAGCTTTGTACTATTCTACATTGTTTAGAGTGTTCTTCTCGCTTTGTTACTTTGTTCGTACTGTTTTACAATGTTAATAGTGATGTTCACGTTTTTTTTACCTTTCCGATATCAATACGACATGACAACGCTGAACGTTGCGGCTTTCTCGGACCGATTCGAAACACGCCGACCCCACTTTTTCAGATCGATTCGACAACACAGCTTTCTCGGCGAGGCCGGCCGCTGCATTCAGTTTCTCGCATCGCGAAATCTATCCCGTGGCACGCCCGTGTAAAGGGAAGACGTGCCGTCATAGGTGGATCGGTTTGGGGGCACGGGGACGTCCTCGTCGGGGGCGTGGCTATAAGAGGACTCTCCGAGGAGAGCCTAAAGCACCTCGATTTCTCGTTGAACATTCTTCCCGGAACCCGCAATCCTTCCACAAATCCAAGAGCTTTCATACCACCTCCGCTACCACATATCCTCGTCTTCATCCCGTTCCTTGCCCCCAAAGACTATATCAAACGGCGAGCTCAGAATCGGAGGGCTCGTGCACTTGCCAATGCAAGGCAAGTCGAATGTCCCAAGCGCCACGTGCAAGCTAATGTGTTGTACGCTAACACTCATGAAAATAATGGGCGAGTGTTCTACAAGTGCCCTTTTTCTCTGTAAGTGAAAAGCTTGTTTGATTCTTTCTTGTGCACACTATTTGTTCTATTCGAGTTGTGTAGTTGTTCTGCGATATCTCATTTCTTCCCACGCCCTGAATGCTTATTTACGTCATCACGTAGACTGCAGGGTGCCAATATTTCCAGTGGGCGGACACCATGGACACCTCGAGGGAGCGTCCTACAACCATTGTACCACAGAGGATGCAGCAGCCTTCTATGGAGGAGAGGATGGACCCTATGCTTGAGCAGAGGCTGAACATGCTGATGTTCAAGATGGAGCGCATTTTAGATCATATGAAATGGTTAGAGAAGATTGTATATGTGGCTATCGTTCTTGTATTGTACTCTATTCTTGCGAAGTAGTTAATTTCGTGCAAAGGGGGCAGAGTTGGTCACGCATGTCTTTCGAAGTGGTTTCCAGATATCATATCTTCATGTATCTGTATGTTACATGTTAAGCAGGCTTTAATTATAATATTTTCGTGTCATATGGCTGTCCAAACTGGGTTCCAAAGCTAGTCACACCAACATCTCAGATTTACGTTGCACCCCGCTGATCGAGACGACAACACGCGCACCCGCTTTTGATCAAACGACAACACTCCGGACCCCGCTGCTCTGGCTGAGACGACAACACGTTGCACCCCGCTTTTCAGACTGAGACGACAACACGCTGCACCCCGCTTTTCAGACTGAAACGACAACACGCTGCACCACGCTTTCGGGTAGAGACGAAAACACGTTGCACCCGCCAGATCGAGACGACAACACGCCGCACCGCCAGATCAAACGACAACACGCCGCACCACGCTGCTGCAGAGACGAAAACACGTTGCACCCGCTTTTGGTGAGACGACAACACGCCGCACCCGCTTTTGATCAAACGACAACACGCCGCACCACGCTGCTCGGAGACGAAAACACGTTGCACCCCGCCAGATCGAGACGACAACACGCCGCACCCGCTTTTCGGTGAACGACAACACTCCAGACCCCGCTGCTCTGGCTGAGACGACAACACGTTGCACCCCGCTTTTCAGACTGAGACGACAACACGCTGCACCCCGCTTTTTCAGACTGAAACGACAACACTCCGGACCCCGCTGCTCTGGCTGAGACGACAACACGTTGCACCCCGCTTTTCAGACTGAGACGACAACACGCGGCTTTGATGATGGGTGACACGTCGTCTGGAGTAACCCCTCACCACCACTATAAAACATGGCCGAAGGGTAGACATCCAACACAGCCAAACCAGCAATCAACGTCAGCTGAATCTACACAAATTAGGACACAATGTCGTTCTACCGTCGCCTCTTCAGCAAGCAGAAGTCATCCCGCCCCGAATATCCGGATGCCAGTAGCGTCGACGCCCCAGTTCTGCCGGAGTTGCCCCGACCAAAATGCGATCAAGAACCACTGCGAAGATTGAGCAATCTACCCATGGAGCGACGGCGCCACACATCATCTTCGTGTTCGCACCTACAAGGTAAACCTCTTGGTGTCCACTGTCTACAGGTAACACTACTATCTCATGCTTCGTTCTTTCTTTTCTCGGGACAAGGACGGTGTTGCTTCTTCCAATGGATCGACGGGTAGGAACGACGCGACTACTAATTTCTCTACAAGCGCCACGACGCCAAACCCGCTTCGCCGAGAACTTCACCGGTGGGAGAGGCCGCCAGATATGTACCTTTTCGGATCGACAGAGCTTAGGGCGGTGTGCAAGGGCCAACCGTCGGTGAGTTTCATGCGACATACTCATGTTAAACTCACAAAGTAGTAGTGCTAAACCGTTCATCGCATTACAGGAGTTCAAAAGGACATTCAAGTCAACGGAGGAACCTCCTCCGGGGCCACCAAAGCCCCAACGCTTATGCGTACATGGCCTTGAGGCGATGGTTGATACCGCCACGGTGATCTAGCGCATCGGCGATTCTACTGGGTGCCCTTGGCCGAGGATGAGCAGTCTTGGTACTTCAAGCCGGTGGACCGGAGACGTACCACCCACATCTCGCAACCGGCATGGGATAAGCGGGGAGCAACCCTCTCCGTGGTGCCACTACCGCCGAAAAGCCGCACTTGAGTACGTCTCACGGTGTTATGCAACCACCAAAGGGCATCTTGCATTGATTGCAGGCACGCTTCCGGTTGTCCAAGCATAAGCCCAACACACACCTCTGCACCATATAGTGGAGTGCGAGGCGAAGCAAAGCAGCGTCTCGCATGTCTCCGCCTAACGCCAACACAAGCAGAGGCGCAAGAGGTTCCTCCTCTCGAAGAAGAAGGGACAAGGGAAGCAAATGGTCGAGGTCCGCACCACGCAACAAATCCTCGACGCGTTCGCGGACCACCGGAACCCGTGGTATTAACATAGGGGACGCCGAATCGGGATGACATGCCCATATGGGAGGCGAAATCCACATAAAGAACAACCAAAATTTAAGTCTTATACACCCGAGACGTACGGCATAGGCCACCCAATGGGCGACAGCTGGGAGCACCGCAGAACCCTATGGAGTTCTTTCATAGTAGGGATTGAGCGGTGTCCGATGACTGGTCGCAATACTAGAACGGGTCAGGTAATATGCAGAAAATGTATGACATCATTCTGGCTGTACCCAGATAGGCGGAACGATCATTTGTTCCATCACGACGAACAGTGCTTTCCTTATTAACCTCGTCCATCGTTGTAATGCCCATGTAATGTAATATAATCTAATCTCTCGCTTATTTTATCATCGTAACTTTGATGTATGTGCTCTTATATATGTTCAACAAATAATTTAAGTGTTCATAACATGAGTTGTTGTCGACCATAAAATTTTGAAAATTCATATCATCATGTTCATAACAATAAAAATGAAATTTTCAAATGTTCACAACAATCAAATTTTATTGTTTGAATTTAAAAATATTATTTAGATCTTCAAATTATTTGAAATTTTTATGGTAATATCACTGATTTATTAGGAACCTCCATAAAAATTTCAAAATTTTCCGACGTCGTGGTTGTCCAATTTAATTTTTATCGTGCTTTCACGATTCTACCCGCGAGTGCCTTTTCGATTTTCGCAACAAATGGCCGCCCAACGTCTGGCTATCTCGCCCATACGTAAGTGGTAGCCCGCATTGCGAGGCCGCCTTGAATTTTTCCGTAATTTTGGACCGTGTCGGCCTGTCCATGGGCAACGAATACCCCTTAGTGCCCACGATTTCCGTGGTTTCGTAGCCGTAAGTGTCTTTTCCGACTTTCGCAACAAAATGCCGGAGGAACGTCTTACTATCTCGCCCATATGTAAGTGGTAGCCCGCTGCGTGAGGCGGCCTTCATTTATTCCGTCTTTTTAGACCGTGTTCGCCTATCAGCGGGGCTATGAAAATCTGAAAGTGACATGCGTATCACTAACGAACTAAAATAATTCTTCCCGTCTATTACATGACAGAGTGTTTTAGTTTTTTCCTGTTTAATATAACAATTATTGCATAAACAGTTCACAACAAAATTTACTTAAAATTAAAAATGTACAAGATATCGCCGAGCAGCTGGCGACTACTTATAGTCGCCGGCGGTGTACCGCTGGCGACTACTAGTAGTCGCCAACCGCTTGGCGACTACTAAGTAATCACCGAGCGTGTGGCGACCACTACCTCACTGGCGACAATTGGTCATCCGAAGGTCATCACCGGCCGACACGCGGGATTACGGTATAGTCGCCAAACGGTTTGGCGACTACCTATTATCGCCAAACCGTTTAGCGGCGACTATATTATCGCCAAGCGGTTTGGCGATCGGATATTATTTCTGCAATTTTTAAAATACGTGTATTTATGTCGTAATTTCGAATTAAAATAATATTATTAAAAAAAAAATTCGGTATCCCACGAACCCAAACCGATTGCACGTAAAAGTAAAACGCAACCCTGCAAACCTCTCCCCTCCGAGTCCGACTGCCAAAGCACACGACCCGTTTGCCTACAATCGCACCACCCTTTATATATTCCCTCGCACCACCACCGCCACCTCCAATCCAACCTCTTCTATCTATCCTCCCTCATCGCCGCCCCGCCCAGCCATCCATCGCCCTAGGCGGCTCTTCCTCCGTCCCTCTCTCTCCTGGCAATGGCAGACTTGGAGTGCGGCGCCGGGCCGGAGGAGACGTGGCGGCGGCGGCCCAAGACCAAGATCGTCTGCACCCTTGGCCCGGCCTCGCGGTCCGTGGAGATGTGCGCGCGGCTGCTGCGCGCCGGCATGTGCGTCGCGCGGTTCAACTTCTCGCACGGCTCCCACGAGTACCACCAAGAGACGCTCGGCAACCTCCGTCAAGCCATGGACCTCACTGGGTTCCTCTGCGCCGTCATGCTCGACACCAAGGTCCGCTAACTCTCCTCTGGCCCCTGCCTCGCCCTCGTTTTGTCGTCTCCACTTTTGTTGTGATTAGGTTTTCGTTATAGGGACTTGATCCGATCTATATTTTTCAGTTGTATCTCTCTACTGAGTTGTGATTGTGTTGTGTTTATTGCGTGAAATAGATGACATGAACATGAACCGTAAAGTATTCAACTTTGCGATTTGTTGGTAACTTCGTAAAAAGTAGGATTTTGGATGGTTTAGGTTCTCGTCAGATGGCCTTTTTCTTGTACGTGCCTTGTCCAGGTTGGTTGAGACAAGAGGCAAGATAGTGATTTCTTTTTTCCCCTGCTGTGCGGATATTAACACAATTTGTTAGGGCAATAAGGACCAGGAATTAAATTCTTTTTTATGTAATATGCTTAGCATATTCTGAGAATAATTTGTTTGCATGGGCGTAAAATAAACACAAAACTTCGGTCTTTGTTGTTTGCACCTAATTTGTTTGTGGCGATCAAGGTAGTTACTATTCTGGGGCAATAGTTGTCTGTAAATTAGTATGTAAATTTGCTCTGTCAGTTTGCATATAATTAGTCATAAGAAGTCAGAAGAAATTTGATTTGTTTCATTGAACAAAGTAAACTTGTATTGCTACATTCATTCCTTCATGATTCGGTAGCTATTGCAGAAAGGCCTAGCAAATTAGGATTTCATGTTAAATGCTGGTATTTAAATTGGTCGATCACAAGTACAAATTCTTCGTCCCTTTCAAACATGTCTTCTACTGTGCGGCTTACTGATTTTTTTTAAGATTGTTGTCAAGGTCATTAATGATGTTGACTAATTTCCTGATCAATTCTTTTGCACTATAGCTTTGTTGTAGTATGATAGATGTTGACAAATCTTATTCTCTAACAATAGAAACCATCCAAATCCTCGATATGGTACGTTCTACAAACCATAGACTCCGGTGTACTAGTTTTTAAATCTGGCTATACATATCCACGAAGAGACATAGGGCACTGTTCACTTGTGGTTGGAGGACATATGCTTATGTACCAGAGTTGTTTTCTCCTCTTAAAAGAGGCAATATAGTGGGGATAAGCTGTACTTGAAGAATAGCCCTTCAGTGTGTGTGTGTTTGTGGTTTCATCAACTTTCATAGATGTTTTTTCTGCCTACATTACAAGCTAGCTAGCCTTCCAGGGGCTTGCAGATGTATTTATTAATTGTTTGAGTGATATCATTTGTATTGCGATGTTCTGATGTTGAATGGAATATCCAAAAGTGGACAACTTATACTAGTCATGTTTTATTTGGTCACAGGTGATATGAATTGTTAGATGCTATATTATTGGCCGTCTACCTTTGCATTGATTCTGAATATTGGGTTGGTTTTGAGGATGTTTGAATTTGTGATACATGGCATGCTAGTGTCATTTACTTACATCATAGTTTTTTGTCGCATCAGATATACATGAGCCAACCAATGCATTAAATTGCATTAGCTTTAAAATGATAACTAGAGGTGTATTATTGCCTGTGCTGCTTGCAAAATTGGGATTAACTGAACTATTTCATACTGTTTGTTAAAAAATATGTTCAATGCTAATCGGTTTCATGCATTTGAACCTAGAAAGATATTTCTTATAAAATTCAATGTAGCAAATGAAGAAACGTGAAATATGCAAAATTATTTATTTCTTTAACTATGCTATTCATTGTCTTTGTGTACAGGGACCAGAGATTCGCACTGGGTTTCTGAAAGATGGCAAGCCTATAAAGATGAAACGGGGTCAAGAGATTACCATCACCACAGATTATTCCATAAAGGGTGATGAGAACATGATTTCCATGAGCTACCAAAAGTTGGCTGTAGACCTGAAGCCTGGGAGCACTATACTATGTGCTGATGGCACCATCACACTCACGGTGCTCTCTTGTGATCCTGGGCAAGGCTTAGTTCGCTGCCGGTGCGAGAACTCTGCTCTTCTAGGTGAGAGAAAGAATGTCAACCTTCCTGGGGTCATTGTGGATCTCCCAACTCTTACAGAAAAGGACAAGGTGGATATTCTTCATTGGGGTGTGCCAAACAAGATTGACATCATAGCACTCTCCTTTGTACGGAAAGGATCAGACCTTCAGATGGTCCGAAGTGTGCTCGGTGAACATGCCAAGTCTATAGTACTTATGTCTAAGGTTTGTTTGTCTCCACAAAATTGCATTGAACTATTTTATGTTTTGTTACTATTTTCTTATGTATCGGTTTGTTACGTGCAGGTTGAGAATCAAGAAGGTGTTGCTAATTTTGATGAGATACTTGCAGACTCAGATGCTTTCATGGTTGCGAGAGGAGATTTGGGAATGGAGATCCCTATTGAGAAGATTTTTTATGCTCAAAAGGTGATGATCTACAAATGCAATAAACAAGGAAAGCCTGTTGTCACTGCAACCCAAATGCTAGAGTCAATGATCAAATCTCCTCGTCCTACACGGGCAGAAGCAACTGATGTTGCCAATGCTGTCCTAGATGGAACTGACTGTGTGATGCTTAGTGGTGAGACTGCAGCTGGGGCATATCCAGAGTTAGCGGTGCAAACAATGTCTAATATTTGTTTACAAGCAGAATCATCTGTGGACTATGGTGCAGTTTTCAAGTTAATTACTGCAGCAGCACCAATTCCTATGAGCCCATTGGAGAGTTTAGCATCATCAGCTGTTCGAACAGCCAATATTTCCAAAGCATCTCTCATCCTGGTCCTCACAAGAGGAGGTACAACTGCAAGGCTCGTGGCGAAGTATAGGCCATCCATGCCGGTATTGTCTGTGGTTGTCCCCGAATTGAAGACGGACAATAATTTCAATTGGACTTGCAGCGATGAGGCTCCTGCAAGGCAGAGTCTTATTGTTAGGGGCTTGATCCCGATGTTGAGTGCCGCTACGACAAAGGCATCTGACACGGAGTCCACTGAGGAAGCCATCAATTGTGCCATGGATCATGCAAAGAAACTTGGCCTATGCAAATCAGGAGATTCAGTTGTCGCTTTGCATCGTATTGGTGCATCATCTGTTATCAAGATCTTGACAGTCTATTAGTGTCAATTATGTGGGTTGGTATTCATGGGGGCAAATTTTGCTAGGTTGTTATTGGACCCTTAATATCATTTTGTGGGCTCATCCCATGTCGTGTGAGTCCTATATTACGTCGTGCGTTAAGCTACACGGGTATATTTCTTTTTTTAGGAAAGAAATGATGTTGCCTTTTGCTTAGGATGATTCTTCCACGAGGTTGTTGGGCAACCCATTTTGATATATTTCAGAAACTCTCATATCTAAATATACGTCAATGTGTTCCAGCCTACCAATTGGTGGCCTCTTTGTGTTCTCTCCATTGATTGTGATTGATTAGCAAGGACTAGATTCCTTTTGATTGCAGCGAGGGTGGATAGCGCGATCGGGCAGCTTCCGTGTAGAACGCGGGCAGCGTCGACATCACGGCCACCGTCCGGTCCGGACCATTGATGATCGTCCCCTGACCATTGATTCCTTCAATTGTAAGAGCTCCTGCGGGCTGATTTTAGGCCCTTTTTAGGATAAGGGTGAAAGACCATATGGAGGTCCATCAATATTTGTGATGAGTTATTGACAGTGTTTAAGTATGTGGATATAAGAGAGGCTCGGTGGGAAGTTATTAGGGCCAGGTGGAGAGCGACGAAACATAGGTGATGCTTTGAGGAGAAGGAAGATTGGTCTAGGGGAAATTGATAATTTGTTCAATACCAGCAGTCGAGGCGGTTTGGAAAACCACGGGAGTAACTTGGAATAGCTTCCTGACATTCTTAGAAAAGTGCATACAAAGTTTCATAAATTTTTGGATCATCCAATCAAAAGATGCATCAATTTGTAGATTTGAACTCGTGCTAATTTTACTATTTATATGGCTAAAATCACTATTCATAGATAGTATCACCCTCACCATGGCGGTAGTGCCGACCTCTAGGTGAAATCCTTGGAAAATTTATTTTTCCGCTCTTCTAAGGTTTTGATTGGTTTTTTTTTTGGAAATTGGTTTGTGATCATTCACCCTCTCTTCACTACTACAGAACCGACCTTCACAACCAGTCTATCACAAGCGGTTAGGTGCGCACCGCTTGTGCTCTCACTTCTAAGCGGTTAAGTGAACAGCAGGCGGAAGGGTCTCTAGAAGCGGTTCTTGACACGAACCGCTCTAGGATCAAGCGGTTCGTGTGTAGAAACGCTTGTAGAGACCCCCTTCCCGCCCAAACACATTTAAACCCCATCTTCCTCCCTGAGCTCGCACAAGACCAGGACAGCACAGTGGTGGGCCGAGAGCTGTTCATGGGGGGAGGTGCTGCCAAAATTTTCAATTGAGGCTATTAGCTCCGAATTAATTGTTCCTAAGGTGAGTAATATGTTGTTGACATCCTTCTCACCTAGATATTGATGTTTTTTGTGTATTGGATGTTGAGAAATCATGTTTTGTTCTTGTGGGAATTAGTGTTTCTTTTGTTGGCTTATTTTTTTGTTCTTAAGGTGATATATTGTTTGGTGTATGAAATGAAATGCAATAAATGTGAAACGATGAAAAATTACAAAGGTGGGGATCCCCAAAAAGGAATTTTTATTTAGTAAAATTAAAATGCAGAATGATAGAAAAGATTTGCATGAAAATGTAACAATTAGTTAGTTTTATTTTTTAAAAAATGAAGGAGGATTAGAAATAATTAGTTGGCTTTAGTTAAAAGAATACAGAATGATTAAAAAAATACAAAACTATTAGACATAGTTAGCCTTAATTAAATATTGTGATAGATGTTGTTATTATTTTTATTGGTGTAGATGAACCGGCAATGGATGTATAATGCGGACCGTCGGTCAAGAGAGTTCGAGATGGCATGAAGGAGTTTTCGACGCGCCGTTGCATTCTTGCCTCCGAGGAAGTTTCATACGTTGTCCGTCGTGAGATCGCAAGAATGAGAAGGAGCACTCCGAACGATGGATGGTTATGAGGCATGTAATCACGAGAGGTTTCATGGCAAACTATACCTGCTGGACCCACCATGGCGAAACAGAGGCGATTCGACAGGAAGACGATGAAGAAGACGAAGAAGAGGAAGATAGAGCCAACAGTATGCCGGACACCACTCAATACGGGTCCGTGGAAGATACACTCGACGAGTTTGGCGATGATGAGCTAGATCAGATGCTCCGTGACGGAGAGGGAGAGTTCACAGAGGAAAGACAATACAAGAAGTTTCAGAGCATGGTAGAGGACCACGAGCGACTTTGTACCCAAAGCGTGGATGGGGCCACAAAAAGCTGCGTACTACACTAGAACTCATGCAATGGAAGGCCACAAACGGTGTGTCAGACAAGGCATTCAATGGTTTGTTATCACTCGTAAAGAAGTTGCTTTCGAAAGGTAACCCTGCTGTCGGGACTCAAGATGAATTCGTGACAAAAGCATAAACTCACACCCGAAGGAAATTCAACAGAACCCTCAAAACACCCCAAATCGCCTCCACGTATCAGGAACAAGGAAATTAAAGAACTACAAAACTACAGAAAATAGACTAAGATAGTCGATTTCAACCTCTCCTTCATTTCCAGGGTTCTCAAGGTTTTATACTCCAACCTAGTATAGAGTTTTTCACCGCAACAAAAAGATTCTAGTAAAGATGCAAATTACAAGCGGTAAATGAAATTAACATCTCTCAGTTCTTTTCATTGTCGGTAATTACTATTCATCATCTACTCGCCATTGGATGTGTACTTCCTGATAAGATGCATTCTTGTCCGTTGATGTTCATTAACAGAAGTCGATGAAGTCTTTGGTTTAGCTACCGGCTTCACCCTGCTCTTCGTCTTCCTTGCGCAAAACATGATAAGTCCCCCGCCTGAGCCAGAGCTTGTCCTCAAGCTTTAAAATTAGGAAATGTGCTTTGAATGAAACTAGCATTTTCTCAAGAAGCATCTTCTTTTGGCAGTTTAAGCCATTGTGTTACTACAATACCTTTTCTTGGCACAATCCTCCTATCCAATACTGCTATTAGTTCGGTTTTCACCTTGCCATTTGCATCCACTAAAGGTAGTCCAGGCAATGGAATTGAATATTTCCCAACATGTTTTTTTAATTGACTAACATGGAATACTGGGTGAATGCCAGCATCTACTGGTAGCTGTAACCTGTATGCCATAGATCCAATCTTGCTCACCACCCTGAATGGACCATAGTATTTAGATTGTAACTTCAGTGAGCCTCTCAGACAAAAGGCAATTTGCTGATAGGGATGCATCTTCAAGTACACCATATCCCCCACTTCAAAAATCCTGTCCGATCTCAACTTGTCTGCATACCTCTTAATTTGGTTATGTGCTTTGATCAGGTTATCTTTGAGCTTCCTTAACATTTCCTCTTTCTCCTCAATAGTGACTTTAGCTTCCTCTGACACAGTACACGGAATTGAGAATTTAGCAAGCTAGGATGGGTGATATCCATATAAAGCCTGAAACGGTATGACATTCAAGGAGGTATGGTAAGACGTATTATACCACCCGGGCATGCTTAACCAATGAAACCATTTCTTGGGCTCTTGAAACACCATGCTTCGCAAGTATGATTCTAGGCATTGATTTACACGTTCTATCTGGCCGTCAGCCTGTGGATGATGTGCGGTGCTAAATCTGAGAGACACCTTGAGCATCTTGAACACACCTTGGAATAGCTGGCTAGTGAAGATTCGGTCATGGTCAGTCACAATAGCTATGGGCATGCCATGCAGCTTGAAAATGTGATCCATGAAAACCTGAACGACCTGCTGCACTGTGTATGGATGGGACAATGCTAAGAAATGAGCATATTTGGTAAGCCAATCCACCACTACCAATATTACCTCTTTTCCTTTGGAGTTGGGTAATCCCTCAATAAAGTCCATGGAAATATGAGGCCAAGCCATCTCGAGCACTTCCAATGGATTTAGTAATCCAGGTATTTGGACATGCTCTGATTTAGTTAACTAACAAACCAGACATTTCCTTACAAAAAATTCAATATTCCTTTTCATTTTTGGCCAATAAAACAATTTCTTGAGCCGATGATATGTGGCTCTTACCCTAGAATGTCCTCCAATAGTTGAGGTATGAAATGAGTCCATCAACACTGTCTTGAGATTATTGCTTTTCTCCACATATATTTGGCCTTTGTATTTAATAAGACCATCTTCCAACTTGAATTTGCTGCTTGAGTCTACCTCATTTTGCAGGGCACCTAGTATCTTTGCTACCATCGGATCCGACTCATAACTAGCTTTTATGTTATTTACCCACTCTGGAATTACATAATTGATATCAGTACAAGATTCCATCTGCATAGGTTGATGATCAAGCCTAGACAAAGCATCGACCACTTTATTCTCTTTTCCTTTCTTATATTCAATTCTGAAATTGAACTCCAGCAACTTAAGCATTAGTTTATGCTGCATGTGAAAGGACCGGGGATGTCGCCTAGAGGGGGGGTGAAAAGGCGAATTAAAAATTTAAAACTAAATTGCAGTGGAAACTAAATGTTCGGAATGTCCGAATCAAACTTCGGATTGTTCGAGTGGTTCGGATAGTCCGATGTTTATTCGGATAGTCCAAGGTTCTATTCGGATAATCCGAGGTGTGTTCGGATAGTCCGAATGCCTCAGAGCACACGACTCGCAAAAAATAGATCTAAGCTATTTGGGGGATATTAAACACACCAAATGAAACTAATTAGCCTAGAATACCTAAATCAAGTAGAGATCTAGGGGAAAACTCAGTAGAAAAGTAGATCGGGCAATTTCAAGATTCAAAATACAAATGCTCTATCAAGAATAAGAAGTAAGCACGAAGACAATGATTTTTCACCCGAAGTTCGGATCCTTGAGGGGATCCTACGTCTCCGTTGAGGCGGCTCGGTCACACTTGAGTTGGGGTCTCTTTCAACCCTCTTCCTCCCGGTGTTGCACAAATGCACTCGCCGGTCTTCACTCCTTTGATTCCTTCCATTACGAAGGCGGAATCGGCCTTCACAAACTTCCCACGACCAACCACACAAAGCACCGGTGGCTCGTAAGCGACCTCCTAGCCGTCTAGGAGTCCTCAACCTCCAAGAGTAACAAATGCTCATGAAGAACGAGCTTGGAGATGAAGTCAAGTGCTCAAAGATCAAATCTTGCTCAACACACACCTCTTTCAACTCTTCTCAACCCTTCTCACTAAGGGGATCACTTAGATCTAAGAGTGGAGAGGGATTTTGGGGGCTCAAGAACAAGGGATAGCCTCTCAAATCAACAGGGCAAGAGCACCCCCAAAATGGGGAAGGATGGGGCTCTAAATAGAGCATCCCAAAAACTAGCCGTTTTGACTCAGCCCTAGTCAGTTTGGATAGTCCGAATAGGTCAAATTTGGTGTAACAGAGAGACCCAGCTCGGATAGTCCGAAAATATGTTCGGATAGTCCGAAGCATTCGGATACTCCGAAAGCACTTCGGATAGTCCGAACTAGCACTGAGCAGCCTGACGAAAACGAACATAACTTTTGACTTCGGACACCGATTTCAGTGATTTTGGACTCTACGGAAATCTAAGAACGAGGGCTACACAACTAATAAGGTCTTACAACCCAAATCTCAAAGGATAAATACATATTTCACAAAAAATCCAAGGGAGACCTACAACTCTCACTTTCCGGCACCACCAACACCACTCTCTCTCTAAGTTTCACAAGGATGGATCACTTGAGCACTTGACACATCTAAAAGTCATTCGACGTCGCATCCCTCTTAATAGTACGACAATCCTTAGACTCAATTTAAATCAAAGATAATACAAGTCTAGAAATAGTCACTTGCCGTCTTCTTTCTTAATGCCGGTGCATGAAGACCTTCACCATATAATTGATGACATCTTCGCTTTATCCAACTTGACTCGATTCACCTCATGAGACTCTCGTCCTATCAACCTTGACTTTATCATCCTCTCCGATGATCTCCACGCCAAGTCGATCTTGACCTAGTCCTCAACTCTTGGTAACACCGCCGTCTTGTTGACCTCGGCTTAACGGTCATCCTCCAAGATACCTTAGTCATCATGCACACACGGGACCTAATTCTTTCCAAATCACTCATGAAAAGCGTTACACCCAAAAGCTCAATAGATATGAACAAGTTGATATTTGTGAGCAATTGATTACCACAAGTGTTTCATATAAAGAAGCACAATATAAATGGAAACACTTGACATAAGAAATGTTCTCTACTAAGTACACCATGATGAATATGTAATTGATCTATATGTACTAGAGAGATAATTGCCAATATGATGAATCAATTAAATCATGGTAAGGATCATAGTCTTTACTTAAATGAAGCACATGATGGAATATACACGAATTGTACATGTGCAAATAATATTTAGAATAAGAGTAAATATGTTATCCAACTCTAGATTAAACTTCACTAAGAGAAATGCATGAGAAGATACACAACTAAGACGTGCATGCACCAAGTCAATCTATAGCAATGTGAAGTTTAACTCTAGTTAATACATGCATACTAAAAGCAAAGCACATAATGAACTCAAATGAATATATATGCACAAATAAATATGACATGAACCAATGTGCATATATATAATCAACATGTTATTTTGAGTCACTATGCATTTGCACAAGAGGAATGCAATGACAAATATAGAAGGGATACCGAGAATGCATACCTTATCTTTGCTTACCCATCCCACTTGATTTTCCTCTAAATAGATTAGACTAATACTCAACTTGGCAATAAACATGTTAGTCTCATAGCAATATAATCATATTAGAGGTTTGTCGTTTGTTAAGCACTAAGTTAAGCATTTACACAATTATATAGATTGTCATTATATGCGTTTGTCATTAATCACCAAAATAACATAAGTGCCTAGATGCACTTTCAATCTCCCCCTTTTTGGTGATTTATGACAAACGTTTTATCAATTGCACCAAATGACAATATGAAGATATTTAGCATTAAAACAAACACAGAGAAAGAATAAGAGATCATACTTACAAATATTCTCCATCCATTAGGGGGCAATTGATAAATCCATAAATTCTCCCCCTTTTGTCATTAATCACAAAAAGGGGCATAATAGATCCTTATTGTTCTTTTGAGGATTGAACTTCCCCTTAGTCTTCAATCATCGAGGATCCATTTTCAATCAAATCTTTTCTCCCTCTTGATTGCACACTCAATAAAAAGATTTGGGAAAACAAAATAAAAATAAGGAGCTTGTAATAGAGCAATGATATTAAGCTCCCCTTAAATCTAGGCAAGATATGATACCAATTATATCCCAGATTTAGGTAATGGATGTTTCCAATGATACCAATTTAAAGTAGTCATGATTCATAAGATGTAAGTGATGCTTAAACATGACAAATGGATATGATTCCACATAGAAAATTAAATTTTAAAAATCAAGATCATATAGAGAAGATTACACAAGAAGGAATTGCTTATATGATCACAAGATGTATACAAGATCATGAATCAAGATTGTATAAGGAAATTGTGCTTTCATGATCAAGAATTTCACAAGCTTATCAAGGGCATACCTCTTTGCAATGTGTCACCCATATGTACCTTGTAATTCTTGATAATGCCCAATGCAAGTTAGATGACACTTCAAAACAATTTAGGATTAGAGGATACCTCTTGAAAGATACCAATTAATGATACCAGTTGAAAAATACAACACCATTTAGAATGACACAATTTAACATAATGGTGTGCAAAGACATTAATGAATATGGCCAAAAAGAAATATGTCTCTTTGTCGGTTCTTGTCCACCGCATGTTCGAATTGGTCATGATCAACTTGCATGGCTTTAGATCCCTCGGACTATGGAACTCCTCTCCATTTCCTTCATCCCACCGTCGAAGATGACCCCTTTTCCAATACCCTAAACATCAATAGACAAGCACACGATTTCCAGGAGCAAATATCTTTCAACTTGACCCAAGTTAGTTTGATAATGTCTAAGTACAACATGCACGATATAGATGATAAGCATGATAATACTACTTGCACGCAATTTGAAAAATTCAAGATACCAATTGAAGATTTCATTATACCAATTTACAATAAAAATATTTGAAATTCATTCAAATTTAATCTTGACATCAACTTGTAAGAGAGACAATGAGTAAAACACGTTCAAACTCACTCTTGAACTTACAAGGGATATTTTCTCTTTTCCATAATAAACTCTGAGTTATGCAAGAGAGCAAACATTTTGAGGCTAAGATACAATTAAATCCAATTTCCAAAAGAACTTTGCCAAAAAATGCACTTTCATTGGAATGAAAACTTAAATAGATATGCTTCACTTTAAAGCTTGGAGCAATGAATAAGTTCACTTAGTTTTCATCTTGAAAGACTTGCCAAGACTCCAATTTAAAATTCTCAAAATTTCAAAAGATGCAAATAGCAGCACAAAATCGATTATAGCTTTTAAACCATTGCTCAAATGCAAAAATCATCAACGTGGAAAAGATCCGTCTCGAAATTCTCTTCGAGGACTATGAAGACCGAAAATTCATTTGAGCAAAGGAAAACCCTGAAAACTTGAAAATAGTGAATACTGAATCGAAGGTTTCGGAAAAAGAAATCTCGCTTTGAAATGGTTCTTAGGATGAAAACAAGAGCAAATGAGCTCCCAAATAATTTTAAATGAATCATGGAGTCATGCATTGGGTTACCTTAGTTTTTATTACAAGGAAATACTCAAATCATCTTAAAAGTAGGCAAGATTTCAAAAGAGCAATGTGCTAAAAAATTCAGTTTTGACATTCCATTTAAGCTTTTTGACAGGGTTGAAAGAAGGTTCAAACAAGGTTCATAAATTCTGAAAACATTAGACAATGAAGTCCAACTATATAGGATCAAAACATGTCATAAGACTTTCCTCTGATTATGAACCCATTTGGAGATACAAAAATCACAAAACAGCCCTATAATCAGCCTAAAACCTGAAATTTCAGCAAATTGATCCTTTTGAATTTGGGTCAAATCTTGATCAAATGAAATCCAATAGCCATGAGATTTTGTATAAATGATCCATGGACATCCAAGAGACTTCTCCAAAAAGAATTTCTCAAATATCACCCTCCAATAAAAAATTAGGCCATTAGAAGTATTGGAGGTTTAGTTTTGACACTAAGTCAAAAGAAGTCAACATTCTTGCAAACAAGTTCAACTAAATTTGGGAATTTCCAGATCTGAACTTAGGACGCAAGAGAAGGTTTTCCAACAAAAAATTTCAATAAATCAATTTTATTTTGAGAAATATGGTGAAAGATGTATTTGAACCACATAAAGGATTAAGATTTTCACCAAATCCACAAAATGGAACCAAATGAGTTTTGAATGGAAATGTGCACTTATATGGATTCATACGATTTAGAGAGATGTTTATAAGCCTATTAGCATAATCAAATCCATTCAAATCGTAAAATCCAACTTTATGCAAAAGTGTGTCAAATAAGATCAAAAGAGAGAAAAAACCATAACTTTTTCAAATTAAGTTAAAATTATTTGAAATTGTGCAAAAACATACTTTGGATTCATAAGAAATTTTTTCAAAAAGAATTTTCCAAAAAGGAGTCTCCAATCAAAAGATATGCCAAATTTTATTTTGTAGGCATGATTTTTACTCAAAGAGGAGAAAAGTCAAAACTTTTTCAAACTAAGTCCAAATGATTTGAAAATCTCTAGAAATGAACTTTGGATTATTTAGAAGGTTTCTTAAAAATAATTTCCTCAAAAGAAATTTTCTTTCAAAAGATATGACAAAATGCGCTTTCAAGGCAAAAAGAGAAGTTCAATTTGCACCGAATGCTCAAAATGCAATCCAATTTGGATTTTATGGAGATTTGAACTTTCATGGATTTGTATGTGTTGTAAATACTATTTCAAGCTGAGATACATAAAGAAATCCATCTCAAATATCAAAACCCATAATATGCAAGAATGGGTCATTTTGGGTCAAATGAAGAATTTTGGCCAAATTCAAATAGCTATAGCTTTTGAACGGTTGGTCGTTTGGAAAAAGTTTGAACTAAAGAAATGCTTAAAATGACCAACCCTACGAGTTTTGTATTGATCACTTTTTCAAAAACTCAATAGATTTTAACTTACAAAAATATTTCATTTAATCCAAAATCAAGATCTTATATAATCCATTTGAGGCCAAATTTGCAATTTTATTTCTAAAATAGAAATTTTTACTCCGAAAGCATTGTAAAACATTTGAAATACATATTTGAGAACTTTTATAAAGATTTTCACAAATATTGGCCTTTTAAACAATATTTTTTACTTTTGATCAAAGAGGCTCATATGAAGGATATGCATGCATATGGTTTTCAACATTATTCCAAAAAGTATCAAATAAAGCAAATAAGAAGATATTTGATTGGAATTGGTATGGACGAGTTTAAAATACCATTTTGAATCAAGATATTGCTAAGAATCCAGTCCAAGGGGTGAAACTCACAATGTGCTAAAATGTGACCAATTTAGATTAAACATAGTTTTTGAGTGAGTTTCAAAATCAAATAACTTTTGATAGATTGGTCTTTTAGAAATCTTTTGAATACCAGAATTGTTAAGAATGACCAACTCTATGTTTTTCATTTTAGAGCTATATTAAAAATTATTTTACCATTTATTCTATGAAAATTATAAATTTAAAGCCAAAACAAGATACTAGTAACTAGTTTTTGGTCTAAAAACTTATTTTCTTTTGAAATTAGTTTTTGTAAAGCCAAAACCATTGGAAAACCTTTTGAAAGCATTTATATACATTTTTCAACTAGTTTTCCCAAGATTAGTAATAGATACTAAGATTTTTCACTTTTGGTTAAAAGGCTTAATTTTGAAAATATATTAGCACTTATGTAAATATGGGCACACATAGGGATGTGATGTACATGATTATGATTTAGCACTTCCCCTTAATGTGCCACAATTTGACTTGCTCAAGATTGCAATAAGAGAATAGGTAAGAGACAAGAGAAAGTACTCAAAACAAGCAATTAAATTAATTTTTCATGATACCAATGCATCTAAACCTACACAAGGCTAGAAGCTAAATAGTAATCAATTTAAATGCTTGTTACTGAGATTGCATTGGCTCATGATTTGAAGTGATCGTCCCTATGCTTGACTCCATTTTGCAATTGATGAAGTCTTCATTCTTTTGAAGAAGCCAAGCGTCCAATGCATCTCCAAATGCCTAAAAAAACCTTTTAGATGGTTTTTAGTACCCAATCATTGTTGGGTCCAACAATGTTAGTCACAACAGATTTAGGAACCAAAATGACCCTAATATTAGTAGTCTTAAGTGAACTAACATAACTAGCAATGGATTTATGATTGTTATTACTCCCAAGCAATTTATTGGCAATGAATTGAGGAGGCTTAGGAGTTTTAACACTTTTAGCAAATCCATTCCTAGTTTGATCCTTTCTAAGCATATAATAATCATTATAATGCAAGGGCTTAGAGGATCTAGCATATCTAGCAAATGGTTTGCTATTGTTATTTTTCCTAAGCATATGATCAATATTATTTTTCTTGGTCTTAGAAAATCTAGTATTTTGAGCAAACCCATTTCTAGATTTATTTCTTCTAAGCAAATGATTGTTATTATTATGCATAGACTTGGAAGAATCAACAAACTTGGCAAACACAATGCCATATTTGTCTTTCCTAAGAAAATGATGATCATTGACAATAATAGGCTTAGGAGTGATACCTTTGGGACAATCCTTACCGATGTGCCCCTTTTCCCAACAATTGTAGCAAGTAGGCTTTGAACGTCTCTTTTTCTTAACTTGTTCTTTGTCGGTTTGCCTCATTGTTGATGGTTGTGGCTTGATCTCCACTTTATTAGGGCACACGAAGGCGAGGTGTCCCTTCTTGTTGCAATTGAAGCACTTGATGGTCTTCATGTGTCTTGTATTGTGCCTCATCTTGCTAGTTTCCCTCTTGGAGATGTAGCTGAGTCCTCGCTTATCTTGAGGCGCCCTTGGTTTGCTCAAGATCTCGTCGAGGAAAGCTTTTTCCTTTACGCACCTCTTCAAGTCATTTTCCAATTTAATGACTTGGGCCTTGAGCTCATTGTTTTCCTCTACAAGGTTAGTCTCAATATGCATAGAGGAAGTACTAGCATTTGAATTAGAGCTACAAGGCATATCAACATTATAGCATCTTACATACCCGTTGCTAGTTGAGGGTAAAGAGGAATTGGAGTTATCAGTTGAGGAAATAGGAGTGCCATTCAAGAGATCAACAAGCTTCAATTCAAGAGCCTTGCAAACATCATTTGCTTTGGCAAGTTTCTCTATGAGTGAAGTGTTGGTGATCTCAAGACTAGCTATTTCGGATTTAGTCAACTTGGAATTTTTGACCAACTCCTCATTTTTCCTCCTTTCACTAGTTAGGCTCTTCTCTAGCTCAAGATTTCTTTCCTTTTCAAGGATAAGCAAGTCCTCTTGAGCTTCGAGTGTGGCCTCTTTTTGCTCAACGGTTTCCTCCAATTTCTCAATATCCTTTAAGAGAAAATCTAGCTTTTGAACATCAAAGTCCTTTATGAACTTGAACACATCATCATCATCGCAATCATCATCATATACCTCATTTTTACCTTTTGCCATGAAGCAATGGATTCGTGATGGAAGTGAATCTTCATTGTCACTTGAGGCGGAGGTTGAGGTTAATGGAGATGTCGGATCTTCATCACTTGATGTAGAGGTTGAAGAATCAACAACCGACATCGCAACTTCAATGCAACCCTCACTAGTGGATGTGGACACGTCATATAATTCTTGAAGCTTTGTCCACATTTCATGAGCGCTCTTGAGATTGCATATTTTATTAAAAATTTCTTCGCTCGCAACATAAAATAAAACATTAGTAGCTTGAGCGTCGAGATGTAGGCATTTCTTCTCTCATTTAGTTGGAGCAACCTCATTCAATGGAGAAGAAAAGCCGACATCTACGATCCACCATATTTGGGGCTCATAGATTTAAAATGAGAAATCATAATTAATTTCTATGAAGCATAATTTGAGCCATCTAGTACAAGTGGATCGTGTGAGTACACTAATCATCTAGTCGCCATCCTTTACTCTCTAGAAGGTTATGTCTAGTAAAATGAGAGACCTTGCTCTGATACCAATTGAAAGGACCGGGGATGTCACCTAGAGGGGGGTGAATAGGCGAACTAAAAATTTAAAACTAAATTGCAGCAGAAACTAAATATTCGGAATGTCCGAATCAAACTTCGGATTGTCCGAGTGGTTCGGATAGTCCGATGTTTATTCGGATAGTCCGAGGTTCTATTCAAATAATCCGAGGTGTGTTCGGATAGTACGAATGCTTCAGAGCACACGACTCGCAAAAAATAGATCTAGGCTATTTGGAGGATATTAAACACACCAAATGAAACTAATTAGTCTAGAATACCTAAATCAAGTAGAGACCTAGGGGAAAACTCAGTAGAAAAGTAGATCGGGCAATTTCAAGATTCAAAATACAAATGTTCTAGCAAGAATAAGAAGTAAGCATGAAGACAATGATTTTTCACCCAAAGTTCAGATCCTTGAGGGGATCCTATGTCTCCGTTGAGGCGGCTCGGTCACACTTGAGCCGGGGTCTCTTTCAACCCTCTTCCTCCCGGTGTTGCACAAATGCACTCGCCGGTCTTAACTCCTTTGATTCCTTCCCTTACGGAGGCAGAATCGGCCTTCACAAACTTCCCACGGCCAACCACACAAAGCACCGGTGGCTCGTAAGCGACCTTCTAACCGTCTAGGAGTCCTCAACCTCCAAGAGTAACAAATGCTCATGAAGAACGAGCTTGGAGATGAACTCAAGTGCTCAAAGATCTAATCTTGCTCAACACACACCTCTTCCAACTCTTCTCAACCCTTCTCACTAAGGGGATCACTTAGATCTAAGAGTGGAGAGGGATTTGGGGGCTCAAGAACAAGGGATAGCCTCTCAAATCAACAGGGCAAGAGCACCCCCAAAATGGGGAAGGATGGGGCTTTAAATAGAGCATCCCAAAAACTAGCCGTTTTGACTCAGCCCTAGTCAGTTCGGATAGTCCGAATAGGTCAAATTTGGTGTAACAGAGAGACCCAGCTCGGATAGTCCGAAAATATGTTTGGATAGTCCGAAGCATTCAGATACTCCGAATGCACTTCGGATAATCGAACTTGCACTGAGCAGCCCGACGAAAACGAGCATAACTTTTGACTCCGGACTCCGATTTCAGTGATTTTGGACTCTACGGAAAGCTAAGAACGAGGGCTATACAACTAATAAGGTCTTACAACCCAAATCTCAAAGGATAAATACAGATTTCACAAAAAATTCAAGGGAGACCTACAACTCTCACTTTCCGGCACCACCAACACCACTCTCTCTCTAAGTTTCACAAGGATGGATCACTTGAGCACTTGACACATCTAAAAGTCATTCAACGTCGCATCCCTCTTAATAGTACGGAAATCCTTAGACTCTATTTAAATCAAAGATAATACAAGTCTAGAAATAGTCACTTGCCGTCTTCTTTCTTAATGTCGGTGCATGAAGACCTTCACCATATAATTGATGACATCTTCGCCTTATCCAACTTGACTCGATTCACCTCATGAGACTCTCGTCCTATCAACCTTGACTTTATCATCCTCTCCGATGATCTCCATGCCAAGTTGATCTTGACCTAGTCCTCAACTCTTGGTGACACCGCCATCTTGTTGACCTCGGCTTAACGGTCATTCTCCAAGATACCTTGGTCATCATGTACACACGGGACCTAATTCTTTCCAAATCACTCATGAAAAGCATTACTCCCAAAAGATCAATAGATATGAACAAGTTGATATTTGTGAGCAATTGATTACCACAAGTGTTTCATATAAAGAAGCACAATATAAATGGAAACACTTGACATAAGAAATGTTCTCTACTAAGTACATCATGATGAATATGTAATTGATCTATATGTAATAGAGAGATAATTCCCAATATGATGAATCAATTAAATCATGGCAAGGATCATAGTCTTTACTTAAATGAAGCACATGATAGAATATACACGAATTGTACATGTGCAAATAATATTTGGAATAAGAGTAAATGTGTGATCCAACTCTAGATTAAACTTCACTAAGAGAAATGCATGAGAAGATACACAACTAAGACATGCATGCACCAAGTCAATCTATAGCAATGTGAAGTTTAACTCTAGTTAATACATGCATACTAAAAGCAAAGCACATAATGAACTCAAATGAATATATATGCACAAATAAATATGACATGAACCAATGTGCATATATATAATCAACATGTTACTTTGAGTTCACTATGCATTTGTAGAAGAGGAATGCAATGACAAATATAGAAGGGATACCGAGAATGCATACCTTATCTTTGCTTACCCATCCCACTTGATTTTCCTCTAAATAGATGAGACTAATACTCAACTTGGCAATAAACATATTAGTCTCATAGCAATATAATCATATTAGAGGTTTGTCATTTGTTAAGCTCTAAGTTAAGCATTTATACAATTACATAGATTGTCATTATATGCGTTTGTCATTAATCACCAAAATAACATAAGTGCCTAGATTCACTTTCAATATGCCATCTACCACTTTCTATGTGGTAATGAACTTCAAGATCTACTGATCGGTTTTAATTGTCACGGTGTTCCCAAGAAAGTAATGCCTCCATTTTTTAAAGCTTCTAAAATTGCTATAGCTTGTTTGTTGTAAATTGACTTAGATGTTGCTCTCGATCCAAGGGCTTTGCTAAAGTACGCAATTGGACGTCCGGACTGCATAAGCACAGCACCAATGACTGTTCTTGTAACACCCCGGCACCACGTGCCCCGAATGTTACACCCTCTAGCACCACCAATTACAAACCGCTAAGAATAAATATTCACAGAGCAAGCTAACCACTAGGAGGTTGTCAAAATTATCAAAAATTTCGGCAGCACCTCCCCTAAAACTAGGACATCCACTCAGCAGGCAGAAAACATTTGCAGTATAATATCATTCTAGCAGGTCCTTAGTTAACCAATCACGCATTCTATCGAAATTTAATAAACTTCACCACATAATTATTACAGGACAGGAAATTTATTAAACATAACCGCAAACAATCTTTTACAAAAAATTTTGCATGAACTAGAACAGAACTATATTTGATATGATGGAATGACGGTGATGCAACGTGATTGTGTTACTACCCCCCCATCCATGCATGCCGGCTTCAGAACACCTACAAACATTAAATAACAAGCGTGAGTTTAAACTCAGCAAAGTACACGAGAATGATAAACCCAATTTATCATAAGTAAAACAAAAAACTTAACCATAAGAGCAAGTAATGCAAATAAAACAATATCCGGACAACAAGCATTCATACCCATTTAAAGCAATAACTGAGAGCAAGTAAGGCAAATAAATCTATACCCGGACAACCAGCATTCATACCCATTTAAAGCAATATCATGACCATACCCAAAATTTACCGCAATCAAGTCATCAACTTGATAATAAAACCACTCAACATAAACGAGGCATCACGTGGCTCTAAGTCACTACGTTTTCCGACTCAATCACTCCTTGTTGCAGCTCAAACCATTTTCATCGACTTTATTCGAGTTCAAAACTCAAATCTCAATCCACGATATTCATACAACATCATTAGCAAAGCAAAGAAAAGACATGCGCTAATTCATCAATTCAATTCAATCTCCCCTTTATGGGTTGAATCCACGACTCAACCTCCAATTACCATAATCACCATCTATATGACACACCATTTACCACAACACTCAATATTAAAGATGCAATGCACATGAATGCTCATTTCCATGCACGCGTCGCAGATCGCTGAAAGTGCCCACCCGCGGTGTGCACTCACGTCCCTTCCATCCCGGAGATGGAAGGTGCCTACTCTTACTGTCTCGCTCCCATTCACCTCGATGAATGGGACTACGAGGTAGGACTTTCATGTTCACTACGTGTGAACACAGAGGCCCGCATAGAATGGGTCGCCCCTTCCATTATGAATGCATATCATGAATGCAAGAATGCAACATCAATTCTCAACTAAAACACATTTCAATCATCAATTCTCAACTGAAACACATTTCAACCAACACACTCAACTAAAACACATTTCAATCAACAATTCTCAACAAATACACATTTCAATCTACATACTCAACTAAAACCCATTTCAATCAACAATTCTCAACAAATACACATTTCAATCAACATACTCAACTAAATTCCCGAGACTAGGCACAATTAAATTCATCTCTTGTAAATTAACCACGAGTACCCCGTAACCCATTCTCGCTACTCAACGCAATACTAACAAAGGTACAAGAACTCACCGAGATTAAGGCTTACTAGTGACCACCCGAATCCAAGGGCTAATCACGTCCACGAAGGGACGATCACGAATATAACTCATACTTGCCATAATCAATAGAAATTAGCTACGAACAGATAAATAACAACGAACAACTCCATTAAACACACAGCTCGGTGTACTTGCCTTTACCGACGGAGAATAGAGTGGCATGCGGTTGAGGCCACTCCCGACAGAACCTTCTCTGCAATTAAACAATACTCATTCCACTTAATTTATGCACAAATTAGTATTTCTTGTAACTAAGCCTTATCTTTTGAATAACAATTACAAGGGCTCATACACAAATAACATACACGTGTATATTTCAGCACCATAATAAACAACAAAGACACAAAAATCTTCCGAATCTAATACTGGTATACATAAGTAGTTGGCATGCATCAAGAATAAATCCACATATACAATACATATACAACTACTGTTTATTAACCAAGATTTCATAATCAATACTTCAAGAACACTTATCGCAGTCTCTATACAATCAAGCAACAATAACACGACAACAAGCTTACTCACAATAAATAACAGCTTAAAAGAAATGCAAGACAAATCACTAACATTTCGACATTCATCTCAATTCCATTGCAACTTGTACCAGAGTTAACTAACTATGAGCCTATGACGGTAACATGATAATCAATGCAAAGGATCTTGTAATGAAACTCATTGGGAGAAAATTACTTGAATGAGTTAACTAGCTATGAGCCTAACTTTATTTGCAACAATAGAACAATGTACCATTTCAAAATCAAGCATGATTAGGGAGCACATTACTTGAAAATGGTACCATTTCAGCTTTTGCTAAAGTACTAGCGAGAAGGTATCATTATGGGAATCCAAGCACTCAATCCTCCATCCTAATAATCCCAAACATGTGCTAAATGAGCAAATGAATAGCAATCCATTTGATAAAACTATGCATGCTTCTTATACAGATAAAACAAAAAAATGACTTGGATCATCGTGTTCAAGTTAATTGGCATGGTAAATGGATGCCATGATAAATACTTTGCCTCTGGAGCCTTTTATTGCTAGCATAGAAACAACATAATAAATTGACTAAAACAATTTCAGGAGCCAAACATTACTCTAAGATAGGATCAAACTAAGTATCACTTGAGTTCTAAAACCATAAACTAAAACAAGCATGCACAAACATTTCATCTCAAGAAAATCTAGCTAGACATTTCATCAAACACCCTTCATGCAAGCTAATTTAATCCCCAAAAACCTAGGGTTTTTACCTCAAAACTTTTACTCTTGCAGAAGGGAGGTGGAGGCGCTTGGTTGAGAGGAGTCGCCTTGAGCAAGCAGCAGGGCGACGAGGTGCTGGGGAAAAACTGCCGGCCGGAGCTGGGGCGACGCCGGCCAGGAAGGGGTGCAGGGAGGAGGCGCCTACCGCAGGGGAGGGAGCCAGGGGAGAGGAAGGGAGGCGGCAGCTGGAGGGAGGCGCGGCTGGAGGTGGCGCCGGCGGGGAAGAGGTCAGGGCGGCGTCGACTGCTGGAATCGGGAGGGAGGCCGGAGGTGCTGGAGGTGGAGTCGACTTGGGCTCAGTAGAGGGAGCCAACACATGGAAAAAGAGCTGGTGCCCAGGAAACCGAATAGGTGGCCAAGATTAAGGGGTCTCATAAGGGCAAGAAGGTAAATTCTAAAAGCTTCTCAAAAATTCCAACTAAAGCCCACCTTTTCTCGATAATACACACATCATTTAATTTCCCTCAGTTAGCAATCGATCTCAATCATTCTGCACCATAGAAATTCATACAAGGGAGCCCACCGTAAAAGCTCACTAAATCCTGACACAAAAAGAAACGAAGGTTCAGTCGAAACCCAAGCCTTTAATAAACTTCTTAAACTGCGAGGCGACAAAATTTTCTCCGGAATAAATCCTTGAATCAAGAAAATGATGACAATTCCGACCAAAAACCCAGGAAAACGATTTTGCGGTATTACACTCTTCCACCCAAGCCGTGCCGCCACCCGAGACCCGCGGGGCCCGGTGAAGATGGCGCTGAACCTTGGGCTGCCCCAAGCCTCGCAAGGCTCTGGTGCCCGGCACTTTGGCGGTGATACGCATGACGTCCGCGCCACCCTTGAGGCGTGGAGGAGGGCGATGACGCCATGGCCAATCATGGGTCGTGGATCATGCCAAGACCATGACCGCAGCCTCAAGCCCCGAAATTTCAGTTCGGCATTCATGCCGGAGATCCACAACGGATTTCCTGCCAGATTCTGGCGCCCACAACATCACCAAGTACATCGGGCGATTTAACCCCGGTGTCTAGTTGGAGGATTACGGCCAAGATGTCGATGGGGAGAGCTACCGATGATCTTTTCATCATCCAAGTACCTCCCCATCTACCTCAAGGACTCGGCTCAAGCTCGCTCGAGTACCGCCCACAAACACCATCAGAACGGGCCGACTTGAATAACCTCTTTGTCAGAACTTCGTGGCACTTACAAGCGCCTGGGAACTCTTGGGACTAAGGTCAAGCAAGCAGAAATGGAGTCTCCAGATTACATCCGCGCTTTCCAAAGAAGGCAATGAGCTCCCCGACATTTGCGACGCCGACGCTGCGTCGGGCGTTCATCTACGTGACTACCTCCAAAGCTCGTCCACAAGCTGGTTGCGCCAAGCCCAGACCACCAAGGAGCTCCTCGACATCGCCATTCAACCACGCCTCCCATGAGGAGGTCTGGGGGCCATCTTCGACAAGGGGAAGGCCAAGCGAGAGTTCGGTCCCGACACCGTGCCCCCTCCGACCGCTCTGACAAACGGAAGAGGAAGGGGAAGAAAGACCGCGAAGGCCATGTGGTCGCAGCTGCCGACCGCTCGCCAAGCAAAGAAGCACTCAGGGCCCGACCACTTCAAGCAAATGATGGATAGCCTGTAGACGATCACGTACCTGCCAAGCACAAGCATCGACCGCGAGACTCAAGCGCTTATTTCGAGCCCTCATGCGAGCAAAGGGAAGCGGACTCGCACCAGATGCCGAGGAAAAGAAGGCGGACGACGAGTTCCCCGAACCCGATGGCTGCCTCAAGATCTTTGGCGGGCTGGTGAGTTACCGACAAACAAGCAGTTTCGCTTGCTCTTCCGCGAAGCGTGGCATCGGGTTAATCGGAGAAGATCTCGCGATCATGAAGATAGGCCCGGCGGACAACCCGAAGGGGTCCGGCCGACGGATGCCTTGCGCCTTGAGCCGCTTTCGTCTCTGCCTTGGCGAACGCGAATGCCGCCTACAAGCCGCCAAGAAATCTGATCATTTCAGTTGACTCAGAGGTGCAGAAGCTCTCACCGATCGAAGCGTTTCGACCACTCCTCCGGCCGGGTCGCCAAGATCAGAGGAACCGCCTCCTCTACATTGCCGCCATGACCTGTGTCGCCGGCCCGGGCGCTTGTTGTGGAGCGAGCCAAGAAGGCCATGTGCTCAAGGTACAACGACCGCAGTACTTCATCGCGAAGTACTCTCCGAGTCCAAGGCTCTTGCACCGCAGTGTAGAAGCCGCCTATGCGTGCTCATCACGAAGAGGAAGTTGGTCCACTACTTCAACAGGCATCCCGTCTCCGTGGTGACCTCCTTCGCCACTCAGCGAAATCGTCCACAATCGCGACACTTCAGGGAGAATAGCCAAGTGGACGCTTGAGCTCAACGGCCACGACATATCGTGAAGTCCTTGACGGCGATCAAGTCGCAGGTCTTGGCCGACTTCGCTGCCGAGTGGACCGAAGCTCAGCGCCACCGGTGCTTGAAGACCTCAACATCGGACGATGTACTTCGCCGGTCCTACACCAAGAACGGAGTGGGTGTCGAGTCGCTATTGTTTCCGCCGAAACAAGCTCCAAGATGCCATCCGACCGCTTGACGCGAACCAACAACGCCGCCGAGTACGGCCCTCGCTAACGGCCTCCGGATCGCTCGCCGACGCTCAAGACGCCGCTTACGCACATGGCGACTCCAAGCTCGCTGCCGACCAAGTCATGAAGGCCTCAGAGCCTCGTGGACGCCTGCGATGGCGTTGTAATCGCCGGAGGTGCGCAACCTCGAGGAAAGATTCAAGGGTTTCGAAGCCACCACAGCCTACCGACGCCACAATGGTGAGGCCAATTACCTAGCTAATCTCGCCTAGCAGAGGACCGTCCCGCCGGGATCTTCGCTCCGAACTCCACAAGCCTTCCGTCCGACCGATTTCGCTAATTGAGCAACGACCGACTCTCCGGACGCGCGCTGCCACCGCCGAGCGGCCGGACACGTAATCGCTCGAAGTCGGGTCAGCGGGCGGCCGTCGCCGACCCGACCGAGGAAGCCCTTCATCGACGGTTGATCGACAGACGCCTCGCCGACCCGACCGAGGTCCGCTGGCGCCGCCGACGGGCAAATCTTCATCCCGCCGAGAAGACTCACAAGAGGAGCTCTTCCGAGTCTTCCGTGGCGCATTCGCGAACCAAGGAAGCAGCTGTCGCCGACATCCATGGCGACGTCGCGCCACCACGCCGCACCACGGCCCCTCATAGGGAAAGCCTTCCGCCAAGGTTTTACCGCCGACCACCATAGCCGACGCCGAGCAAATCAGACGACTCTGGAAGGATGCCGCCGCCCTACAGACGATCTTCCCCAAGAGCCTTGCAGACGATCCCATCACGAGCCGCTCACTCGGTTTGGGGACTCGATCCGCTCTGCCCTTCAAAAGGCGCCGGGGCTTGACCCACCGCCGCCACGGACAAGTTCACCAAGTGGATAGAAGAAGCCGCTGCCACCATCACCCTGCGGCAGCGGCCAACTTCTTCCGCGTGATATCGCTATCGGTTCGAGTCCCGAACTCCATCATCACCGATAATGGAACGCAGTTCACGGGAAGGAGTTCCTCGAGTTCGCGACGACTTCAACATCCGTGATCGACCGGGCAGCTATAGCCCATCCGCGACCAACAAATAAGTCGAAGCGGCAAACGGATGATCCTCCAGGCCTGCCGCGAATCTTCACCGGTGAAAAATTCGCGAGACGTGGGTGGCCGAGCCGCCTCCGCCCTTCTAGAGCTCATGGACTACACCGATCTTGGCCGACGGGTTTACACCATTCTTCATGGTATTTCGGCTGAAGTCGCCCCGCCGACCGACCTCGAGTACGGCGCCCAAGATTGCAAGCCTTCGGCGAGGCACGGACTAATCACAACAAGACACCATCGACCACCGACGAGGCGCGCGACATGGCCGCTTCAAGGACACAATATCAAAGAACGCAAGGGCGCTTACCACAACCGCCAGTCCGCTGGGCGGGTCCTTTAACGCTGGCAACCCGTCCCACGCCAGTTCACCCAACAAGGATAGGCACAAGTCGCTCTCCCTAGGAAGGCCCTTCACCGTCGTGGAGGTCCTCCGACCCGGCACCTTTCGACTCGAAGATGCCGATGGCAACATTGTGTCCAACGCATGGAATATTGAGAAGTTAAGGAGATTCTATCCCTAAAACTTTTCCTTTATTCTCGTGTCTCCACCAAGTCCTCCGAGTTCAAAGCGCCACGTGCCGACCACATCCTGGTCCTCATGCGCTACTCGGGGGCTACTCGTTCACATGCTTGTCTAAGTCGGTGCCTCGACCGCCATCGCAACCTCCCTAGCGGTAACTCCTTTTCGACCTAAGTGTTACGAATTTAATACCAAATGCACTTGCCATAAGTAGCACTTTGCGGAAAAAGGAAGTGCCTGCGCGAGCAAATTTGGTCGATCGGGACACGCTTTTGCTAAGTTTTTTGCTATCTTGTGTTTCCTCGAAGATAAGCGCCCGACTCCACGCCAAACAACCCCAATGGTTCTCGAGGGCTATGGTCATTCAAACAGTGATCATCACAAAGGGCAAATGCAAGATATCAAACAAAGTTCCCAAAATACATATTGTATAAACATTACATCACACGTATAAAGTTAGACGCAGCGCCTAGAAGGCTCCTAACCCCTGCATCGCTGCCGGAGTTATAACCGCCTGCCGCCTCGCTGCTTTGGCTTCAACGTGAAGCCGCCCACCACCGCCTCGCCGCCGTGTTTCGCCGCGCTCGGCTGGTCGCCGATCCTCGTGACGGCCGCCATCGGTCGAAGCGAGGCGCTACGGCCGGTGCAAGAGGCTGAAGACGCATTCGCCACTGTATCGGCGATTTCCCACGCCGTGAGCTGAACACTGCTCAAGGCATGGGGTAGGTCGCCAAGGCGCTTGCCGCTCGGGTGAGGCCGAGGCGATAGTGACGCAAAGACGCTTCCAACGGCTCGCTCGCCTCACCTCAAAGGCTCCAAGCTCCTTCCCATGCTCAAGGTCAAGGAGTATGGATGTAAGATTTCACACGAGACCCGGCCTCATGCATCTTGGCGAAGCTTTTTCCTGCTGCCCAGGCTCGAGCTCACGCGACGACGCCTCACGCGTTTTGACGAAGCTTTTTCTCGCCACTCGCCCGAGCCTCGCAAGGCCATGCCGCCTCGGCTTCAAGCAAGCTCCTCCGCCGCCTGCACTGCCCGCTGTACAACGCCCGCTTCGAGCGGGCATTGCCGCGCTCGACGTTGAAGGAAGCTCGCAGCTGCAGCAACAGGCCAGATTCGCCGCCTGTGCCTCAAGCGAGGGATCGCCTGCAAGGCTGTGGAGCGCCGGAGAGCCCGGCGTCTGCCCACCGGGCGGCTAACGGGACGCTGCAGACGACCAAGTGGAGCCCGAGCCAGAGTCACTGAGAAAGAGAAATGAAAGCAAGTTGGCATCAGCAAGAAGAAATCAAAGCCATTCTAAAGCTAAACAAAAGAAACTCACGTTGGAAGAGGGTTCCAGATGCGGAAGGTGGACGGCGTGGTATCCCGCCTGCTGGCTGCCGCGGAGGACCTGCAGACGGCAGGGGCCTCTGGGTCCGAATCCCCACGGGTTCGCCGCCCGCTTGTCTGCCTTCTGGCCATCGCCTCCGCCGCCATCCGGTGCTCGAGGTGCAAGAACCTCCTCTTCTGCTGCGTAGAAGGGCAAGGAGGCGAGAGGCAAAGGAAATGGTCGGGCGTGGCGCCACACGCCTCTATGCCAGATTGATAGAGGCGGGCGAGCGATCCAAGCTGGCGCCGCCGGCAGAGCGCCAAGACGCAGTATTAAATCCACCTCAAGACGACACGACGTGTCTTTTTCCACTCTCCCACTACGCATTAAAACGCGACGACGGCAGGGCGGAAGGACACCGCCGACAGGCACGGCGACTTCTGCTTCGCTCTTGGCTGGACCGACCGCGATCGAGCGATGGGCCCAATAGCCACGCCGACCCAACACGGGAACAAAAAGCTAAAGCGACTCTATCACTAAAGCTTTTTTATTCTCGCACCCATTTTCCATTCTTCCGAGTCTAAGCGCTGCGTAGCGACTATAGCTTGGTCCCCACGCACCACTCGGGGGCTACAAGTTCCTACACTTACACGGCCTCAAGGACCGACTAGCCACTTGCCTCCCTAGCAAGAACCCTCTCGACCAAGTGTTACTACCACGCCTCCAATGGGTCATGGGCTATAAGAGTCATGAAGAAGGAAGTACCAGATGGTGTGATCCATGGTTGGCTCCGAACACTCCTTTCCATGTCGAAAAGTAGTAAACGCTTGCCTTAGGTTCCTCGCTTTGCGCTTCCTCAAAAGCGTTAACACGCCGACCTACGCCTAAACAACCCCCGCGGTTTCTAAGGCCATGGTCATCAAATGTTCATCGCAGCAAGAAAGCGCAAAGAGAAGAGTCGAACTCATGGTCGGCCGGCTGGCCAAAACGCTAAAACAAACTTCAGTTCATTACATGACAAAGTTATTACATTACAAAAGTCAAAACATCTAATTTTTTCCTCTACTGCTGGTGGAGGGTGCTCTGTGGCGATATCCAGCTGGCAATCACCTGGGTGGGCAGCTCGACTTGGGCCTCGAACCCGTCGATCTCCTCCTCCGTCCGGTCCGCGGCAATCCCACTACTAACGGCGTCAAGATTGATACCGTCATAGTAGGAGATGATGTTGACGAGCGCCGAAGAAGCTCCGAGGACGATCCCTTCACTCACCGAGCTCTCGACATGCTCCGCACGCGGGCTAGATCGGTGGCAAGTGAGCTCGGACCCTGCATGGTGGTCCCGAGCACCCCGGCCACAGCACCTCCCACCAACCTCCCGGGGTCGCCACTACGGCAGATGTTCGACAGCCTTTCTCCGCCAAACTCCTTCACGACAGTTACTCTCATGACGTGGGCCAGATCACGCCCTTCATCATTGCCAAGGCCCACGGCGCTTAAGATTCTTTCGCAACTCGCAGATAGAAGCAATATCAAAAGCATGCCCGGCGAGCCACGATCACGTAAACCGAACCAGATTGTTGCTTATCACCATGGAGGCCGCCGAGTGTAGAGATCCTCCTGCCTTAGCCCTGCCTCCTGTCGCTACAGCATCTCTCCTCATGAGTCCAACTCTTCCCGAGCTTGGTCACGCCTTTGGAGGCGGGTCACCTCCATTGTGCGGTTTTTCCGGGCGACGGCGGGCGCTCTTAATACCATATTCTCCCTCAGAGAGACTCAAGATCGACATCCTCGCCTTTCGTGGACTTGGTTATCCCAAGACTCCACGAGCAACGCTTCCTCTGATCCGACTCCAGCCTCCCAGCAGTTCTTCCGCCTCGTCTGGCCACACGCCAGAGCCTCCCAAGCTTCGCGGCACGACGCAGCTTGTCGCGACTCTTCTGCTGCCATCCTCCTACCGAATGTGCTTGGGAGGAGCTCCGACTTTTCCACCGATCGGTCCAAAGAATTGCCATGAGGCACGGCACCCTATTAGCTCGCCACCACTAAAACTCATTAAGAATCGAGGATGGGGCTTGGTTCGCTTATCAAGGCCAATCGAGCGAAGCTTCTCGAGATGGCCTTCAACGCCTGTCACCGATGCGAGGGTGAGAGCCAAACCTCCCGGATCGGGCTCACTACCGACTCCACAGACGCTCGAGGGCCTCCCACGCCGCCTCCGCCAGGTGCTCAAAGACGTAATAACGGCTTGTTTGTGGTCGCTGTTCGGCCAGTCAAGACAGTAAGGGCGTTCGGGCGGATTTCGTGGTCGCCCTAACAGTCAAGACTTATGCTAGGGTCGCATGCACCGCCACTCGCAGCTTCAAAGAATGACCACCTCCATCTCTCGACCGCCCGGCGGCCCTTGCTGACGGGTAGGAGTGGTCGCCAGCGCCAGACCATGCTACCGGCACAGTTCCAAGTGGCGGGAGAGCTCTCATTTCCTTCGGCCTCCGATCGAGGCCTCGACGGCAAGAAGATCGGTGCCGGGCGCCGATCGCGGCCACCGATCACGCATGTCCGAAGACGATCCCGCGATACGGGTCATCGCCGTCGTCGCCGTTGTTGTCACTCGAGGACAACTCCGGATCAGCCGTGTCAACGGCGGTCATGTCAGAGACCTCCCCGCCGCGCGCTCTTCCTTCTTCTTCCTCCTCTTCTCCTCCTTCCGCCTTTTGCGGGCGGATTCGCAGCAACATGGACGCCTTATGGCCTCATCTCATCTCCTTCTCCTCGGCAAAGAATGCCCGGAGACCATCCCGGCCAGCCCTTGGACAACACAGAGACACTGGTCGGACCAAAAACTAAGGGTCAAGAAGAAAGAAGGGAAAAGGAAGAGAATCGCTTTGCTACTCAACCGGGATTCTCAGGCAAAAAGGCTCTGGTGGCTACCCGCCACCACTTGGTGCTCCCGACCAACACGGGGCCACCCTAGCCTCGACCGACGACGCGCAGCTCAGCCTCCACCATCCTCATGGGGCCTGACACCTCAGATCGAACATGGGCGCAGCCTTCCATGAGGGGTTGACGCAAGATCTTCATGAATGAGAGCACAACGACATCACCGTCAAGCCCTCAGACCTTCGAGCCTCGACGGCCGATGATCGCCTCCACCTTGTTCTTCTCCCTCTTGTCGGGCCCCTGCACCCACTCTGACCTTGCCTCAGGTGCCAAACAGAGCTGTATACCGCCACCCGTGTTCGACATAGAACCATCTGGGTGCCACCCCGATTCAACGACGGCACTTCAAGTCGATGTAGTCTACCACGGCCGCCAAGAAATTGAGGGCTACGCCACCCATGAGCCGGAGTATCCGCACGGACGGTCCTTCCTCACCGGCTCGAAGAAGTGCTTCCAGAGTGCCCAAGGGGGATCGATCCTCAAGAACGCCTCACACAACAGGATGAAGACCACGATGTGGAGCACCTGCTAGGGTTGAGCCGATGCACCCGGCCTTATAGTGGTGCAGCAGCCACGGACTTAACAGTGAAGCGGAGTCCGAACCAAGGCTTGTAGAATAAGGCGGCACAACTATCTCGGCGTTTTAACAAGGGATCATGACCTCCCTGCTTACTCCCTCCGCCGTGAGACGCCTCCGGGGAGGAACCTTTTTCTCCAAGCCATGCGCTAGGCCGATCTGGCGGAACACTGTGCCATGACATCTCCAGGGGTGGAAACAACGAAAAGGTGGGAGAAGGGGAAAGGTGAAGAACTCTCTGGCTCTTTTGCTCTCTCTTCTCAGGTAAGAAGACGAGGAGACGGGGAAAGCAAATGCGAAGAACTCGCCCGAGCACCCCCCACGCCAAATTTATACGCACCGAACAGCACTGCACGAAGCGGATACCAAGGGGATATTGTCTTGGCCGGAGCGCCGACGCCTGGCTCGAAAGCACTACGGCAGCCGTGAGACGACGGTTCCAATCATTTCGCCAGATTAAATTGCCTCCACGCGCATTAAAAATTGGCAGGAGGCACCAGACGCCGCCCAGCGACACGCCCGCAACCTCTCGATCTCCGGGCCCTGGCCGGGCCGACCGACCAAACAGTATGAAAAGCCCACCGGCCGCCGCAGCCTCCGTGTGGCAAAGCGCCGCAGTTCCAAAGGCCTCGATCCACTGGTGGATTCGTGTTTCGCCCCACAGAAAATTGAGCAAGGGCGCAGGACAAGGCTAACCCCCTGGTTCCGCTGGGTCGACGGATGACCCAATCGCTTTAACTCGTGTCCGAGACCATACCACACTCTCCCGCTGAACTCCATCGGCGGGTGGTAGCCAATCGTGCTGTGTCGAACGAACGCCCGGTCCGATACGGATCGAGTAAAGAAAGGTTTCATGGGTCGCTTCAATGGCCTGGACACCCGCCGTAGGATAGTCCGCTTTAAAGGTCCCCTTGGGAGGGATCTCTGTGGCCCACTCGAATAACCCGTTAGTAGCTCCACGAGCACTGTGTTCAAACCAACGTATGGTAAACACACGCTACTCACCCCTTCAGTCCCACACCGCGACGAGGCGATACGGGATGACAATGACACCGCCGCTTAGCTCCGGCAGAAACCAAATTTTTTGCGAACGATCTAGCTACGACGAAAACGAAAGCACCCGACCCAAAACTCGCTCGAGGCATCCGGACGCCCATGCTTTACTCAAGGTCATTCAGCTTATGACGAAACTAGCACTCGGATACTGTAACCTTGCCAAAGGCATCCGCTTCCGCGCACGACTCGGCAACGCCAGTCGATCCCCACGCATCAGTGGGATTTTGTCGATCAGTAACTCCCCCACCAGCTCTTCGACCGCTCGGGTTTGGGGTTACACCCACCGGTAAGGCCAAGATGCACCCTTATTGAAACCGGCCGACTAGCACCACTTTTCCGACCCACTCAGGGCTCGGCCAATTGAGTCCGCTTCAGCACTCCAATGCCGGTTTTTGTCGATCAGTAACCCCCGACCAGCTCTCCGACCTACTCAGGGCCCAGGGTTATTCCACCGGTGCACTTCAGGCACACAAGACCTGCAAACCCACGACTAAGTCGGTTTCGGACTCAACCGATCGAGTTTGCACGGCTTGGCCTAATTAAGACGCCACCCCAGAGAACCCGTTGCTTCGTTACACGACACTATAACTCGTCTCCAAGAGATCGAAGGACAAAGGTTCTCAATGGGCAAAAGCTGGTAACATTTATATGATACGCAAGTAACATATAATTGCCACTCGCATCATAACAACCTAGCTTGAAGACATCAAGATAGCGTTTAGCACCGCACTGGCGCCTAACCGCTGATGAGGGCGCTGCGCCTTGATGAGTTTCGATGACGCCGATCAGCGATTGACTACAAGGCAAGATCACGCGCAAGCGGCGTCAGCTCGACCCATTTGGCCATGACGAGGTCGGTCGCCCCTGTAGCTCCATGAGGAAGGCCTCTCGTCTGTAGGGCACCGGTGGGTCTTCATCTCCATAGCCAAATAAGGAGTTGGGAGAAGCCATAAGAAGAATCAAGTGTTATGGAGCGTTGAAAAACTGTAAGGCGATGACTCCTCCAACTCCCCGCAACCGTACACTTTTATATATGCTTAAGGCACTAAGCCGAGCGGTTCCAACAAATGGGGGCGAGAAGCCAAGGCCATCATGTTTGCAAAAAGATTGCGCTTGCCGAAGGTAATAGGCCCATCCAGAACGCATGTAGTTTCGGATGGCCCCGGGCCATCGATGAATACGCGATACCAGTGGATACCCCAAAGAGTCGAATACCAAATGGGCCGTCTCAGGCCCCGCTCTGATCAAAGACTTCATTAGGTCACAAAGGACCCTCGACCCCGATCAAGCCCACCAGGGCACTTCGACTGCCTTAGGGTCGGCGCCTAAGCAGTTCGACCCGGCCATCGGCTCGGGCGCCTCACAGTTCGCTTCCCCTCGTGTTGGGGCCCCAACGAGCTCGACTCTGACTCTCCGCCACGCCGCCGGCCGACCTAGCTTAGTCACCGCCTGCGGACACGACGGCCATGTCAAGGTGGCTCCTTCCCAGGTGGCTGTGGGGCCAAGTCAAGCGTTTACGTGCCCTTCACTGCTGCGCGCAGGAGGGACGCGCCCTCCCGAGGCAACGCCTAAAGCGCAGCAGACGGCCACAAGATTCAACAGAGTGCAGAGGGCAGCGCCTTCCCGATTTAAACGCCATTGTCGGTCTACCAACCCAGCGTGGATGAGCAGAACCTATCACCACCAAATACCAGATCAAGACTGGACTCTACGTAGCATACCCCTACTTTTCTTTTTCCAAACTCCCATGTAACCCGCCCCTTCGCCTATATAAAGGCGGCAGACCTCAATGGGGATCGACGATCAATCGAGCACATAAGCATAAGCTATTTAACTTTAGCACTTACTACGGACGCTTCCTACAGCCTTTTGAGCCCTTAGTTCCACCGAGTTCTCGAGCTTTTCCACTGGACGAGGCGATCAGCCTCGCCCATTTGCTCCTCGCTGTAATGCCGAGTGGTCCATCGCACTCGAGCAATACATAACCCCCACACGAACTGGAAGTAGGGACGTTCAACCCGAACCAGTATACATCTTGGGCTCCTTGAGTCAACCATTCAAGGAGAAGGAACGCGCTCTTAACTTATAAATTTATTTATGGTTTTATTTAAACACCGACAAGATTACCTCCACCTCGGGACTTGATTGTTTTGGGCTGTTTGGAGCTCTAGCTTGACTAAGTTTACTTGAAGCAGTAACCCATTAATCTCTTTCCGTGCCAACTTTTGAAGCTGACCAGCATTCAATACATAATGGGTTGTTGGTTGAGTATTGTCACAGTATCATACTGGGTACCCTCTACGCCGCACAAAAGCAAATAACAAAGCAAGCCAAACGTGACGGCTTCTACGTGGGCGCCGGCGAAAGGTGGGCGAAGCACGCCGCCGCTCGGGCGGCCGGCCCACGGGCGCCAAGAAGCAGTGGGCGAAGACGCCGCCGCCTTCGGCGGTCGGCCCACGGGCGTTGATCCACGGGCGCCGGGCCAAGCAGTGGGCGAAGACGCTCGCCGCCGGCGGCCGGCCCACGGGCACCCGGCGAAGCGTGGGCGAAAGACGCCTCGCCGCCTCGGGCGGCCGGCCCACGTGGCACCGGCAAGTGTGGGCGAAGAGCACGCCGCCTCGGCGGTTCGTCTCCACGTGGCACTGGCGAAGGCTGATGGGCGCCCGCCGCTTCGGCCAAGAAGACAAAAAGGTGGGGCGGCGGCTTTACCAAGTCTCCTTCCCTATCGCACTGCTTCATGGGCAGTTCGCAAGGTCGATCCGTCAACTATGAGGATTTCGCCATAAGCCCATTCTCCGACGCCTCACCAACCCGCTGTGTGGGTCACATCTCCGGCGGACTCGGTGAAGCCATGCGTCGACATTTAATGAGGCCGAGGAACGGGACAAAGACAGAAGGAGTAATAAATGCATAAGGATCAAGATGATGACCCCTTTACCTACTCCTCAAGTAGTCTGCCTATATAAGGGCCTTCCTCTGCAAGGGAAAAAGGAGGACGAAGTCGAGCAAGCAAGGGTTCCGCAAAGAGAGCCTGTGCAGAACTTGTAACCCAAAGACTCAGATCGCTTCTAGTTCAAAAACACTCGCAAACAATCTAGCAGAAGTAAGGCTATTACCCGGCAAAGGGGCCCGAACTCGGGTAAAATCTTTTGTGTCGCCCCTAGTTCAGACGCTAAATCCTTTCATGGGGGTCTTCTAGGTTTTCACCTCTAGGTTAGCTAGCCGCCAAGACGCCTTCCCAACCAAACCCGGCTCAGACTTCCAGTTCGTCAAAGTGAATACGCCGACAGGCACGCTGTAGGGGCTAGTGGTTGGTTTTTCCCGCTAACTCCCTGCGACTTCTGCGGTCGTGGATTTGAAGTAGGCCTGCATATCAAGATGGCGGATTCTCAAAGACCAAGATGTATGGCGGAACGCGGCTGGCCAAGCGATTCTCCTGCCTGGTCCTCGGATGAGTCGCTGGGCCTCTACGGCGCCGGGTGCCAGTGTTTTCCGGCGGTCAAGGCTGCAAGGTGACGGGTTTATTGTGTTCCGCCAAATAGCCTATAGAGAAGTATGACGGCACCACTAACCCGGAGGAGTTCCTCCAAATCTATATAACGATGGAAAGGGCAATGGCGGATCTCAAAAGGTCATGGCTAACTACTCCCAATAGCCTTGACGGGCTCGCCCGCCTCGGTCAGTAAACCTCCCCGAGGATCGGCACTCGGGGAAGTTGTGTGACCTCTTCGTTGCCAACTTTCGTGGCCTTTATAGGCCCGCTGCAGGAGGACGCACCTCCACGCCTCGGAGCAAGAGAAGGGGAGTCGCCACGACTTCATTCATGCGTTTTGCTAACGCTGTAATACAATCCCCACATTTTCGAGCAATCGGTCGCCATCGCTTTCGAATATGACGCGATCAAGAAGATGAAGGAGAAGATGGCCACCAGATTCATCGCCTCCACCTCTCGAAGTTTTTCTCCTCGCACATAAGTGGCGCTGTCAGCTGGAGGCGAGGGCCGCCCGCCCAAGGGTGGCTGTGGCAAGGACGGCCGGACCTCAAGGGTTCCGACGGCAGTGCAAGAAGGCGCGGAAGCGCGAGGCAGAGAGGCCGCAGTTTTGGTCAGCCGAGCGCGACGATTTAAGAGGACCGCCGCCTACCGAACGCAACCGCCGCGATCGCGATGATCATCGCGGTGAGCAACGGATTTATTTGTCGTGACTGGCGAACGATTGCCGCGACGCGCGCGATGACCACGCGATCGTGGGAATGACCGCTGTGACTAAAAGGAGGGTGAGCCCTAATGCCTAATACATCGAACTAATACCCATGACCTAGACAAATTGCCGTCGTGGACAAAATGGTGGAAAAGCTGGCCAATGAGCCCTACCGACGGCGATCAAGATGAAGATCCCACTACGGGCCTTCCAAAGAAAGTGATCACACTGTGGCCTACATTTATGGTGGTTCATCCACCTTTTCTCCAACGCCGCTACAAGCGTTGAAGAGGGAGGTGTGCGCCACTTGTCAAGCTCAGGGGCTGGCCGGATGTCAAGTGGCCTGAGCAGACGCCACTTTCACCAGGCGATCCACCCGAGGGCGCCACCTACTCGGGCATCTCCTCTTGCCAGGTGTCGCCCACCGCTCGAACGGCGGCTAGGGGCTGCGGCCGGTGGATGGAGGAGCTCCATCAACCTCCCGTCTCGCCGGCATTTTTCGGGCGCCTGCATCCCGCGACAGATCTACGCCGGCTCGCCCCATCTTTGGGTGGCACCAGAGTGTGGCTTAATGCCCATAGGTCGTGTGCCTCCCGCCACCTTCGGGATGAAGACAACTACCGTGACCGAGATGGTGGATTTTGAGGTCGCCGACTTGACCTCCCTACAACGCCTTTGTTTACCGACGGCTCGCCAGATTCATGGTGGCCACCCACTATGCTTACATGGTGGTGAAGATGTCGGGGCCACGCCTTTTATGCTGCTCGAGGATAAGGCCGAGGCCTTGCGCTGCCACAAGCACGCTACCGACATGTCCGGTACACCTGCCGGGCGCCTGACGCCACTTCTCTGAAGCCCTCAGTTCGACCAGGCCTCACGCCACGGGTGAGGTTAAGGTGGTCGCCTCGAGCGAGGGTGAGCCCGGCGATCACGCCAACATTGGCGCCAACCTCGCCAATAGAAGACGCCTTGTTACCTTCCTCCAGCCCAACTCCGACGTGTTTGCTCGGCAACCGTCCGATATGGCTGGGTCCCTAGGGAGGTGATCGAGCACCGACAGCAACCTCCCTCGAGGCGCCGTCCGGCCCCAAGAAGGTCCGAGGCAGCGCCCGAGCGCCAAGATGCCATTTGAGAGAAGGTAGAGAAGTCTGCCGAGCGCAGGATTGTTAGGGAAGTTCACACCTAAGTGGCTTGCCAACCCCGTCAGGTTGTCAAGAAGTCCAACGGAAATGGCGATGTGTGTCGACTTCACCGACCTCAACAAGGCCTCGCCTGGCGATTCATACCTCGCCGTGAGTTGACCTCATTGTTGACTCCACGCGGATGCGAGTCAGCCAGGTTTTGGATGCGCATCTCGTACCACCGCATTAGCATGGCACTTGAAGATGAAGAGAAGATCATGGTAAATTCTACTGTGTTTATGTTATGTAAGAATGGCTTTTGGTTTAAAGAATGTCGGTTCTACTTACCAACGTACATGCATTATTATTTTCCGCCCCCAGATAGGGCTAAATCTTGAGGTTTACGCACGATTTAGTCGTGAAGATAAAAAGAGCCAAGAACTGATCCAAGACTTGAGGAAACCTTTGCTAACCTCCTAAGAACTGCCTTAAAGCTCAACCCGAAAAGTGCGCGGTTCGGTGGTGCCCTCCCAAGTCAAGGTTTCCTCGTGTCCAATGGGGCATTGAAGCCAATCTCGACAAGATATCGCCATCGAACACATGAAGCCGCCCACACTCAAGCAAGTTCAATGTCCTGCCGGTCAGCCCGCCTCCTCGGGCCGATCTATTTCCTACCGGGAGAAAAAGCTTGCTCTGCTCGCTTATTGAAGAAGACTTAACCACTTCGAAAGTGGATCACAGAAGCCTGTATATGCTGAAGATTTGAAGCGGTATTTTCCCCCCGGCCGGTTTCTCCCAAGACCGGTGAGCCCTTGTTCTCAGACATAGTCACACCCCGAGGTGGTGAGCGCAAGTGCTAATTATGAGAGGGAAGGGCCCAGAGGCTTCAGATACTACATCGCAAGAAGGTGTCAAGACTAAGCAGAGACCAGACCAAGAAGTCAGAAGATGTCAGACGCATTCGGTGGTGTCCAGAAGCCGCGACATTATTTCCAAGGGCGGAAATTACCGCGGTCACGCTTACCCTTCAAGGGAAATTCTCCACAACCGAGAAGCAGAGGGCCAATTGCTAAATGGGGTGGAGCTGGGAATTCAATCTCACCAGACTCGCGACCGCCATCAAAAGTCGGTCATGAGTTCGCCGCCGAGTGGACTCCCGCCACTCCCCGAAGCCGAAGAAGCTCCCCGCGCCTATCCCTAGACCTTATTCTTCGATGGCTCTTCCTACTGGAGGGCGCTGGGCTGGGGTTGTCCGGTCCTCCGACGGGTGATATCCTCCAATATGTGGTCGCCTCGATTTCAAGGCCACAAACAACATAGCCGAGTACGAGGGCCCGCCAGGTGGTTGTGCATTGCTTTGTTGGTCATTCTTCGCTCTAAGTCAAGGAGACTCTCGCTGGTCATCAATCAAGCGCTGAAGGAGTTCCAGCGGTTCACCCCACCATGGCTGATGGCTGGCGGAAGTCCGAAGATGGAGCGCCACTTTGAAGGTCAGGGGTATATCCATGTCCTCGGCGCGACAATCACCTTATGGGATGGGTTTCGTGATTCTAGGCCCTCAAGGGCTTCTGCTCCCGAGTCTTCAAGAAAGGCTATCATGACCGCCCATTGCGGCCTCCCCGATTCAGGGGGACGATGGTGTCATTGCCGCATTTCCCCGGCCTGCTGGGACGACCAAGAAGGCATGCTATGCACCTTCTGCCCAAGGGAAGGCGACGCCGCTGCCATGGCTCCCTGGGCCTGTGGGGAGGCAGCATGGTTCGCCAACCCCGTGTCCCGGAGAAGATTTGCCAGATCGCTAAGGCACCACTGGAAAAGCTTGGCCCTGGCGGAGTACCCAGCGAAAGCACCGAGTGGTCGCCACGCTTGGCCAGAAGATCGGTGATGAATCCTATCCTAGCCTTCCGCTGCGACCAAGTGATCCCCACGATGATGCCTCACCTGAGAAGATTGCACGGAAGGCCAAGTGCTATACTCGTAGGTGGGGACCTATATCGCCAGTAGAAACGCGAGTTCTATCAAGTGCATCACTCAGAAGAGGGAGCAACTCGCTCGATATCCATGGAGGCGCAAAGTGAGCTACATGTTTGGCCAACGCTTTTCAGCAGTTGCCGCCAGGGTTTTATTGGCTCATCGCCTCCGTGATGCTTGCGAAATGGTGAGGACATGCGGTTTGTCGGCTTCGCCAGTAAATCCACCGACAAATTTCAAAGCTTCGCAAACCATCCCGCCTCCCCGCCGCTTATGGCGTCTGGGGCTAATATCCGGGCCTGCCTCGCTGGTTATTGTGGGGCTTCACCCACCTCTTCGCCGCTATCGGCTAAGTTCACAAAGTGGGTTGAAGCCGAGGCGACAGGCGCCATCACGCCGCCGCCAAGTTCATGCGCTGGATTCGCCTCATGGAGTCGCTAACCGTGATCATCACCGATAACGGACTCAATTCACTAGCGCTGCTTTCTAGATTTCGATGCAATGGGCACCAAGGTATGTTTGCATTTGCGGGCCCATCCCATGAGCAATGGGCAAGAAGAACGTGCTAACGCTACCGGTGTCAAGGGCCTCAAGAAAGGGCGCTGATCGCCCACAGCGGGCGCGCGCATGGACCGAGGAGCTCCCTGGTGCCGTGGTCGCCCGCACTCACACCTAGCAGGGCCACCGGCAGACACCCTTCTTCCTAGTATATGGGGCGGAGGTCGCTTCTCCCTCCGAGCTGCCGCTCAGCCTCCGCCAAGCCTTGCTGCTCAACGGAAGAAGACCAAGAAGATCTTCAGGAAGACGCCAACCTTTGAAGAGGTATGGGATCGCGACCGCCTCCACGCCGCCTGCTACACAAAGAAAGTCTCAAAGATACCATGCCACCCGGTCTCTCGAGAGAACACTGGTAGGGCGACTGGTTCATGCAGAATTTAGACGATGCCGGTCAAGATAAATGTCTCTCATGGGAGGGCCCTTTAAGGTGGTTTCAGATCTCGCCCGGCGGTCCAATGGCCATCGAGATCGGCGAAGAATCGATGAATTCTATAACATTGAGTTATTATGAAGTTCTATCCTTGAAGGAGTTAGTACTCGCACCGCCTCGGGTCACCATGAGGTAAGTCTCTCCTTGGCCGGGTCGGCCGCTTCGGGCGGTTAGTAAAGTTGTTGCCTAGAAGGCTTTTGCTTTTACCGTTGTTGTCCCTTTCTCGTGCCCTTAGCGGCAAGTTTTTGCATGAATGTCGTTGGTTCCAGATGTTTGCTAATTCCTTGGTGATCTATAGAGTCACTCGTGCCCGTGTCCGACAGCGACAGTAACCAGAGCGGCTAGATGCGTGCTCAAACGCTGCTCGCGACGCCGGTTGGTTCTCTCAAGCACGCCGGGTTGTCACCGCGAGCATCGTTAGTCTAGTACCCTCCCGGAAGCCCGCCGCCTTTGACGACAAGCATCGTGGTTCGATCTCCGGAAAATCGCATGACTTAGGAATCAAAAGGCAGATCGGGCCTACTCCGGCAGGACCTATATCGCTTTGGTTTTATCTATATGCACCGCGCAAAGCCTACTATTCTGCGAAGCAGTGCGCAAGACAAAGCCGAGACTTGAGGCGCCGACCAGATGTGAGATCCCCGAGCTCTCCGTGGTCGCCAGACGCCGGGCCTGGTCGCCCAAAGTTCCTCCGTGGTCGCCAGCGCCGGGCCGGGTCACCCCAAGCCTCTTCATGGTCGCCTGAGTGCTTAGCCGCCGCTCAAGTCCTCCGTGGTCGCCGGATGTTGGGGCCGACGCCCAATGATATATAAAGCAAGATAAGTGCTCAGACCGCATTTTTGACCACTCCCTTATGTGCATGCGCTAAGATGGGCCGGTTACGCGGATTGTCACGAGTGTTAAAAATCAACTACTCGTGATAGATGGAAGTATGCTAAAGCTGCTAATCGCTCGGCGCGCTGCTTAATCGGTGCAAGTCGGGCGCAGACTCAAACACGGATCGACGCCTCGTTGGTTCTGCCTCACCGTTGTCACCGCCGAGTACCGCGGTCTAAAAACACTTCCGAAACTTGTTGCTCGCCACGCATTACCGCGAAGACGCTTTTCAGCGATCATCGTGGTCTAAGTTCCTAAGGATTTGCACCCGCGACGATCCTCACAGAAACCCGATGCTAAAAACTAAGTTACGCTTTGCATCTCTTGCCTCTGACTGGCCCATTGTCGCCCGAAGTTCGTTAACTTGCAGGTTTGTACTTGTGTTTGTACCAAGTCGCATGTGACCTAAAAAGGGATTCCTGAGCGCTGTTCTAAAATGGAAAGGTTGTTTGGCATTTTGGCCAAGTCCAAACCTAGTCGTCAAGCGTACTTTCAAAGACGCAAGATCAATCAAGCAAAACGAACGAACGCACAGGTAAAATTAGTAAAACATTCCTTGGGCTAAAATGTTGTCCGAATGTTTTGCATACACAGGAGAACAGATCACAACCAAAAGAAAGTCAAACAAAAAGAGCAGCAAGGCTGCCCGGCCCTTCACTCATCGTCGCCAAGGTCAAGCTCGTCGTCGTCGTCGCCCTCCATGGCCAGCGGAGTGGAGACGTCCATGATCGGCTGCTCCACTTGCAGCACTCGCCATGTGTTCGGCGGTCGCACTACAGACCGCGCCTCACAAGTAGCGCAGCTTCCTCAATGCCGCCCACCACCGCTTATGGGATCGGCGGCAGGTACGCGGCCGGCGCGAAGAAAGCTGGCGGTATGTCGCGGTCATGACTGCGAACCTCCCGCCCTCTTCGGGCGGAGCGAACGCAGTGGCGGGCAGTTTCGAGCGCCCTCCCGCTACGGTTGGTCGCGGCAACCGCAGGTGGAACTCCTCTCACGGTAGATGAAGCGCCACGCCCAAGGGCTCTGTGCACCTTTTTCGTGGCGCTGAACGCTTTTGAGCATGACGGACAAATTGCACCGCAGCGGAAGGACTCGAGCTCGAGGTCTTCGGGCCGTTGCTCGCCTTCGCGCTTCGTTTTCTCTCGCCTGCGGTTATGGGGGTCTGACGGTTTCTCCTACGCCTAATGCCGCTTTTTGCGGTTCGCTCACCCGCTCGCGACACCGCTTCTCACCGACGCCTAATGGCTGGTCAGACGGCCAGGTTCGGCGTCGAAGAAGAAGGGCAAAGGCCAGGCGTGCTCGGATATCGCCAAGCCTGTGAAGAGCTCGACGGGCGCTGAAGCGGGGCAATGGTGGTGCGAGGGCAAGAGGTCCCTGGTTGGTGCTGGGACGCCCTTCTTCCCTTTCGCAGCGGGCGCCGGAGGTACTTTGGCGAAGCTCATTGCCCTCAAGAGGGTGCCGGGGCACTCGCGCCTTGGTGCCTCGGGGCCACCGGCGGCGCCCAAAGGCCCGCCATTGGGAGCGTGAGGCCACCCTTTGGCGGGGCTCGACTCCGTGGGGTCAAGGCGCGGTGCCATGGCTGCTGGGTCTTGCGGCGTGAGGAGGAGGCATCGCAGAAGGCTCGTGCCGGGCCGCGGAGGCGGCGGGGCGCCGAGGCGGTCATGGTTGGGCGGCCACGCCACGCTTCTCAGAAGCGATGCCGCCACGCTGCTGGCGGGCGGCGCGAGTTTGGCCGCGACGCGTCTCTTGGGATCCGGACTGCTGGCGCCCGGCGATTGTCACTTGTCCGCGGGTCTTGCCGCCGGGGGGGCCGTGGTCTCGATCACCACGGGTTACGGGCCAAGATCCATGGGCGAGCCCTGTGGAGTCCATCGGCGGAGTAGCCTCACGACTTTAGGCGCCCGCTCCAATCGGCGAGGCTACGGCCGGGCCACGAAGGGTGTGTGCTGGAACCGGCCAGACGCGACGGCGAGCCATCCGCCTCGACCGGCCTCCAAGTTTCCGCTACCGCAATGGACAAAAATAGTCTTTGGTTGGTAGGAAGCCACAAAAGAAGCATGGACGCGAGAAAAGCTAAAGAGAAACAAAGACTTACGCCTCGCCACGGCGCTGCTGTGGTCGTTGCCGCTCAGATATTGCCATGCAGGCGGACGCTGGCGGGGGCCGATCCTCCAAGCCATGGTCCTGGCACAAATTTCAATAATCCGCTTCCCGCAATGGAGAATGCAGGTCGCCATTGCGCTGAGCTCCGCCGCTCTCGACCGCATGAAGTTTCCTGAGGCCTCCGGCTAAGCAGGCACCTCCAATGCCGATTCCAGTCATATCTTTGATGTACAACCATTCGTCCGGCCAGACTTCCAATTGACCCGGGCCGAAAGGCGATGTAGAGGAGGCCATCCTGGCCCCGGCGGAAATAGCAGCCCCTACTATCTCGTTGTCGGGAGCGCGCAGAGGAAGAAGTGGCAAAAGAGTGGAAGATTCGGCATCACCCCCATGAACATTTCACAGAGGTGTGCGAAGATGGAAAGGAAGACAATGGAGTTGGGGGTGAGGTGAAGGTGGTGGATCCCGTAGAAGTGGTGGACGGTGAGGAAGAATTCGGAAAATGGCGGGACCAGGCCCGCCATTATGGCCCAAGTGTGAATAAGGATCTCATCGGAAAGGCACCGTGGTGTGGCGGTCCCCGCCCGGAAGCGGAAGGTGCCCTCCGGCACTATGATGGCCATCCTATTCACCGTGGCGGCATCCGCGGTGGAGGCGGGAATGGGAGGCGCCATGAAGATGAAGAAGGCGAAGGCTTTTTGTGCGAAGAAGTTGAAGAAGCGAAAGTTGTGGTGTGCAAGAAAGGAGAAGGCGTAAACCGCTTGATACAGATGAACCTATATATGCACCCCTGCACCGACGGTTCGCGAAGGGACAAGATCGTGCATCGCCTCGGGTCCCGAGAAAAATCTGCAGATACGCGGGGGAGGACCGAGGCGGTCGTATCCTCATGAGTGGTGGCCCCGCCCAAGAGCACACCAAACATTTAATGAAGGTTCTAAAAAAAGCTTTGGCACGCGCTCCAGGACGGGCCCAGGGCTATCGTCAACAGATTGCGCTTAGGTACCCTCACGCCGCACAAAAGCGCTAACAAAACAACAAACGTGACGGCCCCACGTGGCGCCGGCGAAAGCGGTGGGCGAAGACGCTCGCCGCCGGCTGGTCGGTCCACGTGGCGCCCTGAAAGCGTGGGCGAAGCACGCCGCCGCTCGGCGGCGGTCCACGTGGCGCCCGGCGAGCAGGTGGGCGAAGCACGCTCGCCGCCCGGTGGTCGGTCCACGGCACCCGCAGCAGGTGGGCGAGCACGCCTCGCCGCCTGGGCGGTCGTCACGTGGCACTGGCGGCGATGGGCGCCGCCCCCGCCAAGAAGACAAAAGGTGGGGCGGCGGTTTACCAAATCTCCTTCCCTATCGCACTGCTCAAGTAGGCTCATGTGTCGATCTATCAACTACGAGGATTTCGCATAAGCCCATTCTCTCGACGCCTCACCAACCCGCAAAGGGGTCACATCCCGGGCGGATCGGCGGCTACGCCGGGATTTAATGAGGTTGGAGGAACGGGACAGACAGTAAAGGAGTAATAAATGCATAAGGATCAAGATGATGACCCCCCTTTACCTACTCTCGCTAGTCTTGCCTATATAAGGGCCTTCTGGTGCATGGGAAAAGGGGAGGACGAGTCAAGCAAGCAAGGGTTCCGCAGTAGAGCCTAGGCAGGAACTTGTAACCCAAAGACTCTGTACTGCTCTAGTTAAAAAAATACTCTGCAAACAATCTAGTAGGAAGTAAGGCTATTACTCGGGGCAAAGGGGCCTCAACACTGGTAAAATCTTTGTGTCGCCCCTAGTTCAGAGACGCAGGAATCCTTCGGGGGTCTTTAGGTTTTCACCTCTAGGGTTAGCCACCAAGACACCCTCCTTCCAACCAACCCGGCTCAGAGACTCCGCCTGTCAAAGTGAATACGCCGACAAGTATAATCCTGGAACCGAATCAATTGACCATTCTTGTTGATAGTAAGCAATTTTTCCTTGAGATTCAATTCAATGGAGCTATGCTCATAAATCCAATCTGCTCCAAAAATCACATCATAGTTGCCTAGCTTTAGCAATTTGAAAGTAGTGGTGAAAGGTATTTTCTGAATTTCATAATGCAAGTTATCCACTGTGGCATCAGAAGTTAACTCAGCCCCACCAGCCACTGTGACTCTTCTGCATGGCATAGAACTCAGAGGATAACCACTTTTCATCGCAAAATCATAGTCCATAAAGGAGTTAGAGCTCCCACTATCACGCTTATTTCCTCTATTAACCACCAAAGAAAATGTCATCGATCCATTAATACCATGAGCTGCATATGCTAAAATTTGCAGTAACTGCATATGCTAATATTTTCAGGACTTGAACCCCTTCTTCATCTGTCCCATTCTGCTCTTCTCCGTGCATCAGTAATGTATGCAAAGCATTTCTCACCTTGCATTGTTGATTATGGCCTAGGGTCCAGGGCTCATTGCAGTGCCAACAAGTTCTGACCTGCTTTCCAGCTAAATGCCCCTTCTGAGTTTCCATCTTGTCGGTTTTCAGTACAAATGAACTTGTAGTTTTCAATGGAGTATATGATTTCTGCTTAGAACCCCCACTATGTTGATTGGTCCTTCTGGAATTAGCTGCTTTCTCTTCCAACCTTGCATACCAATACACTTCTAGTAAACCTTTTGGCTGATGACTGCTTACAGAGTATTTTATCTCTTCTTTGAGTCCACCAATGAAACAACTCGATAGGAAAATTTTCTTGTAGGTAAGCATGATCTCTCTTCACCAACTCCACACATTTTTCGAAGTAGTCAATCTATTTTCCTACCAAGCTCAGGTGTTTGACCCCCTGTAGTTTTTCCACTGCTTCATGAGCGCTTGCTTTATAAAACAGATCACAAACTATAGTACTGAACTGCGGCCAGGTCAGGGCTTGCCATGGAATCCCAATACCCTTGAACCATGTGCTCACTCTACTAGTTAAATGTCCCATCGCCAAACTGATCCACTGGTCAATAGGGGTGCCAGCCATTTTGAAAAAAAATTTCACATTGATCGATCCAACCTATCATATTATCACCAGAAAAGGTAGGTAACTCCAACTTGGGACCTTTAATAACAGCTTCTGCGTATTGATGACACTATTATGCTCCCCACAATATAAGTTTCTCTGGGCATCAAACAATTGTACCCCCGGAAAATGCATTTGTTGGGCCGTTCCTCCACCATTGTGTATATTTCCATATGGACAGTATTGGGGCAAAACTGGATGGCAATATCCTAGAAGTTGTTGACCACCACTTCTACTACTAAACTGCTGACCAGTATACATTTGAAAAGATACTCGACTAGACAACCCAGGCCCATTACCCACTGGAGTTTTCAGACGAGGATAAGAAGAGGTTCTAATTGCTGATGTAAAAATAGGAGGTATATTGTTCCTGTCAACTGGGGTTCTACTTGTCCAGAAACATCCATAGGAAAAGCAGAGGAAGTGATTGATACCCCAAACATGTTCAAATCAGCAGAGGATGGCAATAGATTATCCACACCAGATACAGATGCACTTTGCTGTTTTGGCGAACTCACCAATAGGTGCGATTTCCCTAGAAGCAAACCTTTGATCTCTGCCACTGCTTTTGAGAAGCTCCAGATCCCCCAAGTGCGACTGAATCTTCTCTATTTCTTCCTGGATGTCCATCACTAGATTCGTATTTCACTGGTGACCGTCGGAAGCAGTAGTCTCCGATTTCTTGATGGGTTGGGGGCTTTTACGACTTCACCAACCCCATTCCAGATCGATCTGCTGAGGAACTAGGTGCTCTGATACCAATTTGTCAGGATTCAAGACGAATCTGTGATAAAAGCATAAACTCACACCTGGAGGAAATTCAATAGAACCCTTAAAACACCCCAAATCGCCTCCAGTACCAGGAACAAGGAAATTACAAAACTACAGAAAATAGACTAAGATAGGCGATTTCACCCTCTCCTTCATTTCCAGAGTTCTCAGGTTTTATACTCCAACCTGGTACAGAGTTTTTCACCGTAACAGAAAGATTCTCGTATAGATGCAAATTACAAGTGGTAAATGTATTTACGTCTCTCAGTTCTTTTCATTGTCGGTAATTACTATTCATCGTATACTTGCCATCCCGATCAGATGCATTCTTGTCCGTTGATGTTCGTTAACTAAAGTTCGTGAAGTGTTTGGTTTAGCTATCGGCTTCACCGTTTCTTCGCCTTTCCTCGCAGAAACCCGACACTGCTTCCACCTCCTCCCCGGCCCGGCGCCAGATCATCCTCAAGACCACCGGCTTGACCGATTCGCCCTACCTGAGCCGCCTCCTCCCGACTTCCCCGGTCGGTGTCTGCCTCCTCTGCGACAAATTATTCCGCTCAGGCACGGGCCAGCCTCAACGGCCGTCTCCCCACCGCCCCATCCCAAGAAGAAGGTCTGCTTTCCACTCAGCTGTCATCACCTTCTTCGTCTTTAACAGCGTCAAGAACCTGAATTTCTTCGCTTTGTACTGCGAAGGTTCTCGTGCCCATCGCCATGGGCACGTGTGATGTACCTCTGTTTTCCCTTTGCCGCCAATAGGATCTGGGGCGTGAGAAAATGCTCTAATGGCGAAAAAAAAGAGTAAAGCAGGAAGAACAAAAGGGAAACAGGATAGGAATCACAGGATGATCTCATTTCTTTTCTTTCAGGTTTGGGACAAGGCTACAATTTCACCAGTATATATACTCTCGCACCCCTGTATAGTAACTCAAGAATAACCCAAAATACTTACGACAACGTTTTAACATCAACAAGAATTACCGACACACCCTACTTCAAACCCCACCATCCGATCTGCCGAGAACCCCACATCATCGCTCATTACACTACTCCTCTTTCAATTCGTTGCTTGTCCCCAAGCAAATGACCATCGAAAGCGATGCTTCAAAGACATTCAGATCCTCCCATGTCGCCATCTCCACTGAAAGCTACCCACTTCACCAATCCTTGTACCACAAGTTACGCTTGCCCTTCTTCACCACCGACGCTCAAGGACTTGTTCGTTCGATGTCAAGAACATCCAAATCGACGATCTTGGCTACAAAAAAAACGGTGTGTAATTCAGAGTAAAAGGCTTCACTTGAGACACATGGAAGACCGGGTGCACCAGACTATCCTGAGGAAGAGCTAGCTTATAAGCGGCCGACCAATTTTACTGACAACAGAAAATGGTCCATAAAACTTGGAAGACAATTTTGATCTTTGTCGGAGACCACCGACTCGAACATACGGTTGTAATTTCAACAATACTTGTTCACCCACTTGGAACTCACGTTCTTGCCTGTTTTTATCAGCATAGAACTTCATGCGATTTTGTGCCCGCGCGAGATGATGTATAAGCAGAGCAGTCTGTTCTTCTCTGTTGTGGAGGAATTGATTCACGTCTTCAGAGGTAGAACTAGGCAACCTTGGTAGAGCACCATAATTGGGTTCCATGCCGTAGAGCGCTCTGAATGGCGAACAACCCAGGGACGAATGGTAGCTGGTGTTGTACCAAAACTCAGCTAAAGCTAGCCAATGCTTCCACTTCTTCGGTGAGTCCTGAACAGCACACCTTAAGTACATTTCAAGGCATTGATTCACGCGCTCGCTTTGGCCGTCTGTTTGGGGGTGATAGGCAGTACTATATTGGAGTTTGGTAGCCAGTGCTTTAAACAACTCACGCCAAAACGCGCTGGTAAAGACGCGATCCCGATCGGATGTAATGGATGTCGGCACACCATGTAATCGGACCACATTATCAAGGAATAACTTGGCCACCCTTGAGTCAGAAAAGGATGCTTCAGAGCAACGAAGTGAGCATACTTAGAGAATCTATCCACCACTACCATAATGACATTAGCACCATCAGATAGAGGAAGTCCTTCAATGAAGTCCATAGTCAAATCCTGCCAGGCTGCCTCCGGTACAGAAAGTGGCTGCAAAAGCCCGGCTGGTTTCATCCTTTCCGACTTGGCCAATTGACAATCCTTGCATTGCTTCACAAACTCCTCCACAGCTTGCTTCAGACCAGGCCAACAAAAGAGTTTTTTGACATGGTGATAAGTGGCATGCATTCCAGAATGTCCACCTACAACACTCGAATGTAAGGCCGATATTACCTTGGTCTGCAAAACAGAGTTGTGCCCGATCCAAATTCGGCCATGTTTCCTGATAATCCCCTGGTGTAATTCATATCCCTCCGAATCTGGACTGAGTATGGACAATTTGGTTAGTTTCCTTTGGGCAGCAGCATCAGTTACATAAGAATTAACAACCTCTTGCATCCATTTTGGCTGAACATAGGACTGGACCTGAAGTTCCATCAATTGTCCAACTCGGGACAAAGCATCCGCCACCTGATTATCCTTCCCTTTCTTGTAGACAATTCGGAACTTCAATCCCATAAGTCTTGTCATAGCTTTACGCTGCATGTCAGACTGCAGCTGCTGTTCATCAAGATAGCACAAGCTTCGGTGATCAGTTTTAATAACAAATTCTTTGCGTTGCAAGTAGGGGCGCCATTTTTGCACAGCTAACATCAAAGCCAAGAATTCTTTTTCATAAATGGACATGCTCTTATGTGAAGTACTCAAAGCTTTGCTAAAGAAGGCTATAGGATGACCTTGTCAGGTCGTAACAAAGACCTACACCGTATCGCAAGCATCAGTCTCAATTTGAAATTCCTGATCAAAATCCGGAAGACCTAACATAGGAGTTGTGGCCATTGCTTCTTTGAGGCGACAAAATGCTTGTTCTGCTTGATCATCCCACTGGAAACTTTTCTTTTTGAGGAGATTGGTCAGCGGCTTGGCTAACAAACCATAACCTTGAAAAAATTTCCGGTAGTATCCCGTCAAGCCCAAAAACCCACTCAAGTCAGTCAATGTTGTAGGACGAGGCCACTGCAACATGACTTGGGTTTTGGAAGGATCTGCTGCCACACCTCGGCTAGAAATAATGTGCCCCAAATACTGAAGTTTGTTCTGAGCAAAGGAACACTTAGACTTCTTAGCAAAAAATTGATGAGATCGCAGTGTGTGCAATACCAACCTCAAGTGTTCAGCATGACTATCCACATCCGAACTGTAAACCAAGATATCATCCATGAAAACCAAAACAAATTTCTGGAGAAATGGAGCCAATATCGAGTTCATGATGCACTGAAACGTGGCTGGTGCATTAGTGAGACCAAAGGGCATCACCTTGAACTGATAATGACCATGATGTGTCTTGAAGGCTGTTTTATCCTCATCCGATTCACGCATACAAATTTGATGATACCCCGCACGGAGGTCCAATTTGGAAAAATAAGTAGCACCAGCTAGCTCATCCAACAACTCATCAATGATCGGCATTGGAAACTTATTTTTGATGGTTAACTCATTCAAATGTCGATAATCAATGCAAAAGCGCCATGAACCATCCTTTTTCTGTACTAGCAAAACAGGGGAAGCAAAAGGACTCACACTATGTGTAATAAGTCCACTGGCTAACATCTCACTTACTTGCTTCTCAATTTCATCTTTGTGCATTGGGGAATATCGGTATGGCCCCGCATTCACCGGCACGGCTCCAGGAATAAGTGTGATCGCATGGTCATATTCCCTCTTGGGAGGCAACCCACTTGGTGTGGCAAACACATCTTCAAATTCAACCAGAACCCGACTGATCACCTCTGGCAGTGGTTGTTCATCATGGTCTTCTTCCAAAGCCAAAACTGCCAAAGCCCAAATGTCATTACTGCGATACCATTTGTTCAATTGCTCAAGTGTGACTTGCTGAATATTTGTGTCAGGCGCATCCTGAACACCTCTCAGCTGCACTGTTTTGCCCCCATAATTAAATTCAAGTATCTTCTGTTTCCAGTCACACACCATGGGACTATGAACTTGCAACCAATCCATGCCAAGGATTGCATCATACACACTCAATTCCAACACTCGAAAATCAATGTGGAAGGTGTGTCCTTGAGTCCACCAAGCAAATCCTGGAATCCACTAATTACAGCTCAAAACTTCCCCATTAGCAACTTTAACTTGAACCGATTTGGTCTCCCGAACTGGCTGATTAAGCTTCTATAACAAATTAGCATTAATGAAGCTATGAGAGCTACCCGAATCAACCAGAATTAACATGATTTGATTGTCGACTAAAGCCAACAACCGTATGGTCTCCGTGTGATCTGTACCATTCAACGCATTCAACGACAAATCACAAGTGTCATCTTTCTCCAAATCGGCTGCCTCCAAGACATCCAGTATGGTATCTGATAATATTTCAGTGGAATCTTCAAGTGTCATTGCCTGAAGTTGGGGTTGCAATCGTTTGCGGCACTGAAGATGATGATTGTTATCAAACTTTTCTCCACACTGAAAACATAACCCATTAGCTTTCCTGTAATCTTTCAATTGGCGGGCGCGCCATAACTCTCCATTGCCGAATTTAAAAGCACCAGACAGGTTATCAGGTTTCTGCAACTCGCCTCGTTCCTTGTGCCTGGCAGCCTTGGCCTTCCAACTTTTATCTCTATCCCAGACATCATGCTGAATTTGAGCCAATAATGCAGCACGATCCACTGTGTCGGGAAATTGGCATTGAACTGCACCCCGCAACTCAGATTTCAGACCTTTCACAAACTGAGAAACAAATAACTCCTCGCCATAATACGGATTATGCATCAGAATCTCAAACTTGAGTTGATCAAATTGATGTTTATATTCAGATACTGTGCCTTGTTGCTTCATAGCCACCAATTCCTCTAAGAGCCGCCGGTGATCATAGACACCAAACTTGTTATCCACTGCCTCCATGAACTGCTCCCAATCACCAATATCATGCCTCAGTTTATGAGATTGCCACCAACGAGCTGCGTTACCTTCCAGATGCATTGTAGCAGCAGCTACCCATAATGTCTCAGGAACATTGAAGATATTAAAATAATCCAAACATTTGTCATGCCATACCTTCGGACTAGCCCCATCAAACTGTGGAAAATGCAGCTTCGGCAATGGACTCTTGGGTGGTCCCCCAAATTCCTTGTACGACCTGAGGTTAACACCACCAGCTTCACCGTGGACTCCAGGTGAACCCTTAGCGTGGATCCCGCGGGACGACGACGACTGATCATCCGCACCGCCCCAACCGTTCGGTGGTGCCGGAGTAAGCAAGACCTTCCGTCCATCCATGCCAGGACCGTTGCCATGTCCTTGCGCTCCAAAGGTTCTGCAGAATACCAGCGTGATAGTGCTTGAGCCGTCACTTCCAATTGTTTCGCCATGAGTTCCGATCGGACCATCAATTGTTGCTGAGTATTATCCATCATTTCCACCCTAGCAAACAAGAGATCCAAACTCTCCTTCAACCCTGCATGTTGTTCATCAGCCTTGCGCGAGGTTTCCCCCATAGCATCCAACACAAACCGAGTCTGAACAGAAGGTTTCGGAGGCGCCGTGACTTCTCTAACCGAGTGAACCAGATTTGGGAAAAAAATTTGTGCGGAAATGCTCGGAATCAATTACTTGATTCCAAGCTCTCCAACCCTCTTCCGGGATTTTACCACTCAAGGTTAGATCAGTCGAATCTCAGATTGAGGATTACCTGCACTTGCCGCAACCAGCACCAACTCGGAACAGGTTGAAGATGAGATCGGTCTGGCTCTGATACCACGATGTGATGTACCTCTGTTTTCCCTTTGCCGCCAATAGGATCTGGGGCGTGAGAAAATGCTCTAATGGCGAAAAAAAAGAGTAAAGCAGGAAGAACAAAAGGGAAACAGGATAGGAATCACAGGGATGATCTCATTTCTTTTCTTTCGTGCCGGACAAGGCTACAGCCCACCTGTATATATACTCTCAGACCCCAGGTAAAGTAACTCAGTAACAACCCAAAATACTTACGACAACGTTTTAACATCAACAGTAATTACCGACACACCCTACTTCAAACCCCACCATCCGATCTGCTGAGAACCCCACATCACCGCTCATTACAGCACGGAGGAGATGGAAGCGGTCATCTTGGCAAGTGTCCTCCGGTACGCCGGCGCCGACGTGATGCTAGCCTCCGTGGTGGACGGCCTCGAGGTGGAGGCCTCGTGTGGCTCCCGCATCGTCTCAGACAAGCCCATTGCTGCCTGCGCCGACCAGGTGTTCGATCTTGTGGTTCTCTCTCGGTAACTCAACTCTCCTCCTAGTGACCCACAGATGTTACATTTAATTTGTGTGGAGCAGAAATATTTCTTGCTGGATTTAGCAGTAGAAACTTTTAGGTGCATTCTAGCCTTTGTTTGGTAGCATTCAAATATTTCTAAGCACTCACCTCGATCTGTCACTTTCTTTAAGCTATGGTGTTATATTTGTGTTACATACTGACGGTATCCAAAATCTCATCTTTGATTCTTGGGGTGAGCTGTTGAATCAAATGTTCAGGTTTCAGGAGAGCTCACGACTAGTCGTGGGCCAAGGACATCATTTCGGTTTGCTTTATCATTTGTGAGAAATTGTTTGGGCCTCACGCAGCTGAAGACATGGACAATACTTTGGTTCTTCAAAAGAAAACTTGCATATCTTTGTTATTTTATCCTGCCTTTTAGCTGATTAGACTAATTCTCTTCTAAATTTATTAATATGTTCAGCTAATATGTTTGGCTTTTCTTTGTTCAGTAATTTCATTTGTGAAATTGTTTAAGGGGGACCTGCCGTAGCTGAGCGGCTGCACAAGTCAAGAATTCTTAAGAAGTTACTCTAAGGAACAAAAGCAAGCAGGCAGGATGTATGGTGGGATCTGTTATGCTCTTGTGATCTTGCATAGGCAAGGTTTACTCCAGGTGATTGTTAGGACTAAAAACGTTTTGCACCTTATATTTCTTGGAAATGGAAGTAAATTGACATTGAAATTGTTGTTCATGATAAAGCAGTGACAGCTGATCCTGCCATAGTCAGTCAGATCACTTTCCAAGTTATTGACCAATGAAAGGTTGTGATTGACGGAAATTTGATTACTGGGAAGGGGCTTGGGACAGTCATCGATTTTTCCCTGGCTATTATTAGAAAATTCTTTGGCCATGGAAGAGCCAAATGTGTGGCAAATGTGTAACATGTAAATTGACGAATTTGTTGGTGACACTGTGTTGTTAAAACAGTGCTGTTTTTTTTTCCAAGTACTGAAGTCACATAGATGAAGCCAGTTGTAGGATATGGGCTGATGTACTGTAAATTATTTTCTTTCTGTTCACTTGCTAAGTTTTGTAAGGTTGCACCTGATGAAGTGACGATCACCTTTGGGTTAAGTGACATTTTGTATGTGTGCTCTCAGATGAAAAGTTATGATCTTCCAGTGTACTTGAGTATAGCCACTTTCGTTTCAGCTTCTGGATTATAAGAGAAGCTGCTTCTGATTGTAGGAGAATCGGACCGGGCCAACTGCGACTTCTAGGTTCCGGACCATGTCAGCAAGAATCAGCGAGAATAAGGTTTCAGCCAGATTCTGATTCTATTATAAAGAGGGCAGCTTCTGATTGTGGGAGAAGTTATCCAGAATCCTCCTGTTCGATAGAAAGTCTGCTTATTTTTTAAGTAGAAGCTATGCGGAAGCTGAAACGAAGAGGGTCTATATGTTTTGAGGGTAGCTTTCAAGATATCCGAAGCCCTTTGATGTTGCTTTAATATGTACAAAATAATGTACAAGTAAGAAAAACAAGAGTATTGTTGACAATTTACACATGATCCTCCTATTCTAGAATCTGGAGTTAGTCTCCTAGCCAAACACTCCTACAGGCAGCTCCAGATTCTCAAAGAATTCACTCCACTGAGAATATGAGATCTGGAGCTAAAAAAAAGTGTTTAGCGGGAGTTGTGTCAAACAGGTCCTTAGTATGCAGAGGGTTTAGAGACTCCATATTCTGGACGTCAAGTGGTTTTTGCAGCGATAGCAACCTTGAATATCTGCTATCCAGAGTTACAGGCTGTCGAGACAGTATCGCCTGCCCTTTGCCTTCGGGTAGCCAGGGAAAGAGATCAAAGGACTCACTCTATGGCAGTGGCGGAACTAGAAATTTTCCGTTAGGGGTATACATTTCACACGTATAATTTTGTAGTTTTTTATAAGTATTTCATAACATCTTAAATCCAACACATATATTTGAAATTTACTAAAAGTATGATAGTTCCAAAGTCTTAAAAATTCCAAATTACCAAAATCAAAACCAATTCAATAAACAAATTTAGCATATTAAAAAGATGATTTTATACGATTTTCAAAATTTTGGGGGTGCCGGGGCATACCCGGCACCCCTTGGTACCGCCTCTGCTCTACGGCAGCAACTTTAATAGTTGTAGACTGATCGTTAGATCAAAAAATGATGATTTAGATCTTCCGTTCTACTATAGTACGATCCGAGCCGTTCGCCACCTCGATCTAACAGTGTTGATGCATAGCAACTACTTAAGTTGCAGTTGTAATAGTAACAGCACAGAAACCTATCTGACAACAGACAAGCGGTTTTTTCTTCTCACTTTCCTGCGGTATATTTGCAATCCCAACACTTAAAAAAAATTAACATTTTTTCTAGAAAAAAATCTACGTTTGAGTGGCACAAACAATGCATTGTGTAGTATGATTCTCCTATATATTCTGACCTAATAAAGTTGACAGTTTACACGGGAGTATGGAGCACTATGTTGTGCCTTTACATGACGTGTTACTTTCAGGGATACCTACCGGGGCTTTGGCTTTTTCTTGCTTTCATTCTCCCTTTTTCTTCGTTTGTTCGCATCTGAAACCTCTAATACCTCCCTTTCTAAAAGGTGAATATTTTTCAACATGGTGCGTGCCCTCGGTAAGTTAATTATAGAGGGGTTCTTCTATACATCACTTCTTAAAAGTAAGATAAATATTAGCTTTATGAGATCATTGTAGGTGCATATTTATTTTGCATCTCATATTCTGAACTAGTCATATGCCCGTGCGTTGCAACGAAAACTCAATTTGTGATAAAAAGTTTATTTGCAAAGAGCATTAACAGTGGCAAAGATGGGTAATTAAAGAACAATAGCAAAGGTGGGTAATTAAGAGCACTAACAGTGGCAAAAGTGAGTAATTAAAGAGTAGTGAAAAAGATGGGTAATTTTGATGAAGTGACGTGGGAAGAAACTCTCACTTGATATAGTAAAGATCAGTACATTTCAACGAGGTCAATGTCGTCTCAGCTTAGAGGTGGGCGTCATGCCGGGCCCCGCAGGCCAATCGTGCTTCGGGCCGGAACGGCCCGTCGTGCTTGCCGTGACGCGCCGGTCCGGCCCGACTCGCCTTCGGCGAGCCCAAGTATGGCCCATTTGCGCTTCGTGCCTGCTTCGTGCCGTGTTGGCCTAGACTGGCCCATTTATACTATTGCGACGTGAGGAAAAAGCCCGGAGATGCACGAAATTGATTGTAAAAAAACACGTCTTATAAACTACTAGTAGTATTGTCGCAAAATAGAAAGATGTTATTAGTAATATTGTCGCAAACCGAGTAACAATTAGTAATATTTTTTCTTAATAAATTTCGATCGTCGTGCTGCATGCATATGCACATCATGCACTCATTTTATGCACCCACGCTAGCTGTCTCATCAAGTCATCATGCACTCATTTCGTTCCTTCACATCAACTATTGATAAACTTTAATCTCATCATGCACTCATTTCATGCACTAGTAAACGATCATATATGCAGATGCCCCACCAATTTAAATGCATGAGACCAGCGGCAATGGACACAAATATTGGGGGAAAAAGAAATAAATTTTATTAAATCTTGAACATGTATAGAGTTACTGCCTCGTTAAAAACCTTACACCCCGGTGTGGGGTACCCCGGGTAAGGAAAAGAGTACAATAACTACGTATATATACATAGACTATCCAAGGCTGAGATTATCAAAGTCGGCTACCGCTTCCGTGATCTCCAGATCCTCGGGTTGATGTTGTGTCCTGTCATCTACACGCTCCCAGTCTTTGAGGCATGTAATTGCCTCAATCATCTCAGGTCTAAGAGATGACCTCTTCGGTTCAAGTATCCTCCCCATCAAACTGAAAGTGGATTCCGACGAGACAGTGGACACCGGAACCGTAAGTACGTCTCGTGCGAAATAGGATAGCACAGAGTAAATACGTTGGTTATTCTTCCACCATAAGAGCAAGTTGAGTTGATTTTCCTCGTCCATGTCAAGCTCGATCTCTACGAAAGGCGCATCGAGGTAGTGGTTGATCTCTACCCGTGGATTCCATTGCGATCGGCTCGGTGTTTCGGAAGATGAACTAGACTTGCCTTTCAGCTTCTTCCATATACTTGAAGCGGTCGAACTGCATCGTGCTTGTTGCGTTGTTGAGGTAGATCTTCGTGCTGCACTTCTGATGCCAAACTTCTCGTAATATTTGTCGAAAACTCTGAAAAACTCTTTATAAACATGAGTATAGGCCTCGGAGAAATCAAGATCGAATGCCTCATCTATTCCCTCGAAGACGCCCTGCAAGTCAGAAAATTTTCTCCGAGGATCCAAAATGATAGCAAAACAATACAGATGTGGAATAGCTTGAAAATATTTAAAAAAAATTTGCTCCATTGGTTCTATAATGCGATGTAAAATAAAATTATCTCGATTTTCTTTAAAAGCATTAGCAATGAGCCAAAGCCATTCGATGACTAAAGAAGATGTTGGGTAGTACACACCAGATAATTGTTTAGTTGCATTGTAAAAAATTAGTAAAAAATTAAGAAAATGATTAGCAAGTTCCCAATCTGCTTCAGTAACCAATGCCTCACGATTATTACAGTTGACGAAGACTGTGATAATGTGCTCGTAGTCTTCGCACCGTTCCACCATAGTATAAGTTGAGTTCGATCTAACCTTCATATCAATGGTGAATCTTCTGGGTTCCTTATTTTTCGCCTTGCAGTACTCTGAGAACTGGGCAAATCTTATGGGTGAATTTGTAATAAAATCGATAGCATTACATATGCTCTCTAAACTAGGTTTCATTATAACCAAACCTGCCTGTACAATGAGATTAATAATATGGCATATTCACCTTTGGTGGAGTACAAATCCTCGAACATAAGTGTCTAAATGCGGTGAGAGATGCTCCATAGCCGTCGTGTTAGCCGATGCATTATCAAGAGTGATGAAAATAATTCTATTTTCTATTTTAAAGTCATTAATAACCTCGAGTATACGGGTAGCGATATTTTCTTCGGTGTGTGACTCGGAGATTAGTCTAAACCCTATAACTCTTTTGTTTAGTACGTACTCGTCCTCCAGGTAATGCGCAACAACACTAATGTACGTTGCTCTTTGATGGAAGGACGTCCATATATCTGATGTTAATGCAAATGAAAAACTAAGTGACATAAAGGTCTGTTTTAATATTTCTAGTTTATTTGTAAATATTCTATAAATATCACGTGTAGTTGTTCTTCTACTAACATGTTGGTATTACGGATAAAAACCACGTTGCACCATTCTCTTAAAGCTAGAGCTCTCACCCATTCTAAGCGGAAGATCCTCTATAACTATATAACATGCAATTTCGTCTCTAACTACGTCAGCGTTGTATATCCATGTGCTTGTCGAACTGTCGGTGTTGAAGTTGAGCTGTGTCTGCACGCTCTCGCCTAGCCTCCGTCCTGCCAATATCTTCTTCAAGCAATTTTCCGCGTGCCTCTTCAGATGACCTGTACCACCACATACATGTGCAGATAGTTTAGCTTGACAATACTTGCAAACAGCATACACTACCTCCTGTCCGTCCACAATTTCAACGGTTTTGTCCATATGTTACCAGCACCACACGCGTCGAGTGCCAGATATGGATGTCCGTGCTGGTTGCATCGATATGTCGGGCTGCGTGTTCGGTATGGATACCGACGCCCGTCCCGGATACACCGAGGTAGCGGCATCCGAGCTCGATGCATCCGGAGTGTACGAGGCATCCTCGATGTCGTGTGTGCCGTCCAGATGACGGTCATCCATACCGTAGTCTCCAATGCTGGGGGAGAGTTGGTGTGGATCAATCTCTTGATCCTAACGAGGGGGACTTGGAGAGCGGGGGCGTGCTCTCCTGCTCTTGCTCTTGCGAAACATTTTTCTCCGGATGGTAGAGAAAAAATAAAGCAAATAGAGAAAGATGTGCAGAATGCTGAGCAAAAATGAGCAAGAAGAGAGCATGAGAGAGAGAGATCTTCGAACTGAATAAATCGTAGCCTTCGGGCTGATTTTATAACGTAAAGATCGAAATGTCCATTATAAAATGAAATTAGAAGCGCGTGCGGCGCGCCTGCATAAGACGAAATTTGAAGAGCAACAGCCAGCAGCTTTGTGTCTTTCTATCACATCCTCTCTTTTCCGTGATTCTCTCGAGTTCAAAATTGCGTGGACAGGAGCGTGATTTTCTTCCTGAGATTCCCTCGAGTGCCTTTATTTTTTCACATCACAATTATCTACTTATCTTTATGTCTTTTCCATGTTTCTAGTGCGTACAAAAAACACACACATCTCTCTCTCTCGGTCACCGCACCCCTTTTTCCTTTCCCGCCAGCCCCACCTCCGGTTTTCGCTCACCCGCGCTAGTGGCGCCACACATGACGCGCCTGCCCAACCGGCCCCGTCTCTCGCGCCACGCATGACGCACCCCGCGCCACGTGCTTCGGGCCGGCCCCGCTCTCCGCGCCACACTCTCCGCGCCACGTGCTCGGGCGGCATGCTACTCGTGCTTTGCGTGCCAACAACGGGTCGGGTAAGACGGCACGCCCAAATGGTTGGGCGGGCTGCCGTCATATTTGCGTTTTGGGCTCCCTTCGCCGAAGCTCTGAGAACGAACCGGCATGGCACAGCCCTCTAACGTGCCGAGCCAGGCTTGGGCCGTGCCTTGCCCTTTGTGCCTCGAACCGGCCCACTAAGGCCCGGCCCATATGCCCAGGTCTATCTCAGCTTGATGCTGGATGCAGATATAAAAAGTTTGACCAGTCCAATTAGTAGCATACTAGCATGTCTGGTTACACGATGACCACCGTATATCGGCAGTACATCTCCTTTATACTAAACTAGCTATGTGTCCGTACGTTACAACGGAAACTCAATTTGCAATAAAAAGTTTATTTGCAAAGAGCATTAACAGTGGCAAATGTAGGTAATTTTGATGAAGTAACGCAGGAAGAAACTCTTACTTTATATAGTCAACTAGCAAGCTTGATAGCGTTGTCTTCAGAGCATCTCCAGCAAGCAAAAGCCCTTAAAACAGGGTCCCTATTTTGAATTTAGGGACTCCCCTTATTTTTTAGGGCCCTGTTTTTAACACAAATCCAAAGAACATCCCTAAATCTCAAATTTCCCTATTTTACTTTTTTTCTTATTTTGACATATCCGCTATGTATAATCTTCATTTGACACCACTAAAATTCAATCAAAAATATTTGTAATACATAAAACATAAGCATATTAACATTTACAATTTAAAAACATGATATTTAAAATTAAAATTTAAAATTTTCAAAACATGATATTTAAAATTTAAATTTAAAATTTTCAAAATTTTCAAGAAGAGATGCAGATGCTGTGATTGCAACTCATCCAAAGAAAGACACGCCACCTGCAGCGAACTAATGCAAGCCATCCTTCACTTAACTCGCTATTTTAAGGTTTAGGGGCAAATTTGGTTTAGGGGCTCCCTCTGTATTTTTACTAAACTCCTATTTTAAGGAATTGGGGCTAAGGAGGCAAATTTAGGGGCCTCCTAATTTTAGGGGCTGGATTAGGGGCTCTGCTGGAGCTGTATTTTTTACTAAACTCTCTATTTTAAGGTTTAGGGGCTGGTTTAGGGGCTCTGCTGGAGATGCTCTCAGACTAGAAATCTGCTATGCGCTTTCATACAGAAATACTAAATTTCTGGAGTTAATGCTGATGCCGTACTCGTTTGATGTTTTTGTTAGGGAGCTAGATGACAGGCGGGCAACCATGCAACAGGGGCGGACGCAGCTAATGGACATAGATGTACAAATATAGACCCCAAAATTTTAGACAAAAAATTTAGTAAGTATATTAGGTGTGTATGCTTGTAAGTGGGTTCAAAAGTATGAATTTCAACCTCCAAGTCCATTTCAACATATACCACCCACTCTCTCTCAATCTTCCCTACGTAGCCCAATCACTCAAGGTCCATTCTTCCTCTATTTATATAACATCACATAATATGTCTTTTAAAATAATAATAATAATGAATAAATTTAAAATATTGTTTTATTAGATTTTGAATTTCCAGTAATAATTAAATTTGCTGGATTTTTATAGTAATATCTGAATTTCTAGTATTTTATATGAATTGTCTGGGACTTAAAAGGCTATTACAATTCTCATAAACAAAATTTTTATTTTTCGTAAAAATAAAAATAAAATTTAAATAAAAATAATTTAATTAATTTAAATTAGTCAAGTAATATTTGTGAATTTTTTGTAATTTTTTTACCCCAATCTTCTATTTTCTAAATGACCTTTTCAGATTGAGGTTTTGCAATCCATCCTCCGGATTTCTCTGTACAAGACGTTCTTTCCAAACTCCGGCAAACTTTCGGCAAGATCTTCCATCCACTCCCGACTAGGGATGGCAACAGGTCGGGTCGGGTCGGGTGCGGATTTTACAAAACCCGACCCGGCCTAAAACCCGAATTGAAAAACCTGACCCGAATCCGAATACCCTATCGGGTAAAAAACTATACCCGAACCCGGTGGGTACCCGAAATCCGACGAGTACCCGACGGGTTTGTGTAGTATGGGTGGCAATAGGTTGGGTTGGACATGGGTTTTGCAAAATCCGACCCGAAAAAAAATCCGAACCCAAAAACCGGAGTCGAACCCGGCGGGTACCCGAAACCCGACCCCAAACCCAGCGGGTACCCGGAACCCGATGGGTATGTGCGGTATTTCGGGTACCCGATGGGTACCCACGGGTGAAAATTAGAACCCGAACCCATTTGGGGTAGCCGACCCGAAGAACCCGTGGGTAAAAATTAAAATCTGAACCCGACCCGATCGGGTGCAAAACCCGCGAGTATCTAAACCCGTGGATCCAATTGCCATCCCTACTTCTGACCTCCATTCGACCTCAAATTTTTGCTGGAGCTTGCTCCTGGTGACCTCTACGATGAGTAAAATTAGATTTTAGAAATTCCCACTGGAACGGCACTGGCAACACTTTCTTTTCCAAGTCCAGTGAGGGGTCTAATTTTTAAAATTTCATCATTCAAAAGATCTGATCTTCTTCATTCTAACTCCGATTGACCTCATTTTTATTTCTAAATTTATATAAAATCAAAATCTATCTATTTATGTCAGTTTTACATTTTATTTGAATTTATTTGGATTTTTTTAATTTGGATATTTTCGAACGTTTAGATTTCAGAGTGCTGGAAAAGTACCAAATCAATGATCCAAATCTCCCGTGCTTCGAGCAAGGCAAGTTACACTCTTAATCTTGTTGATCTCATATTTTTTGAACTATATTTTGATTTAAATTATTGTATGCATAATTTTATCCATATAATTTAAATCCCAAATTTAAATGATTAGTTATATCTAATTTGTTCAAACCCATTTGAACTTGGATATGTATGCCATTGAAACCTTAAGGAATACTTGTATATGATGATTATCAAGCACTTAGAAAAAATGTTTAAACATGCTTAGATCTGAAAGTAAATCTTTGATGGGATTTTGCGCCAAACAAAGAATTTTGATAAAATTAAACCATTCTTTAGTATTGGTGTACCATGGAATGCTTTAAAAGGTGATATTGTTCAAAGCAAAAATGAAAATGAGGTTTAGACCAAGCAAGAATGGTTGTCAGGTGGTTGCAGTGAAGCACGAGAGGTAGGTTTATGGAAAGTCTCACCTAGTCAGTTAAGGATCGATCTGTGCTTCACTGTATGTAAAGCCTTACCTACTACCACAAATTTGGTATAGAACTGACCTGACTATCCATATTGCAGCATACCATGGAAAGTCGTGCTATTTGGTTGAAAGCGGTGTGAGCGTGAAGCTACCACTCGGTGCAAGAGAGGGCTTATGACTAGGGTGATCCTTTCAGCGGTGAAACTTTAGTGGGTATAACTACATGGATAGAGCTTTATTGGGGCCTTGTTATGATTTGTTCGGGATGATTCAAGGTCGATAAGCGTTCCCTTGGATCCGGACCGTCATCACTTAGCGATTCTGATGCGTGGGATCATGGAGTAATCTTGGGCGCTTGACGGGATCGGAGCAGTTACCGCGGCTATCAATGTGCATGAAGGCCACGATCAGGGATTACTCCGAGCGTTGCAAGAAGAATGGGTATAAATTGAAGCTTTGTAAACACTTAGGGGCGGAGAACAACCAGCCGCACACACACTCGAGTTCAAGTCTAGAATTAGCATTGTCAAGATTGGTTGTAATCCTCTCTGGTACTCACAAATAGCGAGGAATCACCACCGCAAGGTGGCTGGAGTAGAGCTATTACCTTCTCAGGGGCTCGAACCAGGATAATCCTCAGTCTCGTCCGTTGTCTCCTAGCTCCGACCATAAACCTCCTCGACCTCATTCCTCTGCTCGAGCAAAGCGCAGTTGTGGTCCCATTTCTCACTGACCCCTACCTCATTTTCTGCGGTTGGCGATCCGTCGTCGGCAGGTGGCGCCCGTGGGGCCGATTGCTTTGTTCATTCACGGAAAAACTCCGAGGTCTTAGGAGCATGGCGTTCTCCATCGGCGGACACTCTTCAAGCGTGGGATCGGGACGCGAGTCCAGCTCGCATCCTGTTTTCGCCTTCCCGCCACGTGTGGCGGCCGCGTTTTCATGGCGGGCGCTTACAGTGAGGCGGCGATGGCGGATTGCGACCCTAAACCCGAGAGGATGCTCGTCGGATGGTCACGTCGCGATCAATCGAGGCCATAACCGGCGCTCGGCGGGAGGACGAGGAGAGCTCCCTCCCTCGAGGCGCCTTAGCGCTATTGCGGATCATGGCTGATCGATAGGGCAAATCGAAGCTCTTCGGCGGGCCTTGGCGAAGAACTTCGATCGCGCCCTGGCGAGGTCATTCCTCCGCGACACGAAGTCACCGTTCGAGGACCCCTTCACTGAAGCGGCGACAATTCATCCGTCATCGCAGCGGCGCACCGTCGGTGTCGCGGCGAAGCGCCGTCTCGGCAACACCCTCGGCGAACCCGGCGCTACCCCGCATCCATCTGCGGTTACTAACCGAGTAAGGGTTGGGCCTTGAGTGAACCACGAGCTCCATGCCTGGCGGCGGTCGCGAGGACTTTCCCCGACATTCCGCCCGAGCGTCGTCGCGCCTGAGACCGCTGCAATACCTCCAGGCGACTCCGTGCTCGGCACCATGACCCGATCTCCCGAAGATCGGGTCGTCAAAAGCGAGCTTCGAGTCGTACAGCGATGGAGATCTCGTTGGCTGCTGTCGCTCGGCGTGCACCGTCGACCCTACGGTTGCGTGGCGTACTCGGCGACCTTAAATCGCGTCTGTTGCTGCTTTCGGTTCAAACCGCTTTGATCGGCGCTTCGGCAGGACCAAGAATCGGCAATTCTGTCCATCTACTCGTAGCCATTTTGGCGGCGGAGGTAACGAAGTTGGTCATAGCCAACAATCTCCCGACCATTACGGGCGGTCTTTGCTGAACGGCTCTTCAACGAGGCCGGTTCCTTGGTCGTGGCGCCAAATCGAGCGCCCTCGCTCAACTTCGAGGCTGTTATGGCGGCGGGGAGGAAAGGACTTGGATCGCGTCATCGGGGCAAGCGAGCCTCTTCGTGATTTCGTGCGGCGGTTTATCCACGAGGAACGATTTCGAGCATCTCGATGAAGCGGTCATCAAGGCCTTCAAGTTCGGCGTTCGCGCCGGCGCCTTACAAGACCTCGAGATCACGACAAGGCTCGGCGTCAACAAAGCTGTTCCACATGGCGGAGCAGTGCAGCGAGCCTTGGATAGCGCCGTCATTGGAAGCGATTATGACCAAGGTAAGCTTGAGTGCGAACCACTCTGGTGGCCGTCAATTCCAAAGCGCGCGGCCAAAGCGCCGCGCCAAAGCGAGCGTGATCGCGGGCCGGCGGAGTCTGCCGCGGTCGTCGTCACGTCGGACGGCGCGTGAGGTCCTCGAGTCGGGATCGGACTCGGGGCGGGACCCGACCTCGTCAAGGTCGGTTCGATCTCGCCCGGCGAGCCAGCCCAGAAAAAAGGCGGCGCACGGACCTCGGAGACCGATGCTCGGCGCGGGGAAGGCGGCGAGAATGCTGACGGCGAAAGTCGCATGTTTCCGCAGGCGGCGGCCGCGACTGCGGTCTGCGAGGGCTTAGCAAGAAAGCTTGAAGCCTTCTATGGCGTGGTGAGATGCCGTGCTCGAGGATGACGACCGGCCGAAAGGGTGAGCAGCCGGTCAAAACGGCGACCTCGACTGGAATTCCAATAGAGGCGGCGCGGATTAGCGTCATCTTTGGCGGCTCGGCGACCTACGATTGGGCGAGATCAAAATTGCTGCGCGGACCATCTATCGAGGTTACAGCAGGAAAGCCCATCGGCGGCATTGCAAGTGGGCGGGGCCACCATCACCTTTTCTCCGGAGGATGCCTTACAAGGTATGGCGAGACTTAAAGACCGCCTTGGTCGTGACCCGACCATTAGCAACCGATGGTCGGGCGTGTCATGGTCGGCGGAGGCGGTTCTCTTAATTTCTTTGCGGCGAAGCACTTGGCCGGATCTGATTCCCGGTCAAAGATCAAAAGCATCGCCATCCCTTCTTGGAATCGTTCACGGGAGCTCAACTACACCCTTAGGGCGGTGGTCTTGCCGTCACCTTGGCGACTTCGGACAACTTCCGCCGGTGATCACCTTTGAGGTGGTTGAGGTGACCTCCGTATCGCGCTATTCTCGGAAGACTGCCCTCATCAAGTTCATGGCAGCCAATCATTCACGGTCATCGGTGCATGAAGCTCGAGCCCCAGCGGCATCATTACCGTTCACGGTGACTGCGGCGGCACATGGCTGCAGACCAAAACCTGGCGCTTCGCCAAACATCTTTGCCCAATGAGTCGAAGTGTGGAGAAAAACGCCCGCGAAGCGGCGATTCAGCCCAGTGAGGGCAACAAAAGCCGTCTTGCTCGAGAAAGCGACCACGACGGGTGTGTCACGTCTCGGCAGTGGGTTCAAATAGGAACTCGAGCTCGTCACCTTCCGCCAGCATAGAGTATATTAAGCAGGAACTGCGGATATACTGGCGTTCGAGGTGATCGAGCACAAATTCTGGTCGAACCGGTTCTAGACACTGTCGTCGAGCTGCGGCCTTCTCCGGAGAAGGTTGTGGTCATCAAGGAGAACCTTGATAAGCTCTGAAGGCGGCTTCATCGCGAGATCGATTATTCGAGTGGCTAGCCAACCGGTCATCGTCTGCGAAGAAGGGTGGCAAGTGGAGAATGTCGTCGATCATACGGGGTTGAACTCGGCTGCCGAAGGACAACTTCCCCTTCAGCGCATCGACGGATCGTCGACTCCACCATGCGCCAAGATGCTAAGCTTCTTGGATGCTTACTCGAGCTACCACGAGATCAAGGTGGCGGTCGACGGCGAAACAAAGCGCCTTCATCACCCGTTAAGCGCGTATTGCTACGACCATGTCATTTAGTCTGCGCAATCACGAGGCAACATTTCAGCGTCGATGACTAAGACCTTGAGCGCAGATTGGCGAAACCTCGAGGTTTCGTGAGGCGACATCATCGTCAAAAGCTCCTCGAGGGCGACCCGTCCGTGACCTTGAAGAAACATTTGCAAACTGAGCGGTACAAAATCAAGCTCAACCCGAAGTGTGTGTTTGGCGCGGCATCGGGGAAGGTCCTTGGCTACATGATCGGGGCTCGGGGTTGGTCGAACCGGAGAAGATCGAGGCCATCGAGAAGATGGAGCCCGACCTCGATCAAGCAAGTGCAAAGCCTCACGGTCGCATGGCGCCCTCGGCAATTCATTTGAGGCTCGGCGGCGAGGTCTCCCATTCTTTAAGACCTGCGCAAGCGGGGGCTTTGAATGGACTCGAAGCTTCTTGCGATCTTTCGGCTGAAGGTATATCTGTCATCCCCACCCTCCTTACAACCGTGCTTTGGCGAGAGGTTCTTTGCTCTACTGCTGCCGCCCAAAAGGCTGTAAAGTCTTGTCCTAGTTGCGAGCAGAGGCGGCTGACATCCGATTTACTATGTCGTGAGGTCTTACATGGCCCAAAGGGCGTTACCCATAAGAAACTGTATGCTCTTCTCATGGCCTCGCGCAAGCTTCGACACTACTTCGGCGCATTCGGTGGTGCGTCGAGCAACTTTCCGCTCGGTGACATCTTGCGGAATCCGAGCGGAGCGGATAGCCAAATGGGCCATGGGCGGCGTTTGACATCTGGGTCGTAGCGACGACTATCAAATCACAAGTGCTCGCCAACCGTGGTCGAGCAGACGCGTGACCGCCCTGAGCTCGAGAAGAAAGCCACTGGATCATGTTCTTCGACGGTTCGAGGTCCTTCAACGCTTCGAGTGGGATACTTATCCTTACCCAAGCGCCCGGTTGAGTATGTGGTTCGTTTTGCTTTCTGCGACCAATAACGTGGCGAATATGAAGCTCTCTTGGCGGGCTTACGAGCACTGCAAGTCCTTAGGCGTCTGACGGTTGAGTGCGTGAAGAGACTCGGCTCGTCATCAACGGTACAACAAGGACTATCAATGCTCGGGGATGCAATGGCAAAGTATCTCGCCGAGGTCGCAAGATGGAGAAGTGGTTCGAACTTGGAGCTCGAGCATGTCCCTAGGAAGGACAATTCGGTAGCCGACTTTCTCTCCAAGCTCGGCTCTTAAAGCGAGATACCCCGACGTCATCCTCGAGGGGCGGCGGCTCCGTCTATCTCGGATCGAGAGGTCGTGCTTGCGTGGTGGAAGGTATTCCCGCATGGGCGAGCCCATACGGCTTCTGGCGCGAGGCGACACCGCCCGACCCTTCGCGAAGCGGGACTAAGCGTCGAGCAAGCAGCCTGGCTTCGTGGATGGCAAGCTCTGAGCGGAATGTCTCGGCATCGACTCGGTGCATCTCCACGGAGGAGGTAAGTACCTACTCAACGACATCCACTCGAGGTCTCGTGGGGCGCACTCTTCGTCTGGGGCGATGGTCGGCAAGGCCTTCCGTATGGGATATTCTTGGCGAAGCGGCATTACGAGGATGCTCGGGATATTGTCGAACTGCGGGCATGTCGGTTTCATGCGAGAAAAATTCACCGGCCGCCCTCGCCCTTGAGACCATTCGCTTGCACGGCCTTTCGACACAGGGGCTAGATATCCTCGGCCCCTTTCCCGAACAGCAGGGAAAAATTCTGTTACGTAGCTATCGACACCTTCACCAAATGGATTGAGGTTGGCGGTCTCGACAATCCTTCTTTCATTGCCGTTCGTTTTTCCGTTTGTCGTTGTCACGGTATGGGGTCCCATGCAGAATTATCGCGACAATGGTACTCGGTTTACGATGAATTATTCGAGAATTCTGCGAACATAGGCACCAAGGTGTGCCGCCGGTGGCTCATCCTCGAGCAATAAGCGGCGGCGCCATGAGACGATCGTCCAAAGCGTCAAAAAGCGAATTCTGAGATGAGCTCAAGCGCTACGGCATGACACAGGGTGGGCGAACTTTCCACCGTCTTATGGTCTATTAGTACCCACGGTCGGTAGAAACAGAGGTCCACACCCTTTCGGCTCGTGTTTAGTCTTGGCAAATCCTGCCTCTCGGGAATGTAATGGCAGGCTCCGCTAGAAGTCGGTTTAGTCGACCACGTCGACCGAGCAAACGGTCTCTTGACCTTGCCCTCATGCGGAAGAAGTAAGATGCGAGTGCCTTTGCTACGATCGGCGCATTACCTGCAAGCTCTTCACGGACATGCGTCTCGGTCGATGCGACCTAGGAAGCTCCTTGTTGGGGACTTAGCCCTGAGACGGATTCAGGTATCTTCCAACACCAACAAGTTATCCCCACGGTGGGAGGGCCCCTATAGAGTCGTTTCAACAAATCGCATACGAGGGCTTACTGGCTAGCGATGCCCGATGGCGAGAGAGCTCTCTAGCTCGTGGAACATAGATCAACCATGAAGTTTTATGTGTAATCTCTATACCTTTAAAATTTCAATGAAAGGATATTCTCCGATTTTTACCATTCATGTCTTTTTCTTTATGAGCATCTCTGTTAATTTTCTTCAAGCCACGACCTTCGCATTACGCCCTTAGTGCGGGTATCATGAGCTTTACGTTCACCCCCGTGGTCGAGCTCAGCGTGGCGAAACTCTTATGCAATCGGCTCACCCTGCGTCAGGGTTTGAACCACAAGCCCCCGGCTTTGGTTATTGAGTCTTGGCGCATAGTCGTGGTCGTGGAATTGGTGATTTATTCAGAGTTAAACTTATTGCGTTTCTTTTTTGCGAGCACTCTATCTTGATTCTGCGAGTCATGGTCATTTGCTCGTCTTATACTTGTGTCCAAGGTCGGCGTTGCTCGACCTTGGACTAACGAGGCTGAGGCTGGGGCGTAATATTTACAAGCGACCTATGGATCTTGATCGCGAACAAAGCGCACACTTCAAAAAGGTAACCCAAACTGTTGATAACATCAAATGTTTTCTGAGGATCAAGGATGTTTGAGCTCTGGATCCTCCATCTCGTAGCGGCTTCTCTTCTTTCGAGCTCGGCGACTCGGCCCATGCGTCGAGGCTTCGATTTCTTCTGCGAGAGGCCTCGTTAGTTGCGTCAAGTGGCTCGGCGGCGTTAAATCGTTGAGTTGGGCGAGGCGGTCTTCGCGCCTATTTGCGCCCAAGCTTCTCCTCCAACCCGCGACTTTGGCCTCTAGCTCGGGAGACTCCTTGGTTGAGGATGATAGCTCGGCAACATTCCTCTCAACGCCTCGACCTTTTGCACGCTCGTCGGCAAATGTATGTCGCGCAATGCGGCTTGCTCATGGCGGCTTCCTCGAGTACCACGACCTTGCGCGCTTCGTCGGCAGCGCTGGGCAGCGGCGGCTTGTTCCTCAGTGACCTTCTCGGGGCCTCGACCTTGGCGTGGAGGGTCTCGGCCGAAGTCTGAAGAAGATTCGCTCCACGGCGGCCTTCTCCGGCGGCTCGACCAGCGCGCTCCGCATCAAGGGCCTCGGCGCTTTGTCGCTTCGGCGGCGCTTCGTGCTCTGCGCCTTCAACCCATACTCGCGCTCGGAGGATCTGGTCCTCTCGAGCTCGGCGACATGGGACACCTCGGCACCACCATCGTGCGACACAGTCGTTGAGCTCCGGTTGATCCGCTCGATTTCTGTAGCGTCAACCTCGATGGTCGCGTGAGAACTGGGCCTTTCGGTCTCCCTCTCTTCCACGGAGTTCAAAATCTGGCGAACCGTCGGGTGCTTTCGTTGAGACCTTGAAGCCCTTGGGTCCGCTGCCAATCGCCTACAAGGAAGCGTCTGGTAAGAAGTTGTCAGAACACACAACAACATACTACAGGGACATATAAGGAAAGCTCCTACCTCACGGAGTCGGTTTGTTGGCATGACGGAGAACTTCTCGTTATTTCGTCAAAGCGGTATGTTGATCCCAAAACCTTCGCCCAGATCCCGTGACTGAGCCTTCTTCAATCACCGCGGCACACCTTGTCGGGGCCCTCTGAACAACGTCTTTGGCGGCAGCCGGGATCTTCCATCGGTGCGGGTCGGACCCCGGCGAGGTGCAGCGGCGGAGGCCGGGCCGACCCTGTAGTCGAGTTCGGCCGGCTTCGGTGGCGGGAGTTGCGCGGCAATGACGCCGGACTAACCACAGGGTGGAATATTGTATTCCCAGGGCGGAAGTTCCTGGCCGGGTCATCAGGCGCCTCCGTTGTCATGGTCGCTCTCCGTGGCACAGGAACGCGGTCTCGCCATCGGCGCGATCTTGGTCGGCGGGGCCTCGGGGACTTAAAGTGACCACGGCCTCAACGATCGGCGGCGCGCGCGACTTGAGGCGGACACCCATGTCACCCTCGATCTCGGAAGCATCGGCGACCGCGAGGTACCCGTCTCGCCGGTCTTTGTAATCCTCGTGATCGCGGGTTGGGGAGTCCACCTCGTCCAAGACTACTCGGGGCCTTGGTGAACCCAGACCGAGGGCCCTTCGAAGTCGGCGAGCGCGCCTTTGTCCCGAACCGGCGGGGCGGCATGTGGCGTCTGCCCCTCTTCGGACTCGGACTCATACGAGCAGCAGGCATTGTCGAGTGGGCAAGCTCGGGTCTCGGCGCTCGAGTCTGCAATCAGGATATGCACTAAAACGAGAAAAACACAGGGGATGGGCGGGTTGCCAAGCGAGGTCTTACAGGTCGGTGGCCTCTGCCTCGTTGATAGCCGGCGATGGTCTGTTTCCCCGAGCTCGAGAATCCGCTTCCTTCCTACAGTGCAGGAAGCGGCTTCGCGATGAGCCCGCACGCTGGCGAGGCTCGATGGTCTGGCGGCGGCAGCTGCTTTGTTCTTTGCCAAGTAAAAAACTTTGTTAGGCCAGAAGCCAAAAGCGCGAGCTCGTGAACAGCTATGATCGTCTTTTTACCGTAGCACGGTCACCCCATTCGATGTGAGGCCTCTTCGTCCCCTGGCGGTCAGCTCCGGTTGGGGGGAGTCTCTTCTTCCCCTTTTTGCTCTTGCCCTCGTCGGGCAAGGGGAGCAGTCTCCGTGCTGTCTCCCACAACTCTTGATGATCCTACAAGCAAGCATGGGTCAGGCCAAGATATACAAATGATCGGATGAGGCTATAGGTCGGGAAAGGCTTACCTCGGGCTTTAAATGCAAAGGCGTTCTTGAGGCACGGGTCGTCAGAGTATACTCATCGCGGTTTCGAACATTTCCAGCATCCTAGCGCGACCGGGACTCCTTGGTATTTGCACGAACAAAAGCCATCGGAGGAGGAAGAAATCGAAATCAAGGAAAAACCTTGGGGTGAAGACCTTACGGATGAACTCATGAGGTCGAATCGTCGCGTCCCTTGATCTGGAGAAGCGGATGTAACCTCCTCCGTGGGAGACACCCGATCTTCGCGAAAAGTCGTTCGCGATCGCTTTGGGAGAGGCAGCGTGTGGTACAAATGTGGATGGCGGCGATGGCTACGCATCGACATTGAGATCCTCGATCTCTGGGGTCTCCTTCTTCCCGATGTGACGGCTCCCTCGTATCGCGACCCCGTTCTCCCCTTCTTGAGGTAGAACCGGCGCTCGACCATGGACCAAGAGTCGGCGAGGATCTTGGGCAAAACCCGCTTGAGCCGGGCAGCTGCTGGGAAGTAGAGGCACCCGACCACGGGGTCCTTCAGGAGTGGAAAAAGCGAGTGGGAAGAATCCCGGGAACCCTCGCATAAATGGGAGAAAGCGGCTAGGGTGAGGGCGGAATTGGGTACAAGGTTGATCAATTCAATTTAGCTATCGAGGATGTCGGCGAGAATTCGCTCTCCGGGTCCGCGACCGAAGAGAATCTTTGCTCGTCGCGAACAATCTCGTCATCTCGAGGATGAGGTTCGGTCTCGCCAAGGCGTCGCCAGTCACTGATCCATGACCCAGGGCCTCAAGCTCCTTCATCCTCGTGGCCGACAAGGTACTTTTCCCGGCTTAGCCATGGCGCGGCGTCGTGTGGAGATGAAAAGCGATGCCTTTCGGGCGAGAAGGCTTGGGAGGAGAGCTTGAAGCTTTCAAGGCGATGATCCAAAGCTCGGGGTCTTCCGGCGCTTACAGGATATAACCTCCACGGTGCCTCAAAAGCGCGCTGGTATGATTAGGCGGCGCAATTAAGGCACAGGCGATGGACTCGGCGCTCTGGTGTCCGCCATTTGTTGGCATCCGTATCACCGGAGATCAAAGGTCACGGTGTCTCGCCTAAGATTTCACTCTGCGATCTCGCTCGACCTCGAACAAGGTTCCAAGACCTTGCAAGGGTTCTTTGCCGGCGACTTTGTTAGGTGAGCTCGAGGCCGTCCTTGGAACTCCTTCTCGACCTTGAGCCTCGGGGCTGGTGTGGGGTAGGGCAACCCTTGGTTGATCGTGACGATCAGCGGCCCCCTAGCTCGGAAGGCCTCGATCAAAGACTCGGATCAAGCTCGAGGCCGCTCGAACTAGAGCGCGGTATCTCGAGCTCGGGGTCCTCACGACTTCTTTGTTCGGGATGATTCAAGGTCGATAAGCGTTCCTTGGATCCGGACCGTCATCACTTGGCGATTCTGATGCGTGGGATCATGGAGTAATCTTGGCGCCGCATGACGGGATCGAAACGATTACCACCGCTATCAATGTGCATGAAGGCCACGATCGGGATTACTCGAGCGTTGCAAGAAGAATGGGTATAAGGCGAAGCTTTGTAAACACTTAGGGACGGAGAACAACCCGCCGCACACACACTCGAGTTCAAGTCTATACTTAGCATTGTCAAGATTGGTGTAATCCTCTCTGGTACTCACAAATAGCGAGAATCACCACCGCAAGGTGGCTGGAGTGAAACTATTACCTTCTCGGGGCTCGAACAGGATAATCCTCGATCTCGTCCGTTGTCTCCTAGCTCCGACCATAAACCTCCTCGACCTCATTCCTCTGCTCGAGCAAAGCGCAGTTGTGGTCCCATTTCTCACTGACCCCTACCTCATTTTTTGCGGTTGGCGATCCCGATCGTCGACAGGGGCCTTGTTATGATTTTCTCTACTACACACCAAAGAAAGTGTATATTTGGTAAAAGAAAACGATCATATCTTGTGGGTAAAGTTGTACAACCTATGCAGAGTTAGAACTAATCAATTAGCAGCGTCCGCGGTCATGGGCATGCCAAGCAAGCCAATCAGGGACTAGACTTTGACATTTCAAAAATGATTTTAGAAAATTAGTTTGTAAGTGGAGAGTGATTTTTGAAATATAGCATGTAGAGCATTCTAAAATGAAAAGGAAGCATGGATATTTTAATTTCCTAATTCACAAATCTCTAAATTATTTCAGGTGATCTCTATATATTTATACTTTGTATTTTTGCTATTGTGAATAGTTATAGTTTATATTAAATAATATTTTATAATTTCAAACACTCATTCTAAAAATTCTGGATCCGCTACTGCCATGCAAGGCTTCGAACAAGTTATGGGCCCTTGGAGAGAAGACGGCTCAAAATTCGGAAGGACTATGGCTTGGCGAATTGAATTCCATCCACCTCTGAACTCCACTCAGCAAAACCCGACGGGGCGCCGAGCTTGTTTCCTTCCTGAGAATGCGGCTTCTACTATAACCAGGCAGGTAGAAAAATCTCGAAACTCACGAGTCGCTCCAACTCAACTCATAAAATAAACGTGTCGAACTAATCTAACTTTTATAGCTTGTTATCTTAATAAGTTAAGTCTAAACTAACTCATAAGCCACTTGTTAGCTCGTTAAGACTCGGTAACAAAATATTTACTGTGATAATTTTTTATGTAAAAGATTTTTAATTAGCTAAATATTTAGATTAATGTATGTCTATGTAATCATGTTAGGTTGAACTATAATTATTATGATTGTTAATAGGTTCCACACTAATTACCTATGTTTCACTTGAATGCTAGATAATTAACTACGGTATCATTTATGTAGTCCTCCTGTTACATGTATATGTTAATGTGTGGCATATGCTCATGACATCGTTTAGCTTAGCTTCTGACTAATTAGCCTAGCTCGCATGACTTAACTTAGCTCAGTTCATCTTAACTGATATAATGTGTGAGCTGAGCCGAATCAAACTGATTTTTCAACTCGTTAGCTTAATAAGTTGAGCTGAAGCTGAACTACTTGTTTAACGAGCTTGTAGGAGTCAAGCGAACCAAGTTGGCTCGATAATCAGCCCTATTCATACCGCTCAAATTCGAGCCGCTGGAGGTGAGACACAGCTCTGGGACCAAATCGTCGAGATTGGACGCGCTCGGAAGTTCAGAACCAGAGCAGCCGAATTGACAAAGCATAAATTCAGAACCAGAACAACCGGTTGAGCGAATCCGTTGGCAAAACAGAGCAGGTGCTTTGTCGGCTGGTGTGAAAATAGATTAGATAGTTTTCGATGGATTCAGTGTATTTTCAAATATGGACGCTGTTGGTTTCGATATTTATCAAATAGTACCTGATCAGAAACAAATTTGAATTTTTTCTATTGGATACAAATGCAGATCTGAATTATCCTGATATTCTAGAGCCAGATATCCACAGCATATATCCTTGATTTAATAATTTTAGTCTAGCCTATTTACACGATACTTTAGTAGCCCATTATACATTAACACGGTCATCAATACATGGAGGTAGGAAGGAACCTTAGCTTATACGAAGATTTCACGAGTGTTGTTCATGAATTTTTGGATTAAATAAACTATTTATGTTTTTCTGTTTGTTTTGTGCATACAGTTTAAAGGGTTTTCATGTTCCGAGAAAAATTCGTGATCAAATTCACTCTGTATTTGTATTCGATACTATTTATATTCATATATGAGGTATCCGTATTTACATCTAGAGAGAAATATGAAAACAAATATGCTAAAACTATTATTCATCTATATTCGATCCGTTTGCACCCTTACTCGTCAGGCTTTGTTGTAAGCTTAGTTGTTTATGAAACACTGTAACACCGTCTTTCTTGTACATTCCTATCTATCGTCCGACAAGTTTGTAACCACGTTAAAACTGGCAATATATACTTTCCTGTTTCGCATTTCATTGATGTTTCAAGTGATCCAGGGTGGTTTCTTTGACCTCTGCATAAACCTGAGTTTGAGCCTGAAATTCCAGTCAAAAAGGTCAGGACTGTTTATTTCATTCGAAAAACAAACAATGCCGAAGTTACCAATCAAAGAGGACAGATTTTCCATTTTGCGGTAGGCTTGAATGCTAATTAAGTGACTAATAACTAGCCTAATTTCCTGGGCAACGGTGCAATTGCACGGCTAGGTGCTAGGATGCATATGTTTATATCTAAACAGAGTTATATACTTGCTATACAACTCTAATGCGTATAATAGAAATACAAATGTATTTATTATACAATTATAAAACATATTTAACTTGTTTAATTTGCACAGTTACAATCTAGACACACTGTAGCCGATGGCGTGAATTTTTATTTTTTTATTAACATGTTAATTTCTAACCATTGAGATTGAAGACGGTATCCAATGGTGTTTTGTGTTGTTTAGTTGTTTATGCTAGAAAGGGGCCTATTTTCTTTAAAATTCCAACATATACATGGTTTAATACCATATTGTCAAGCCAAGTGGAAGGAAGACAATTTATAAGGTGGAGTTTTTACCACTCCTTGAATAATGTAGCGTCGTAGAGCGCCTTCTGCCACATCAAACCCATCTTTTATTTTACTGAATCATGCAATTATCTTTCTATTCATTCTATTTAAATGCGGATTAAACTCTATTTCAGTTCAGTTAAATTGACATAATATCATCGGTTACTAGTGAGTAATTGTCGCACGTCTATATAAAACCTCGAGACGTTCAAGCCAGTAGACACTGAATTTCCTCTCTATTTTTCTTCCTCCTCTCTTGATAATTGTACTATGGTGTTGAGTAGCATAACTGTACCGGCCTTCCTGCTTAGCGTGCACCGGGAAGGATGGTGGGCGGTATCTCTAAGCCGTTATTGTAGAGATCACCTTCAAGGGACGACAATAAGCTTTTTGAGCAACACATTCACATGACAGCTCGATGTCTTCCTCGACATCAACTACTTCTATAACCATTTATGTGCTGTTTTTTTTTGTTCTTCATCAAGCCAAACTATAAGTTGTTTATATGACCGATGGATTGTTATTTTCAATTCTTAAGCATATTTTAAAGTAAATATGTTGTCTGCTGATTTATGAATCTCTAATCTTTTGTTATATTTGTCTCAAAATAAAATGTGAAACAAAAGCATTATGTGCTGAATTTTCTTCGCAGCCCCATGCGCCACGTCAGCATCTTGATGAAAAAGCCCTTGCTGTTGTGGGAGCAACTTGATGCAAATACCAATTCTCAACCAAATCAATATAGCACAATTTCATTGTAACTTAAATTGATGTCATTCAAGGAAGCTCAATATAAGACCACTTTGTAGCTGATTGACTGAAAGATCATGTGGAGATCTATTCATATTTGTGATGAGTTATTGACAGTGTTTGAGCATGTGGTGCTCAAGTTTGAGCTTATTTTTTATTTGGATTTAAATTTGAAACAATATAAGGTGTTGTCAGTGTTGGGCGGCAACCAGCCTTGGAACGGTGGTAGTGCCGGCCAGGTGGTACTACTGGCCTAGGAGTGGTGATAGTGCCGGCTTGCGGTAGTACCGGTCGTAGGAGCGGTAGATTTTTCACAGAGAGGTGTTCCTATGGGGTTTAGCATAGCGTCACTACCGCGCGTGCTAGAAGCGATAATGCCATGGGAACGGCACTACCGGTCCAAAGGCAAAGTAGTTATTTTCTAGAGTAGGTCTATGTTGGATTTCAGAGATATCGACGCTACCGGCCATGGGGGCAATAGTATCAGCTGAGTGGTACTACCGGACTCAGGTTGGTGGTAGTACCGATTTGCTAGAGAATTTTGGTGCATTCTCTATTGATTATGCGATTTAATTGCATATCTTTGTGAACAATGCTATGTGATATGTTTCTTGTCTGTGTACTTGCAGAACTCTGGAGATAGGTCATGGTGAGGCGAAAGCGAGACCGGAACTAGACTAGGAGAGCTAAGGTCCAGAACGGTTAAGGGATGTCGGAAGATGACTGAGGCCGGGAAGTGGTTGCAAGTCAAGAAGACAAGGAACTAGAGTATGGTGCACTGGAGATGGACATGGCCGGTACAAGTATGGATCGGGACTAGGCTCAGGTCAGAGTTGAGGTCCGAACGGTTAAGAAAGTCGATGGCGTCATGGTGAAGACGTCAAGGACACGTGATGCTCCAAGTGACTTGGGCCCGTTTGCAAAGCGAGGATGGTTTAGGAGAGTCTGAATGCGTGAGATGGTTGGTGGTAAGTCATTGGGGCCACGTGGAAAGCATGAAGTATAGCGATGTTTCGAGGAGAAAGAAAACCATTCATTGAGGCAAATTGGTAATTTGTCTAATACCGACAGTTGAGGCGGTTTGGAAAACCACGATCATGGTCTAAGTGGTTTAGGTCATGAAAGTGGTTTTGACATAAATTTTGGTTCTCAGAGCAAATTTGGCGTCAATGTAATAGTCACTTTGAGAACCGAGCTTGTATGAGTGAAAAACTCGTTAAAAGTATTGGGTTTCGGGGCCCATATAAATGTAGATGGTATCCACTTGTGTATCTAGGTCTAGGATTAGGGTTGCCTCACTTTATAAGGAGATGTATGTAGAGGAGAAGCCTTGAAGTTCTAAGACTAGGATTAGATTTCCCACAAGATTTTGATGTTCTTGTATTGTGTGTGATAAGGAGTGGCTCGATCTTGCGATGACGAATATGATAATTCGGACTCGTGAATAATAACAAATACTGGTGCCAACCACCATCTCTATACGGCAACCATGCGAAAGTAGACACACGTTTCCTTACAATTACCCAAAAGAAAGTTGCAAGAATAATGGTGTTAATTTCAGATTGGAACTCCCTATTCTAATGGAGGTATTGTAGCACAAACCATAGAATCAAGAGTATATCTATAATCTGAAAATTCATGGTTACAATTACAATGGGTGGAATACATATATATATAGTGGTGGGGGCGTGAAGTGTGGATGAACAGTTCATGAACAATATTCCTCCTCCCATATACACTCTCCCATCTAATTAGAAACAATCTTACTAGTTTGGAAACAAATTATTATATAACATGGGATCAATTTCCACTTGCCATGTTGTGGTGATCACCTTCCTTTCTTAGAGATTGCTGAAATCCCTTCTTGCCAAGCCATGTTGATCTCTTTCCTTACTTGTAGATTGCTTATATCTCTTGCCTTGTCATGGTGATCTCTTTCCTTACTTGAAGATTACTAATATCTCTCCTTCCTTTTCTTCTTTTCTTTCCTTCTTTCTTGCTTCTTTTCTTTCTTCTTTGATGGTAGTATATATGGAAGGATATGGAGTATATAAACAATGCATGTGAATAGTATCTTCATGTGGCTCCTGTCCTCTCTCACCTCCCATTGGGGTTCACCATAATACATTTACACAATTTGGTACCAATATATTGATTTTTGTGCAATCTTCATACTTAACAATATGTAAGGACCCGCTATTATGTAGTATATAATTCTCATATAAAAATAGTGAAAATTGCTTAAAGAAAAGATTCACCTATTGATATTTGATACGGCTTAGTAATTCTTTTCAATTAATTAAAATATTAAATCAGAAAGTACTAGACGTATTCATATCCACATCATCCTTCCCTTCTTCAAGAAAAGACATCCTTAGATTTTGCCTCAACTTCTGGTAATTTAGAAAATGTACTAAACAAAGAGAATAATGTGTATGTATGGTATATGTACTCATGATCCGTCTTAACATTCCTTTTAAGCATAGGATGATATATAGCATAACAGCAACCATATGAGATATAAGCCAAATTAACAATAACAATAATAGGAAACAATGTATAGGCATGATATATGTAAATGTCAATTATGTTATTATTTCCTATGTTTCGTACATAACAATCATATGATACTGATAGATGTATCATATCCACATCAGTGTGTTTGCTCCTTAAGAACTTTGCCCTCAGGTGTGAGAAGTTTTGTAAACACTCATGATCTAAATGCAAATCTTCTTCATATTCAAGTTTTGCCTCAAACTTTGATCTTCTTCTTGCTTTACTTTTGATTATCTTGTAGTTTCTTTCTTACTTGATCTTGTGTTGCCAAAGATGTATGATTGATAAATGTACCCTCTATACATCATCTCCTCAATCATCTAGGCAAACTTCTTTTTGATCATCTAAGTTTATCCAAGAAAACCAGTTTTTAGGTTGATAAGGAAGATTTTGCGATAGATCTTGATCCTACTTGTTTGAAGAATCTTTTTTGGGTATTCTTGCTTGTTATGATATGTGGAAGTCTATCTAAGATCATCTTGATCATCAAAATTCTACGAGCAAGCGTAGGGCTAAATGTTCATTCTTAAGCTCGTTTTTATACACTTTTCCTTGAATTGAAAAAAATCGGAACTTTGACATTAATCCTTACGATTGAAAGTTTAAATATGTTCCTGACATCCATAAAAAGATGCCTACAAAGTTTCACATGGTTTGGATCATTAGATTAAAAGATTCACCGATTTTCATTTTTAAAGTCGTGCTGATTTTTCCTGTTCATCCCTGTTTTATTGTAGCACAGCACTACAGCTACAGTAATCTAGTAGTAACGGGATTACTGTTTATCCTAGCACTATCGGCCTCTATAGTATGGTAGTGCCGCATCTGAGCTGATTTTCAAAAAAAAATATTCTTCTGAGATCTTGAAAGATATTGGTTAAATTCTTTAGAGAAAAAATTATTGTGTGAACAAAGAAGGAAAACTTAAGGCCGAAATCACAGGTCTTGCTTTCGTCAGTGCTCTGACTGAAATGCATCACAAGTCCACAGCAGCGAGAGAGAGATTAATCAATAACCTGAAGCAGAAAGGGGGAAAATTACAGTTCAACCAAAGAACAAATGCAGCTTTACAATAGCTGAAATGCTCAAAAAATCCCAAGAGAGACAAGTATGTACAAACGTCAGGAACTAGACAACTATGCACGACAGATTAAGCAATGGCCAGGGCCTCATTGCCATCACGACGACGATGAGCTCCCGTTCGATCGGTGCGAGAACAACCCGCCAAAAGGCCATGCAAGCCAACGCCTCCTGCCATTGCTTCCTCCGTCGTCGTCGCTGCTGCTGCGTGCACTGCCACTGAACTCGTCGCCATTGCCATTGTCATTTCCATTTGGCTCCGTTGACTCGTCCGTGGGCAGCTGATACCTGCACACGGGGCAGCAGCTGTGCACCTCCAGCCACGGCACGATGCACTTGTCGTGGAACCTGTGCTTGCACGGCATCTCCCTCGCCTCGTCGCCGGCCGCGAACTCGTCCAGGCACACAGGGCAGGTCGTGGCCTCGCGTATCTGAACCGTCGGCATGGCGGCCACGGCCTCCTTCTTGGCCGGTGGCGTGCCCTGCCTGCTCGTGTCGGTTTCGGCAAGGTACTCCAGTAGCAGGTCCAGCCCCGGGCCAAGAAACAACTCCCCGAGCGTCAGGCCGGAGCCCATGGCGGCGCCATTGCCGTCCCCTTGCTCTCGCATCTGCATGGCGCGCGCGTCAGTGGGGCTAACCAGCACGAGCTGCTCGAGCCCCGAGTCAGGCGCATTGCCGTCCGCGTCGCCTTCCCGGAGCGAGTTGAGCAGCTGCAAGAAGGCGTGGTGGCGGTACTGTCTTCGTGCGAAGGCCGCGAGGTCGTCGCCGCCGCTGCCGTCGAGGCCGTGGCGACGGGACGAATCGTCGAGGAGGTCCATGAGCATTGGCGCCCAGAGCGAAACTGAGCGCGCCAACGTAGCCTCCGCGGCATCGGCGTCGGCGTTTGCCTCGGTGGCAGTGCCGTTCCCAATGGCGCTGCTGCTCCGCCGCCCGTCGTCGTGGTAGTCGGCCATCTCTTCCACGAATCCGGAGTGGCAGTGCGGGCACTTGACCTCCTCGATGCCCAGCTCTGGCCTTACAATTAGCGAGCACATGTGGCAATAGTATCTCGAAGTTGCGCTAGATTCCTCCTCCATGTCTTTTGCTTAATTCCTATCTCCTCTTCTTCTTATTCCCCTTGATCAAGAACTACGCACAAGAAAACAATTTTGCACCATGAGGTAAAGTTATACAAAGATGCAAAATTTCACGGAATCGCTGAAAGAAACCAATAATATGTAACTAGATGGAGATTCTTCCATCAAAACATTTGAAGGCTACAACGTATGAATCAGGTCGTCAGAAATGACCTTGCCTCTCCTTCCCGATAGAAGAAGAGACCCTCTTGTCCCCTCCGCAGATAGCTGCAGCAACTGATGATCCGTTTGCAACTTAGAAAGCACAAAACACATAATCATCCCACAGACTAAACAGAACAGAAAGTACGCTAAATTTAACATTGACCATTTATTCTTTTCATCTAATAGATTTTATTAGCTAGTATTTATACTTCCTTTGGCATTAGAGTAGTATATCATTTCGATGTCTATCGTGTATTACTGATATAATGAACCGTAAAAATTCTCAAGAGAAAAATAATTGAAATATGGATGTAAAATTACCAGCCAAGAAGAGAGATGGTGCTTCGCCTAGAACAAGAACAACCCCTATCCTCTGTGTAATCTGTCGCCAGAGATGTCTTTTGAGGTCAAGCCGGCAAACCAGAGAACACATAACAAGAGGAGGCAGGCAAGAAGAAGAATCTAGGACAGCCAAGAAACTAGTTTATCAAGGCCAGGAAGGGAGAGGCGAGCGAAGAAGAGATGATGATGCACGCAACTCGGGTATTAAAACCTGTGGGCGCTTTGGGATAGTTGCTGGCTTCTCTTGTCTTTGCACACATTGACTAGTTTATTGATAACTACTATGGGATGTGCTTTGTTTGTACTGCATTGTTGCTTAGCCAGCGCTGGGTTCTACGGAGGATCTGAAGTCTTGATTGATTTTTTTGCATAAGCCCTCGCTGGCCGTTGCTGTCGTGGGCCACACGGGAAAGGTAATGTAACGTGACCAAGCCAAAGAACAGGAAACAGATAATGTTTTTTTTCTTTCTCTGAAACGAAGAACAGGGCAGGTATTGAAGGAATAGGAACGAAATGACAGTGAATAGTTTGGACGAATTCTTCTTCTCTTTGGCGCATCCATGACGTGCTGTGTGACATTGGCGCGATGAAACGTTGATTTGTTCAACTATAAGCTGCGATAGCTTCAAGATATTCTCAAAAGGAAAGGGCAGCGGTGCACTCGAATGATTGATTATTCAACTATTTATGCCCTTGCACTCCGTTTATTGCATTTCAACTTCTTTCTTCCAACTCCTTAGTCTATTAACCTAAAATTCTTAAACTAACCAACTCCTTAGTTTGACATCAACGATGCTATGATAATTGAGGTACAAAAATAAAAAAACAAATTGTTCGGTCAACACCTGGTTTATTTTATCCGTGCCGCTGGAGTGAAGGATATAATTAACATGTGGTGTTGCTCTTCGTTCTTTTTCTAGGGTCAATAACCAGAAATTATCACCTAACTCATTTCTGTCTTGGAGCAATAAAACTTTATGCCATTGTTAGCACCTACTCTTTCCGATCACAAATAGCTATCGTTTTAGATATCTTTACAGTCTTCAAAACACAGCTTTAACTACTAATTTCTATTCTAATATATTTATAAAATCCAATAAAATTATAATATTATGAAGTAATTTTCGAGGCAAATCCAATTTAAATATTTAAAAAGATATTGATTGTTAAAGTTTCAAAAGTTTGACTATAATTAGGTCCAAAACGACAACTATTAGTGACCGGAGGGAGTACATGGCTATTGTTAATTTATTATATCATTTTGATGCATTTTTGCTACGTATAACCCAGGTTAAAATAAAATATATTTTATTCAATAGAACAAACTCTTTTTAATGAAATGAAAAGAACAAACTGGTGGACCAATTTTTATTATTTAACTCCCTTTTAATTTATTTATTAATAATTTCTTGCCCAACTTATTTCCAATTGGCCCTTTTGGCCACGCCAACATTCATGAAAAACAACACTGCCATTTTACAGGATAAATCTAGCTCCAAGACAGAAAATAGCTTTTTTGGCCACGCTGTTGGTCATTGCACAGCCACAACATAACTGGCGTAGTGGCGTGACAGTGTTGTTTGGCTATAGGATAATCAATGCTGTGATTAGAAAGGTTAGCATTGTTGAAAATAAGGGTATATTTGATAAGACTTTAGTTCTATCAGATCTGTAGATCTGATAAAGTTGGGTATTTCTAACTCCACTAGATCCGTGGAGCTGGAGCTGGAGCTGTGAGTACATTAATATGTTTGGTATGGCTCTAGCTCGGAGCTGGGTATTCCTAACTTTACCAGATCCGTAGAGTTAGAACTGTGACTATATTAAGAGTGTCTAGATGGATCATCTTGTTTACTTTTTAAATCAAAAATATAAACTTAATTTACTTTATTTTAGCCTACAAGTTTTAGATCTCAGGTGAAATTAAGATCTAAAGCTCTACCAAACAGGCTCTAAGAGTGTTTCGATGGATCATCTTGTTTACATTTTAGACAAAAATATAAACTTAATTCACTTTATTTTAGCTTACAAGTTTCATATCTCAGATAAAACTAGTATCTGAAATCTACCCAACAGACTCTAAGTCAAGCAGATGTCATCGACGGAAATAAATTTATAAAAGATTAAATAAAAAAATCAAACTGGCGCTGAGCCAACTCATGCAGTCATGCCCAATGAGGCCGAAAAGCTGTCTGTTCATGGGCTACTTCCATGCTTCATCTCAAAATCTCTTCGTGCCCCCATGCTGGAACAGGCCCAAAATAGCACGATCCAAAGAAGGGGCGAGAACGCCAGGCCACGGCCGAACTGGACACAGGAGGCGAAGAGGGGGCGAGAGAGAGAGACCGGTCGGTCGCCGGAGAGACAGCAGCAGGACAGTCGATGGCGTCGCCGGATACCGGCCGCAGACGGGCGCAAGGCGAGGAAGCCGCCTCCGCCTCCCCGTGGCCTTTACGCAAGCTCCAGGTCTCCATTCCTCCCGTAATCCTATAGGAAGTTCCAATCTTTTTACGGATCTTGGATAGATTCGTGTCCCTGGTCTCCCTTCTTTATCTCAGATATGATATCACGTACTTACTGAATCGAATCTGTATTTAGCACTACAATTTTACTTGAATGAGCGCTTTTATGTGTTTAGGCTTCAGTGGCAAAATTTAACATGATGTTCCTATTTCATTTTTGGAGGAGAGAACGTACGCAGTGGTGGCATGCTCTCTCTTCCCTGAACGATTCCTAGACTTTACTGCTATTGGATTTGTACAATATGCTTGTAAAGCTGCATTTTCCTCGCTTACACATTTTGTTGGATCAACGGAAATGAAATTTGCATAATTTCATTTTGCCCCTAAAGATTTATTTTTTTGTTCACCCTCTTTCTGCTCGCATACGTAGAGTTTTACACCAGGGCTGTGGTCACAGTACAAAGCTTACGAGGATGCGTTTGTGGAGGGGGCTAAAGGTAAGAGCTGTCCTTTTTCTCTTCTCAGGTTGCGTTTTTCGCCTACGATGGTCCACAGTTATTTCTTGTTTTATTTTGATTATAGGTACTATTTCGGATGCACTGGTTCTTGTGAGCGAGCATCAGGCGGAGGCAATTGGTTGTGCCACTGTCGCAGGATTCATCTTGTTCAGAGGTACGTATTTCTATGGTGTTATTGTGGAAGCCTACTGCCATTGGAATCTTGTGCTTGTATGGGGCATGATATGGGCAAGCCATGATTGATGAATTGCATGTTTGTACTTCTATAATAGACATGTCGCTAATATACTTGTCTTCTCAAATTGTGACACCTCGTAATGGTGGCTTTCTAAAAAGAAACAAGGTTATGTCATGGGTTTGGATAATCAGGTGGATAATGCATAGGGACTGATATTGATAGTAAGTAGGAAGTAAACAAGACCAATCCTGAAACCAGACAGCATGATCCATCCACAGGCCACCAAGTGTATTGCCTTATAAACCTTTTGCTTAACTTCTCTTGCGATAGCTCCCTAAATGATCAATGGTCATACATCTGGGGACAAATTTCATACTCCTCAAAAGATACTACAACCATCAATTTCAAATGCCAGATGCCTCTGCTGCTCTAAAATGATAATGGAAAAACAGATGCAGTCCAAAGCTCAGAGTATTCGGATAGCTCATGCTGCAACAATGGCTTAACACAAAGACAATGTTGATGTGAAGGAACTGGTCCACCGAGAACAACAGCTCATGTGTATTGTGCCAAACAACTCATACAAAAACAACAATTCACCTGTTATTTGCATGCTCTTTCAGCCAAAGTTGCTGGCAGCAGATCAGCATTCACTGGAACCTAGCAAATGACATACTGGATATGATCAAGCAGGCTCGTCTGAGTTTTGGAAATCTCTTCAACGAAATATTCTTGATCGCCTCATTGTAGATATGGAAGCAGAGAAACAAAAAGATCTTTGAACAAGCCCAGCCCTCAATTCAAGTTTGGAAACAAAACTTTATTGAGGATGTTGTTCTTCACACGCATAGATTTAAAAATCATGATAAAACTTTTGTTATCCAGTGGATTAACTCCTTGTAATTGCTGCCTTTAGAGAGTCTCCAAACTAACGCTCTTGATCTTTATTGGATCAAAGACACTATTAGACCGCTTGTAATTTCCTAGCTTAAGGCCCTGTTTGGCAGAGCTCTGCTCCCAGCTTCTGCGGAGTGAATCTATGGAGTTCTGCCAAACAGCAGTTTTCTGATAATCGCTCCCAGGGTGATTCCCGTGAAGTGATTATCCGAAATGAACTAGGGCCGAGCTGAAAAAGTCGCTTCTCTGATTCACTCCCAACAAAGAGTCAGTTTCTCCATAGAGTTTATCCTATGGATTCGTTAGAGAATCACTTTCAGCGACAGAATCACTTCTCTCGGAGAATCACTTCTAACAGAGAATCAGAATCAGAGGGAGCTCTACCAAACAGGCCCTAACTCTCTGTAATTCCACAAGGTTTGTACTTTGCTCTCTTTTTAATATTTTAATATAATACAGTAGGAGCCTCTCCTACTGCTTTCTAGTAAAAAAAAAGGTTTATTGTCTTACAGTTTTGGAACTGGTTTGGTTCCTACTATATATCCATATGTAGTTATGTACATAATTACATTCTTGGGAAATGATATTGACCGAAAAAAAACACAACAAAGCTATATGTCCCATGTTAATCAGGAGTGAACAAGGCAAATCAGCTTATGTCCCATGTTAATCAGGAGTGAACAAGTCAAATCATCTTATGTATTAATTTACTAGAGATAATATTGCAAGACTTACGAATTTGAAGCACTATCCCTCAGGTGGTTCCTTATGTTCGTAGTCTGGAGATTCATGATTAAGTCTTGGAGAAGATTCATACCAGTGCAATTGTAAATGTTTTCTTCTTTTCATTAACTCCCTAGAGAATACAATATGTTCTACCCTGGAGCAATCGAAATGTTCATGAATCTGGATTTCTTACTCGGAGACTTCACATGTTCTGTTGTAATAATTTCTGTTGAAAAACATTACATCGTTCCAATTATATTCTCTGGTTGATTGAAGTGTAGACAGTGTCCATGCTGTTAAGGCAATATCCTGGTTTCCTAATATAAGAGATTACTAATACCTTGTATAGGCTTTTCTTGCCTTGTATATGCTTTCCTTGTATTCCCTTGCCTTGTATAGGCTTTCCTTGTATACCCTTGTATTCATGTATATATTCTGGCCATTGGCCTCATGATCAATATAAGTGCTATTCATAACATGGTATCAGAGCATAGGATTTAGGGTTCCTCACCGGCGTTGCACTTGCGCCTCTTTTTTTTTTTTTTTCGGCGGCTCTTCTTGTCGCCTCTTCCAGCCGCTCATCGGATTAGGCGCACTGTTCATCTTCTTGTGGAGACGACGTGCAGCCGCCTCAGATCATCGCCGTCCGGCTGGCCTGCACCTCGGTGTTCTTCGTCACCGCCAGATCGAACGCTGGTTTGCCTCGCCGCCGCTTCGACGACCTCGCGTGGCTTTCTCCGGTCGCGCCGCCTCGGCAAGTCGTCTCGCGATCGCCGTCTTCGGCGTCGTGCAAGATCCCGCCGTCGCCTTTCGCTTCGCCACCGCTTCGACGACCTCGCGTGGTTTTCTCCGGTCGCTTGACCTCACCGGCGCCCCCGATCGCCGTCTTCTTCCGCCCGACGTGGTTCGGGAGGGCTTCTCGTCGCTTCGGCTTGCCGTCGCTCTCTGTCGCCGCCGCTCGAGATTGCCGCCTCTCGACGATCGCTCGAAGCGAAGTGGCCGATCGGATTTCAATCCGATCGGTTCGCTTCAGTTAACCAGTTTTAATACTGGTGGTTGGAGTTTCACAAAAAATAAATAAATATGGTGTCGTCTTCTGGTTCTTCGGGAACTGTTTCTGTTCCTCGCTGCCCGGTCCTCTTTGATGGTCTTAATTATCGAGACTGGGCTCTTCATATGCGTCTTCACATGCGTGGTCGCGTCGTGGGAGTTTCTTACGGTGAGCTATCATGTCCACCTTGTCCCGCTCCCCCGCCATGCTTACTCTTCCCAAGGAGGCCGATGATCTTTGCTCGACGAAGGCCTCGATGATTATGCCGATCTTTGTGGAGTCTTTTCAAACTCGCCATCGCTTACAAGACATGGATTGATGAAGATGCTCGCGCCTCGCTATTTTGGTTGCTAGTATGGAGGTGCATCTTCTTGGTGACATTGTTGCTTTGTCTTCAAGACGATTGATGTGGGCGCATCTTCGTGATCGCTATGAGCTCGCTGGTGACTCTCTTTACCTTCTTTGTCGGCAGCGACAGATCGCTTCCACAAACAGGTGATTCTACTGTGGATGAGTTCTATGCGCAGCTATCTTCGGTGTGGCGTCAGCTTGATTCTCTAGGACCGGAGGTTTCTTGGGACTTGCGGTGTTGTCGGTCACAACTCTCATTTGGAGCTTCGCGCATCTCGACTTCTCGACACGTCTTGGTGAATTTGAGCGATTCGTGCCCGGTTGCTTGCTCGTCATCCTCGTGTGACTCTGTTGGAGGCTCTTGTCGCTATTCAGACCGAGGAGACTTCGTCTTCGTGGTGCGAGCCTCACTGGTGTCTCCTCGGCCTTGGTCGCCTCGTTCTACTCCTCCATCGGTGGCCCCTACTTGATTTGCCATGGGGTGGAGGTCTTCACTGCACATACTGCAACAAAAATGGCCATGTGGAGCAGTTCTGCTACCGGAAGAAGAAGGATCTTGCTCGTCAAAGTAACCGTCCTCCTAAGAACAATGGAGGCTCAGGCGTTTCCTCTCAGCAGACTCGTCCTCCGCAGACTTCTGTTGGTTCTGACTCTACTCAGGAAATTCTTATGCTACTGCGTCGCATGGTCGCTCTACTACACGATAAAGTTGGTGGTTTCGCTACTCGATCTTCCGGTGAGAGACCACCTCCTCATCGGGTAACACACCATGGATTCTTGACTCTGGAGCTTTTTTCATATGACATCCGATCCCACGAGTCTACATTCCATTAGTCCTCTTGTTGCTCCTACCACCGTGCGCACCGCAGATGGTACTTCTCTTTTCAGGTATGCGAGGCACTCTTTCGTCGTCCTCTTTTCATGTTCCTTTGTTTCTTATGTTCCTAAACCGACCATGCAGCTCATATCCGCCGCCACCATCGATCATGGTTGTCGGGTTATTCTTGATTCGACTCTTGTTGTGTTGAGATCGCCGACGGGGTTCTAGTTGGGATCGCCTCGCCGCCATGACTCTCGGCGTCTTTGGGAGCTTGATCGGCTTCATCTACCTTCCGCCTCTGCCGATCTCTCTGCTTTCTACCTGGGTTCAAAGATCCGTTGCTTCTTCTCTAGGGACTTTTGCTCGATGGCATCACCGTTTGGGCCATCTTTGTGGTTCACGTCTGTCTTTTTAGTTCGTCGTGGTCTTTTAGGCTCGTGGTGCGGTGATGCCTCTTTACATTGTATGGGTTGTAAGCTTGGTAAGCGACTACAACTTCCTACCATTCTAGTGAGTCTATCTCACGTCGTCCTTTTGATCTTGTTCATTCGATGTTTGGGGTCCCGCTCCTTTTGTTTCAAAAGGGGGTCATAAATATTACATTCTTTTTATAGATGATTTTTCTCGCCACACTTGGATATATTTTATGTCCTCTCGTAGTGAGGTTCTCTCCATCTATAAGACCTTTGCCACTATGATTCGTACTTAGTTTGATTCTCCCATTCGTGTTCTTCGTGCTGACTCAGGAGGAGAGTATTTGTCAGGAGCTCTTCGTGGTTTTCTTGCTACACAGGCACTCTTTCTCGATTTTCTTGTCCCGTGCTCATGCTCGAATGGTGTGGTGGCGCAAGCATCGTCATCTTCTTGAGACAGCTACGTGCTCTTATGCTTGCTTCATTGTTCGCCTCATTTCGGCCGAGGTCGTTTCCATCGCCACCTACTTAACCAATATCCAACCTTCTTACGCTCTTAAAGGTGGGATTCGATGAGAGCGTCTTTGTGGCATGCCTCCCGATTATTCAGACTTCACCTTTTGGGTGTGTGTGCTATGTACTTCTTGCACCTCGCGACGCGCACCAAGTATTGCTTTCACCGTTGAGTGTGTTTTTTACGGCTCTGATCTTGAGCATAAGGGATATCGTTGTTGGGATCTGTTGGTCGACGATGCGGATCTCACGGATGTCACTTTTGATGAGTCTCGTCCCTTCTACCCTCGTCCTCCTTCTTCTTCTACATCCCTTGTTGAGTCACTGTCTTTCCTGACTTTTCCTGATACTCCAGTTGTCACTTTTCCTCTTTCACAATCGGCGTCTCCTTTATCGCCGGTTCCTTCACCACCATCCTCTCCTCCACAAGTCTCTTCCGATATTGTTCCTTCCTATCCTCTATACTACACTCGTCGTCCTCGAGCTGAGGATTCTTCTGATGTGCCATCTTCTTCTGATGAGCCATCTTCTTCAGTGCCTTCTCCCCGTTACGCTCTTCGTGATCGACAGTCTATTCGGCCTCTGGCGCCTTTGGTTTTGTTGGTCTTTGCTCGCCGAGCCGACTTCTTACCGTGATGTTGTTATTCATCGGCGGCAACATGCGATGGCGGAGGAGCTTGTTGCTCTCGGAGCGACCTGGCACGTGGGATCTTGTTCCACTTCCTCCACGTGTCCGTCCCATTACATGCAAGTGGGTCTATAAGATTAAGACTCGCTCTGATGGTTCTCTTGAGCGCTACAAGGCTCATCTTGTGGCGCGTGGTTTTCAGCAGGAGCATGGTCGAGATTATGATGAGACTTTTGCACCTGTGGCTCACATGACCACTGTTCGTACTCTACTTGCTGTGGTCTCTGTCCGTGAGTGGTCCATTTCTATTCATAACACATGCCACATGGGAATCCGTAACAGCTAGCAATGATTACAGCTTTGAAGCTAGAGGATATGCACATGAATAATAAGTATGCAATATCTTTCCATTTGAGAGGTGCTTCCATATATAACTTTATCTTAAAAGCTCAAAACCTGGCCTGATCCATGCTCAAATGAATCAAACCTAGCCATATATTTTTTGCCTTTCTTGGTTTGATGATTCCTAGTTGGGATGCAACCCAGGGAAATGGTACTCATGAACCATTTAACTTCATTTGGCAAACTTCGACAAGAAATCACTTAAAATGGAGAGTCCATTTCAATCACATCACGTTGAAAAGACCTACCTAGGAACCTTGATTGCTAATAGGCATTTACTAATCAACAACCAATTTTTGCAAAACTACTGCATGACTTGCCTGTGAGGAACTCCTCTATTTGGCAATGATTCACCGAAATGATCTCTCTGCTCTTCACGGTGGCCATGCAAGTGATCAAGGAATGCCAGGAAAAAACAAAAAGGAATAAAGGGATTGTGAATATTATGCAGATTAACTGGTGGGCTGTCTGTTTGAGCTTGATAGCATGGATGGTAGGTTGTCTTAATCAGGATTATACAGTCAGATTTTCATGCGAAGCACATGATAAACTTGCACTTTCAAAAGTCAAGAAGAAGTAGCTCAGAAGCAGTCCTTTCCTTTTTTTTGGTACTGAAATACTGTTGTGTTTTTGTTCTCATGAAACAAACTGAATGCTAACTTTTCTCTCGATGCTAATGAATTTTGTATTATCAGGTCCTCGGAGATTTTTATACCGCAATACTCTTGGGCGTTTCAAGACTGAAAAGGTATAGTCCTTTCAAATGTGGTTACACTAGTTACTGACATTTTGTTTGAACATCTATAATATTCATTAGATTATGTATGTTTTAGTAGTTTCGTATATCTTAAGGATGGTACAATCATGTAACAATGATTTCTCCTAGTACATTCTCATGTCTCAGTTATCATGCTGCTAAATGCTTTTGTCAGTAACCAACCTTGTCCAACAAGGTCATAAGCATGAGAATCACAACAAACTAACATTCTTGAGAATCACAACAAACTAACATTCTTTTTGTTTATGAATGTATCTGATGTTTTCGCAAATAACTTTTACAGGATTTACTGAATGATGCTGAGCAAAGTATGATGGAGTACAAAACATCTATTGCAACCTTGAAAAAAGATTCCAAATACACCCTCGACAAAATAGCCATTGGTGAAAGTGATCTGCAGCGTGGACGAACTGATTTGAGGTAATCTGTGCAGGTTTAGCTTGACAAAGTTTGCCTTCTCTATTCTTCTTTTATTTTCTTGAACATGGTCAATGCTTTCTTACTGATGTGTTGTAAAATTTGTGCTCATGCCTTTTCCAGAGCTACTGGTAAGCAGATCCAATCTCTTATAAGTTCCATTTACAAGGCAGAATCCACTGCTGCAGGTATTAAGTTATTTTTCAAAATCGGATATGCCCATTGGTTGAATTGTTTTCTTAACCCTTATATAATTTGAAACAATGTACTCCTATCTACAGATAAGAGGCAGCATGCATCCTTTGGTGGTTTACTTTATGTTCTATAATCTGTTCATTATTATTGTTGTGGCCCTAGGTTTGATGGATCAACTACGAACTATTCCAACCAGGCAATCTCTTGAATTACGAGCAGAGGCAAGTGTAATGGCTATATGTATGAGAAATATTGTGACCTATTAATGAAACATTGTTTTCGAACTTATTCTCGCTTTCTAAATTTTCAGGTGGCTTCAATGGCCTCTGATTTGAAAAACCAGAGATATGTCTTGGAAGAAAGGATCAACAAAATATCTGAATATGGTGTCCGTGTCTAAACTTTGGTATCTTACAGACTTCTCCTGATAGAATCACATTTGGCCCTTACATGCAATAAACTGTTATCACAGCGGGAGATGCTATCATTGGTTGGACAAGTATCATGTCCGGAGTCTAACCTTTTTGTCAGCATTTTAAATTGAAGGTAAAACAAGAGTACTCATCAGAACCATGAATTTTCCAGTCATTAGACTGTGTGTCGAGCATTGCTCATTCGTGAGCCCTTCTCTATCTCTTCCGTTATATGCATACACAAGAAAAGCTTTGTTTTGTGCTGATGTTATCTGCTGCTTTGTACATTCTGCCTCTGTTTCCTGTGTGTCATCCTGGGAAATTTTTGTTGTTTTCGCCCCTTCGGATGAAATTTTTGCGAGACTAGCTGCCGTCGCGAAACAATTGCAAATCTGGCTGTCTGACAACGCGTGTTCGCGGACAGGAGGCGCTGTTGGAGGGAGCAGCAGACGGCGAGCGCTGCTTACGCTGGAAATTGCGGACGACAGGTGTTGTTCGTCGCGTCTAGCTGCCGTTGCACATTGGGAAGCAGCGCTTCCCAGGTGCTGCACGCGTGGGCCTCGGCTGGAAAGCGTCGCGCCGCTGGTCAGAGGTTCGCGCTCGCATGCAGAGAGGAAACTGAGCGCGTGCATGCAGACGAATGCAGTCTCGTCGTTTGGCTCATTTTTCTGGCAGAAGCGACCGCTCTCTCCTGCTTTCTCTCACGAGTATTCACACGCATTGCGTAACGAAGAACGGCCCTGGATGGTTTTGGCACGCGGCGGCTTTGCAAAACAGGCCTCGGGCTGTAGCGGGTCACGTACTTTTGCTTTGTGCCATATCGATCTGTCTTTTCCACGTGCTGAAAGCAGTTATCGAATTTTGCCCAGTAAATCAAAGAACTAAGAAGAAATCATTCCTCAAAAACATTCTTGAACATCAAACCATCAAGCATTTCAAAAACATTACCAGTTTGATGATGTGACAGCACAGACCGATTTAACAATATTATACACACCACCAAGCGACAACATACTGCCCATCTCAGATCGACGGACAAGACTCTTCCGACCTCAGAGCGAAGTGACAATACCCTGTCAATCACCGTTTTTTCAGACTAAAATGATAACACGCTGTAGCCCGTTTTTTTAGACCAAAGTGGCCTATAAAACCACTTCCCACCCAAGCAGCCCTTCTTCCTTACCCCGATCTCCACTCCAAACCGCAAGCACACATACACATCTCTCACTTACACTTCACTATGGCTGGATCCTCTAACAGAGTATTCTCGTGGACACTAAATATAAGCAACTTAGCACTTCATTACACGATGAAGGTTACGCGTACTGGAAAAGATGATCCATTCAAGGAGGAGAACGTAAGTAAAGTGCTGTCCACATTACAAGAGTTATGTCTGACATCATCGAAGGATGACGAGAACATCTTTGGCCTGAGTCTTGTGACCTACGACGACCTTAAGGCGCACTTACAATGATAGCGTCAAAGGTATTTAAGGATGTGCGAACTAACCAACCACCCTTCTGGTAACGGTTTCTCGTCAAAATCTCGTAGAGTACTGATGCTACCCAAACAGTATGAAGAGCATATTAAGTTAATTATTTCATATTCATTCTGCGTACTAATCTTTTTAGCATCATCCATAACTTTACTGCTTCATATGCTCGTCTTGTGTGTTAGTTATTCCCTGAGGATGCAGAGTTGATTAACAAAAAAATCCCAGAATTCGTACCGATGTTTATACTCTTCAGCAGGGGTGTGATGCCTGGTTCATGCAGAAGACGCAGAAGAGGTCCATCCGTCACTATTGCAGCACAAAGTTCAAGACGACGTGCAACTACCATGGAAGGAGGGCTTGCTCCTAACTACGGCGATGACGATGATGACGACGACTTCATATCACCTCCACCTCGACGTTCAAGCACTATCAGAACTAGCCGTTCTAGGAACAATACAAGAAAACGTCCGACTAGCGCTGAAGGAGAGGTACCTCCTAACCGTACAAATAACGATGATAATGACGATTTCATGCCACCTAGGCCATGACCCCTGCGTCCTCAGAGTCCTCCGAATCCTGACGATGATATTCCATTAAGCCCTATCAGGTATCCAGACGTAGTACCCCGTCAGGAACTAATAGATAACTATTATTAGCGGCCTATTCAGACAACCATGGCTATAGAATGTATGGTTTTCTGACTTAGTCCTTCACCAAAAACATGTACCCTATGTTGTATCTCAGTTTTATGAATTTTCTAAGGCATGTACGTAGTTCATTTGCCATGCTATTGTAGTTGTTGTACTTACTGCACTTTGTAATATCAATGCTGGGTTTTATTCAATGCTTAACTATGATTTGTCGTCAAATTCACCGCACACCGAAAGAGAATGACGAACAACGAAATTTGATTTTTTTCTGTCAAAAATTCGACTGACAAATAATTTGGTGAAATACTACATGAAATATTACTGACAAATATGAATTTTTTTTCAATTTATCAAATGCTTGTTTGAACTCTAAATTTGTAGCAACTATCAAAATAAAACAGACTTTCTGTGTTTTGCGCTATTGTCACCTAACCACATGGCGACAGAGATATAGTTTTCCAATTCTTTTATATCAAGGTATATTTCTCGGCTCTCCCTAACCATTGTAAAAAAAACTCCAGTGCGTCGCAATACGCAAAAAATTCTCATTCAACCAGTCGAAAATCACAAATTGAAAAAAAAGAAATCCGGTATGTGCAGCACACCCCAGCCACTGCACACACATGCAGCGCGTCCCAGGTGCTGGCTCCACCATGTGCAGCGGACGCCGAGCGCTGCTCCCTCTTGCAGCTCACCCCGTCCGCGAAAACGCGCTGTCAGACGGCCAAATCCGGAATTGTTTCGCGACAGCAGCCACTCGCACGAAAAATTCATCCGAAGGGGCCAGATCAGCCAAAAATTCTCATCCTGGCTCAAAAGAACCAAGCTACAAATCCTGTCTAATATAAGGCACCGCTCCAGGAGGCAAGTAGGAGTCTGCAGTTCGGTTCCAACTCCTTTTCAGTTATTTCGTTCTTGCAAGCTAGTAATAGTTAAACCTGGAAGGATTTCTGACTGGTTGATTGTTCACGGGAACGAAAGGTCTTCCGTTCCCTTGCCATGCCCGTCTTCCGTTCTCTGCGTCTCGTCATCGAGTAATCTTGTCAGGTTCACAAAATCGAAATCACGATTTTTGAATAGTTTGTGATTTTTTATTATTGCAAAAAATCGCTAAAAACCAAAGGTTATGAAACTTTTTTTGGGGGGAGAGGGGGGAGGGGATTCAAAAGAAAAAAACAAAAATCGACCATAATGGCCGATAATCGTGATATTTGCCTCAATAATCAACCAACCAAGTGAACTTCGACGGTCGGTTTTTTGAGCGATTTTCGCTCGATGCGGGTCAATAATCGCGATATTTGAAACGCATAAATTTGTTTGAATTTGATCGGTTTATCAACCGATATTAGATATCGAGCCGGTTCGATACGGTTGATAATCACGATTTTCCAGTGATTTTCGTCAATTTTGTAAACTCTGAATCTCGCCTTGGGAAATTTCTGAGTCGGCACCCGCCAAGTCTGCCGAAATACGCTAATCATGTGCGCGGGCCGGATTTATGCGGCGGAAGAAAGAACGCCCCAAAATCGCCACGTAACTTGCGATTCTGGGACCCAAATAGGACCCGCCGCCAAGAGCCAAGAGGCACTCAATTTGGCCAACGCACTTGCCCTTCAGATCAGCAGATTATATTGCTTTGCCGCCTGCATAAAATATATTGACAGAATCTCAGGCAAGGTACCAAAAAACTCTTGCTCTAGGAATGTAAAATTACACCTGTGGAAGTGAGCCAATGTGCAACCAACTAGCTAATCAGTAATCACACAACTGCCTAGAATATACAGCTTCTGGTACAAAATTTATTGTCCCTAACCTGCAGCTAAGCACATTTTCGTGGAAAATCTGTAAAAGAATGAGAAGAAAATTTATGCCCTCTGATCTGTGATTCTGCTGTGATGCTAACATGTATCAGGTGTACTTTACTCCATTAATCTCTTGCAACTGTAACATTTGGTCCCCGCTTGCGGCTCAAGCTCAGCCTACATTATCATTTATCAACACACTAGCGGAGGATTGAAAACCTGCTGAAAGAATGTCACTCTAAAATCAACGAGCTTGATTTTGTAGCGAGGGATTTATTGGCGGAGTCTCATATGTTCTGTTAGTGTCAAACCGAGAAAATCTTCGTAATCTGTTGACCTTCAACCGAATTGAGGGCACTTTTCGAGCTATGGCCTTCCAGATCATCTGGACAGCATCGTCGTTCTGAGATGGGTACTGGTATTCAAAATGTTTTTCTACCTCCTTGAGCCTGTTCCACATGCACGTCCACTCTTCTTCGCGTATTCCTTTGATCAAATTCATTAGAAAGCCCTTCTTGACTGCGTCTGCACCACGCACTATGACACAGAACTTGGAGTAATCAAGGACATCTTCAAATGGGAGCTCAATCTCGTCGCTGATGATGATGGGGACACAGTGGCTGGCTATGGAATCGAATAGGCGGTTGGAGGATGGCGTGTCGCCTGCAATGTTGAGGCAGAACTTGGAAGCCCGCATCCCCTGTGTCGCTTGCTCAATCCCATTGCCAGCTACACTTCCGAACGAAAAATGTACATCTTTCTCATCTTTGAGAAGATAATACAGTTCCTGTCGGATGGAACCACCCTGCAACATTGCAGTGAATAGATCAATAGATCATTAATCATGTGAACAATCAATTGCCTTCTGGAGTTGGCCAATTTGGGTAGCTACATGAATCACAATTTTGATCTTTAACTTGTCCTGTTAGATGTAAAACTACTGAAGTATCGAGTAATGAATTTCTTAACAGAGTGTGTAAGTACGCAGGGAGCAGTCATATGAAGAAGTGATTGCGCACCAAATTGACAACACTCCAGGTGGCAAAGCTCTTTTACAGTGGATTAAAATCAATATAAACCGTCCATTCCTCTGAATCTAATGGTTGAAATCAATTTACATCTAGTTATACTACAATCTGTAGTATAGGTAGTAAAATTCAGAGAGTGGTAAAAAAGTAAATTCCATCATATTATTTGTTCTCTACAGTAAAACACATCATATGATCCTGATGAATGGCGATGAATGGCGGATGAATGGATAAGAAGTCTCGAAAGATCACTAGGTATTCGGTGAATCTAAAACTGTTAACGAATTAGGAAAAGTCTAAAATACTCCCGATGAATGGATATGAAAAGTCTAAAATACTCCTGATAAATAGAGGGTTAGATTTGATTTTTACTACCACTATTTACTACAAGTGTTATCCATTGTAAAATTTCTAACAATGACATTTTCCCGTTGCGATGGTTAGTGCACTTGAAGTAAGTACTAAGTAGTACCACGGAGGGGAAGGTTTGTGTTAGCTAAGTGCTTCTGAATTAAAACTTAACCAGTCATCTAGTACTATTGCATGGCAAACATTCCCAATTCCTTTTAGGGGAAGAACACATGGAGAAAATTCATTCATTATAAAAAGAGATATGATCACATTACTTAATTAGAAGTTGACTAATGCCACCGCGATTTAATATTCCTGCATTAGCGAAAATAAGAAACGTTTCAGCAAAGAACAAGCGACAAGCTACTTACATCTTTCCTGTAAATGGCGCCTTGGAAGTAGAGCAACGTCGGCCGGAGGTCGTAGCCGGCGGAGTCATTGACGAAGTTGCCGACGACGTGCCGGTAGGGCGCGATCACGTCCTTGTCGATGCTGGCCACCCTGGGCGGGTACCTCCCGAAGTCGCAGAGCACGAAGACGCAGGGCCAGAGCTTGTAGCGCGCGTCCAGCATCCCGTTGGGGTGGTGCGCGAGCACGACGTGGTCCCTCCCGCCGGACCTCCGCCACTCAGGCCGCGCGGCGAGAAACTCGACGAGCCTCCGCTGCAGCGCGCGGTCCTCGCTGGCCCGCGCGGGTGGCACGACCTTGGAGTGGCGGTTGAAGCTGAGCGACGCGAAGAAGGGCACGAAGACGACGTCGGCCGCCGCGGCGTCGCGCACCCGCAAGGCGGTGCACGGCGTGGGCGCGCCCTGCTCGGACGCGAGCAGGTCCAGCGTGAGCCAGTACTCGATGCTGTGCTGGAGGTTGAGCCCGCCGGGGTACTCCAGCACGCCGTACCTCACGTCCGGCCACACGCCGCCCGCGCCGGTGCCGCTATCGCCCCTCCCGGGCTTCCAGTCGAGCAGGCCGAAGTGGAACTCGGGGGTCAGGTCGTACATGAACACCCGCAGCAGCGCCGCGGCCGGGTCGCATTTCCTGCCGGTGGAGCCGAAGCGAAGCCCCTCGCGTCGGGCGGCGAGAGCCGGGGGGCCGGCGGCGGAGTCGAGCAGGAGGTACCAGGAGGCGAAGAAGAGCGCGGCGGCGAGGGAGAAGAACCAGACGAGCGGGCGCCGGCAGGTGGCGGCGACGGCGACGGCGGCCATGGGGGGCTAGCAACAGCGACAACAATGCGTCCGGCGGGGGCGGGAGCAGGGCGCGGCCATGGCGGATCTGAGGAGGGAACGTGGCGTGGGTGGTATGTGGGGTGGGTCACTCCGCTCGCGGCCAGGGCTGCTTGGCTCCCGATCGAGGTGGTCCGATCCGGGAGTTGAAAGGAAGGAAACGGCTGGGTGCGGTGCGGCTCGGGCAGAGGGAACCGACGAAGGCAGGCGCCGCTTTCCAAATCGACGCACGCACTTCCACGGCCTCGCGGTCAGTCCTCTCTGTCGCTTTGCCGAGCCATCTTGTGCGGTCTACCGATAGTGCCGGGCACTGACAACGATTCAAATTTCGTTTTTAAGATAAAATCTTATCTATGACCGAAATATAAAATTTCATCAAAATCTTAGTATTTCAAACAAATCTTCGCTGAAATTCAAAATCAAAATTTAAATCCGGTCCATTTGCAATCGAAAAAACCTGAATTTCGGCCGGTTTACTGGAAATTTCGGGCGAAATAGCCGAATTTCACCTGAAATTTCGACAATTTTACATGGGTCAAAAAGTGTGTCAAACGATGACGAAAAATTATGAAATTTTTTCTAGAGAGTTCTGAAACATCAATGACATTTTCATAAAATTTTCAGATTATTATTAAATCTGAGAAATTTTAAAAATTTAAACATTGCTACTGTCCTGATAAAATACAGACCGACAAGTTTGAACCGAATGAAAATTAGAACAAACAAGGTTAGAAAATTTTGAAATTTTTTGTGGATGGTCCTGATACATGCATAATATTCTCATAAAATTTTTAGATGATGATCAAACTTTATGAATTTCTAAAAATTTGGACAGTACTACATTCGTGTTAAAAGCCTTACCGGTAAATTAAACACAATGAAAAATAGTTCAAACCACATTAGAAAATTTTAAAAATTTTGTAGATGGTCCTTATGTATCATTAATATTTCTATAAATTTTTTAAGATGATGATAAAGCTTAAATAATATTCAAAAATTATGACAGCGCTACATCCTGATAAAAACCTGATGATCAATACATGGATTTATTTTAGCAATAAAAATAGTTTAGAATTTTTCAAAATTTTACAGAAGGGTGCTAAGGAAATTATTAAGATCTCATAAAAATTTTGAATCATTATCACACTCCAATGAAATTATAAAATTCTTACAAAGTACTGCACCATTTATGTTCTTTCTCTTTTTGATTTTTAAAATATAACAAATGAAGTTTAATGCTTACATAGATTTGACTAAACAAACAAAAGAAGTTGAAATTTTTTAAAAATTTTATAGAATGGTGCTGAGAAAATTCTTAAGCTCTCATAAAAATTTTGGATCATGATCACACATGAAAAAATTATAAAATTCTGATTAGGTTACTATCCCAATTATGTTCACTTTGTTTTTGATTTTTTTAAAGATAACAAATAAAGTTCAATTATTTTTAAAATTTTTATGTATGATCCTACTACTACTAAAGATAATACTATAAATTTTTTACATCATTATCAAGCTTGTACAATTTTATAAAAATCTCGGTAACTATCAATTTCAGGTGTTGATACTACAAACTCTAAAGAGCTGTTTGGGGGGCTATGTTTTAGGTTTGGACCAAAACTCTTTTCAAATAGCATGGCTGCAAAGTAGCTGAAAAGTTAAGCTACAGTAAAAGCACCACCCAAAATTGCAGCCACTAGGGAGGAGCTTTTCAACTGTTGCTTCGCTCAACCACCTTTCACCTCGCTCGCTCCGCCTCCCTCCTTGGCCCACCATCTCCCTGCCCATGCGCCTCCCCGACTCCCTCCAGCTCGGTTGCTGCCTCTCCGCTCTGTTGCCTCCCAAAAAACTACAGCTATAGTAGTCAATTTGCCAAACGGCATAACAAAAAAGTCACAGCCGCCAGCTACAACTGTTTGACAGCTAAGAAAGTTAAAAGCAACCTTTTAGTCTAGCCATAACTCTCCCAAACACACCCTAGCTAGTTGTCGATTAATAAATTGCCACTGTTAGTAACTACTGCATTGCAACGGTGTTACAACTAGCAACTCTCGATGTTTGTTACCTAAAAACTAGAAAGTGCTAACAACTAATAAATCTTGTATGCCACCTGAAAGGATTGGGATGTCGCCTAGAGAGGGGTGAATAGGCGTTACAAAATTTAAATTTAAACTATAGCGGAAACTAGATATTCGGAGTGTCCGAGACAGACTTCGGACTGTCTAAGTGGTTCGGATAGTCCGAATGCTTCAGAGCTAAAAATGCAAAAAGTAGATCTAGGCTATTTAGATGATATCACTAGCACCAAATGGAATTAGTTGGCCTAGAATACCTGCAGAAGATGAGTATCCGCCAATATCCTTCACTCAAGGTAAATCACCACTTGAATCGGCAAGATTTGAATTAACCACAACAAGGGTGAAAAAAGAGATCCATGAATAGAAGACGAAGACTCAAAGATTTTCACCCGAAGTTCGGATCCTTGAGGGGATTCTACGTCTCCGTTGAGGTGGCACCAAGCCGGGGTCTCTTTCAACCCTAATCCTCCGGGTGTTGCACAAAGCACTCACCTATTTCTCTTTCTTGAATCCTTTCCTTCCGAGGTTGGATCCAACCTTTACAAACTTTCGGAGGCTCTCCACACAAAGCTTGAGAACTCACCGGCAACTCCTAGTCGTCTAGGAGTCCTCAACCTCCAAGAGTAAAAGATTGGCGAGAAATCCACAAAAGAATGAAAACCGATGCTCAAGATGGATCTAGGACACTTCAAGCTCTCAATCTTGCTTCTCTCTCTCCCTCTAATGAATCAAATCACAAAGCTCAAAAGGGAGTGGAAGCTAGGGCTCAAGGAGGAAGAACACAAAGCAATGAATGTTTGCATGAGAGTTAATGCTGGTAGGTGGGAGGAGATGGGTATTTATAAGCCTCCCAAAACTAGCCGTTTTTACTCAGATTCAAGTCAGTTCGGATAGTCCGAACCTATATTCGGATAGTCCGAATGGGTTAGATAAACTGAGACAGAGAGACCTAGCTCGAATAGTACGAAGTTTTATTCGGACAGTCTGAAGTACTCGGATACTCCGAATGAAACTTTGGATAGTCTAAATAGGACTTAGCTCAAAGATGAAATTTTCTAGTTTAACAAAGAGGGTCTACTCAGACATTCCGAGTTGAAACTCGGATACTCCGAATGCAATTGAGCAAAATGCTTCTAAGACTTGACATTTTGACACTTTTGACGACTAAGATCCATCATTGAGCACACAGAATCATACTATAACTATTTCTCGTTATATCCCTCTTTATAGTACGGCTGTCCTTAGACTGAATAAAAAGATAAAATAGGTGCACATAATTAAGTCTAAAAACCATCTTTTTCTCCTTTTGATTTGAGGGTGCTCTTTTACTTTGAAGGTGCTCCTTTGCTTTGAGACTTCATCACGGATACGATATTCTATTAACTAAACTTACAAATCTCATTAGTCACTTAATACTGTTGTCATTATTCACCAAAATCCTTAAAGGGTCTAGATGCACTTTCAATCTCCCCCTTTTTGGTAAATTGATAACAACACGATTAGATGTATAAATAAATTGAATGGAGATTATCTTTAGAATTCCAAACATATGGTGGAGCTCCCCCTAAATGTGTGCATTAGAAAAAATTTGAGAGGAATCTCAAATGCACATATTTACAGAAAATTTTGGCGGAAACTCCCCCTATATCTTTGCATTCGTGAGAGTATAACAAAGAATAACAAATAATTATAACAAATAATTATGCATTATGGCGTGGCATGGGGCACACAAATGCTATTAATTAATAGAGAGAACACGAGTCATAAGCATAATCAAGACAACACAAGATAATGAGTACGACACAATTCAAAAGCATAACAAGCATGACAAGTATGAGACAACTGAGCAAGCTCTAATACAAGGCAACAAACACAAAAGATAGATAGTTCTAGCAACACTAATCCTCTCCCCCTTTGGCATCAAGACACCAAAACAGGTCACTCCTCACTGCCTTCATCATCATCTGCGGGAGCATAAGCGGCATCATCTTCATCATCATCTGCACCACTATCATGAGCAGCTAGAAGATCAAAAAGTTGTCTTGTCGCAATATCCACTGTGGCAGACTCAGACTCGGAGTCCTCAGAAGAACAAGACATATTTAGTTTCCTCTTGATGTCTTGAAGCTGGCGACGAGTATCAGCAAGTTTCAGATTGGTCTCCTTGATCTTTCGGTGAATCTTCATCCCCAAGCAAAAAATTGCACGAAGCATCTTCTTAACTAAGCCACTTGAAGAAGATGAAAGACCAGGAGAGGAAGGTATGTCCCTGGAAGAAGAAGACGGGCTTGGAGCAGCTGCCCTGGGAGAAGACCTTGATCTGACATTCCGAGCAGATGGAGCTGGAATTGGTTGTGTTGGAGCTTTAATTGATCGCACTCTGTAAGCAACGTGCTCCACATCCTTAGCAAACCACAACCTCGTGATGCTCTCAATCACATACATCACGTATGGAGCAAAACCACAGCTACTGCGAGGACTAAGGGAGTTGAGACGAATCTCTTGCCAAATAAAATCAAACACATCAAATGGTCGAGTTCCCTCACCAATCCTGAGCAACAGATTTCTTGAATATGAACTGATATTTGTGGCATCTCCTTCTTTTGGCTACAAGGTCTTCCACAACAGCTTGTATAGGATGGCGTAGAAAGGCTTGAGTCCTCTTGTTGTGCTAAGCTTGAAAGGTTGCGAGTCATCATATAGAGGCTCCAAATCATTAATACTAGAAGACTCAGGAGTGTGAAGCTTGTCTAGGTTGTCCCAATTTTCAGTTGAAAAACCCAAACAATCAGCAAACTGAGCCTTCGTCACAGAATAGTACAAGCCATCAGGCATGAACTACATTGTACTTTCTTCATTGATGTCAACATAGAGAGTGGCGAAGAATTGAGCCATAAGCTCATTGTTCCATGCACACCGAAATGTCATGATGTCCTTGAGGCCATGGCGCTCACAAGCTTCAATCACTTGGTTGAAGATAGGGTCCACTTGCTTTTCCATATACTCCCAATCAATCTATTGCATGAGGACCACTGGATTCTTCTTGTCCGCAATTACAGAATCATAAAAGTCTTGTTGAAAATGATTCCAGAATCTTTTATCCATGAATTCTTCTTAAGATACTTTAAGGGATCTTCACTTCTGAGTCTGCGGACCTCTTTGCCTTTTCCTTGTCCTTTGCTATAGTCAACCCTCTTCTTAGGTTTGACACCTGCCGGAGTTAGACGCACGGAGGGATGAACTTGTAAAGGACCAATTAACTAACTAGAACGATGTTGCTCTGCTCTCTTGGCTTTTCTCAGTTTTATCATTGCTACCCGAGGATCTTCACTGTTGCTCCCTGAGGCATCTTGCCTAGAAGCTGCGGCATGAGATGATTTCTTGACCTTTCAAATCACTTGCCGCTTCTCCCTTCTCACGGACTGAACAGGTGCAGGATCTGCCGGAGGGGACGCCGGAGGAGTTGCAAATGAGCTGCCAGCTGGATGATCATGGTTCGACTTCTTTTTACGCGCCATTGTGATGGAAATGTTGCAGGAAGATGGATTACCACCCAGAGAAGGATCAATCTAAAGGGGTGCAAAGGTGGAAGCAAGATTAGACTCTAATTAACATCTAGATGAACATCAATAGGTTGAAATGAGCACACAAGCTTCGGATAGTCTGAAGTTTCATTCAGACAGTCCAAATGTGAATTCGGACATTCCGAAGTATATGTTCAAAGAACCCTAAATCATTCAATCTAGAGATTAATCAAAGAAGCTTAGAGCTAATCAAAGGAAATCATTCTAGAATGGTTTAGAATGATCTTATCCACAAGGATTTGCAAGAGTAGACACGGAATGACGAGAACAAGGAAGGGTTCAATCCATACCTTTGAGGGTGAACACCGGAGATTTCAAGTTGATTCAAGGGCAATGGCATGGAGAAGATGAAGCCCTTGCCCTCGGGGAATGTCTCAGAGCCTCCGATCCGCAAGATTTGAGGTTGGATTGCAAGATCCTTGAGGCAAGGAAGAGAGGAAGAGAGAGAACGCAAGTTTGGGAATGAATGGAAGAAAGAGGAAGAATGGTGGTCTCGCTGGGTTATAACACCCGAGATACCCAGTTCGGATAGTCCGAACGGGTCGGATAGTCTGAACAAAAACTCGGATAGTCCGAGCTGCCCTTCTTTGGATGGCTAGAATCAAAGGAAGGAATTTGCTCCAAACTTGGGAAAAGGAAAGGAAGACCTAAGGCGTCCAATCATCAGGTGATCAGCGAATCATCAATCAAGCAAACTATGAACATAAGATGGTTGACAAGATCAAAAGATCAAAGAACCAATTAACACTGGAAAAATTAGAGAAATAAATCAAATAAGCTTTTCTAAAATATTTTACAATCACCAACCAATTGTGTGCATATCTCAGACCAAATTACGAGAGTCTAAGATATTTAGTCCACTCCTCAATTCACAGAATCTCTTTTCATCAAGAGGCTTGGTGAAATATCCGCTAATTAATTATTCGTACTCACATGTTGGATATCTATATCGCCTTTAGTAGAATGATCTCTTAGGAAATGGTGGCGAATATCAATGTGCTTTGTACGGGAATGTTGGACGGGATTGTTGGCAATTTTTATGGCGCTCTCATTGTCACACAGAAGTGGAACATGATTGTAGGTTAGGCCATAATCATTTAGGGTTTGTCTCATCCAAAGCAACTGGGCACAACAACTCCCGGCCGCAATATACTCTGCTTCGGCTATGGATAGGGTTACAGAATTTTGTTTCTTGGAGGACCAAGAGACAAGAAATCTTCCTAAAAATTGACAAGTCCTTGAGGTACTCTTCCTATCCACTTTGCATCTGGCATAATCCGCATCGGAGTAGCCAACTAATTCAAAGGATGAACCTTTCGGATACCATAGCCCAAAATGAGGAGTGTGCACTAAATATCTTAAGATTCTTTTCACGGTCACCATGTGGCACTCCTTAGGAGTGGCTTGAAATCATGCACACATGCACACACTAAGCATGATATCGGGTCTAGATGCACAAAGGTAAAGTAGAGAGCTGATCATAGAATGATATACCTTTTGAATGACCGGTTTACCTTCTTTATCGAGATCTAGATATCCGTTGGCTTGCATGGGTGTCTTAATTGGCTTGGCGTTCTCCATACCGAACTTCTTCAGCATGTCCTTGATGTACTTTGTATGGCATATGAAAGTTCCTTCCTTGAGTTGTTTGACTTGAAAACTGAGGAAGAACTTCAACTCACCCATCATGGACATCTCGAATCTTTTGGTCATTATCCTACTAAACTCTTTACATAATTGTTCATTAGTAGATCTAAATATAATATCATCGACATATATTTGACAAACAAATAAGTCACTATCAATGTGCTTAGTAAAGAGAGTAAGGACGGCATTTCCGACTACAAAACCTTGCTTAAGAAGAAAGTCTCGAAGACATTTGAACCAGGCTCTTGGTGCTTGCTTGAGTCCATATAGAGCCTTGTGTAGGAAATAGATATGGTCTGAAACTCGGGATCTTCGAAGCCGGGTGGTTGCTCAACGTAGACCAACTCGGAGAGTGGCCCATTCAAGAAGGCACTTTTCATATCCATTCGATATAGCTTGAAATCATGGTGAGTAGCGAAGGCAAGTAATATTCTAATAGATTCAAGCCTAACTATAGGAGCATATGTCTCATCAAAGTCCAAACCTTCGATTTGCGTGAAGCCTTGGGCGACCAACCGAGCTTTGTTTCTAGTCACTATTCCATGTTCGTCTTGCACGACGCAGTTACGTTAAAAAAAACAGCCGCGGTTTTCTAAAAACACACAAATTCATCAAAAGTTTATAGTAGCCTATAGATTCGCCGATGAGTCCTAACCGTAATTTTCTAAAAAAAACATAGATTCATCGAAAGTTTATAGTAGCCCATAAATTCACCGCTAGGTCCTACAACCCATTTTTTAAACAAAAAAATACGCAAACTGAAAATACAACCAAATTTTTTGAATTTTACATGTTGCATCGTCGTGCACAACATAGTGTAGCGTGTTACCCTGGCTATTACTTATTAATCTTCCTGTTGTCCCACCACCCTCGTACGTCAGCATGAAAACAATATTTTGTCTTTATCCATTTTTTCCTAAAGCCTAATGCAAAACTATTGGATCCAGTTGTGAATGCTTGGCTGATGTGCGGGAGGCCTTGCAACATCCCAAAATTTGAGTTTTGGAATGTTTAAATTCAAAAGTGAACCATTTGCATTTTCTTGAATTAATTACAGCTTAATTTGAATTTTCTAAATAATGAAAAAGATTTAATTAGATTAATCTAAGCATCAAATCAAAGGTTTTCAGTTTTTGTTGGGTTTCTTGTGCTTCAAGGAATTTTTCTGTATTTTTGGAGATTTTTCTGAATTTATTCGGTATTTATTTGAATTTATTTGGATTTATCTGAATTTTTGGAATTAAATCAATTCGGAAATTTTTTTATTTTTGAAAACTCATTCGGGCCGAATTTTACCCGGCCCATCACTGTTCACCGCCTGCCCACCTGCCGCCCACGCCCATAACCCTAACCCTAGCCTTGCATGCCGCTTCGGTCTCCGTGTTCTTCACGCCCTGGCTATTTAAGCCGCCGCCACGACCGCCCGAGGTTCGCCTCTCCGCGCCGCACCTGCCGCCCTATTCTCACCACGGAGAGTTCTCGGTTGCGCCAAGACGAACTCGCCAAGGCGCCATTGCAAATCTGAGCACTTTCTCCGCTGCTCTCTGGCCGCTGGCCGTGCACCTCCGTCGTTGCCGACTGCACGGTCGAACTCGTCGCGTCGCCCTCTTCCGGATCCGCTACTTCTTCCGTCCGATCCGGTGCTATTCCGCCGCGCCGTGTGTCGTCTTCCTCGGCTCCGGTAAGTGAGCGCCGCCTTGCCTTTTGCGAGCCTCCGTGAGCCCTCACCGCCGATCACAACCGAGGCCCTAGATTGAGCCACGTCCCTGCCGCTGCCCTTTGCCCCGTCGCCATTCGATCCGGAGCCGACGTTCAGGATCTTGCCACGTAGCCGAACCCCGCTCCCATGCTGCGTCATCGTCCGCGTCAACGCCATGTCAGCCCTAGCCGCCGCGTGGCATGCCACGTCGTCGCGGTCTGCCACATCACCCGAATGTCGCCTCGGTGCGCTTGGTTCACCGTGGACCGAGTCTCTGACTCGTGGGTCCCACATGTCAGCCGAAAATTTTATTTTCTTTTCTGATTTTTCGAAAAACCGAAAATCCCAGCCAATCACAAGCCGATACGTGTCACCCTTACCGAAATTTTCTGATTTTCTTTGAATTAAATCTTCCGAAGGCCCGTTCTCCTTCGTCCGAACTTCGATTGAGCCGATTCAAATTTCTAAATTTTTGTAAAATCGAGATCTACATTCCAGAGCCATTTATTTTCAATTTGGAGCTTGTTTTCTCCTCTGTTTTGTATTTATTTGGTTTCATTGCTTTATTTTCCGGTAGACGCGAATCCCGAAGGAGCGAACGGAGACTTCGAAGACCAAGAATCAGCACTTGAACAACAAGGCAAGTCGTAGACCTTTGATCATATTGAAGACCAAGAATCAGCACTTGAACAATAAGGCAAGTCGTAGACCTTTGATCATATTGAACCCATGTTTGCAAAAGTACTTTGTTTTATACAATTGCATGCTATTTGTGTAACAATGCTAGTTTATGGGAGTAGCTATTTACCTGTTTGAGTATGCCCCTTTGATTATTGGAATGCCATGTATCCTTTGTTAACCATAGGTTGGGACATTATTAGTTGGACATAAACATAGTACCAAAGATTGGGTTATCGTAGCTATGCTTAGCCATGCTTAGTTGTCCGATGGGATTCATATCACCGTGAGTTAATGTTAATCTTGACTTAATGAGATATTGAATTGTGGTCATTGACCCTTGTTGTAAAACTTGTTGTACCATAGCAGGGGTGCCATTGGTTTTGGGTTGAACAAAATGTTTCCTTGGGCAATTGATCGTGCGAAGAAGGGGTCTTTGTTTAGCACATTGGGATGTGGTTTGTCTTGCTCGAGACAATTTAACGACTTAATCTTATGCGCCATTGAACTGGCCTAACCGTGCAACCACAAGTCCGGTATGGGACGGATCTAGTGATTAATTTGCAATGTCCAGACTTGAGTATTGCCATTGTTGGTGTGGGGTCCGAGATGGACAGTAGACTCACATGGCTCAAGAGGGGCCCCGAGGGCTAAACCTTAGAGGGCAAGATTGGGTTTAGACATGCATTGTAAAGGCTTTGTAGTGATCTCTCTGCCGACACACCAAAGGAAGTGTGTTCTTAGCGCTTGGCACTAAGGGATGATCATGTCTTGTGGGTAAAGCCGCATAACCTCTCGCAGAGTGTAAACTATTCGAATAGCCGTGTCATGGTCATGGACAAGCCCGGGATTTCACACGGGTATAGAGTATTTTCTTGAAATGTGGAATGGTTGGGATGTGAACGGGAGTTCACCTTGTTGTTTTGTTGTCTCAAGCTATACTGTTGAATTGTGTGGTTGATACTTGTTTCGAATGATGTAGGGTGATGCCTCGTCATTCTGTTCATGTTGTCTACCATTGATTTACCAGTCATTTATTATTATTTTTATCAATCTGCCTTCAATCTATTTATTGTATTTAAATTCAAGTTATTGCTTTTCTGCAAATGAACCATATAACTATCATTTGTCAAGCCGTGCATGAATATATTGCATCATTTCCCTACGGCTTGTTGAGTACGTTTTGTACTCACGGCTTTATGCCCTCGTTGTTCGATTCTGTTGAGGAAGGACCGTAATGAGTATCAAGAGGAGTACTATGAAGACTACGTCGACTAGGAAGGCGTTTCCCCAGACGATTGCCTGTGGCATGTCGAATGGCCCAAGTTATTTTAATTCCGCTGCAATAGTTTATTTGTTTCTTTAGCCAAGAGGCATTGGTGTATGAACCTTGACCATAAGGTCGTTTGCTTTATTCAATGATAATTTGTTTCTTCTTAGTTATTTCGATGTATGGAATGATATGTCATCTATATTTCCACTATGTGCACTAGCGTGATCCTGGACTGGTGCGGTATACATAGAGGGTTTCGGATTTGCATATCCGGGTCCCGACAGAGATGGTATCAGAGCCATATCGACTGTAGGTCGCTTTTTTAGTTAGCATGGTCTTCAAATTTATTTTCTAAATCAAACCAACAAATTGGTATTCAATAGTTTGTCTCTTCTCATCTTATTCTTAGGTTCTTATTTCTCTCCTTTGCTGAAACATTGCTTTGAAATTTAAATTGATCTTATCCCATTAAACTTCCTGAAAGCCATGGATCTTCTGCAAGGAACCAAATCAAGGGGGACGATGATCAAGCCGTCGAAGAGTATATCCGAGAAGACTACCATATAAGATATGTTTGAGGTGCTCTATGGTGTTTGAGCATACCATTTTCTTTTGGTTTAGCTACGTTTAGTCCGCGTATACTAGGATTTTTGTTGCTTGTGTGCCGGGTATGTTGTACACTTGCCTCCAAAGACGGTGTTACAACCTGTATTCTTAAGTTGAAAGCTTTATTTGGTTCTTTATTTTGTAGCCTTTTCGGCTGTGTCTTGGGTTGACCTTTGTTCTTAGGCATTACCTTCTCCTCTAGAGGACCTTACCACTTTCCTATTGCTTCTCCCTCTTACCTATTAAACCCTTGTGTTTGATCGCAGATGGTTGACACTGCTCGAGCCGGTCATGATTAGCAATGGATGCCAATGCTAATGCCGCTAAGGTTACACCCGCCACCACCTCCCGTAATGACGGACGTAACTTGGGGCATTTCTTGGCGGCTCAGACAAACTTATGAATACAATGATGCGATTATGAACAATATGATGAATCAGCAGAATCGATCTAGCTGTTCTAGCAAACTGTTGAACCAACAAAATCAAGCTGCTGCTGCTTTATTGTTGCCAGACCTCCTCCAAACCCGCCCTCACCCAAGCTAGCAGAATTCATGAGGACTCGTCCGCCTACCTTCTCCAACTCTTCGTAACCATTGATGCAGATGATTGGATTCGCTCCATTGAAAAGAAGCTCGCTATTGCTCAAGGTACGATCATGAGAAGGTTCTTTATGCCGCCATCGGTTTGAAGGCACCGCCACCAATGGTGGGAGAACTACATTGCCGCCCATGATGACCCTCAAACCATCACTTGGGCAGAGTTTTCAGCTGCTTTTCGCCATTCCCATATCCCTGATGGAAAGGTAGAGATGAAGAAGAATGAGTTCAGGGAGCTAAAGCAAGAAGGGATGTCAGTGAGTGAATATCTCAATAAGTTCACTCAGCTTGCTCGCTATGCCCCGAAGATGTAGCCACAGATGATGCTCGCCAGAAAAGGTTCAAGCGTGGGCTCAACCCAGGTTTAAAGGTACAAGTCATTGGCAACGACTATGCAGATTTTCAGCATCTGGTGGACAAAGCCATGCTCATTGAGGAGTCCCGTCGTGAGTTGGAAGAATCCCGCAAGAGGAAGATGATGCAACATGGAGCTCATCAGAATCACCCGCAGAGAGCCAGGTCCAATGCTCAACAGCCTGCTCGTTTCACTACTCCTCCATCAGCATTCAGAACACCTGCACCAGCACCTCGCCCAGCTTTTTCAGGCAACCCTAACATCAACACCAACAGCAATCCGCCTCAGAGGACCAGTAATCCAGCTGCAGGAGTCACATGCTTCAATTGCCATGAGCGTGGTCACTATGCTAATAACTGCCCTAGGAAGCAAGCTGTGACACCTGTTCGTTTCAACTTGGGATCGACACCAGCCAAGACCCCCGCACCAGGAGCAGGACGTGGAACGTCTCAGACCCCAAATCAAGCTACCAAGACTCCACCGCCTAGTGGAAGAGGTCGTGTGAATCATGTCACCACTGAGGATGCCCAGGCTGCACCAGACGTCATACTAGGTAAGCTCCTAGTCAACTCAAAGATCCGCCATTGTTTTGTTTGATTTCGAGCTACGATTCGCTTGTTTCTCGAATTTTGCTGCAAATCATCACTTAAAGACAAGGCCTTTGAAAACTGTTTTATTGGTGCAATCACCGTTCGGATTTGAGTACGAACCAAGGCTGCCCCGAAGTTAAGATATTAATCGGAGGGGTAGAATTCTTAGCCAACCTCATTGTCCTAGATACCAAATCCCTAGATATAATCCTAGGAATGGATTGGCTCTCCAAGAACCAAGCGGTTTTGGATTGTGGAAATAGAGAGATCACATTAACCAGTCCAGATGGAACAAAGCTAAAGTTTCAAGCTGCCGTAGATCAGTCCAAAGGAATAAAAGTTTGTAGTGCCAAAGGAATAAGTTTAGAAGATGTGCCAATTGCTAGAGATTTTCCTGATGTGTTTCCAGATGAGTTGCCCGGAATGCCACCGGATAGAGATATAGAGTTCTTGATTGAGCTAGTTCCTGGGACGCCACCCATTTCCAAGAGACCGTATAGGATGCCTGCTAATGAGTTAGCCGAAGTAAAGAAACAGATCAAAGAGTTGCAAGATCAGGGTTTTGTTAGACCAAGTTCTTCGCCATGGGGAGCCCCAATTCTTCTAGTTGAAAAGAAGGATAGAACTCAGAGGATGTGTGTAGATTATCGTGCTCTAAATGAGGTCACCATTAAGTATAAGTACCTCTCGCCAATGATTGATGATTTGTTTGACCACTTCAAAGAGCAGGAGTATTCTCAAGATTGACTTGAGGTCGTGTTACCATCAGTTGAAGATTCAGAAGAGGATATACCCAAAAAGATTTTGTTTTGTGACCAAGATGAGTATACTGTGATGTCTTTTGGTTTGACTCGGTATGGACAGTATGAGTATACTGTGATGTCTTTTGGTTTGTATGATCCCAAACTACTAATGATGGTACCATAAATTTTTCATAGCATTATCAAGCTTGTAAAATTTTTTAAAAATCTAACAGTGTTTCTACCCAAATTTTAAAAAATTTCAAAAAATTAGTTTTTCAACAAATTTTCATAGAAGATCACATCTAATAGGTTATTGGACCAAATCCGGTGCTCAAACTTCAAAAACCGGATTCAAAACCCGAAATTTCGGCGAAATATCCCGAAATTTTCGAAATTACTGTAGCATTTCAAAAAAAAATTGAATTTTTAAATTTGCCCGGCATTTGTAATCTGGGTGAGGGGTCCGAAATGCGAAATTTCGCCGGTTTTTCATTCCCTGGCACCGTGGTATGTAGATATCAAACGAGAAGCAACATCGTCGTTTCGAAGTAAGCACGGCTACGATTCGAGCCGACGGGAACATTTCAGAATCAGTGAGCGCCTTTTTGCAGCCGTCAAAGACTCAAAACCAGCGATTGAGCAACGGGAATCATTGCTCCCACGAAACCTTCGTTTGCGGCAACGGGCCCACTTCCTCGGAGTTTCCGGCGCAGATTCCTCTTGGCTTCGCTCACGCAGAAAAGATTCGTTCCTCGTGCGATGTGCTTCTCCCCTCCCTCCCCATCGCCGAGTGAACTCCAAGTCTCCTCCTCGCCATGGTAATCAGGCAAAGCAAAGCAAACTCTTGTGATTTGCTTCCCGTGCGCGGTTCCCATTTTCCCGCTAATCGCTGGAACCTGGAAATGCGTACGAATCACCAATCGTACGTCATACCTGCACGCAATGTGTTTGTTCATTTGCCTGTGAGAAGTTCCTAGTCTACTCCAACCCCTGTACTTGGAGAGTCCTCGGCTTTTTCTAGCCTCTCTCTTACTGACATTTTTTTAGCAAATTTGATCAACTTTTCAATAAATTTGTAAAATTATTTTTTTGCTCAACCGTAGAAGACGGAGTAGGTGAGACCAGCTCGGTAGGTTTATGGTCAACTGCCGAGCATGAAGCCCTTGGTAGGAGAAGTTTAGAAAAACGAAGGAGGGTACTTGCCAAGAAACTTCGCCGAGGTGCTGCTGCCTTGCCTTTACAGGATCGATCCCCTTTCGACGAAGTTGTGCAGTGCTCTCCCTGCAATTTCCCACCCGATTCCAAGTAAATAATCAGGCGCAGTCCACTACAAGAACCAGCCAAGGAAGCCAATAACCTCTGCACCGAGCAAACAAGCACCGTTTCTTTCATCAGTTCCAGCCGAAGTGAACTCCTCAGCATTCTTGATTTCCACCATGAGTTGGCTCCAGAAGCTCTCGTTCGCGTCCAGCGTCGCCGACAAGATCGGCGGCGCTCTCCTCGACCTCGCCTGGTCCAAGGGGACCCGCCTGTGGAACGTCGAGGAGGAGGCCGAGAAGCTGCGGCGCACCGAGAAGCGCATCCGCGCGCTTCTCGAGGACGCCGAGGAGCGCCGCTACATCGACGACGACTCCGTCAAGCTCTGGCTTCGGGAGCTCAAGGCCGTCGCCTTCGACGCCGAGAGCCTGCTCGACCGCCTGACCACCCTGACCGCCGTGGCCAAGCTGGACAGCGCGGAGCCGTCGCGGAAACGGAAGCGATCCTGGCTCACTATCCAGCTCGGTCCACAGCAGCGCTGGGGGCTGGACGCCAAGATCACCGAGATCAATGAACGGCTCGACGAGATCGCTAAGAGCCGGAAGAGGTTCAGGTTCCAGTCCGGGGACGGGACGAGGAGGTCGCAGCCGGGCCCAGGACAAAGGCCACGGTTTCTTGAAGCTTCCGCATGCCATGATGATAGGTCTCAGATCTTTGGACGTGCTATGGAGAAGGAGGAGATTGTGCAATCACTGTTGTCGGATCACGCCATTCCTCTGCCCGTGATCTCCATCTACGGTGCGGCGGGCATTGGGAAGACCACAGTGGCGAGGTTAGTGTACAATGATGCTGAGGTACAGAGCTTCTTTCCCACTAAAATCTGGGTTTGCTTGTCTGACAAATGTGACGAGAGGAAGACTACAAAGATGATCTTGGAAGCTGTCACGGAAGTAAAATCTGATGCTTTGAGCCTGGACATATTGCAACAGCGACTCCGTGAGTGCCTGAGCACTACGAAGTTCTTACTTGTGATTGATAACCTCTGGTCTGAGGATTACAAGTTTTGGGAGTCTTTGCGGTGCCCATTGCTTGCAGGGGAGAAAGGAAGTAAGGTTTTGATCACGACTCGAAATGAAAGAGTTTGGAGGAGGACGTCCACGATCCTTCCTATACAATTGAAGGGTTTGGAAGCTGAAGAATGCTGGCTCCTCCTTCAAAAGTATGCATTTCTGCAAGGGCAAGGCATGCAGAACGATTCTCTGGTTTCAATTGGGAGGGGTATTGCAGAGAGCTGTCAAGGTTCCCCATTAGCTGCTAAGTCACTTGGGATGCTTTTGTCCGATACTAATGAGGATGAAGAAGAATGGCTTAATATATTAAGCCAAATGCGGATTCTTAAAGATGACCACAATAACATCTTGCCAAGTTTGCAGATAAGTTATCATCACCTGCCATATCGTCTGAAGCAGTTGTTTGCTCTTTGTTGCGTGTTTCCTCTTGGGCATGAATTTCAGAAGGATGAGGTGATCAGATTGTGGATTGCAGAAGGCCTGATCCAATGCAATGGTAGGAGGCGTTTGGAGGCAGAAGCAGGAAGATTTTTTGACGAGCTTCTGTGGAGATCATTCTTTGAAACCTCTGGGTGTTTCCCGAATAAGACATACAGAGTGCCAAATCTTATGCATGAGCTTGCACTACTTGTTTCCAAATGTGAATTTGTGAGTATTGAGCCTGATAACTTACAGGATGATAAAAACTCCAAACTGGTACGATATGGATCTATCTTGTGCCAAAAGGATAAACGCCCAGAGTTGAATATGATCTATTGTTATGAAAATATGAGGATATTGAGATTGAGATTGTGTACTGAAGGAAGGGTTCCTCTAAAATGTGTTCCTTCAGAGCTTTTCCTCAAGTTACATTGTTTGCGAACACTGGACATGAGTCACAGTGAGCTAGAGGAGTTGCCAGATTCAGTTGGATGCTTGACACAACTTAGATACCTCGGCCTTCGCAAAACATTGATTAAAAGGCTTCCTGAATCAGTTAGCAGCTTATTCAACCTGCAGACACTAGATCTCACGGAATGCTACTGTCTGATTGAGTTACCTGAACGAATGAGTCACTTAGTCAACTTGCGGCACCTATGCTTGCATCTTGAATGGGATAGAATGATACCTATACCAATGCCAAGGGGGGTCAACAAGTTAACTTCTCTTCAAACACTTTCCAGATTTACTGTAACTGCTGCTGCTGCTGAGGCCTACTGCAACATGAAGGAATTAAAGAACATGAACATACGTGGGGAGCTATGCCTCTTGAAATTGGAAGCTGCCACCCATAATGATGCCAATGAGGCTAATCTGAGTGGAAAGCAATATATAGAGAATCTGATGCTGTGGTGGAGTAATGACGCCTACAACAATAGTCACGTTGTAAATGAAAGCTTGGCGGTTATAGAATCACTCCGTCCTCATGGCAGGCTGAGGTGCCTACGGATTGATAACTACCCTGGGATAAAACTTCCTAATTGGATGGGCGAAAATTCCTTTGCCTGTCTTGAAAATCTGAGGATCTCCTACTGCAGAAAGTCTGAGTTTCTTTCGCCTCTTGGCGAGCTGCCAAACCTCAAAATTCTGCATCTTGAAGGAATGCACAACATGAAAAGCATGGGCACACTATTGGGATTTCCTTCTCTTGAGGTTCTAATTTTATGGGACATGCCCAATCTTCGGACATGGTGTGATTCAGAGGAAGCAGAACTTCTTAAACTCCAGGAACTGTATATTTCCCATTGCCCCAAATTGCAAAGTGTGACAAATCTTCCTCGTGACCTTGCTAAGCTGGAGATAAATAACTGCAGCAAACTGTGTTCTCTTCCTGTCCTTGAAAACCTTCACAATCTAGTCGTTTATAGAGGCAGTGATGAACTCATCAAATGGATCGGCAAGCTCAGATCTCTGACCTCACTAAACCTGGTGTGTTTTTCAGAAACGGAGGATCTTCGACAGTTACAGCAGTTAAGTGCTTTGAAGAGATTGAAGATTGGGGATTTTAAACAGCTTTTGTCAGTGACTGGTGATAGCAGCATGGAGGAGCTCTCATCCCTTGAGTTCCTTGAGATATCATCTTGCTCAAAACTCCAAAAATTCTCTATTGGGGGCTTGCAAGCACTCAAAGAGTTCAGGGTACGTCACTGCACTCGTCTTGAAGCTCTCCCAACAGGATTGGGCGATCTGGGTTCTCTGAGATACCTCGAAATTCGCGATGTTCCTAATCTGGTAATAAACTCTAGCGACATGGTATTACCTGATAATGTCTCCTATTTGGCATTAAGTGGATGCCAAGCTCTGGAGCATTGGTGCAGGAGCATAGGCGCCCAGAGAGTAAACGCAATTCCTGAAGTGAAGATCGGACTCTAATCACGGTTGAAGCAGAATGCAGTTTGTGGATCATGAGATTTGTCCGTTGCTGCTGTTGCTGTTGCATGTATTCTTTCTCTCCTTCTTTGGTGTAAGTAGTAATTTTTATTGCTTCATTTTGGAAGCTGTGTACCTCTAAATAGTCTCGCTGAGCTGCTGAATGAATTCGCGAATTCGTCATTACCTGCTTATACTTAGTTCTCATGGAATACCCAAATCTGTTGATTTTTGGTGAATTACCTGTTAAGAATGTGTTGTGCTACAAGCATGATGACCAAGATGTTTAAGAGATACTTCTATGTTTTTCTTCTTGAGAGCCACATAAATATTAAAGCATAAAGAAAAGGTGACGGTGATTACTTAACTTTTCACTTGCTTTAAAATTTATACAATTTGTGTTAAGAGAAAAAACACTGAGCTCTGCTTAAGAAGTTTTTGTTCTTTGTATTTATGTTTCATATCATATAAAACCATTATATAAAACCTATAGTTTTTGCCAGGTGTTCGGCCTGGGTCGTCGGCTGTCTTGTTAGCTGCAGGGTGGCGGCAAGCTGGCCGTTGTCTCGATGACATGACAGCTTGGAGTCCCCAGTTGCTCCTTTGGCACCTTGTAATATCCTCAATTTCGATCTTTTACCTAAACTTAATTTAAAATTAATTAATTTAAATTTTGGATTTTCCTCGATGTTCTAATTAACCTGGCATCTCTACCCTTCCGAAAATAAAGTTCAATCCTTTATCGTCCACAAAGTTAAAATTTCAAATTCCGGTCTTTAATCGAAATTTCATCCGAGTTCCAAAATACTCCAAAAATCTCAAAATTCATTGAATTAGGTTCCAAATATTCCAAAACATTTTTAGAAATTTTCTCAAGATTTTTGGAATCTCTTTGCTATTTTATGTCTCGCGGCCTTTCATCAAAATCAGTATATTCGTTCCGGAATAATCAAAATTCCAAAATTTATCAAAATTCAGTGAAACTAATTTTATTGGGTTCCAAATAATCTCTAGTATTTTTAGGAATTTTTCCAGAATTTTTAAATCATTTTTGCTATTTTATTCCTCGCGTTTTTGTCCCTACATTTCTTCCAACCAATGAGAAAGCGACACATGGCCTTTACTGTTCATCTTCCCCATGGAACCAGCCCTGTGCACGTTTGAACTCCATGTCTTGCTCAAACTTCAAACCTTCATATCTTTCTCCACGCTGCACCAAATCGCGTGGGAGCTGAAGTATCGCGACGGCGTCGTAATAGAGAACAAGTTCCAAGCCGTCACCCATCCTCAATCAGCGTGAAACGGCCGTAATTAATCGTTAATGACAATTTATTGCTCGAGCATTATCTCGGGTGTCTCTTCACCTCCCCGGACGTGCGGGTACTCAAAAGTTGCGTCTTGACGTTCTCTATCCCGTGCCCACCTTGCCCCATTGGTTTAGTATCGTTTCCCCTTCCAAAACTCAAGATAACCCGACGCCCGGCGTCCTCCAAAGACACCGGTGAGCCATCTCTTGGTCCGGTGAGTTTCTAGGCAAACCAACCGCGTCACTTTGTGCCTTTTGCTTCCGTGATCACAACCATTCAATCGGATTTGATTTTCGTTGCGGTTTGACCCCGAATTTCGAGTTTGTTAAATGCTTCGTCGCCGCTCGCTCGTCATCGATTTCTCCCGTTTGGGTAAGATTCAATTCAATTCCTTGCACCCATAGACTTCCCTCGATGTTAGCTATCCGGTGCTCACCTTAGTTTCGAGAAATATCGCTTTTTCATATGTTTTGGTCGTCATGCCACCCGGTCGTTTTGGCGTCATGGGACTCGTCGCTCGCCGCCGCTCGCTCGCCACGGCCACCATCTTGCATGGGCTCTGCCTTGCTCGCCTCACCTTGCCTGCTGCAAGTCGTCGCCGCTTTGTGCCTTGCCGACCGCCTCCCTCCGCGCTGGCGTCTCAGCGTGCTGCAAGCAAAGCCGCCACAGCCTCCTCGTAGGCCGCCTGCCTCTGCGCCCTAGCCGCCAGCCCCCTAGCCGCCGCCGCCTTACGCCGCCCCCATGAGTCCCCTCCGACGAGCCCCCTTTTCCTTCCCATTAGGCGCTGCTCCCTCCTTGCTTGTCTGTTCTTCGTTGCTTCCTCTGTTTTGTGCAGAACCTTTGGAGAAGAAGGCTAATAGCCAATGACAAGTGGGTCTGCGCGTAAGTGAGGGAAGAGAAATCAGGAAATGCTAGAAAAAGAAAGATTCCACAGAATATTCCTCGGTTTTCCAATTTTCAGGATTTCCGAAATTCAAACGTTTATATCTTTTCCGTCCGAACTTGGATTGACCCCATTCAAATTTCTAAATTCATCTAAATTCAAGATATTTCTGCCAGTACTGATTTTGTAATTTTTAGATTTATCTTATTTTATTTTATTTATTTGGTTGTACCATTTTGCGCGTAGCCGAAGAGTTTGCCGTAGTCGCCGACGAAGGAGAAGAGCTTCAGTGCAGCACATCGCATCTCGTTGATGAAGGCAAGTCTCCTTGACACATTTTGATCCTATGTTTGCAAATGTTTTACAATGTTTTGGTAAACATGCATTGCTATCTTTATAACCGTATGTCAAATATAGATTGTTAATTGTTCCGAATTGCTATCATCTCCTTGATTGTTGATATCCATGTTTAATTGTAACTTTAGGACACTTTGCTATGTCATGTCTAATTTATATTGTGACATTTGATGGTTAGAACGGTAGTTTTGCTTAGTGCAAAAATTGATTAAATAACCTACGGGTGGGATTATATCAAAAGTATGATTTAAAGTATGATTTGAGAATTGTAGCAAAGTTCTTACTGCTGTGATTGAAAAATAAAAATAAAATAAAAATGGTTTAGATTGGGGCGGAATGGTTTGTCAAGCAAAAGGATGGAGCATTGGTTACGGCTTGTGAAAGCCGCCTAATCAATTTAAGAACCGACGCATATGACTACCCATTCTAAGCATTACCGTGCAACCACATGTCAAATGGGCTCGACCGCTGAATAATTTGTAGAAACCTAACTTAGACTCACCAGATGGTGGAATGTGGGTGCTTGGGATGGAGGCAGGTCGTATTTTCCCGCACGGCGCAAGAGTGGGCTTCTATATCGGGCGGATGGAACCCTAATAGCGGTGAAACCTCACGGTGAGTCGGGTTAGGCGATACATTGTAAAGGCCTTGTCATGATCTTCCGCCGACACACTAAGGGAAGTGTGTTAATCGCGTGGCACTAAAGAGATGATCATGTCTTGTGGGTAAAGTCGTACACCTCTGCAGAGTTAAAACTATTCAATAGCCGTGTTTACGGTCAAAGGCAAAGCGAAGAATGCTTTCATCTTGGTAGACTTGGTTTTGGTTTTAAAATAACGATGTTTTGTTTTGGGATTCGGGAGTGGTTGGAACTCTCGAAAGTTTATTTGGCGGATTGAGCCAATCAGGTAGATGGAACCTGTTTTGATCATGACGGATGGAGTCATGAGTTGGTTTATCTTAATCTTTTAAATGTGGCGGATAAAGCCTTTATACTAGTGATGGCGGATAGAACCTTCACTAGAATATTAAAAATATTCAATTGTTAAAATAATTGTTTAAAATATGCATTGCGAAAATTATTAATAAGTATAGTTTGATGAAACTTGGCTTTATGCAAAAGAACCCTATTAAGCCTTTCTTTGGAAAGCCCTACATATTGCATTTTCCCAGACTTTTTACGTTTGTACTCACATACTACACAAAATTTTGTCATCAGAGAATTACCAGGATGCAGTTGAAGATGAAGAATTCTATACCGAGGGGTTTGATGAAGGTCGCCAGGATAACTAAGCGTGTGTACCTAGTCGTCGCCTGTGGTGTCTTTTGGGTTTTACCTTTTTGTTATTTATTTCCGCTGCTTTGAACTATGGTCATGTGATCAGGAAATGTAATAAATAGCCATGTGGCTGGTACTTTATATTTATGCTATTACTTCGTTCTGTTCTGGTTATGGTTATCACTGCTTCACTGTGTGTACTAGCTACTGATCTAGGACTAGTACAGAAATACATAGGAGATTCCGGATGGTAAACCTGGGGTCTCACACACCTTACCCCTGTTTTGCCCTCCACTTCCTCTCTAATGCTATGAGTATATCAAAAACAAGTTATTTTGTAACAGGATTAAATTGTTAAGCACAACTACCGTTAACTGGTCTTGGCGATCGTGCTCAGTCACCATTTCTTCAGGGAGGAATGCACCATACTATTGTGGCCTTTTTTTCCTAACAGAACTTTACTTTCTTCATCTGTTAAATACGGTGACTCATATCCCTTTTAAGATTTAAAAGATATGCTACATGAATTCTAATTGAATTAGAATTCATAATCCTAATAATAGCAGGATTCCTGTTTACTTTAGAGGTGAACTAGGCAGGCTATATAAACCTAGGGGGAAGTTATGGATAATCCAAGCAACTAATAAACCGCAAGCTAACTCATCAAAAACCTAAGGTGTACGAGATGATTTGGAGCTAGATTATTCTTTAGCACTAGATTTTTGTATAAAGTAAGGATACAAAGATCTTAAAAGGTTCAAGAGGTTGTGATAAAGCAACAATCTCTTATACTTTTTTGAGGTTGCGTTTAAAGAATTTGCATTTGTCTTCGCCAAATTTTTCTTTTTGTCGTGGTTGCTTCAATGTCATTATTTTGATTCTCTCTGCGGGATCTACCGGATCTACCTACTCCTCCTCCCTTCTGCTGGATCTGCCGTCCCTGCCACTAGATCGTCCATCCCCACAGCTTAATCCTCCTTCTCATTGTTGGCCGTCACCTTCCCCGCTGTCAATTCTTCCTCTGCTAGTTTGGAGCCACCTCCCCCTGCATCGTTTGGCTTTGCCACCTTCCTGCCCGCCTTGCTCCGCCTCCTCCCCCCGATCCGGTACCGCATCCTCCCCATGTTCCCCGACTCCCCCAGATCTATGTGCTATCATATATTTATGCTTTCTTATTCTTCCGTAGATTGATGGGATAATATTTGTGGTGGATAATTTAGGATCCACATAACATGTTTATACTTAATTTTAGAATGACATGTATTTACTGTAAGGTACATGTTTATACTTAATTTTAGAATTTATCGTAAGGTGAATATTTATACTTATTTTAGAATTTACTGTAAGTTGCTTTAGAGGCTGGTCATGTGGATTTTGATATAGTTTCTCAGAGTGAGGTCTGGGGTTTTTTCAATCAATTTATATATTGGTATTACACCCTTTATGTAGACAATTTGATATGAACATGTTTGTATGTTATCTATTATAGTGAAGGCACCTAGAGTGATTATAATTTAGGCTATTGTGAAACTTTCAATGCCATGTGCAACGCATGGGCACATGCCTAGTGTTCACTTAATGTTTGTATAAGACTCTAGCTATCTTTGGTTGTTAGAAGCTCACAAGACCACATGAGCTAGTTGCCCTCCCCCTCGAGCCCTTACACCACATGCATGTTTTTCCCTTGGATATACATATTGTTGCTCAATGATACTATGGGTCTATTGATGAACTAAAACAATTAAAGTAGCGAATGTGGCCTTGAACTATATAGTTGCTTTCGGTTAATGGTAGAAAATATTGCTTTTATTTTACTATCTTTGAGTTTGATCACCGTATTCAATAATTCTAAGAACATGACATGTAATTCTAATAATATGATTTATTTAAGTAAGCAGATGCTCTGTTCTCAAAACTTTTAATCTTTCTATGATCATGTCATATTTTGTTATATATGATCTATTTGGCCATTACCTTAATCTGTATGGGTAATTGAAGTTGCCCATAGTGTTTTCCTTTTTGTATTTGTTGCTAGAATTTTTTTAAAATAATATTAGTTTAATCGAAATTTACGGAAATAATACGCCGAAAAGAAAAATAACAAGAATAGACACTTGTCGCCGTTTCATTTGGTGACATAGAGATTGTCGCCATTTAAATGGCGAGATACTCTCTGCCACCATTCCAAATAGGGACAGAGTGACCGTTGCTCTCTGTCACCAATTGAAATGGTAACATGACAGAGAGCAACATGACAGAGAGCAACAGTCGCTCTGTCGCCAATTGGAATGGCGACAGAGCGCGTCTATTTAACCACTTGCGCCGCTCGGTCCCCACATCGAGCCCATATCCAACGCGAGTGAGAGCGAGAGCCAGAGGAGAAGAAAGAAGAGGGGAGAAAAAGAGAGGGAGGAGGCAGGGGGAAGAGAAGGAGGAGGTAAGGGAATGAAGAGGCGGAAGAGAGGGAGGAGGCAGGGGAAAGAAGAGGAGTGAAAAAAATCTATGTTTGTTAGTTAATTTTTGTGTGCTTATATTTAAATTGAAATGTATGATATAGTGACTAGATCAAAAAGAATAGTAATAGTTAATCGATTAGATAATTTAGGAACTAATTTAATTAGGCGTGTAGAGTAATAATAGTTGTTTCATTAGATGACTTAGATACCAATTTAATTAGGCATGTAGAGTAATAATAGTTGTTAATCATGTGTCAATCATTGCTCCTTTTTCAAATACAATGCTGGCATTTGTAGCATTTTAGAAATATGAACATCTAATGATGCAAATATTTGTTAATTCCGTGTGACTTATCCATGGAAGATAATTTATTTTGATGTAAATGTATTCGATAAACATTAAAAGCCACCAACACTTTTCAAAGAACCCCTATATTGTTACCCCCTTACACTTGTACATTCAGACATCCCAAAATTAATCCATAGCATTCAAAGTTCAGTAGGCACACTACCAGGATCCTAATTTTTACCGAGGGTTAATAAATCGCCGGCTATCACATTATACCATCGGTCATTATGCCATGAGTTTGAAGTTTGAATGCCGTGAGTTTGAAGTTTGAATAGTCGATGGCAATTATGAAAACCGGCAATTATTATTTTTATCTGCAGGCTATTAGTGATTTAGGGCCTATTTGGTTCATATACAAATGTTGCTATGCTTTACTGAAGTTTTTTTTGCCAAACTTGACTAAAGTTAGGTCATCAAAATTCAAGCCATATTTTAGCTAGTAAAATGAATTTTACCACACTTTTTTGTAGTCAATAACACGTGGGACCTAGATGGCAAGAAAGAATCTTGCTACAGATGTAGATATGAACCAAATAGATGCCTAACTTGCTCAAACTTTCCTAAATTGATGTGTAACAAAGTGTGGCAAATTTTGGCTATGAACCAAATAATCCATTACTTTCACCCTCGACTTTGGTTAGAATTCTAGTAGTGGCCACTAAGGCTTAGTGTTTTTTAAGGATAATTTATACTATACTACTCCATTTCGTTGGCACTTCATTTAATACCACTCATTGTCTCAATGACATACATGTCATAGAGATGATGAGTGGCATTTCCTAAGTACCAATATTTGGAGTGGTATAGTATGAATTATCCTTTTTTATTATCATGTTTGAAGAGTAGTTCCTGTTAAATGCAACTTCTATTAACGTGCAAAAGGAGTAATTAGTCTTGCAATGTAGCGTTAAATTGTGTACGTGTTAAGAATTTTATAAAATACTTGACAGATATGGATGAACGAGTGAAATTTAAAATATACTATGGAGAAGGGGTTCCGCATATGGGTGTTGAAGGGGTAGATCTAAGTCATTTTTTGCGGCCAACGTTCACCCCGGTTACGTCACACGCTTGGTACCCTGAGTACATAGCGATGTTTAATTCAGCTCATGGATGATCGCGTCATATGGCGCCCCTACATTCCTGAGCTCGTCGAGGCACACGCGCCACACGACCTCTCACTGCAGTGCACTACGGACGCCGCATACTGGTTGACACGATGTCACCTGGTGTTCGACATGTTCATCGAGACATATGCTGTCCACCAAGTCTTGAGGCAGTTTTATCTACAGCAGGCCTTCCCAGTACCCACAGGTGACATCGTCCCAGCTGCCATGCACCTGTATGTATTTTTACTTTTTTTCTAGTAGCATCAATCTTTTTGTTCTAGTTGGCTTGGGAAGTTATGTTGCCCTTCCGTTTTTGCAGGTACACACGGAAGGGCTTCATCGGCACGTAGAGCTAGGTAGCACGTATGGTACCTCATGCGCCGCAATGGACGCAGGCTCTTGCGGATGTGGTCGACGAGGCTGCCCCCTACGACCACGACACGTACGACGCATACATCGAGTGGTACCAGCCCACGCACACGCATTCGAGTTGTGCGTGTCATGGAGTCTCCTCCTACGCACCATCCCTCTACCGCGGACACATACCCCATACAGCCGGACTCTGCCTTTCATCGAGCGGTTTGTACTTCTTTCCATTTGTCATGCAATGTAGCGTCTTTAAAATTATGTCAACTAACTAGTCTCCCAACATTTGCGCAGAGCAACCTCACCAAGGAGGCACACGAGGCGACATCCGCCTTGATAGAGGTAGTCGGTACCACCCAGAGGATAGGGGTGACACCGGACGACCTCCGAGGGGCGTTGCACCGTATTCGCGACTTGACCTCCTGCGTCGTCCATCTTACGTTGTGTAGGCGGCCTAGGACGTATGTCGTGTAAGCGGCCTAGGGCGGACGACGTGGTACTGGTCCCCTTTTGATTGTCCTCTGTACGGGATCGATCCGCGTCACACAGGTAGACCACACCTCCTCCAGACGTGGCTGGGGGTTCCAGCTGGTACCGTGCCCTAGCACCCATCCCCATGACCGCAGGTACATCACGTGGTCTCCTTTCGTATATTATGTTCTTCATATTTCTTGTTGTTCTAATATGAAAAGTTTGTCAACAGCGACCGATCTAACACCTGACGAGAGTCCGAGCGCCTCCGGTGACTTCGGTACGCTCCCCGACGAGGACTTCGATTGGATCGTCGATCCTTACCAGCAGTAGTCCACTAGTGTGGTCCTCAGTCCATTGCAGCTCGTCGATGCACCCAATCCCGGCCCAACTCAGCCATCCCAAGACGCCTACACTACTTTGGCAGCACCAGTACGGCTTACTAGGAGTACTCGTGGATAGGCCCCTGACCAGCTCACATATCCATCCGGGCATGTGTAGCGCTGTAGGAGGCCTGGGACCACACGAGGAGTCACACCACGTAGGGCCGCCAGCTAGCCTGTTTTACTTTCTTAGCTTATGTAATATTCACATATATTATTTTATTTCATTATGTTTTGTGTTGTTAAAATATCAACTTTACATTTCGTAATGCCATCAGCTATTAGACCGATTGGACAATACATACATCAGCTTTATCAGTGCTATTTGCAAACACACCACTATCAGCTTTATCACATCGATTGGACAACACACACAACAACTTTGTCAGTGTGATATGACAGCACACTGCTAGCAGCTTTCTCAGACTGAATCGACAACACTCTGCACACCACCAAGTGACAAAACATTGCCTATCTCAGACCGACGAACAATACACTAGTGACCTCAGAGCGAAGTGACAACACCCTGTAACCCACCACTTTTTCAGACTAAAACGCCAACACGCTGCAGCCCGCTTTTTTATACTAGAGTAGCATATAAAACCACTCCCCACCCAAGCAATCCTTCTTCCCTACCCCAACCTCCACTCCAAACCGCAAGCACACATACACATCTCCCACTCGTACTTCACCATGGCTAGATCCTCTACCAGAGCAATCTCATGGACATCAGATATGAGCAGCGTAGCCTTTCATTACATGATGAGGGTTATGCGTAACGGTGAGGATGATCCGTTCAATGAGGAGAATCTAAGTAAAGTAGTGTTCAAATTACAAGAGTTGTGTCAGACATCATCAAGGCATGACGAGACAACCTCTGGCCTGAGCCTTGTAACCTCCAATGACCTCAAGGTGCACTTGCAATGGTGGTGTCAAAGGTATTTAAGGGTGTACGAACTAGCCGACCACCCTTCTGCTACAGATTTCTCGTCAATATCTCGTAGGGTACTGATACTGCCTGAACAGTATGCAGAGCATATTAAGGTTAGTTATTTCATATTTGTTTCTCGTACTAATCTTTTTAGCATCATCCGTAACTTCACTACTTTGTATGCTCGTCTTGCGTGTTAATCATTCCCTAGGGATGAAGAGTTGATCAACAAAGATATCCCAAAATTCGTAGCGATGTTTGTGCTCTTCAGCGAGTGTGTGATGCCTAATTCACACAGAAGAGGTCCATCCATCACTATTGCAGCACAAAGTTCAAGACGACGTTCAACCACCACGGAAGGAGGGCTTGCTCCTAACTATGGCGATGACGATGATGACGACGACTTCACGTCACCTAGATCTCGACGTTCAAGCACTATCAGAATTGGCCGTTCAAGCACTAGAATAGACTGTTCTAGGAATAATACAAGAGGACGTCCAACCAGCACTGAAGGAAGGGTACCTCCTAACCGTACAAATGACGACGATGATGATGATTTCATGCCACCTAGGCCACGAACCTTACATCCTTAGAGTCCTCCAAATCTTGACGATGATATTAGATTAAGCCCTATCAGGTATCCAAGCCTACCCTGTTGGGGACCAATATATAACTATGATACTGACCTATTTCGAGAACCATGGCCATGAAATGTATGGTTTTATGACCTATGTTGTATCCCAGTTTTATGAATTCCTTCTGTATCTTTGGTGTTGTTCACATGCCATGCTACTGTAGTTGTTATACTTAATGAACTTTGTAATATAAATGTTTTATTCAATGTTTAACTATGATATGTCGTTAAATTTGCCGCACATTGAAAGAAAATGCCGTTCAATGAAATTTGATTTTTTTGTCAACCAAAAGATACTACATAATAATTTTGTAAAATACTATATGAATTATCACTATCAAATATGAATTTATCTTTTTTTATTGAACCCTGGTTCAAACTTTAAAATTCTAGAGTTCTGTCGAAATAATATTGATTTTCAATAATTAATGCTCACAAGTTATTGTGAATTTTTGAATGAAATCAATGGGAAAATGTTCTTCATAAATTTGGAAGTTGAACTGTATATTTCTAGCAACCGTTATAATTTTTCTTAATTTATTGTACCCCAAGTTGAACTTTAAATTTCTAGCGACCATTATAATTTTTTTTGTGCGGGTGGTACTCAGTCGCAATTCCAATCTATTGGATAGGTGGGTACTACCGTTATTTTTTTTGTTTTATTATTTCTGTAATTTTTCATGAAACCTATATTATTATTGAAAAAATTTTGTTTTTTTGTCCTGTCGCCATTTCAATCGGCGACATGGCGACATAGACTATCTCGCCATTTTAAATGGCGACAAGCTCTGTATCACCAAATGAAACGGCGACAGGTGTCTATTCCTATCATTTTTCTTTTCAGCGTATTATTTTCGTAAATTTTGATTAAAATAATATTATTTTAAAAAATTCTTTGTTGCCACCCCATACACTAGAAGAACACTTAGATACTATTTATAATCTGATTTTGCTGGTATATAATTTAGGAAGGTAAGAGTTTAAGGACTTATTTGCTTAGTTAATTGTCTGGTTTAATTTTGATTATATAATTCAATGTCAAGTCGACATAATAAGTATGAATTGCTTTATCCTTTCAATTATATTGTTTTTGCACGGTTTGAATTGTGCACATTATATTCCAAAAAATCTAGATATTTAACTTATGTCGTGATTCATCACAGATACATTATATTTCCCAATGACTGCAAATTACTCACATATATAAAATGGAGTCTACAAACAAAATAAATGACATGTAAATGCTGTTGGATGCTAAACAAAAGCTAAATAAAAATTTGAGGTGGAGATAGAACAACCCAAGGAAAAAACCGAGTTAACAGAAAAGACTTATGAGATGAAACAAAAACTGAAAAACATAGATGTCAAATCACAAGATATTGATTCTCTTAGTAAGGCACTAATTAAAAGGTCCTATTTGGGGAGCTATTTGAAATGGGTCAGAAGCTAATTTTGGCCATCGGATCAGAAGCGCTTGTAGCTAGCAGCTATAGTTTTTCTTGAGAGGCTGTTTGGCAAACTAGCTAATTGTTGTCCGCTGTAGCTATAACTAGTGTTTAAATGATTGAAATAACCTTGAGAGTTTTGAAGGCTTGTTTGTATACTGATTTAACTTAAATATTGATGTTTTGGATTATATTTACGAAAATATTAAGTGATGAATAACTGAGCATTAGTTATATTTTATTTTTAATCAAAATACATTACATATATTTTGTTTATTTTTCTTCATCAACCTTTTTGTTTATCTTGTTCGATGCAAGTACATGGCAACATATAAGACCATCAATTTCCCCATATATGTATAAATTCTAGTTGTTCAATCAGAATGCAAACACCATTGTACCAATTAAGTGACTTTCGTGTTATCTGCATCTTTTTTTATTTTTAAAACTCCTAGCAAGAGGTCGGGCTCGAGTTCAACATTACCACTATCGAAGAAGGTGATCACACTGCTGAGCACGAAATCACATGTAGATCCACATTTGAGAAATTGTTGATTTTATCAATTTTTTTACTCGAGTGATGGATAACAGAATAAGAAAAATTATGAAACCTTCAACGGTACAAGGGCAGACACTATCATACCAATTAAGTGATGAATAACTGAGCAATAGCCACAAAAGGTGTTATATTCACTATCACATAGCAATACACATTCGTACTCTCTATCGCTAGCCATGAAAGGTGTAATATCCACTGTCACATAGCAAAACACATTCCTACTCATCAAGGAGTTAGCAATTAAATCACGAAGAACACCCATGTCCCCATCATCCACTAACATGTCATTTTCACTAACTGTTGCAGATGATGCTTCTTGAGCAACGGTTGGCATGTAGTCCTCATCCTCATCACACCTCTGAAATAAACGATCATGTATGGCACTTTCCCGAATAAAGTTATGCATTGACATACATGCTATTATGATCTTCTTCTGTCTTTCCACTTTAAAACTTGGTAGTTTCAACAATATTTGCCATTTCATCTTCAACACTCCGAAAACTCGTTCAATCATATTACGAAGAGAAGAGTAATAGAAATTGAATCACTCCTTCCCTCTTGGTCCTCAACCCCGTTGCCACTTCAAAACATGATACTTTTAGCATTTGTACGGAGTGAGATATCCCTTTCGATTAGGGTATCTGCGTCAACAAGGTAATATTTTTCTGTACAAACACATAAAGTGTGAAACATTTAATTAGACAATGGGAAAACATTTGATCATTTGAAAGAGAAAATAATACCTCCAGGTGGATGTGAGAATCATATGTTGCTCTAGGCCATCCAGTTACAACAAATGTGAACCTTACATCAAAGTCACAAACAGCCATGCCATTCTGAATAGCATAACCATGGCGATCAATGTGGGTATGTTGATCTGCCTTAGGGACAACTATAGGTATATGTGTGCCATCTATTGCACCAATGCAATTATTGAAGTGAGGTGCAAAATGAGAATCTAGAAGTCATGTGTGCACTGTACTAAACTGGGGATCTTTTGGTTTAATATTGTCTTTAGCTAAGAGTTGAAGACAATTCAATACTTTGTTGAACTTCCTAAATATTGTTTCATTGGAATATTTGAAACGATTTTTCACTTAACTAAATGACTGAGAAGCACCAATCATCCACAAGAACATAGTCAAAACTTCTACAGAATTCATCACTCTAGTGGATTTCAAGCCATATTTTTACATAATAGATTCGCACAACTTATAAAAGGTAGGAATATTCATTCGAAATATTCTATAGCAATCTCTGTTATTACTAAGTTGCTCCATAACCCATTGGTACCCAATAATTTGAGGTGATGCCCTTTTTTCCTTCTCTAGGTATGTATCACAATAGTCCATACCTACAATAAGAACAACTGTTGCAGCTTGGAGCCGCATGGTTCTCCTCCTTTTGTTCGCTTGTTCAACAACATCGAAATCACTCTCACTTGATGTGCTCTTGAATGTGCTATCGCTCTCACTTGATGAACTCATCTACAAACACTAACAACCAAAAGGTAACATAAGCGACAATAATATGATATCACAATGACATACATAGTTCAAATAAATATAACATTTAAATATTATGACAAACATAGTTCAAACATACATAGTATTGGAATATTATGACAGACATAGTTCAAACATACATAATATAGGTCAATCTAACATTAATAAAAAGAAGATAAGAAAGGCTTCTAGTTCTCTTTGCGGTCTTCATACATCCTATTAAGCCAGACAACCCTTCTATGATCGGTCTCTATAGACCAAAACACCACTCGATACTCAGATTTTATGAAGAGCTTTGATGCAATGAAATGTTCATCACTCCCTTCCTGTACCCTAGACCTAACAGCCATCCTCATGTGCTCTATTATCTCATCATCAACTTTATCAGACCCCTGAGATGTTACAGAATTGCTACTAGTCATGTGGTCCATTAGATGCTTTACTTCCCTCATCACAGGGCTCCTTTTGCCCTTCTTTGGGTTACGACCAACACTCGTACCCTTTCGCTTAGCAGGACCCTTCTCAGCAACCTTACTTGCCCCCTCTAAAACAACCACATCATCGTTATCATCACCGTCATCTTCATTTGAAATATCACGTACTCTTTTGACTTCAGCTGGTATACCAGGAATAACTGAAGATTGAGATGTCACACTAACACCCTGAAACATAACTTCAAAATTGTCTACGGTTCAAATGGTGTCTTCCTGATATGGGCATACTTTGGGAAGGCTTGAAAAAATAGAAAAGTTATATAAGTATAAGGGTATGTTGGGATGTAATAAAGATAAACTTTGTCAAATTCTAACATTTATTTTCTCATCCCACCAATCATCATCTGCTTCAATTGTTCTATTCACAATATTCCAACCAAGACCGATAGCTGCATACTTCAACTCCTTCTATATTGAGAACTTGACCTTCAAACCGTCCCACTTATTTTAAAATTGTTTCTTATCATGAAGTCTTCCAGTCTTCGCAAGAAATTTTTCAGTTAGGTTCTTATATCCCTTGGCATTCAAATGTCCAATATGTCTATTTCCAGCAATAACCTCAGCGGCACATATTTCACAAAAAGCTTCATTAGTCAAATTGTCCCACACTACAACAGGATTCCATAGCATGTATGATCCGAAAGGCTACGAAATAAGTGAACACCTAAAAAAGTGAATAATACTCTTAGCTAAACCTAGGCAGGAATTTGTAGTTCAGCAATTTCTAAATTTGTAAAATGTCATACTGGTTTGCATTTGTTGAAACAAAATGAAACAAAAGAACACAATACTTCAGAAAATTCAAAGGATCAACCCTATTTTTATCTGTATGGATTGCAAGCCGTCTCTGAATATTCTCTCTGTTCACATCAATGAATAAATCTCAGATACAATTCGAACTGCAAGCACTTCCTAGTATCCCTGTAATATCGTATAAAAAACAATTTCGACCCAAGACAGAACCTGCTAATGGCTAATCAGTAAGCATGATTTTAATAGCTCCACCTGTAGTAACCACAAACGAAGGTCGCCCACTAAATTTTGTCATGGATTCAACAAAAATCAGTTAAATAGTATCCAGTTCATCATGCCTATCAGTTAGTTGGGTTGACACATAAACCTGGCCCAAGAACATGCATTCACTAAAGAAAGAACAAAGAAAATACTCCCGTGTTCCTAAATGTTTAGACTTCACTCACTTCCTAAATTTTTAGGCTTCACTCACGCTTCATCAGAAAATGCTTCGGTTATTAATCAAGGATGTCAAACACCATTTATGAGGATTCAAATGTTACAAACAAGTAATGCTGTCCATCTAGATAGTGTATAGGTAACAATTCACTATTAGTCTTGTTCTAAAAGGACCAATAATACATACTAGTTTGTTAACTGAAAGCCCTAATACTGCATGGACTAACACTAACATAATCACTGTCGAATTGTTTCACCCAGCCAAGTAAATTCTCTGTCTTGGGATAGCAAAAGGACTAGAAGCTAGCTACCATACACTTCTAGCTTTGTGACAGAAGTCCTGAACCAAATTTGTCTATTATACACTTCTAGCTTTGTGACCCGAAACATGGATACATTAGAGTTCTGAACCAAATTTCTCTATTGTAGTTTTGAATCGAACATCTTTATTATAGTTCTATACCACACATCTCTATTACAGTTTCTGCTTTAAACATGTTCTTACTGTGTCTATCATAATCCTTCACATTGCTCAAAGGTCATTGCTGATAGCTCACCGATTGCAAATATGAGCATGGGTGTAGACGTAATGCAATCAAAATGATGCTTCATATATACAAAGAGTTACAAGAACACAAACCGGGTGGGGCGAACAGCTGGGAGGGCAATCTGCCAGGGAGGAGGAGGTGTTGAGCTGCCGGGGAGGAGGCGCGGGATGGGCAGCACACTCATATCAGGAGGGGAGGATGCGGTGACTGGGGGGAGGATGACTGGGAGGGTGCTCCGACACAGGGGATGAGCGGCAAATGGGGGAGGCCGCGGTGGTGAGCTGTTGGAAAAGAGGCCACAGATCGGGAGTAATAACCGGGCAGGGAGGACGAGACGACCAGGAGGGCGATCAGAGGAGGAGGCTGCGGCGACGATGTGGCGACCCAGAGGGCGAGCGGGGACAGACCTGCAACGATGACGAGATGACCCGAAGGGCGAGTGTGGGCAGATCTACGGTGAGGGTACGACATCCTTGAGGGTGACCGAGGGAGGAGGTGGGAGGAAGGGGATCTGGGGAATAGGAGGAGACCCAGGTAGTCTGGGGATCGGGAGGGAGAAATTTTAGAATTTGGGACTCAATCCGGCTGCCTCACAACATAAAGGACTCAATTCGTACGCCTTTCATAACTTGACACTATGAATGCGAATTTCTTCAGTTTAGGTGTTTCTCAGCCTTTCCTTCCATTTTCCTTATTTCCTTCTCTTTTCTAATCTCTTTTCCTTTAGCAGCCCACCTGAAATACCCGTTTTGCCCCTGGTCTCTTATCTAATCGTCACGGGAGTATCCTCGGAGTGATCTGGTCTCTCGAGTGCTTCTCTCTCGCTGGCTTGTTCTTGGCCGCCGGCTTCTCCCAGACCTCCGGCTCTGACGCTGCTTCTCCCAGACCTCCGGCCACGACGCGTGGTGCCGCATCTCCAGTCCACCGGCCCCAATTCGCGCGCGGCATCTCCAGCCCGGCGGCATCGTCGCAGAGCGCCAGTGTTCCATGCCACGGCCAGTATGCTGCTCCTCCAACCGCCGCCCGGCCCGACTCTGGCCCGTCGCAGGTAGATGTCGCAGGACTCCTTCGCCTCTCCATTCACCCGCAGCCAGAGCTCCAGCTCCGCTAGGGTTAGGCAACAAAGGGCCCCACTTGTTCTTGCACCGCCGCCTGCAGTAGATGAAGCGCAGCTGCCGCCGGTTGACGATGTGACTGGGTTTCCATTAATCCTTTGCCCGGCATGCAAAGACGTAAGGATGATTGCGCTGACCGCAGTGAACTCAAAGGATTATCTTGGCTAGTGATTCTTCAAATGCCCCATGAACAAGCAATTCATGAGTGTGTTTCTTTGGCAAAATTCTTCAATGATTCTGACAATTATGTTGTGCAATGCTTATGCTTGTGATGCCTTATTCAAATCTCTCCTTATTCAATTGAGCAGGTCCCAGGAACATGCCCAATTTACATGTTGCATGAAGTCTATGTGAAGCACCTACAAAATCATGGTTTTTTGGGTTCAACCTCGTTCTTGGATGTTGTCCCTGACCTGGTGGAGAAAATTGAATAGCTGGAGATGGGGATGGAAGAGATGAAGGAGTTGGTTGCGAGGAACAGAGAACCGAGAGGGAATTTTCTTTGTTTTGTTCTAGGATGCATCAATTTAGCTTGTCTGATATTGGGCATCCTATTGGTTGTAATGAAGTAGATGATGTGTAGTCTAAGTACCTATATGGAATGTGTTTCCATCTATCATTGAAGTAGTGAGCTTGATGTACTGAATATCTATCTATTTTAATGGAATGGCTATGTTGGAGTGTTTCAGATTGTCTAAAATGTGAAGTGCAAGTCATGTGCTTGTTGCTTCCAGTTCTCTCATCTATTCTAGTCATGTGCTTGTTGCTTCCAGTTCTAATTTTCTTGTCATGCTTCCATCTGGCCTTCAAGGTATAGTAGGTATTCTATGGCTTTTGAAGAGATACTGACATAGTATGTGCTTGTTGCTTCCAGTTCCCTGAATGCATCCAGTTCCCTGAATGCATGTGCATTTTGTCTTCATGATGATATAATCCTATTTCTTTCGCAGTAATGACAAGAGTCTGAATCAGTAAGCATATGAGTGCATGAATGTGTGAATAAGCATATGAGTGCATGAATGTGTGAAAAACTTATAAATTCTTGCCATACAGAACCATCTTCTTGTACCCAGCAAGATATGATTGGATCCTTTTTTTCCATTTTCAAATACGAAACATGACTAGATTAGATGACAAAGGATAATCCAATAAAATGCAATTGAACTAGACCATGTGGGTTTTTGTCATATCATAAAAAAAAACAAGGAGAATTCTATTCTTCTCCTTTTGCTAGTAATACAGGAAGGATTTCTGAGCAACAGGAGGCATGAGTCATGATCAACAACTTAACAGAATGATGAGAATAAATACAAAACACACATACCTGAAAGAGTGGCCCTCAGAGGTCTAAAGTTTGCCACATAGACGTCGACATCTCCATACTTTTCGATAGCCTATATAAGTGTATGGTTTTACTGAAAAGTGTTCATGCATTGCAAAACTTACAAGTGTGAAATTTTTTATTACCTTCTCTTCAGTAAGGCCAACTTGTCCAATTGGAGGTTGAGAAAACACGACAGATGGCACAACACTATTTAAAATGCATAATACAAAACAGAAGAATATTTAATACAACAGTTATACCCGAAAGGTTGTTTACATGACTGAATTCCAATACGAAGTGTTGGGGCATGTGGGGCTGCATGAAGAACTAACATGACGATGAACAAGAACAGAAGAACTACATACTAACCGAAAGAATTCAACATAGCAGGTTATTTTGAATCAAGGAAAGGAAATGGAAAGGGAGATATATGGACAGGAAAGTTGATGAATGTGTTAAAATATATTCAACTGCTACAATGTAAATGCATGTATGGTGGCATATTGGCATGAAATTGTTTCCCGCAAGAAACATTATATAGAATGAATGAGCAGCAAGGCTATGCTCATCCATGAACATCCAATCAAATAAATATATAACAAAGGGGCAATTTGTAAGTAAAATAAGCAAAGCCTTTTGTACCCCTAAACAAGTGGGGTTCAAGAAAACTGATATGGATCTTATCTAAATTGCATACCTGTAATCTGGTTTAGTAGGTTCATTGCCAAAAATGGTCTTTGCAACTGCCCCACCTTCCATTAATGCAACTGGAGTCAGGTTCACCCTATTAGTAACATCTCCCACAGTCAATAAAGGATGCATAACCAGGAGGCATTGTAAAGCTTGCCATCCACACTGACAGTATGTGGATCAACAATCTGCATTAACAGATAAAAAACAAGGAGAATTCTATCCTTCTCCTTTTGCTAGTAATACAGGAAGGATTTCTGAGCAACATGAGGCATAAGTCCTGATCAACAACTTAATTGCAAGTTCAATAAATAATTATCTCTCCACATGTTGAAGAAACATAAAGATGATTACATAAGGTCCAACCATGCCAATGAATACAATTAAAAAGATTATTCAATGAGCAAAAAAGCATTTATGGATAATTTAGCAAGAGTCATCTATGCCACATTTTGCTTTATATTTTGTGCTTTACAGGGAGCTTTACAACCATGCCATATCCTGAAACTTGCAGCTTATATTGGGCTGTACATGCACCAGTTTATGTATTTAGACATACTCCAGGAAGGAACAAGTATGCATCCAGGAAGTGAACACAAGCATCCATTGGCCCAAAATGGTCTAGAAATTCAACAATGGTCTGGTCAAGATTACAAAAGCATCCATCACTTAAAATAGTCTGGTCAAGATTACAAAAGCATCCATTCAACAACTAAGAAAGCATCCAACATTTGAAATGGTGAAGTGCATTCACCAAACTAAGGTTACAAAAGCATCCATCACTTAAAATGGTTCAGAAATCGATAATGGTCTAGTTTTCAAAAGCATCCACCAGGACAATGGTCTATTTTTTTTGCCTTCCTTGGAGTGACCTTATTCTTAGCTCTCTTTCCAGGGGAATTTCTTGGCCTCGGAGGGGTGGTCTGGTGCTCATTTATCCCTGCTCCACCTCCAAAGCTCAATGCCAGTTGTCTGAAAAATAGATTCAGTAATAAGCAAAACAGACTAGTGTTGAATGAGACTAGCAAAATTAGAGCGCTAATGCATGGTTTTACCTTCTAGTCACAGGCCCAGGACTTGAATTGCTTTGAGCTGTCCCTGATCCACCTTCCATGCCCAATGCCATTTGACTTAAAAAAAGAGAGATGTACAGTTTCAGCAAACACTAACATAGGCTAGTATTTCATTGGTTTTTCAAGTGTAGAACATTTATGCATGATTTTTACCTTCTAGTAACAGGCCTTTGAGTTTCTTGTGTTGCTACCTTCTGTTTTTTGGAAGAACTGGTGCTAGCCTGACCTAATGGCCTCCCTTGCTTTCCTCGGCTTTTCCTGCATGAGCATACAGCCAAGATATTGTTCACATGTAAATACGCAACATACAAGATATTATTCAATGGTACCTCTTTTTTGTTCCATTAAAAGGGCACTTTGAGGAAGATGACCTATGGCCAAATGCAAAGCATTTCTTACATTGCACCTGCCACTTGCCTTTGATCCTAGATTTGTTCCCTTTGTTCTCTAGGCAACCAGGTATTCTATTCTTCCTTTGTCTTCCTACTGGTCTCTTTGTCAGAGGTGGCAACAACTTAAAGCCAAGGTCCACATTGGCCCATTGTGACTTATCTGTTAGTGGCTTAATAACCCCAGCATATGCTAGCCTAAAGTGATAGACAGAATAGTATGGATGCAGAAATTGTTCCATATTAGGATTTCTACATGTACTAATGAGTGCCAAAGCATGTGGGCATGGTTTTCCCGAGACTTGCCACTCCCTGCATGAGCATGTATGTTTTTTTAGATTCACCACATGTCTAATAATCTTATGGGTAGGAGTGATCTCTGTCACCTCTGTTTCATCCCTACCACCTTCTTTGACCTTCAAGTGACCCAATTGCCTAGACATTGCATTGAGCTGCCGAACTACAACAGGGAGCATAATGTGGCCTTAAAATTTTTCACCTATCCTTCTCCTTTTTGCATATAGTTCCATGAACTTTGATCTGAGAGAGTCTGCAAGGTCAAGAATTGGAAGATCCTTAAGGTCCTTAACCCATTTGTTCCAAACCTCTGCAAGATTGTTGGTAATATAATCACATTTTATCTCTTATGAAAATTTGCTCCTCACCCATAGTAAATTGTGATATTGATCCAACCAAGGCTTCACCTCATCGCTTGTTGCATAAATCTTGTTCATTAAGTATTCATGATATTGCGGTTGGAAAGTCCTAGCTGCAGGATACATGCGACCAAATGCTGGCCCTTGAAAACTCTTGACAAAATTCTTCATCAAATGCAGAAAATATTCCCTATGTTCTGCCCAAGGGTAAACAGCCTTCACTGCATTCTCTAGGCCTTTGCAAGTGTAACACCCCGGCACCAAACACACCGTGAGTGCTACCAAGACCTCTAATAACGCTAGCGGAGGACAATTCTAAAGCAATTAAAAAGCTCAACAGATTAGCTAGAAATTTCGGCATGACCTCTCTAGAAGTAGAGGTCATCCACTCAGCAGACAAATAAACAACAGTTATAAGATAATCACAATACTAGTCATCCAAGATGACACATACTAGCAGAAGCATAAAGGAATTATCACACAACCAACTGGTAATTAACAACTCCGCAACAACGAATAACATAATTACAACACTAGTCAAGACCAGACACTATATTCATTTTAGGTGGGTTGAAGGTGACCGAAGTCGTGATTGTGTCTCTACACCCATCCCAGCGCGACAACTTCAAGGTACCTAAAAAAACAAATGACAAACAAGCGTGAGTTCGAAAACTCAGCAAAACGCATCAAATCAACATAATTAACCAACTAACACATTCGAATCAACAACAAGATTAGAACTCTCATATGAATCAACCAATACATGAAACAAAGTATATCAATACATTTACCTCGTTGCGTATCTCACATACATACCTCATTAGACCTCTTTGGATGAGTCCACGATTCCATCCCAACTCCTCACATTTCCATTTAACACCCAAAGCTTATCATTAGCGATGCAATGCAATGCAGATACTCATGTATGCATCTGTTTGGAGCTCATACTGGTATTGCCGAGTGCACACCCGTCAGTGTGCACCCTCATCCCCTCCATCCCGTGGAGGGTGCCTACTCTTACTGACTCGTTCCCATACACACGCGTGTACGGGACTACGAGGTAGGGCTTTCGTGTTCACTACGCGTGAACACAGAGGCCCGCATCAAAATGGGTCGCCTCTTCCGTTATGAATGCACAAATGCAATTAACACAAATAAATTACAAATTACATACATATAACCATCTACATGAATATCATATATTCATCTTCATCTACTCAACCAGGCATCAAATAACTTTAAAAGCCAATTCATTTAACATTTCTCATTTATTCATGTAAATCATGTAATTTGTTGCAACATATTATATTCCAAGTGATTAGCAACAATTCAACTCCTAGCATCATACCAAGGATTCACTTGCATCATTGTCACATAATCATACATATACTCAAAATTAGTAGCATAACCATATTTATAAGCATAAGCAACAATCAACATCCTTTTAACCTGCTAGATTGAAACACTTGCCTTTAACCCACACGAAGCGATGTGGTGTGAGGTTGAAGCCACCTCCGAAGCCACACCTCCTAAAATAAATATTGCGCAATCGATTTCACACAAATTAAGGCCAACAACAACAACAAATAATTCCTTTCACTCATTACAACACACTTTGCCACAAAATAGCCCCCAATCTGAATTTCAGACAAAACTGTTTGGGTAGCCTACTTAGCCATTGCGTGACTATTGCTATACAACTTCAAATTGAGCAAACAAGGATATTTTAAGCATCTTCACAGAATTTACTAACTATCTCTAGGCAAATTTTAAATTTCAATTTGGTCTTCAATTTGTTCTAAATCACAGAACAATAATGAATCTTCTACTAGTTGCAATTTGGACAGCAAAAGGAATTTCTTTCATAACTTTTTAATGGTTGGACAAAAATTCAAGTTATTAGACTTTAAATGAGCACAAGAGGATGGCTACAATTACCCCATAGCCATTTGCTCAAAATCTGAATTTAAAGTCCTCAAATTGAACTCTGAACTTCAGACCAAAACTCTGAAAATTCAGCAAAATCAGCAATCTGGACAGCGACTTCCAATTGACATAACTTGAGTTCTACTACTCCAAATCATGCAAACGAATACATTTTCTCAATCTAACCAAAAAATCCTAAATTTTTGTAGGCAAATAAAAAGTCTAATTCGGCCTCTAAAATGCTCTAATCTGCAGATGAACACAGACTGAACCAATCGCGACAAGAATTGGACAGCACTCGGTAAAAAAGGCATAACTTTCAAACGGCTGAACAAAATTTAGTGATTCTAGTCTCTATTGAAAGGTAATTCGATTATCTACAACTTTTGCAACAGCCGGACCCCCAGGAAACACTTGCAACACTCTCGAATCGGAGCTCCAACACACTGCCAGCGCACAGCCCGAAAATTCAGAATAAGTTGAAACCCTAGATACTTCATTCCCCTTCAACATTTTCCAAATCTAAGAACCCTAGAGCACCCAAAACCAGAAAATCCCTCACCTAGAATATCATGCATACCTTCAAGCCCTAGAAATCCTTACCTCCATTGCCCACAAGGAGGAAGAAGGGGGAGGGCTGCTACTGCCATGGAGAGGAGGAGGCGCCAAGGGAGGTGGGTGTTGCAGCCATGGGGAGGAGGCAACAGCCAAGAGGAGCTCGGGTGGGGAATGGGGGCTGAAACATTCAGCTTTGGGGAAAAACGAAAATCAAGTGGCTAGCTAGCAAATAAATTGGTGGGGCCGGCTAGCAATTTATTTGGTGGGGCCAGCTAAGGCTTTTGATAAAAAAACCAACTAACACATAAGCCCACACCAACCACCGATTGCGCACAGACAGACAAAAAAATTTTCTGGGATACTACAGCAAGCATCTGAACTTATAGCCAGGTATGGTGGATTGTCAATGGCTTTCAGAGTCGCTTTGCATAAACCATGTCCAAGCTGTCGCTGGTCTCAAAGATCAAAAATCCAAAAGCCACCGGAAACATCCAATTGTGTCCATCTAAGGCAGTGGCTGAAGGTAGGTGGCCATTCCATCTACCATTGAGAGCCGTGGAATCAATACTCAAATATGGCCTACAACCATTTAGGAATCCATCTATGCTTGCTTTGAAGCAACAGAAGAATCTGTGAAAATATGTACCATCTTCTTGCTCTTGTACACCTATCTCTACAATACTGCCAGGCATTCTTTGCTCTACCTCTGCTTTGAAGTTGTACAAATATGCAAAACTTTCTTCCCATGTGCCAAAAATGTGCTTAGCAGCCTTCTGCCTACCAGCCCACACCGTTGAATATCCTAGTGTAACATTGTATTTCTCCTCTAACTCATCTTTCAATTGTTTTGCACCCTTGTTTGGATCCTTTTTCAATATTGGGATTGCCTTCTCTGCTACCCAATTAAATGTTGCCATCTTGGTCCTCACTCGGCCAGTGGATGAACAAAAATGTTCTCCCTTATTCCGTATAACCTGCACATACAAATAGAGTTTACTAATTTTTTTACAAAATTGATAAAAGCTGCAAAAGTTAACAAATAGTACCCTGACATGCTTCCCATCCTGCATCAACCTTGCAGCAATTGCCCAGGAACAACCATTAGCAGTGCAAAAACCCCCTAAACCTATCTTTGCATGATTTCTCTGTTCCCAGCTCAAATTGCCCCTTTATAGCATGCTGCCTAACTGCTGCCCTGAATTCATTCATACTAGCATATGTGCTCCCAACTGCCATTGGAGGGTCTTCCCTATCATAAAAAACAGAGCTCTCACCAGGGATTACATCATCGACACCTAACTTAGCATCGTTCAGGTTCACATCATCAACAGCAGGTTCTTTTTCCTTTTCTTTTTCAACTGCAAGCCTAGCTTGTTCTGCTCTCTCATCTTCTTTTCTAAGTCCAATAAATTCATACATAGAATCCTCATCTATCACTGCAAGTGCTGCACCTATCTGCTCTTCAAGACATAGAGCTATTTCAATACTATTCCAATCAATAACATGTGGAACTAGCTGATTGTCTTCATTTACTTGTCCAGTACCACAATCTGTCACCACATTACTTGTTACCACTTCTGTGACAACAGAGGTAGAAACCATTTGTCCAGGAATGTCCTCAACATCAACAAACAAATGCAACCTCTTCTCAGTCTGCCTCTCAGAGAATGCAAGGGACAAATCTGAATCATCCACCAACCTAGTTTCCCCTCCACTGCCCATGTCATATACACAAACTACTGGTTGTTGGCAGCTCCCCCATTTCACCATAGCTACCAGATCTTTTTCTAAGGTCACCATTTTATAAGAACGATAGTCCACAGCCCATTCATCGTATTTGCGCGGCACATCAACAAAGCTACCATCGTCGAACTTGGTTGTGAACTGAGAGAACTGAACACACAACCTAAATGCAGCATCCGGATCGATCCTACCAATTACCAACAAAAAAACAAGTACACGCATCAGTTAGCTTGCGGCCTAAACGACCTTTCTCATTCACTGATGCTTCTTCTCCCAAATCAAGTGAAATCCCAAATCAAACCTAACCCTAATGTGGAGAGAAGAGGGATTTAGATGGCTTGCTGCCTTATCGGATTGGAGATTCACTGGGAAGCATGGCTGCCGGTCATGCACTCAGGCTGCCGCATGGAACGAGTGCTGACGCCGGGCTGAAGATGCCGCCGAGCTGGAGAGGCACTTGAGAGTCGAGAGAGCTCGAGAGACCAGATCACTCCGAGATACTCCCGTGACAATTAGATAAGAGACCAGGGGCAAAACGGGTATTTCAGGTGGGCTGCTAAAGGAAAAAGATTAGAAAAGAGAAGGAAATAAGGAAAATGGAAGGAAAGGCTGAGAAACACCTAAACTGAAGAAATTCGCATTCAGGGTGTCAAATTATGAAAGGCGTGTGAATTGAGTCCTTTATGTTGTGAGGCAGCCGGATTGAGTCCCAAATTGTGAAATTTCTCATCGGGAGGGTACTAGGGGAATCGGCTGGCTTCATAGCCATGAAAGCATGCGATGTGGTGCTTTGGCTTTCACTGCTGTTTTTGCTGTGGAAGTGTTGTGCAACCACTATGGGCGTGGGCTGTTTGGGGGGCTTTTAGCCCAAAGCGGAAGCACAGTTGAAGCCCAACCTCCCAAACAACCCTTAAGGAGCACAGGGCGAATGCAAAGTTGGAAGAAGCTAAAGTTGGGCTTATAGAGGTAATATAAAGGTTTCTAGTATATAATTCGATGTGGTTACTGATAATATACTAAGACATCTTTTTCATGACAACATAATCGCTTTGATAGGAATTAAGAGATATGATTGAAAATCAACCAGTTAGTGGTGTTAAACAAATAAACATTGTGTTAGAGCTGTGGAACTTTAGGGAGAAGCTAAAACCCTCTATTACGGAAGCTATGGCATAGATGATGGTAGACATGGAAAAGCACTAAGGTGGCCTTGTCTTGATTTATCAAATAATTAATGTTGTTACTCAATGTATACTTGTTGATATTTGTGGTACCATATCTTGTCAATGTATTGATTATTGAAATTATCTTTACTATTTGCTCATCTTGAATTAATTCAATTACTCAATAGTGTCAAGCTTACTTGTTGGAATCAAAAGTTTTTCTATCTGTTTTGGTAGAGTTTCCATAATTAGTATCAATTGTTCAAAATTTTCTTCTCATTAGATATTTCTGCAATGACATTTACAAGATACAACCAGTTATAAATTTTGTAATTGAATATCAAAACATACTAGATGCATTGAGGCAACAACTTATCTGTTGAGAATGTCTTAAAATATGAACATTTGTAGCACTTTCATCACCTTTATTATTCTAATGTTGATAGATTTCAATTAAAAATCTAATTCCATCAACAGTTTGTTTTGAAAGTTGTCATGCTCTGATTTACCGCTTCCACTTCATCCTCATCCCTGAATAAGAATACCATAGACAACCTATGTTCACTCTCGTCTTGTACAGAAACAGGATCACTTTGGCCCTATTCCTACACAAAACTAGAGTGAAAATAGGCTGCCTATGATATTCTCATTCGAGGATGATAATAAAGTGAAAGATAAATTAGAGCATGACAACTTCTAAGACGAACTATGGATGGAATTAGATTTTTTTCTTAGAATCCATCAATATTAGAATAAGAAAGGGGATGAAAGTGCTATCAATGTTCATATTTTAATACTATCCACATCAGACATGCTGTTGTCTCGATGTATCTAGAATGTTTTGATATTCAATTGCAAAATCTATAACTGGTTGTGTCTTATAAATATTCTTGTAAAAATATCTAACAAGAATAAAATTTCGAACAATATACACTAATTATGAAAGTTCTACTAAGAGAGTTAGGAAAAAACATATCATAGATTGTTCTATTTAAAAACTGTCTGTGATCAACATATATCACAGACGGTACTAGATAAAAATTATCTGTGATATGTGTTTTCATAGTCGGTTCAGAAACCATCTATCATATATGTCGTATTATCACTCTGTCGGCGTATTCCACCTGACAAGATCCCGTCGATGAACAGGGTTGACTACTTCTTAGACGGAAGGTATGGATCGGTAGAGGGCATCTTCGTGGCTGGAAACCCTAATGTCTCTCAACGATGGATTCCGGGAATCAACAAAGCGATGGACACGACGATGGCGGAGCCCCGGTTGGAAAGGCGTCTGCTAGTTCTTTGTTGAGGAAATGTGAAGGGATTACAATGGCCCATGAAAGAGCATATGTGTGTGTGTGTGTGAACCCCCTTCTCCATGCACTTATATGAATTAGGCAATTAGCACTTTATCTTATATATATGTTAATTACTCATCATTCCAACCTTCGACCCATGACTCATTTATTACACACTCCGTGGCCTTGTCCTTCAAATCTCATTTAATGTTGTTCAATTAGCACGATGCTCTGCGGCGGGTTTGGTAGAAGCGTCAAAGGGCGTCCGTCGTCGTGTGAATTGAACCCTTCACTTATTTTACCGATGCGTGCAGGGGAATAGTTGCGAAATCTTCTTCTCATTCCTTTGGTTGCCTGAAGATTATCAAGACAGATTTACGTCCATCTCATAAGATAAGTGACGGCCATTGCCGATGAACGCTTCACTGGTGGCGATGATCTCATGATTTATCCTCACCGGCGGCGAGATGTGTTTACAAAGATAGACATAGAAGCTACTCGCCCGAGGCCATGACAGCTTTGCCGTGAACATGATCGGACTCGTAAATATCAACTATAGCAATGTCGCCCGTGGCGGGCGTGTCGCCTCTTGTGAAATAATAAGTGGTGCCAGGCGTTCCTAAATCCTTGTAAGTAGGCCGCTTCTTGAGCCTATTACTTCTCTGGCGGAGAAGTATATTGTACTTACTATATATATTAACCTTTGAATATTAATTATTAGTAGAGGTTCACTTTTTCTTAGTAGCGATGGTAGAAATTGTAATTTGCACTAGAGTAGCTACCCGTATCCCTGTACTTGTGACTTTAATCGCAATGTTCCAGTGCAAAAGGACCGGAGAGGCATGCAACAGGACTCATGCTATGCGGTCGACTTTCACGTTAGAAATCACACTGTCTTCCATAATGTCAGATTGGATGATATTATGCTTGCCTCCTTGTTGACAATTAGCTCTTGGGTTGTAATGTAATGATTTATCAAGGTCTAGATTGGTAAATAAATTGGCCTTTGCATTATGGTGTGGGTTTTCATCTGTGTAAACATGACTGTGCCATTTTTTTTAATATAAAAAGTTTGGTTTGGGCTAAAAAGTTGTCATCTGTAATTCCTTTCCAGCTGCAATTTCAGGTCCTCACAATGGAGAGAAACAATGTCGTCATCTCTCGTTGGATTATCGTTGTAAGACATTCGATCATCCAATTGCACCTTGGGAAAAAAAAAAATACCCCATGTACCGAATGTATTTGGTAGTCCCGTGGTCTTCTTGTTTTACTCAGAGCCAAAGAATAGGGAAAAGCATAAGCCATTGGACACACAAGTACTGTACAAGTTTAGGAAAAACAGAAATAAAGATCGTAAATAAAATTTCTTTATTATGCCAAATAAAATACAAAAAATGAATAACGTCCGATCTCTTGATTCTCAACAAGCAGACTGTTAGGGTTCATATCTGGGACTAATACAGAAACAGTCATACGTCCTTGTAAATAATTACATTCCATTTGGAACACCAAAAATTTACCGAAATTTTGTAGGAAAGCAAACATCCACTCTCAACAAACATGGGTTTCCTATGAAATTCATATGGAAATCGTGTATTCTAAATGGGGCCTTAAAAGTTACAACTAGTGACAGCCGGAATCAACGCTATTTTCATCACTATTTGCATGTTTTCAGAAGAACGGCAGCACAACAACACCGTCGTACGTGCATCAGTACTTCAGAAGACACTCGATATGCTAATGTAATCCTCCTCACGAACCATCCTACCACGGCACCCAACCATTGAACCTGATCTCCTCCACGTGCGCCTCCTTCGCCGGCTTTGGCTGCCGGTCTCCGATGGTGCCGACAGGCGGCGGCCTCATGGCATCCACTGTGCTCCCCAACTCCATCTCCACGCATAGATTGGTCCTTACGACGCCGACGTGCTTAGCCGGACCAATACTCCGTATCTGCATGCAAGGCGGACGGCGGAATAGTGTTGGGCACGCGAAGGTGTCCAGCAAGACGAGAACCTGCACGCCGCCCTTGGCGACGCGCGGGTCGGCGCAGGCTCCGGACACAAAGGTGCATATCTCCTTCCAGCCGGCAACCACGGCGCCGCGGTCGAACGGGTGCTGCACGAGCGGGAGGACGTCCGCGGCGAGGGCCCGCTCCACGCGCTCGGGGCGTCGCAGCTTGCGCGACGGCTGCCTGCGGAAGGCGATGTCCACGGCCACCTTCTCCACGATCCGGTTGTCCGGTCCGGCGGGGAAGTGCCTCCTGATGACGACCCTGACGTCCGCCATCAGCGCTGGGGGCGGTGGATGTTCACCTCCCGAGCGGCGTCGGCTGCCGCGGCTAGATGACGACGGGAAGAAGGTGGCGAACCGAAGACGGCATGCGAGGCGAACAGCCGGGACGCCGGGAAGATGCTTGTCCATCGCGCGCTCTTCGGATACCTCGGTCTGATCGAGTGGACGGATGGAATGCGACGCACCAAGCAGCGAGACGAATATATAGCTCAGAGAGCACCGTGGGGTGCCAGTATATATGGCCGGAGGAATGGGCATCCTCACCGATTCGACTCGGAGTCGGTTTCGGACATCAACGATGGACCAACCCATGCAAATCCGGTTCTCGGACTGAAACGAGACGAATACGATCAGAGATGCCAATTTGTAATCGCACAATTGTAATCGCACTGCAGTCCGGGTCAGCAGTGCACTGGCATTCGTTTGTTGTTGTGCTTGTAGCTCGCAAATTCGTCGAAATACTCGTACGAAAATAAGGAGAAAAAGGCCGAAACACTTCGGATTTGGCCCAGAGCCTATTGGGCTTCTAGAGACTTTTTGAAAATTCGCCTATTAGGCCTATCGAGGATTTGTTATATCCAGACGCTGCTGTCAGCCCCTATATGAATACAGCTTCGTAAAGAAACCAAGGCCCAGTTTATTAATTTGCCAACTTTTTTTTATCATAGCTAATCTTAGGGCATGTATAATGGTGTGATGTCTGTTGTCTATATATTTTACTATGTAAGAATTTTGTTGATATAGAAGAGAGAGGAGGAGAAAGTGTATAATTGTCTCTTCGTGAAGAGATGACTATATAGACTGCATAAAACACAATTATATGAGTTATTGTTTCAAAGTAATGATCCTTGATATAGAAAGAGAATTAGATCAATGCTATTGAAACATCAAGATAAAGTATAAATAGATCAATACTATTTTTTTTTGCGTTTGAGTCCTTCGACAAATCCGTAATTATGTATCAGTCCTTTTCGCTTTTTTTAAGAAGAGAGCCTTAAAAAAACGTGAATCTTTCGTGAAAGGACCCTAAATAGATACAAAAAAATGTAGTGACGTTTGAATCATTCCGGCTATTTTTTGCGAAAAAAACCTTTTCGATTTAGTCCGATCGCGGATCCGGTTTAGAAAATCGCGGATCTTTCGTGAGAGGACCCTAAATAGATACCGAAAAAAAACGTGATGACGTTTCGATCAATCCAGCTATTTTTTATGAAAAGGACCTTTTCGATTTAGCATGATCGCAGATCCTTCATGAGCGAACCCCAGATAGATGCGAAAAAACATGATTTCATTTGTGTTCTTTCAACCGTTTCGCTCATTTTTTCGATAATTTAAAAAAACCCAAAAAAAATATTTACACAAAAAAACGACACGCGCGGCGTATTATGCCGTGAAAAGTTTCCTAGTTGTTTTCTAGAATGCTACTTAAATCAGAGAAAGGAGGGGTTGCTTATTTTACATCTTCACCCAGCCAAGTAAATTCTCTGTCTTGGGATAGCAAAAGGACTTGAAGCTAGCTACCATACACTTCTAGCTTTGTGACAGAAGTCCTGAACCAAATTTGTCCATTATACACTTCTAGCTTTGTGACCCGAAACATGGATACATCAGAGTTCTGAACCAAATTTCTCTATTGCAGTTTTGAACCGAACATCTTTATTATAGTTCTATACCACACATCTCTATTACAGTTTACTGCTTTAAATATGTTCTTACTATGTCTAATCCTTCGCATTGCTCAAAGGTCATTGCTGATAGCTCATTGATTGCAAATATGAGCATGGGTGCAGACGTAATGCAATCACAATGATGGTTCATAGATACAAAGAGTTACAAGAACACAAACCGGATGGGGAGGACGGCTGGGAGGGAGATCTGCCAGGGAGGAGGAGGCGTTGAGCTGCCACGGAGGAGGCCAATGATCGGGATCGGCAGCACACTCAGATCGGGAGGGGAGGATGCGGTGACCGAGGGGAGGACGACTGGGAGGGTGCTCCAACACAAGGGATGAGGCGGCGAACGGGGAAGGCCGTGGCGGTGAGCTGTTGGAGAAGAGGCCGTAGATCGGGAGTAGTGACCGGGCAGGGAGGACACGACAACCAGGAGGGCAATCAGAGGAGGAGGTTGCGATGACAACGTGGTGACCCAGAGGGCGAGCGGGGACAGACTTGCGGCGATGACGCGGCGACCCGGAGGGCGAGCGGGGGCGAACCTACGGTGAGGGTACGGCTTCCCTGAGGGCGACCAAGGGAGGAGGTGGGAGGACGGGGATTTGGGGAATAGGAGGAGACCCTGGTGGTCTAAGGATCAGGAGGGTACTAGGGAAATCGGCTGGCTGCACAGCCGTGAAAGCACGCGGTGTGGTGCTTTGGCTTTCACTATTGTTATTGCTGTGCAAGTGTTGTGCAGCCACTGTGGGTGTGGGCTGTTTGGGGGGCTTCTAGCCCAAAGCGGAAGCACAGTTGAAGCCCAACCCCCCAAACAACCCTTAAGGAGTACAGGGCGAATGCAAAGCTATAAGAAGCTAAAGTTGGACTTATAGAGGTAATATAAAGGTTTCTAGTATATAATTTTATGTGGTTACTGATAATATACTAATATATCTTTTTCATAACAATATGATCGCTTTGATAGGAATTAAGAGATATGATTGAAAGTCAACCAGTTATTGGTGTTAAACAAATAGACATTGTGTCAGAGCTGTGGAACTTTAGGGAGAAGCTAAAAGCCTCTATTGTGGAAGTTATGGCACAGATGATGGCTGTCGGCGTATTCCGCCCGATAGGCCCGGAGTCTGCAGACCGGGTTTAGTTCGGAAGGAGGGCGTCTTCGCGGCTGGCTAACCCTAGAGGGTGAAAACCCTAGAGACCCCCACGCGAAGGATTCCGGCGTCTATGAACTGGGGATGACACAAAGATTTTACCCAGGTTCAGGCCCCCTTTGCCTTGGGTAATAGCCTTACTTCCTGCTAGATTGCTTATAGAGTGTTTTTGAACTAGTGCAGTATAGAGTCTTTTGGGTTACAAGTTCTTTCCTGGGCTCTCTCATGAATTCTTGCTTGCTCGACTCGTCGCCGTCCCCCTTTCCATGCACCGAAGGTCCTTATATAGGCGGGCTAACAGAGTAGGTAAAAGGGGTCATCATGCCGATCCTTATGCATATATTACTCCTTCTGTGTTGTCCCGTTCCTCCGGCCCATTAAATGCCGACGATGGCTTCGCCCGTCCGCCGGATGTGACCCTTTTTGACGGGTTGGTGAGGCGTCGAGGAATGGGCTTATGCAGTAATCCTCGCAATCAACGAATCGACACCGCTTGCGCACCGCTGGCATGGTACGATTGGAGGAAGGAGGCTTGAGGCGAAGCGAACCTCGCACCACCTTTTGCCTTCTTGGCGGGCGCGGGCGTGGCGCCCACGCCCACCGCCGCCTCAACGCCACGTGGGCCGCTTTGGCTGGCGGGCGTGCTCGCGCCACTGCCGCTAAGCCGCCACGCTGGCCGGGCGCCGGGCAGCAGGCGCCTCGCCCACCGCCGCCCGAACGCCACGTGGCCGACACCTAGCGGGCGGTGTGCTCGCCACCTACTCGCCAAGCCGCCACGCGGGCTTGGGCTGGCGCAGCGTGCCTCGCCACCGCCGCTTTCGCCCGCCGAGCGGCATCGACGCATACAGGGGTGCTGCGGAGCAGCTGAAGCCTCTAAGAGCCGGAACTCGCAGTCGAGGAGACGGCGGAGTTTCAGCAATGGCGACCGCATCAGCAATCGCGGGATGCCGGATTGATGAAGCGCCGTAGTCGAACTTCGTTTCGGAGACTCGGCCCCGCCGACGCTACCGTCTCGCATGGCGATACAGCGATGAGCGACATAACGTGCACGCACCCAGTACCGTAAGTCTTCACCTTCTTTTGGCTTTCTTCACAAGACAAGTTCTTTTTTATGGTTTCACCAATCGACCTTTCTTCAAACTTTCGGTAGCGCTGAAACTTGGAGGGCGATCCTAAGCGATGGCTTGTCGGATCGATGTCGCCGATCCCGAAGCGGCTTGATTTTCCTCAGCGCCCGGCCGCAGAGACTTGGAGCACACGGAGCGCCTGCGGATCGTTAGGCTGCTCCCGCCAATGGACTCCACGGGAATCGCCGTGGTGCCGACCTGTGACCCCCGGTGATCGTGGGCACGACCACCGCCACGACCGCCGGCCGACAAGCGATCGATGGTTCCCGACACGCCGCTCCCGAATCGAAGAAGGCGCCTTGCGGCGAAGTCTTCCACCGTCCCAGCCTTGCCAATCATCAGTGCGTGGCGCGCGCTACCCACGACGCCAGCTCCATCTCCCGGCACCGGCTCCGACGACCACGGTGCGATCTGTCTTCTTCGCCTCGCAAGCAGACCGACCGCCACGACGATCTGGGCACAAGTCCTCCTTCCTGGCCGGCACCAACCACTACGGTGCCGACGCCCTTGGCCACGGGAGCCCCAAGCACCGCCCGCCAGTAGCAGCTCGTCTCCCGAAGACCACCTTCAGCCTGAGGGCACCGCCAAGGGCGGCCTCCCAAGGCGCCTTAGAGACGCAGGTACCTCCTGCGCCGCAATGCAGAGAAACCCCGCCCAGGGGCTTCGCCAGAATGAGAGGGCGAGGAGGCCGGCCCAAAGGCTAGCGCGGTGCCCACTCGCCCCACGCACCATCGCATTGCCACCAAGGCTTGCCGAGCTCTTTCATCGAAGCTTGGCGAAATTCACGCCGATGAGCTCCGCCTCTGGCCGCAATGCCGCACGGGCCCAGACGTTCCAAAGAATCGACGCGTCGGTGAGGATGAGTGGCGCAGAGCGGTGAGGTGGACGCGGCAGAGGCGGCGTTGACACAGGAGCGAGCCGACGCGACCGCCATGCAGCAACAGGCGGAGAGGGCCGAGGCAGCGCTGAAGCAATCAGAACTTGAGTCCTACCGCTTGAGGCACAACCTCGCCGCCATGCTCCGGACAGCTTTTTGGCGCATGAAGAGGTGCCTGGAGCCCCTGGGGATGACCCTAAGTCCGCCCCTGCAAGACACCGCCCTGCAGTTTGCCCATGCGACCAACCAAGCTTCGGAGGAACTCCGGGGGCTGCCCTCCGCCCTGGCCGCCCGATCCGCTAGAGAGGGGCGGGAAGTTGCGATCATGACCGCGACTTACGTCCTATCCCGCTGCGCCAGCCGCGATGCCGCTTTCGATCCAATGGCGGCGGACCGCAACGAGGAAGGCGCGCACAGGAGGAGGAGCGTGCGTACATGCCGAGCATGTGGTAAAATTGCCGCAGCAGTGAGCGGTGATCGAAGACGTCTCCACCGGTGGCGGAGGAAGAGGATGCCGCGACCTTGACCTAGGCGCCGAGTGAAGGGACGAGTGGTCGCTCCGATCTTTTGCTTCTTTTCATTTTAACTTGTTTTCCTGTGTATGCGAAACATCTGGACAAACACCTTAGCGTGAGGGATGTTTTATTTATTTTACCTGTGCGCTTGTTCATGTTGCTTGATTGGTTTTTTCTGCCGGGCTGCCACATGACCAAAGTTATAATTTGGCCGGAACGCCAAGAAAACTTTCAATCTTAGGGCAACGCTCCAGAACTCCTTTTTAGGTCATACGCAGCCGGCCAAAAACACAAGCACAAACAGCGCAAGTTACGCAATACTTAGGTAGGAAACGACTTTAAGCCAGGAAGTTTACGCGAAACGTAGAACGGCCTTAGCCGCAGAGTCTTTGCGCGAGATTGTCAATGGTTTAAAATATCTTCGGAACTTAGATCCTAATGATCTCCTGGAATTGTGCTGCAGCGCAGTGCAGTGAGGCAACAAACCACCGGAAATGCCTTTAGGCCAGCAGTACCTAACGGTGACGACCAGCGGTGCTTCAGGGAGCCAACCCGAGGCGTGCGAGCCGTGTTCGAGTACTATGCCCAAAGCGCACTCCGGTCACTTGCCCTCAACATACGCTGACACTTAGCACCTTCCCTTTTATCATCAAGGAGCCGTTGGCTTCTAACATCCATATCAATCACGCCAGAATTTGATTCATCTTAGCGTATGCGTGTAAGGGATTGATATCGGCGTCGGCGTAAAGACTTATCTCGTCGTTTGGCGGCTGGCGGCAACCCTCAGGCGCATGGGCGACCATCCTCCAAGCGTCGGGGCGACTAGGCCACAAGCACGCGGCAACTGACACTGGCGACCACCCTCCGGCGCATGGGCGACCAACCTGGCGAAGGCGACCGCCTCTAAGCGTATGGGCGACCGATCTGGCGGAAAGGCATTAGCGAGGGCGCCGGATTTTTTCAAAAGTCAGGGTTAAATAATGCAAGTCCTCGCATGAAACAGGATCAGGTTCGCCTTTTTCGTTTTCTATGTCCTTGCGATCCATTAGGCGACCGAACTACGGTGCTGTATATCAAAGCAGCAAACTCTCGGGAAGGGTTCTAAGCTAACGATGCTCGCGGTGACGACTAACGGTGCTTCAGGGAGCCAACTCGAGGCGTGCGAGCCGCGTTTGAGCACCGCGCCTAACCCACCTCCCGGTCGCTCGTCTTTGACAGATACAAGCACCGAGTGCCACCATGGATGACCAAGGAATTAGCGAATATAAACAAGACCGGAGACATTCATGCGAGAGACCGCTACTTAAGGCGCAAGAAGGGCCAACAAAAGTAAAGGAAAGGCCTTCTAGGCTAGAACATTACTGAGCGCCAGCAGCCATCGACCGGCCCGGGGAAGGACTCACCTCGAGGCTAGCCACGGCGACCGGCAGGGCACTTACAATTTTTCACGGATAGAACTTCCGCAACAACTCAATGTTGTAGGAATTCGTCGATTCTTGCCGATCCTCGGCTAACCCGACCGCCCGCCGAGATATCGAGACCACCTTGAAGGGCCTCCCATCGGGAGACGGTTTGTGCAAAGGCATGCGTCTGAATTCTGCGAAGACGTGTCGCCCTTCGCCGGTGTTCTCTCAGAGACCCGGTGGCATGGTATCGCTCGAGACTTTGTCAGTAGCGGGCGGTATGAGAGCAGCGCGATCCCGTACCTCTTCCAAAAGGTTGACGTCTCCCCGTCGGAGATCTTCTTGATCTTCCTCGTTGAACGCCGAGACGCGCGGAGAACCGAGCGACAGCTCGGAGGGGAGAACAGCCTCCACCCCGTACACCAGGAAGAAGGGTGTCTCGCCTGTGGGTCTTGCTTAGGTGTGGTGCGGAGCGACCACAAGACCGCGGAGCTCCTCAGTCCACCGCGTGCCCCGCTTGTGAAGCCGATCAAACGCCCTTGTCTTGAGGTCCCTCAGCACCAGCGCGTTGGCACGTTCTGCTTGCCCATTGCTCATGGGATGGACCACCGAAGCGAAACATACCTTGGTGCCCATTTCATCGCGAAGTCCAGAAAGCCGCTACCGTGAATTGAGTCCGTTGTCGGTGATGATGCGGTTGGCGACTCCAAAGCGCGAAGATCCGCGAATGAACTTGACGGCGGCCGTGATGGCGCCGCGACCGCCTCGGCTTCAACCCACTTTGTGAACTTGTCGATGGCAACGAAGAGGTGGGTGAAACCCTAGTGGCTCCGAGAACGGCTCAGATATCAAAGCCCCGCACCGCAAACGCCAGAAAGCGGGATAGTTTGCGAGCTCGGCCGGTCGGGTGGATTTGCTGGCGAAGAACCGACAAGCCGCATGTCCTCACCGGCTTCGCAAGCATCCGGAGGCGAGGCCAATAAAATCCTTGGCGAACGCTTATCGACGAAGGCGTTCGGCGGACATATGGCTCCCTTTGCGCCTCCATGGATATCGAGAGCAGGTTGCTCCCTCTTCCCGAGTGATGCACTTCAAGAGAATTCGTTTACGCCTGGCGATATAGGTCCCCACCTACCGAGTATAGCATTTGGCCTTACGTGCAATCTTCTCGGTGAGGCATCATCGTCGGGGATCACTTGGTCACGCAGAAGGCTAGGATAGGGTCCATCCACCGATCTTCTGCCAGCGTGGCGACCACTCGGTGCTCGCCTGGGTACTCCACCGCCAAGCTCCTGGTCTTTGCCTCGGCAGAACACCGCTGCCTTCCTCCCGGACACAGGGGCCGAGAGCGGCTGCCCCTTCGAACAGGGGCCATGGCAGACGTCGCCTTCCCGCCCGAGCGGAGGTCGCCGCGACCTTGCCGTCGTCCTGCTGGAACAGGGGCCGCGACAATACACCATCGCCCCCACCGAATCGGGGCGCAATGGACGGTCGCGATAGCCTTTCTTCGAAGACTCCGACCGGAACAAGCCCTTGAGGACGCAAGCTGCGAAAGCCCATCCGCAAGGTGATTGTCGCGCCGAGGGACATGGATATACCCCAAACCTTCAAAGTGACGCTCCATCTTTCGGACTTCCGCCAAGTACACCGCCATGGTGGGGTCGGAGCCCTGGAACTCCTTCCGCGCTTGATTGATGACCAGCAGGGAGTCTCCCTTGACTTGGAGATGCCGAATGCCCAACGAAGCATGCGTAATCCCGCCAGAGCCCTCGTATTCAGCTATATTGTTCGTGGCCTTGAAATCGAGGGCGACCACATATTGGAGGATATCGCGGCCGGAGAGACCAGACAACTCCAGCCGCAGCCCTCCAACTGAAGGAGCCATCGAAGAATAAGGTCCAGGAGAGGGCGCGGAGCTTTTCAGCCAGAGTGGCGGGAGTCCACTCGGCGGCGAACTCCGCCACCGACTTTTGATGGCGGTGCGGTACGAATTTGAGGTTGAATTCCCAGCTCCACCGACCATTTGGCAATTCGGCCCTCTCGCTTTCGGTTGTGGAGAATTTCCGAGAGGGTAGGCCGTGACCACGGTAATTTCCGCCCTTGAAATAATACCGCAGCTTCTGGATGCCACCAGATCGCATCTGACATCTTCTAAGCTTCTGGTCTGGGGTCTCGCCGTGTAGCACCTTCGATGTAGTACACCGCCTCTGGATGCCTTCCCTCTTCGCAATTAGCACCGCGCTCACCACCTCAGGGGTGGCAGCTATGTACAGGAGCAAGGGCTCACGCGGTGCGGGAGAGACCAACACCGGGGGAGAGGAGAGGTATCGCTTCAAATCTTCAAACGCCTTCTGGGCTTCTTTAGTCCACTCGAAGTGGTTCGTCTTCTTCAATAGCTTGAACAGAGGCAAGCTTTTTTCTTCCAGCCGGGCAATGAACCGCCCCAGGGAGGCCAGGCGACCGGCCAGGCATTGGACTTGCTTGAGTCGCGCTAGCGGCTTCATATGCTCGATGGCCGATATCTTGTCAGGGTTGGCTTCAATGCCCCGGCTGGACACCAGGAAACCCAATAGCTTGCCGGAGGGCACGCCGAACACGCATTTTTCCGGGTTGAGCTTCAGACAGTTTTTTCGGAGGTTAGCAAAGGTTTCCTCCAGGTCTCGGATCAGTCCTTCGCTCTTCTTGATCTTCACGACTAGATCATTAACGTAAACCTCAAGATTTCACCCTATCTGGGGGCGGAAGGTAATGTGCATGGCACGTTGGAACCAGCATTCTTTAAACCAAAAGCCATTCTTACATAACAAAGAACACCGTGGGGGTTACAAAAGTGGTCTTCTTCATCTTCAAGTGCCATGCTAATCTGGTGGTACCCGATGCGATCCAAGAAGCACAAGGCAAGCATCCCGCCGTGGAGTCAACAATGAGGTCTTCTCGCGGGGTATGGATCCTTCAGGCGAGCCTTGTTGAGGTCGGTGAAGTCGACACACATCGCCATTTCCGTTGGACTTCTTGACGAGACCGGGTTGGCAAGCCACTCAGATGAGAGACTTCTAACAATCCCCGGCCGCCAGCCTCTCTACCTCCTCTCGAATGGCATCTTGGTGCTCGGGCTGTCTCTCGACCTTCACGGATCGGACGCGCCTCGGGAGCGTTGTTAATCGGTGCTCGATCACCTCCTAGGGACCCCATCATATCGGACGGTTGCCGGCGAACACGTCGAGTTGGATCGAGGAAGGTGACGAGCGCGTCTTCCTATTTGGCGCCGAGGTTGGTGCCAATGTTGACGATCTTCGGGCTCGCCCTCGCTGAGGCGACCACCTTAACCTCACCGTGAGCCGGGTGAGGCGCGAGTCCGAACTGAGGGGCCCCGAGGAAGTGGCGTCTGGCGCCGATGCAGTGGCACCGACATGTCCAACAAGCATACTTGTGGCAGCGCAAGGCCTCGGCCTTATCCACCGGATCGCAAAGGGGCAGCGGCCCAGCATCTTCACCACCATGTAAGCATAGTGGGTGGTCGCCATGAATTTGGCCAACGGTCGGCCAAGCAAGGCATTGTATGGGAGGTCGAAGTCGGCGACCTCAAAATCCACCATCTCGGTACGGTAGTTGTCTTCATCCCCAAAGGTGACGGGGAGGCACCCTAACCTATGGGCATTAGGCCACACTCCGGTGCCACCCCAAGATGGGCAGAGTGGCGCAGATCCTCGTCATGGAATCTGCAGCCTTGAGAATGCCAAGAGGACAGAGGTTGATAGAGCTCCTCCGCCCACCAAACGCGCCCTAGCCAAGACGTTCGAATGGTGGGCGACACCACGACCGGAGATGCCCGGGCGGTGGCGCCTCGGGGTGGTCGGCTGGTGAAAGTGGCGTCGCTCGACCACTTCAAAGATCCGACCACCGCCCCCGACGGCAGTGGCGACACCTCCCTCTTCAACCGCTTATGGCGGCGTTGAGGAAAAGGTGGGCGAACCACCATAAATGTAGGCCACAGTGTGATCCGCTTTCTTTGGAAGGCGATGGGCGAGATCTTCATCTTGATCGTCGTCGGGGCGGCGCTCCTTGAGCCGCTTCTCCACCATTTTGTCCACGACTCGACAGCTGTCTAGGTCATGGGTATTGGTTCGATGTATTGGGCAGTAGGGTTCGCCCTCCTTTTGGTCGCGGCGGTCATTCCCACGACTGCGGCGGTCACCGCGCCGATCGCGGCGATCGTCACGCTGGTCACGACGGTCGTCACGCCGCTCACGGCGATCATCACACCGGTCGCGGCGGTTGCGCTTCCGGGGCGAGGGGTCCTCTTCGTCGTCGCGCTCGGCGGCCAAGGCCTGCCTGGTCTCTCCTGCCTCGCGCTTCCACGCCTTCTGCTGCGACGGCGGAACCCTTCGAGGTCCGGCCGTCCTTGCCCCAGCCACCCTTGGGGCCAAAGGCCGCCCTCGCCTCATGGCCAAGACACTTATGTGCGAGGGAGAAAAGCTTCGGAGGTGGAGCCGATGGTACGGTGGCCATCTTCTCCTTCATCTTCTTCGATCGCGTCGCCCTTCTGGCGATGACGACCGATTACTCGAGATGTGGGGATTGTATTGCGGCGATGGCAAAACCGGCGAATGAAGTCACGAGCGACTCCCCTTCTCTTGCTCTAGAGCGTGGAGGTTGTCCTCCACGCCGGCAAAAGAAGGAGCCACGAAAGTTGGCGACAAAGAGGTCGCACAACTTCCCCACGAGTGCACCGATCCTCGGGGAGATTTAATGACCGAGTGGGCAGAGCCGTCAAGGTGTTGGGAGGTAGTTAGCCATAACCTTTTCAGATCGCGGTTGCCCGCACCATCGTCGTATAGATTTGGAGGAACTCCTCCGGGTTGGTGGTGTAGTCATATTTTTCTATGGCCGCGGGTGAACTGTCCGCCACATCACGCGGCGCACGCCGGAGAAAAACGCACTCCGACGCCAGAGAGGGAGCCTAGCTCATCGGGGACCCGATCCGGATCGCCCGAACGCTGGGCTGGCTCCTATAGAGTCGGAGGAGGAACCTCCTCCTTGGTCCGAGAGTGAGAGCCACGGGGGGAACTCTCACCGTCAGATGCTACACCTATCTGGCGGCGCTCTGGTCCGGGTGGCGCGGCGAAGCATCGCGAAGGTCATCACCGCGCCGCCGGTGACTCTCATCAAATGAGGCGGAGGTCCCCACGGTCCCTTGCGGGCAGGACCAAAGACTGTGGCGCCCTTGCCGACCCGGCCGCTGGCCGAGTTTTTCCGTTAGGGACGGTACCGACGCTGAAAGTCGCTCTGCATGCGCCTTAGGCGATAAGGTACCAACGGTACGACCACCGGGCGCCCTACCGGTTGGGCGCATCCACGAGACCGGCGATGCTCATGACCACGGAGTGGCCGGGAGTCTCCCGCGAACTCTGGGAGGGTGGTCTGAAGGGCACGTTGCGTGCAAGTTACGGCGGAGGGCCATCTCCATGGCCGACTGCGGCGCACGGGCTGCTCCACCGCCCAAAGGAGCAATGGCGCCCGCAGGGCGGGTGAGACGGTCCCTCGGCCGGCACGATCGCCGAAGCGCCATGGCGTCGCTTCCCCGCCACATCTGGTGCCGAGAATCCGCCATCTTCGGATGCACGGCCTACTTCGAGATCACGAACGCCAAGTCCATGGGGAGTTAGCGAAAAAACCAACCACTAGCCCCCACTCGGCGCGCCTGCCGGGCGTATTCCGCCCGACAGCCCGGAGTCTGCAGACCGGGTTTGGTTCGGAAGGGGCGTCATGCATGGTGGGCTAACCCTAGAGGTGAAAACCCCAGAGACCCCCACGAAGGATTCCGCGTCTATGAACTCGGGATGGCACAAAGATTTTACCCAGGTTCAGCCCCTTTGCCTTGGGTAATAGCCTTACTTCCTGCTAGATTGCTTATAGAGTGTTTTTGAACTAGTGCAGTACAGAGTCTTTTGGGTTACAAGTTCTTTCCTGGGCTCTACTGCAGAATTCTTGCTTGCTCGACTCGTCGTCGTCCCCCTTTTCCATGCACCAGAAGGTCCTTATATAGGCCGGGCTAATAGGAGTAGGTAAAAGGGGGGTCATCATGCTGATCCTTATGCATTTATTACTCCTTCTGTCTTTGTCCGTTCCTCCGGCCCCATTAAATGCCGACGATGCCTTTCGCCTGGTCCGCCGGGATGTGACCCCTTTGACGGGTTGGTGAGGCGTCGAGGAATGGGTTTGTAGCGTAAATCTCGCAATCAACGATCCGACACCGCTGCGCACCGGCATGGTACGATTGGAGGAAGGAGGCTTTGAGGCGAAGAACCTCGCGACCACCTTTTTGCCTTGCGGCGGGCGAAGCAGGCATCCACGCCGCCGCCGCCCGAACGCCACGTGGCCGGACTGGCGAGGCGTGCTTCGCCCACTGCTGCCGCCACGCTGGCTGGGCGCCGCAAGCGGCGTCTCGCCACTGCCGCCCGAACGCCGCGTGGGCAAGCATTTTGGCGTAGGCGTGCTCGCCACCGCCGCCAAGCCGCCTTGCTGGCCGGGCGCCGGCGAAGCGTCTCGCTCGCCACTCGCCCCTCAACGCCGTGGGCAACTTTGGCGGTGGCGTGCTCGCCACCCTGCCGCTAAGCCGCCACGCGGTGGGGCGCCAGCAGCGTCCTCGCCCACTTGCTCGCCCAAATGCCACATGGACCAACGCCCGTGGGTAGGGCATACTCGCCCACCTACCCGTCAGGCTGCCACGTGGGCCATGCATGCCTTTGTGAGGCGGAGAGGGTACCCTGGCGTAAAGTACGCCGACAATGGCAAACATGGAAAAGCGCTAAGGTGGCCTTGTCTTGATTTATCAAATAATTAGTGTTGTTTCTCAATGTATACTTGTTGATATTTATGGTACTATATCTTATCAATGTATTGATTACTGAAATTATCTTTACTATTTGCTCATCTTAAATTAATTTAATTACTGAATAGTGTCAAGCTTCCTTGTTGGAACCAAAAGTTTTTCTACCTCTTTTGGTAGAATTTCCATGATTAGTATCTATTGTTCAAAATTTTCTTCTTATTAGATATTTCTGCAATAACATTTACAAGACATAACCAGTTATAGATTTTGTAATTGAATATCAAAATATACTAAATGCATTGAGGCAACAACTTATCTGATGAGAATGTCTTAAAATTTGAATATTTGTAGCGCTTTCATCACCTTTATTATTCAAATGTTGATGAATTTCGAGGAAAAATCCAATTCCATTAACAGTTTGTTTTAAAAGTTGTCATGCTCTGACGTACCGCTTCCACTTCATCCTCATCCCTGAATTAGAAAACCATAGATAACCTATTTTCACTCTGGTCTTATGCAGAAATAGGATCACTCTGGATCTATTCCTACACAAAATTAGAGTGAAAATAGACTGCCTATGGTATTCTCATTCAAGGATGATAATTAAGTGAAAGATAAATTAGGGCATGACAACTTCCAGGACGAACTGTAGATGGAATTAGATTTTGTCTTAGAATCCATCAATATTAGAATAAGAAAGAGGATGAAGGTGCTATAAATGTTCATATTTTAATACCATCCACATCAGACATGCTGTTGCCTCGATGTATCTAGAATGTTTTGATATTCAATTGCAAAATCTATAACTGATTGTGTCTTGTAAATATTGTTGTAAAAATATCTAACAAGAATAAAAATTCAAACAATATATACTAATTATGAAAGTTTTACTAAGAGGGTTACGAAAAAAAATATATCATAGATTGTTCTATTTAAAAACCGTATGTGATCAACACATATCACAGACAGTACAAGATAAAAACCGTCTGTGATATGTGTTTTCACAGTCAGTTCAGAAACCATTTGTAATATATGTCGTATTATCACTCGCACATGTAATAGTCTTTTTTTAGTAGCGATGGTAGAAATTGTAATTTGCACTAGAGTAGCTACCCGTATCCCTATACTTGTGACTTTAATCGCAACGTTCCAGTGCAAAAGGCCCGAAGAGGCATGCAACAGGACTCCTGCTCTGCGGTAGACTTTCACGTTAGAAATCACAGTATTCCATAATGTCAGATTAATTGGATGATATTAAGCTTGCCTCCTTGACAATTAGCTCTTGGGTTGTAATGTAGTGATTTATCAAGCACTAGATTGGTAAATAAATTGGCCTTTGCATTATGGTGTGGGTTTTCATCTGTGTAAACATGACACTGCCATTTTTTTTACATAAAAAGTTTGGTTTGGGCTAAAAAGTTGTCATCTGTAATTCCTTTCCAGCTGCAATTTCAGGTCCTCACAATGGAGAGAAACAATGATGTCATCTCTCGTTGGATTATCGTTGTAAGACATTCGAATCATCCAATTGCACCTTGGGAAAAAAAACCATGTACCGAATGTATTTGGTAGTCCGTGGTCTTCTTCTTTTACTCAGGGCCAAAGAATAGGGAAAAGCATAAGCTATTGGACACACAAGAACTGTACAAGTGTAGGAAAAATAGAAATAAAGATCGTAAATAAAATTTCTTTATTATGCCAAATAAAATACTCAAAATGAATAACGCCCGATCTCTTGATTCTCAACAAGCCAGACTATTAGGGTTCATATCTGGGACTAATACAGAAATAGTTATACGTCCTTGTAAATAATTATATTCCATTTGGAACACCAAAATTTTACCGAAATTTTGTAGGAAAGCAAACATCCACTCTCAACAAACAGCAACACCGTCGTACGTGCAATATCAGTGCTTCAGAAGACACTCGATATGCTAACGTAATCCTCCTCGCGAACCATCCTACCACGGCACCCAACCTTTGAACCTGATATCCTCCACGTGCGCCTCCTTGGCCGGCTTTGGCCGCCGGTCTCCGATGGTGCCGACAGGCCGCGGCCTCATGGCATCCACTGTGCTCCCCAACTCCATCTCCACGCATAGATTGGTCCTTACGACGCCGACGTGCTTAGCCGGACCAATACTCCGTATCTGCATGCAAGGCGGACGGCGGAATAGAGTTGGGCACGCGAAGGTGTCCAGCAAGACGAGAACCTGCACGCCGCCCCTGGCGACGCGCGGGTCGGCGCAGGCTCCGGACACAAAGGTGCATATCTCCTTCCAGCCGGCAGCCACGGCGCCGCGGTCGAACGGGTGCTGCACGAGCGGGAGGACGTCCGCGGCGTGAGCCCGCTCCACGCGCTCGGGGCGTCGCAGCTTGCGCGACGGCTGCCTGCGGAAGGCGATGTCCACGGCCACCTTCTCCACGACCCGGTTGTCCGGTTCGGCGGGGAAGTGCCTCCTGATGACGACCCTGACGTCCGCCATCAGCGCTGGGGGCGGTGGATGTTCACCTCCCGAGCGGCGTCGGCTGCCGCGGCTAGATGACGACGGGAAGAAGGTGGCGAACTGAAGACGGCTTGCGAGGCGAACAGCCGGGACGCCGGGAAGATGCTTGTCCATCGCGCGCTCTTCGGATACCTCGGACTGATCGAGTGGACGGATGGAATGCGACGCACCAAGCAGCGAGACGAATACATAGCTCAGAGAGCACCGTGGGGTGCCAGTATATATAGCCGGAGGATTGGGCATCCTCACCGATTCGACTCGGAGTTGGTTTCGGACATCAACGACGGACCAACCCATGCAAATCCGGTTCTCGCCAGCGGAACCGCATCTGGTCTGGCCACGCACAGTTGCTTCGGACTGCAACGAGATGAATACGATCAGGAATCGGCTTGGTACCTACGAAGTCCTGTCAGAATCCGAGTCGGGATCGGACGGGAGAGATGCCAATTTGTAATCGCACTACATACAGTCTGGGTCAGCAGTGCACTGGCATTCGTTTGTTGTTGTGCTTGTAGCTCGCAAATTCGTCGAAATACTCGTACGAAAATAAGGAGAACAAGGCCGAAAACTTCGTATTAGGCCCATAGCCTATTGGGTTTCTAGAGACTGTTTGAAAATTCGCCTATTAGGCCTATCGAGGTTTTGTTATATCCAGACGCTGGTATCAGCCCATATATGAATACAGCTTCGTAAAGAAACCAAGGCCCAGTTTATTAATTTGCCAACCTTTTTTTTATCATAGCTAATCTTAGGGCATGTATAATTATGTGATGTCTGCTATCTATATATTTTACTATGTAAGAATTTTGCTAATATAGAAGAGAGAGGAGGAGAAAGTGTATAACTGTCTCTTCGTGAAGAGATGACTATATAGACCGCATAAAACACAATTATATGAGTTATTGTTTCAAAGTAATGATCCTTGATATAGAAAGAGAATTAGATCAATATTATTGAAACATCAAAAGGTAAAGTATGAAATCCCACTAAATGTGTGCATTTATGTATATATAAAATTGAAAATATTATGCATATCTTAAGATTGAGACTACGGTGAAGTTCATCTATTATCTTAAATCTAAGGAATGCATCTAGAAATAATGGAGTTGTGTTCGATGTATACCTTTGGGATTTTCATTTTTCAATGAGATGAGACTAATCAAAGATATACTCAATAAAAGAGTTAGTCTTATATTTAGATTTATCGATATGATTATGAATATTATATGCAAGGAATACAACAAGATATGATAATATAAACTCGAATACATACATTTGATATTTCTATCTTTTTCATCTAAAATAAACTAATAAGAATTAAGCTCAATAAAAGAGTTAGTCTCATAAAAAGATTGTCATTAATTAACAATTGAGACTAATTAGTATTATGATTATGAAAAGAGTTAGTCTCAATATTAGATTTGTCATTAACACCAAAATCAAACTAATAGAGCTTGAATTTTTACCGATATTGATTCAAATATGGGATTTTCATTTGTACAAGGTCCGATACGAATCATGATTGGCAACACATCGAAGAAGGATACTATTGGTCAATGCACTATAAAAAGAGGATCAAGAGGAAGTAGAAACAACACAATTAACCAAACAACTTGCATCTATTTTTTATTTACTTTCCTGTCAATTAGGAGTAACTTTATAATTTAGACTTTCTTGTAATCGATTTTGATCAACAAAGTTGTGCATCACCGATTATTGATCTATCTCGATTACACCAAGTTTGGTTGTTTCGATCTTGTTGCGCATCGCTTTTTGGGAAAATCAACATTTTATCAACTAATCAACCCTAATTGGCTTTTTAGGCTTATTGGTACCCTTGATTTGATCGGCTATTAATAGTTGTTTAGATCTTTGCCGATTGTCATATTAGATCAACTTTAAGCGTATATTTTTCTATCTATCTTACCGATTGCAGGTTCAAATTCGGTGACACGCCTCAAACCTCGTTGAACCCGACATTATCGTGTGTTTAGATCGATAAATCTACCGTTATATTTTTTGACGTCTAACACACGGGGCAGAAGCTTTGTTATGCAATTCAACCTGAAGGTTGGTACGTAGCAAAGCCTGTTGGCCGCACGCCCTTTTGGCTACGATAATCCTTGTGAACGGGCGTCTAATGCACCAGACAACTCATCCACTCCCACACATCAATTCAATTCTCGTCCTAGCTAACCCGCCTCTATTTCTAATGCAGACCTGCTGCTCTCTCTCAAACGTGGATGCACGCCTCTCGGATCCTCCTACACACTGCTTCAATATCTTGTCTCTATAGTACATCTTGGTACCTGTATCTTATGGTGCTTCGAAGGTATGTGAGCCGTTTATCAGTTGCAGTCCGATGATTCACAATTAAAGTCATCTATCGAAAGTACTTAAACTGTGAATCAGGTATTAAAGATTCGGTGGAGGGTTAGATAAGTAATTCGGTGGAGGGTTAGATAAGTAATTATATTTTTCAAACCCGAAGGGAAAAAGAAAGAGAAAGGTAAGAAACTGAGTTTAGCTTAGTTGACGAGAGGTATAAGTGTACACCCCACAACCCATGTATTCTTGTTTTTCTCGTAAGGAGAGTATTGAGTTGATCTGTGGTAGCCACCCAAAAGTCTGCGATGAGGAAGGATGGGCGTGCTTTATATTTCCAACACTCCCCTCACGTGGGCGCTTCGACTCAATCACGTGAAATAAGCGACGAAAATTGCGTCTTAGACTCGAACTCGAGACCTCCGGCTGAAGTATTGAGTTGCACGCACCAACGTGGGTTCATTAAGAGTATTAAGGCGATGATGGATCATGCTATATTTACATTTTAGACTCAACACGTGGAAATAGGAGCGGACGCTAAATGCATCTAAGACTCGAACTCGAACCTTCACTTTATATTAACCTATAAGTTTCAGTGGTAGGTTCATAAAAACCTGACGAAGGATGGGCGTGCTTTATATTTCCAACAGAGAGGAGTAAGTTGATAAAAGCACATGTTCCTCTAACGGTGTAAACCCTGGTTATCATCATGTGCAAATTGTAACAGCGGCCAATGGTTGATTGCTGATTAAGTAATTTGCCGGTTCAGTTGCTTCTCTAATCTCTTGTCAAAGATCTCCCAGCTCTCATAGGCCGGCCTAGGTATAAACTTTTGCGTACGGGTACGGCTTCTGCCTCACCACTGTTGTGTAAACCCAACCGATCTGGCCCCATGTACGAATCAGGTGTCCGAGCCCCATTGCCCATATAACAGCGACATATCCATAGCTGCCCTTTCGGAACGGGGTTTCTGAACGAGTGATGATTTTCTGAATGTCTGATAGCAACAGGCAGAGCGAGCCCATGGAGAGATCTTGATACATTGCATTGCACCAAGCCACAATCTGTCTTCCAGACAGTACTACGCTTGTGAGGTTTTCTTCCAAACGAAAATGAACAATACTACGCTTGTGTACTATCTACTTCCATTGTTTCCTTGTCAGGAGAGACTGGTCGATGCAATTTGCAGATGCGATCGACGAAAGCAACGCAACTGCTCGTCTCCATCGGCCATCCATCCATCTGCCTGCACCCAACAAAGGGAACTGGAAAGAGTAAATAAATACTAGATTTTACAACGTGTAACAACCTTCTTATCATCGTAACCTGTTGCGCGCTCTTGATCGAGCGACGCTAGAATAGTTCGCTTTTTTTATTTTTACATACATGAAAAAGAAGACTTTTCTGGCTGAATTTTACGCGCGTACATGAATGATGCAGAAATCTGCACCGGGACGCAGCCGAGTTCTCGTTCTGAAGCGCTCGGGTTGTCAGTTTTCACTTGTCGGAGGGGGGAAATAATGGACATTCGAAGACGCAGGATCCACAGGAAAACATATCCTCCTTTGGCTTTGGCAACTCGGTACGCACGGCATACTAAATTCAATATGAAATTTTATTCTTTTCGATCTAATACTCCCTCCGGTCATTTTTAATAGACGTTTTAGCATTCCACCTAAAGTGCATGAAAAGATGACGTTTAAGGTTTTAACGTGATTTTTACCCGGTTTTGCCCCTGCCTTGGGAGATGAGGCGACGCTGCATGCAAGCTCACATTGATTAGCAAGGAAAAAAAATTCCATGCACGCACACCTGCCATTGAGATTCGAACCCAGGAAGTGAGGGTGCTAGCCAAAGTGTTTAACCAACTGAGCTAGACAACATTATTGCTTATAGAAAAGATATGACATTAATAAGGGTAAAACTGGAAGAATAGCCCCTAATAAACACCATCTTGGTATTGGAGCTATCCTCTAAAACGTCTACTAAAAATGACCGGAGGGAGTAGGTCAGATTAGTTAGAATTTATTTAAACCTCTTCTAGTAATAAAGTAGTAGCAATATTTTTAATAAATTAACAACTAGATTTAATCTCAACGCCCTCTGACGGACAGAAAATCAGAGCCAGGAAGCACCTCTCATTGGATTTGATTCTACGCTTTGAACCTGCAGCACGCACTGGAGTGGAGACGAAAGGCTAGCTAACCGAAAGGTTTTTGTTGCACAGTAAGTACTCAATCCCGGATTTCTCCGGTCATGTCGTGGTCAGGGGAATCCAGATGCTCTTGCCATGGACACAGCGCAGTACGCGTGACGGAATATGCCGTGGCCCGCACAAGTTGATCGATCCACTGTCCGAGAGTTGCCATCAACAGTGAGCCCACCTCCCTCGGTTTTCCCCCGCGGCTTCGGCAGTCCGATCCCTTCCAGGATCGTCCGGCAACATGTTTCCCACTGATCGGTGGTCACACGATGACTACGCATGCAATAGGCTACACCCCGAGATTTATGAATTCCGCAGAATTCTGAATTCTGTAAATACTCATGCGTTCTAAGCAGGGCTTCGCCTCCGCTAGCGTTTGCGTCGGTAAGAAATGGTTGTGCAGGTAGCAGGCAATGCTGCGAGTCACCTTAGCGTTACGCCTACCTCGTTGCCGTCTTTCTGGTCTGGTCCAGACGCTAGCGATCCAAGCAGCGCATTCGCAGAACTGTCAGGCGTAAAGATTGAATCACTTTAACCCATGTCACAGAGGAGCACAGGCACGGCGATCAGCCGATCACAAGGCATTGATTTCAGCGCCCTTACCCTGTCGCTCACCTCCCTGCACTGATCTACATCTCCGAGTCTTTTTACCAGCAATCAGTCGCACGAGAGTGAGGCTAGCGCACAGAGTTATTAGTGCGACGTTATCGAGACAGGCTGGACCGCAGCTCGCGCACACGCCGAAATGGATCGCGGCTCGCATCTAGGCCAACGGCCGCGGTGCCCCCACTCTTGACTCCTGCCTCTTCGCTATCTCGAAGCCGACGCTTTTCTAGCTCTATTGTATCTTTATTTTATATATAAATTTAGCTTCTATGTAAATATAATTATCAAAATAGTATATTTTCACCGCGAAAGCATCGGCAGGTGATATGTATCATCTACCGAGCTGTGTACCGTGACAACTCCTATTGTGCTCAGGTAGTCGGTAAGGTTGTTGTTGCGGCAGGACGGTGTACAGACGTGGGAACAGGGCCTGTCGAGGTGCCCGAGTGTGGTAGATTCCTGGTGTGCTGTCCTAACTTGGCAAGACCTACAATAGCATCACCTGTTGATGTTTTTACTGTAGAGGAGAGGACAACTTTTATAATTATGTTAGTATGGGTGGAATTTTTTAAAAAAAGTGTGTTCATTTTCATTATCTCACCATCATCTGTTGCTTTCTGACAAGGCAGGCAGCTGTGCCGCCCACACCTCCCCTGACCCAGCCGCTTGGTGCGTGCACCGAATTTCATGAGCTCTTTCTTCTTCCTCCTAACCCTCCGCATCTCCTTGTTTACTCTAACAGAAATGTACTGAACGTGTACGAAAAAAAAAACATCTGTATCATTGGTGTTGTGCTATGCAGCACCCTCCATGTGCCTCAAATGTCAGAATGTTAGAACGCGATAATATTTTATAAATTTTGTAAGAATTTCACAGTAATAAGCTTAATTTCTGTACCAGAATTCTTATGTTCTTGTTCTCACCAAAATTTGGTCAGGAATGACCAGTTTGGTATGTTGAAGATAAAGTTGGAGGTTTTCGATTGATATCGGTTAAAAGTGCAAGTTGAGGTAAACTTAGAATAGCAGCCGATATCAATTCTATTTGCAGGAGATTAAGGTTGATACAAATCGAGTTTGGTAACGCATCGGAAAAAGTAACGATTCGCATTATAAAAAGGGACTAAAGGCGAGTCGATGAAAGAATAAATCAATAAAAAAGCAACTCACATCTACTTTTTCCGATCAACTAGGAGTGGTCTTGTAATTTAGATCTCTTAAAATTCATCGTTGATCAATAAAGTTGCGCATGGCCGATTATTGATCTTCTCCGATTACACCAAATTTGATTTTCTCCAATCTTCTTGCGCATCACCTTATTGGCGAAAATCTACTTTTATCAACCATCTAATCAACTTTAACGAGTTGTTTAGACTTGTTGCTTTTGATTTAATCGGCTTTGAATAGCTATTTAAATCCTTGTCGGTTATCATATTAGATTGGTTTTGAGCGTATTTTTCATCCATCTCGCCGATTACAGGATCAAATCGGTTAGCACGTCTCGAATCAGAATTGAACCTAGCGTTTACGTATGCTTGAGCCGATCAATCATGTATCATATTTTTCGGAGCCAATGGTTCTAAACGGGACTTAATTTGGCAATGATATAATAGTGTATATGTGGGTTCAGTCGGCGATGATGCTTTTGTTAGGTGCACTTGTATTTCCAACTAAATGCTGAGGACCGACGAGTAGACCGTTCTTCAGCAACGGATCCATTGATTAAAGAGGTATTCGCCCACAGGTTTCTGATCAGCTGATACTGTTCTTTTCTTCTGACCATTTTATTAGTGCCTCTTGAGACTAAACAATGATTAGGGGTTGCTTTCTCCTCTCTTTTTAACATGGAGACCTTTTGCCTAGTCCAAACATTTGGTAAAAAAAATGGTCGAATAAAGAATCGATGTGTCTAAGCATATGTTTTAAGCACATGCTTGTTTCCAAATATTTAGTGATTAATTTAAAGAGTGGTTCGGTCCTTTTGTTTGATCCTTGCTCTCACCATCGTTGCACATCAGTGGACCAAAAGTGAATAAAGATACTAAATATTTTTGTAGGTGTTAAGAGTTTAAGCTGTGGGGGCAATTTTAGGTCAAGAAACTATAGATTAGCTTGTTGCGTTCCTCAAGAATATCCAAGGGACAAATTGACCATTTCGAGTCATATTAGCCATTGGTTTTTCTTATATTATCTTACTCTTTGTATAAAACTTTTTAAGGGTTTCTTAGGGGCAGATTAGGTCGATCTCGAGAAGGATTGGAGGCTGACGTGGCCCGGATTTGGTGGCCTCATAACGTTTAATCCTTGGCTTAGAACTGACTCAACTATTTAAACTTTTACGCATAGTTTCACCTCAAAATTTCCCTCCAAAAAATTGTTTCACCTCAAATTATACCAACAAAGACTTCTTTTATGGAAGAGTATCCCAACAAAGACTTCTTCAAGGGAGAGAAAAAATTGATGCCAAGGAAGAAACTCTCTTGTTGCAGTCAGTTTTTTTCGCTTTTTTAGCATGTAGTTCACAGAATCACATTATTTAACAGCTAGCATCTGAACCCTCAGGAGCTGATTGACCCCAAAAAAAAAAAAAACTAACATCAGAACTCAAAAGACAATGATCATTCAGAACTCCTCATAATAAGCAGCCGAGAACTTCATATGCACCTCAATCTTAGCCATCCAAAACTCGATCGGACGGTTCTCAACGCACTGAGCGGATGGCGTTGAACGGATCAAGGTCCCCGAATCCATTGCCATGTGTATAAGCAAGTGTTGTCGAGTAAGCTGTCCCAATCCTGATCCATATCTCCATGATAGGGGCGTCCCAGTAAGCATGTGAGGAGGGGTCACAACTCACAACTCAAAGTCCCCCCACTAGCTCAAGCAAAGGATAAGATGCATGGATGATAGGTGCCACCAATCAGTAAAGGGACAAGGCAGAGAGGGAGAGGGCTCTTGTGATCAAAGAAAGGACCATCATCCAATTCATTTTTCTTTCTTTTTAAGATCAAGAAAGGGCTGTTTCTGATGAGCATCAAACACTTCAAAGCTTTGGACTGCCTAACTTTTCTTAGGGTTGCCACTTTGCATTGACTCGGCTTTAGGAAAAAGCAAGAATATCAATTACTAACTTTCCAGGCTTCTTGATGTGAAAGACACTGAGATGTTTGACGAGATGAGAGAAGCAACCTAACATTATAAACTTTACTGCGGAAGTTCTTTCGAACCAACGAGGGAATGAAAAAAAATATCTGGATTTGCACCATTTGGAATATCATCGCCGCAGTGAACAACAAACCACGCAAAATTCTCTCCTAATCTGGCAGAAACAAAAGTATCTGCCTATCTATCATGTTGTCAAAATTTCCATGCTTGAAAGATACAGGACCAAGAAATCTTTGCACACGTTAGGTTGGAAAAATTACCCCAATTTGACATCTGTAGGAGAAAACAGCCAAAAAAACCGCAGCAATCAGCCGTGTACGGGCAAAATGAAATAAAAATATCTCAATGTAAACTGAATAACCGAAATATTTTCTCTCCATTTTTGTTGAAGACAAACAGTAGGGAAGCACACAAGAACAGTGGAAATCTTCACCAGATTCAGAGCTACGCAAGAGAGAACTTCATACATTCACCAATTAGAAGATACAAAATCACATACCCAAACAAGCACAAGCAATTTAACCAGCCATATGAACAGCATTTAACTAACAAATTAAACTAGGGAATAACATTAAGTTTTCCATAAGAGGTTTACCGGCTGGACGGACATACAAGTATAACCAGTTCCAAGTTCCAGCCTTTTTTTGCAACTACTGCAAAACCTATATGAGAAAGACCTATAGAATTACCCAGTTCTTAGGAGACGCTTCCTCCATGGAAGCAGCAGAGGAGTACCATGGCAAATTTAAAAGCTTATGAAGGTTTTCAAACCCTACAGGTTTATTCTTCAGTAGAACCAACTGGGGCCGTCGTTCTTCTGCGTGTAGTCGACGGCGCCTGACATGTTGAAACCAGAGCCGAACCTGAACTCCGGTGCCCCGGTGATGTCGCCCATCTGGTTACCGAACGGCGTCTCGTCGCGGATGAAGAACTGCTGCTGCGCCGGAGCCTGCTGCGGTTGCTGTTGCTGCATCATGTTATCGACACCATCGAATACACCACCGCCGTTGCCGCCAATTCCATTGCCCTGTCCAAAGAAGACCTCATCCATCTGCAACCTCGGGGCGAGCGCATTAGGCCTCTCCATGATGGTGACATTGTCGTTGCTCAGGTTCTTGTTGGCCATCAAGGTGGTGTCGTACATGTTCATCAGCTCGGCGATGGACCTCTGGCCGTCCAAGGGCAGGCTGAAATCCAGGTTGTTCAGCGTCTGGTTTGGCGGGTTGTAGGTGGCCGGGAAGACTTGCGGCGGCGGCGGCGGGGACTGCTTGTTCTCCGCGCTCGGCGAGGAGGGGGCGTTGTACTTGCAGGCGTACTGGTGGCTGTTGCGCGCGTTCCGGTCGAGGAAGCCGTACCCGTAATCGCTGTGAGGGCACTGGACGTTGTTGCAAATGTAGACGCGGTTGTTCAGCATCAGCTCAGGCTCTGCGGCGCTCCTCTTCTGGATGAACTCAACGTCGGCGGTCTCCTCTTTCATCGGCGTCGGCATGAGGAACTTGTCATTCAGGATGGCCGCGCCAAGGTTGAACGCGGATGGATCAGCCATGGCCGTCTTCTGGTTGCCGATCTCGTCGCCCTTGCAATCGTCAACGACGTCGACATCGTACTCGCTTGAGCTGGCGTTGAACGATATGGCGCTGGCGATGCCGCCGGAAGACGCCGAGGGGCGCGCGCCGGGGTGCAGCTTCAGGTACAGCTCCTCTTCCTGCTTGACGACCGCCAGCCAGGTGGCGATCTCCTTGGCGGTCATCTTGTCCTGGAGGCACTTGGACTGCCTGACGAGACGGCGGATCTTTTCGATGTCGGGCGACATGTGCTTGATGACAGCGGTGAGCACGCTGACTTTCCAGGTCTTCTTGAGGTCGTGAGGCTTCTTGTACGGGGGCGGGCCCTGGTCCTTGGGGATGCCGAGCTCCGGCCACCACTCCTCGTCGCCGGTCGGCCACCACGGCGGCGGGACGCCCTTCTCGAGCGGGAACCTCCGCTGCGGTGGGTCGCAGTGCTGCATGAGCGCGGATAGCAGCGAGCCGAGCGTGGTGTCCTGCAGCTCCTGCAGCGAGTGCGGGCTCGCCGTGCCTGAGGCGAGCTTGCTCTCGCAGCCCGGGACGGCGTTGTCGGCCTGGTACTTGGCGATGGCGGCCGGGCCGTTGCGGTCGAAGCGGACCTTCTCCTTCCACCAGCCGCGGAGGTTATCGGAGGCGCCGCTCACCGGCTTGCCCTTCTCTGGGATGATCCCGTACACGAACCCCTGCGCGCGGCACACCTCCATCATCTTGAGCATGTACTTGAGGATGCCGTCCTGCGCGCGCGACATCTTCTTGCGCCGCGCCTGCTCCTGCGAATGCCGCGGCTTCGATGAGTCGCCCCCGCCGCCGGCCGCCTGGTCCTTGCCGCGGCTCTGCTGCAGCTCCTTGAGCCGCTTCAGCTTCAATCGGTCGCGCCACATGCGGCGCTCCAGCTCCTCGATGTCCTCCACGTCGTCGTCACTATCGTCCTCCCCAGCGTCCGGGAAGCTCTCCGGCGGGGGGTCCACGAGGTCGCCCTCCCCCATCACGCACTGTTCACCGGAGGACGTCTGCGGCACAAGCGAGCCGAAGCCAACGTTCTTGTCATCGCTGCCGACGCCGTTCTGCTGCAGGAGATCCACCAAGTTGTGGACGCCGGAGAACATCATGCCCTGATCCATCACCAGCCCGCCTCCCATCATCGCGACACACGCAACGATCCAAGCAACTCACTCGCAGATAGATAAGACTTCTTATAGCATTCACCTGCACAGAAGCAAGCAAAGGGATCATGTTAATTATTACGAGGATTACAGAGTTATTGCTGGCGTGTAAACGCAACAAATACTACCTCCTTAACTAGGCAACATGTGCAACACGATTAGTGAGTGTTAAAAAGAGGGAATTATGGTTAAGAGCAAAGCTTATTGTAGGCATTGATCGGGCAGATGGTAGTAGTAGCAGCGGCATCACCAAATAAATACATACTACTCCTTCTATGTCCTGAATTGAATAGATGCTAGTCTAGTTCCTCGTGCTTCCATCAAGATATATCTATAAAAGGTAGTATTACCATTTTTCATTAGATGGTATATCTGATTATGGTCCATGATAATAAAAGACATTGGAAATTACTGAAGGGGTTGATATAGATCTCAAAATAGTAGAATATTTTGAATGATATGTATTTAGAAACAAAATTATATTTATTTCAGGGCGGACAGAGTACATGTCACTTCCTTAAAAACACTAGCTCTCTTAACATCTTAGATCTACATGGCCAGGAGATGATCATGTGACATAAAAGCTAGTTTGCCTATTGAAGCTAGAACTCGAAAGCCTAGTTTGCATATGTCTGGTGAAACAAAAAAGGTCTTCATCCGTACAAACCACACCTAGACACTTCTCTTCACTTAAAACTGATTCATCTAAGGAGGATAAGACACGCAACTAACAGGCATCCGAGATAGGATTATCTTTCCTGTTGTGACATAAGCAAATCGCACGGCACAAAGAAAAGGCCGCGTCATGATTCATGCATGATCATAACGTACTAATGGGAGAACTATGGAAAGAATTGAAGCACGAAAACATACGGGCGTACACAGGATTAACAAGATAATTACTTCCAAGCCGGTTTCTAACAAGGACTCAGGAGAAATTGAAGCATGTAAAAGTTTCCTTTTCTTCTTTTTCCTTTATACACAGCATGTTGAAACGAATGAAAGAACAAAAGGCTTTGATCAAATCATCGCAAGGGGAAACCCGAAGGATTAAAAAGCAGGGGAAGAGCTTTTTTTTCAGAAAATAAAATAATTTTTTATGGATTTATTTGTTTTTACCTAGCCAAACAGGTATGGACAGTTGGAAACAAGAACATGTACCCATGTGCCTACCGAAAAGGAATAGAAGTCGCCCAAAAAAAAGAGAGAAGAAAACAGCAGACAAAATGGATCAAGCAGACATCAAAACGGAACACAGATGAAAAATTCCATCTCCAAAGAGCAAGCAGAAATAACAGGTTCCCTTGATCCAAAACAAAATTCTTCCATAACAGTAAGTAGCATACATTTCCTAGAACATGCTCAACAAAAAAAACTTAAACTTTGACTGGGGATAGGCACTAAGTTGTAGAACAACACCGAACAAAAGAAAGAAACTCGTGTGTTTGGCTGGTACCATATTACAAACATCTAAAGCTGCAAGCTAGGGACTCTGGCCATGGATTTACCCACCCCTCCGACAAAAACAATTCTATGCACAAGAACAAAACATCACCCCCAAAAGAAAATTTGAAGGATGAACAAGAAAGAAGTAGTCAAACAGGAATTGACAACGGCAAATAACTCCAGGATCCACACAAAATATCTGAAAAGAAAAATGAAATCTATCCAACAACAAAGGATAGCCTATCTCAGATCACCAGCCTATCAGTAACACAAGCAAAAATTCTTCGGAAAGAAGAGGAGCAAAAGCAAAACATCAAAAAGACCAAACTAAGCATAGCCAATCTCAGATAACCAGCTTATGAAGAACAGAAGCAAAAATTCTTCAAAAAGAAGAGGAGCAAAAGCAAAACACCAAAAAGGGGGAAAAAGGAGAGTGAATCAATAATCACATGCACACAAGAACACAAAAGAAAGACAAGGGCAGCAAGAGCTCACCTCTATGCTAACCTTCCACCTGCTAATTTTTTCTGCTGCTGCTTCACCTTCGCTATGACCTCGGAGAGGAGGAGGGGGAAGAGAGAGGAAGACGGGGAGGGGACAGAAAGAAAGGGAGGAGAAGGCACACCGGCCCGAGAGGAAGATAAGAACAGGGCCGCGAGGCCACTGCGCGAGCACAAAGCAATAGGCGATCAAGTGGGTGCGGGTGTCGCTGTTCCTTTTATAATCCCTCCTTAAACTAGTCTCCTCCCTCCCAGTTCCCACCCACGAACTGCCGCGTGATGCTTTGCGAATCTCGCTAATCACTCGAGTAAAATTTCTTCTTGTTACCGCAAGAGCGCACTGGCCAGACGAGGTGAAAACAGCCGAGGTAAAAAAGGGTGGGCTGTGCCTATGACACGCGGGGGCCACTTCGGTTCGTTCCTGGTATATGCGGGGTCCGAGGAGCGCGGAGCAGAGGCTTCAATGAAGGGAAAGTTACCGTTTTGCCCTCCCCTGGGCTCTCGCCTGGGTTGGCTGACAGGCTCGAGCGTTCTGCTCTCGATATGGTTCTCTCCCAGTCTCCTGTGTGTACAGTAGGAAGCGGCGATCTTCTGCGCACAGCGCACAGAGGCCTTCCACATGGCGGTAATTTTATCCTTTTTTTAGCCTGCCTGAGCAAACGCTGCAATGGTATATTTCAAGGAACAAAATTTTCGTTTTGAACAAAATTTCTCCCACGGCTGAAATACAAAATTTCTCAGACAAAATTCATTCAAAATTCAAAAAGAAAAATTTAAATCTGGTTTTTTTGCTACTAAAATTTCGATGAAATTGCACTGATCAAAATAAGGTTCAAACGATGTCGAAAAATTTTGAATTTTTTTTAAGGTTCTTGACACATTAAAGATGTTCTCATAAAATTTTCAGGTGATTATCAGGTCTGTGAAATTTTTAAAAATTCAAACATTCTATCCAGATGAAACGTTGATCGGCAAGTTTGAATCGGATGAAAAATGGTACAAACAATGTTAGAAAATTTTAAAATATTTTGTTCATGATGCTGATAAATCACTAATGTTTACATAAAATTTTTGGATTGTGATCAAGGTTTGAAAATTTTTAAAAATTCAGAAAGTGCTACTATCCTGATAAAAGCCTTACCGGCAAAATTGAACGGAATGAAAAATAGTTACGCCGGGATTGGATATCTTGTACCAAGACGACCATCGAAACGGCGCCAACCGACCATGCTCTTGCCGAATGGCGACGGAGACCGACCTTCGTGTGGCAGGCTCACGGGCTACCCGTCCCCGAAAGCAAGCCAAGCTCGGGGCTCGCGACAAAGCGACGTGGCATTAAATCTTGCAATGCTCGAGGATCGTCGCCGGATCTGCTTGTTGCCATGGTCGCGCCGCCTTGGTCTCGCTTCATTGTTCCCGCGTCGCGTGGTACCCGACGGTGTGGCGGACTCTTGATCAAGACGCCGTCTCTGATGGCGCCGTAATAAATAACTTGTCTCTGTAAATCCTATAAATACCCCTCATGCGATGTATTGAGGGCTGGCTTTTCGAGACCCCGCACTTTCGGACACAGAGGTGGTTCATTGGAGTCCTTAGGCTAGTTCGAGGCTCCTCCGAGCAAGCACGTTATGCTAGCTCCTCGCTCATTAGTGAATCCACCGGGCGTAGGGTCATTATCTCCTCCGTGAGAGGCGAACTGAACAAAAACGACCCCGTGTGCTTCTCGATTGTCTTATCCACCCGATCCGTAGCTCGGTGCACCTTAGACGAACAACCCTTGCGGAAAAGGGCCTTAGGTTGATCCTCATTCAACAAGTAAGCTCGGCGGGGACCCTGTCCCGAGTCGTCGACAAGTTCAAACCACGTTAGAAAATTTTGGAAATTTTTGTGGAAGGTTCTGATGTATCACTAATGTTTCTATAAAAATTCTGACAGTGCTACGTGCTGATAAAAGCCTGATAATCAATACATAAATTTGCTTTAGCGATAAAAGAAGGTTTAAAATTTGTGAAAATTTTACAGAAGAGTGATAAGGAAGTGTTTAAGATCCCATAAAAATTTTGAATCATGATCACACTCCAGTGAATTTATAAAATTCTTACAAGGCACAGTAACATTTATGTTATTTCTCTTTTGGTTTTTGCAATATAGTATAGCAAATGAAGTTCAATGGTTTTCTAGATTTTATTAGCCAAACAAAAAAAATTTAAAATTTTTCAAACTTTTATAGAATGGTACTGAGGCAATGATTAATCTTTCAAAAAATTTTAGATCATGATTACACTCGAGAAAATTTAGAAAAATCTAACAAGTTTATTGTCCCAATTATATCCATTCTATTTTTATTTTTAAAGATAACAAATGAAGTTCAATTATTTTGAAAAATTTTCTATATAATCTTACACTACCAAATATGGTACCATAAATTTTCTAGATCATTATCAAGCCTATACAATTTTATAAAAATCTGACAGTATTTCTACCTAAATGTTAAAATGTCTCAAAATTTAAAATTTTAGTTTTTCAACAAATTTTCATGTAAGATGACTTTCTTAAGGGTTATTGGACTAATTCTTGTCAAATTCGGTTTCAAAACCCGAAATTTCATTGAAATTTTTGAAAATATTGTAGCAAATTTAAATTTTTCAAAATTTTAAATTCAGTCGGTACTTTAGATTTTGCCCTGTCTCGAAATCCGAAATTTTGCCAAAAATTTTAACCTTGCTGTATTTATAGGCAGTAACCGTGTGGGAGCTAAGCTAACTCGTGCGAATGCATATAACATTTGGAGCAGGTGTATCTTGACTCTTGAGCGTGCAAATGCGCCGTCTGCCTTGTCTTCGTGATCGTTTAGTTGTGCTCATTGTTAGATGTGAATTGATTGCACTTTATTTTTTCGGATAGCTTTTCATTTCAGTAGCTGTTCGTTTCTACGTAAGCACATGTGTATATATACATACACATACATACATACATACATAGAAAAATGGTTCTATACTCTAAAAGTACATACTCCCACCTCCAATATACAATTTAAATGACGTTGTTATACCTTTTTATCTTTTTAAGTATACTTTAATACTGATTATAAGATACTTCAAAGTAAGTTCCACGAAAAATTTCATCAAAATCCACCATTTATAGCATAATTTATTTACATATTCCTTTTATATATGGAAAATGGTATATAGCAAAAAAAATGAAGAGTTTCGACAAACTTTTTTCAAACATATCGCATTGAGTACCTTAGAATTATTATTAGAGTATATCGAAAGTGATAAAAGAGTATAAAATATTTGTTTAATTGGTATATTAGACATAAGAGGCTATATATATATATATATATATATATATATATATATATATATATATATATATATATATATATATTAGATAAAGGATTTAAATCCGGTCTTTGCAAATGCACACAACCGAATTTTACAATGACCACAGCCGTATAACTTTATTGTAAAAGAATAAGCTACGAGAACTAAAAATTAAAAGCAAATTCTATAATGGCGAATCCATCCATGCTTGGCAAAAATGTCCAACGCCACCACCTCCAAAGCCTTGCTTGCCCTTGAATGGTCTCTCTGTTGTCCTTATCTCGCAATAATGCTCAAAACCGCATCCAGTATGTTCCTTTGAAGGTAGCCTGCATAAAAGAGGAATATTGTTTTTTCTGAAAGGTTAGATCATTTCTTGTGCACCAAATAGCCCATAATAGGGCAACACCCCCCACAAGAATCAGGCTTTTCTCACCCTTCTCAATGCCTGTTAACCAACGACCAAATATATGAGAAATAGACCTAGGTGGTGATAAACCGGTAGTAATATGAACAATATGCCAAATAATTTTTGAGTGCTGGCAATCAAAAAATAAGTGCTGAATTGTTTCATTACAATTACAGAAACAACACTTTTGGTTCCCAGTCCAATTTCATTTCGCTAAATTGTCCTTTGTTAAAATTACTCCTCGACGTAAATACCAGAGGAAAATTTTAATCTTTAAAAGGAGTTTCAACTTCCAAATGAATTTACTGTTGAAAGGAGTATCCTGGTTCATTAAATGAACATACATAGAACTTACAGAGAATTGCCCATGTCTATGTAAACATCGATTGAAAAGTGTCCTTTGTCCACTGTAGAAGTTTTGAAAAATTCTCAAAAATTACCATATGTAGGGAGGTGAACCTCTACAACCCTGCAAAATTGAAGTTGAAACTCAATCGCATTTGAAAGATATGAAAAAGACAAAGTCAGCATGAATAGTAATTTTTCTTTGTTTTGGCATTATTCTTTTTGCTGTTTGTCTTTTCATATCTTTCAAATGCGATAATTCAACTTCAAATTTTCAAAACTTCTAATAAATTTCATAATTTCATGAGTAATTTCTTTTTCATGGAATTGGTGGTTTTACCTGAGAATATTTAGTATATATATATATATATATATATATGTACCTGCTGGCTCCGATCTACAAGAGAGGCAACACAGAGAACTTAATTTTGTAAAGGTGTTGACGGGCAAAATCAAATGTTCAAAGTATATATGGACTTTTTTGGTTTGTGGCTTATTTTATTATAACTAATTTTAGATAAATGTGGCTTACTACATTTTTTATGATAAAAAACTCAGCACAACAACTGTAACAAAGTTTGGCAAAAAAATTAAGTCTATCATAGGTGAGTCATAAGACTAAAAAATAATTATAACAATAAACCAAAACCTGTAAAGACATATCTAATAGTAGGCGTGGCAATATTATAGCTATCAATTTTTTTGGTTAGATATTCCTAGGGATAAAACTCCTGTAAGAGATGGCCTGCTGCTATCAAATCCGTCGTCGCTGGACCAAATCCGCATAGGATCAACAACTAGCAGTGCTGCCCGGTATGGGGGGCAAAATGGTCAGGGAGCTGCTTTTTCATCAAATCTGGTTAACTTTGACGGCCTTCAAATCCGAAGCCGCCGCCGCAGCGATCACGAAACACCACCACGTGCTGCCTTATGGGGAGGGGCCACGTGTCCTTTCGTCTGGCCCCACGCCCTCAGCCTGTGTGGCTTTTTCTTTTACACGCACGCCCACCTCACGCAAAGGACAGCAACGCTGGCAGTAAAAAGAAAAAGGCAGATTGCTCTGTTCTTTCTACTCCAGTTTTTACCCCCCATTGAAGGGTCAAAGGCCTGCTTATTATTTTATTTTATTAATTCAACTTTAATCCAGTGCTTATGGAGGGAGGGAGATTAACATTAATCATTCAAGTTTACTAGTACATCACTGGATTATTCCCTTTAATTTTCTTCTGGCAGGACACTAGCGACAGCATTAGCACGGCCGTTTCCGGAGCCACGCACACTGTTCGCAACTTCGCATAGTGGTCAGTCCGGTCGACCGAAATTTCCTGTTTGCTTCGGTCTCGATTGGATCCTTGAAACGTTCATATGCTTACGCCCCAGCAGTATATATAGTAGTAATATCTTTGATGCAAACCCATTGGATTCCGAGAGATATAAGCGTTGAGGTACCCAATTAGGCCAGCAAAGAAGCTTTTGTTAGGGGTTTGAATCAAAATTGTTTCGATTACGGTAGTTAATGGGTTTAAAATTGAAATTAATCCATTTCAAACGAAAAATACTATTAAGGCTTGACATGATAGCGCTTGGATAGTTCAAATTTGAAATAACTACTTATATGATAAATAAAATGATTTTACATGAGTTTCGAAATAAGGTCAATGCTAAAAAGCAAAGGATCTCTGCAGATCACGACCTGAGTGACAATAGAGCCACCGATCAGTTTGTGCTATGGTAAGTCATTCCAACTCACTGAACTAATGCGAGTTAATTAGAGCCAGAGATTTTGTTGGCCTAGCCTGAATAGAGCATGATTGAATATAAAGGTAGTCCATTAGATGGTGGATGACCAGTTAATGTCGATTAGATCTCAACTATGAAGCCGATTGTACACATCCGATTTCATCACGTACAAGTAGGCAAATAGCTCATTTACTTGTTAATTTCCTCAGTGTTGATGTCTAGGAAACTCAATCCGGAGCGTTTCTTGAAAACAATACTACATAACACAGACAAAGTCGGGTTTTTTTTTACAGTGCACACGAAATTGGGATCGGCGCATCTCAAATGGGACTCGCGCATTTTTCTTCAAGTTCAAAGTTTATCTTAAACCGTTCAAAATCAAACCTGCACAGTTTATTAAGAGTTGTGATGGGAATAAAAAGGAGCATATATCCCCACCTCTACAGTTTTCAGACTAGTTTTCTTTTCCTTCTACCACGTGGACTTCACATGTTGGGAGTTTCACCGTGCTCGTCGGGCACGGTCCTTTCGTTGAAGGAATCAATCGATTGATCGATCAATCGCTCGCCCGTGCCGCGAGGGGAATATACCGCCCGTGGAATGGCTGAGCACCGATCCAAGCCGTACACGTACCGGGAGGGTGATCCTGGCCGTCCGCCCGTCGTGCACTCCACTCCGAGCCACCGCACGTGCTCATCGTGCTTCCCTGCCGCTCAACATGTGTTGTTGCCCCGGTCGGTAGCACCAACCGGTCCCAGCCACTAACTAATGCCAGCCTGTGTGGACCGCGGTGAAAAGCTGCTGCCAGCAGCACGAACGGTAACTACGGGAGTGCGTGGTAAAATTACAGATGGTAAGGGCATGTACAGTGGTATAAAGAGAAGCTGTCTATAATATATCTCCACATTATCTATAGGCGATCTTAAAATAACTCATACAATGAATCGTCTATATAGTTATGCGTAATGTTCTCTCATCCAAATAACGGTTATCTATCTGATGATACATAAAATAGAAAGGCATCTATAAGACCATCATTAAATAGTAGGCGATGGTTTTCTCTCTCCTCCTTCTCTCTCCACATCACCTAAAATCACAGGTGGCGTAGTCTTCTGAGACAACCGGCGTATACTATTGTATATGCCCTAAGTGTTACTGCTACATCGTGCTAGTGGTGATGGTAAACCGGTAATGATCTCGCTAAGAAAAAAGACGCAGTGTTGGGATTATTTTTCGTTAACTTCAGCAGCACAGGTCGAAGAACCAGCGTTTTGGTATGTTTTCATATGGAGTTATATAGTTCATGGAGTAGTAGTACTAGCATATATGATACTAGTTGACCTTGGATATAAACATATAGAGTCAACTGTAGCAATTCCATGTAAAGAAATAAGAGTCAGCTTGAAAAATGAACATGACACCGACGGCACAACTGTTGAATGTAAGTAAACAGTACTCAGGAATGAGATAGAATGAGTTCATTAATTGATTGCATATGTCTGTATACATTTATACATGCCAACAGGTGACAGTTAGATGTCCCATGGACATTCTTTTCTAATAGTCACGTTAACTACCAATGGCAGTTAACCGCTCACAAATAAAACTCCTCCAAAACCTTGTGAGAAAAATATGAGGAGAAATTTGTTCTTATAATTATATGTCATTGAAAACTCCTTTAAAACCCAGTGGGAAAATACGAGAAAATGATATGACATATATGTATTCTTGTATTGATATTGTCTCATTAAAAAAACCTTATATGAGAAACTAATTTTGGAAATACCCATAAAGAAAAAGAGTGCAATATTTATGATCTGATGATCATTTCATAGGTTATATATATATATCAGGAGTTTACTCCCCCTGAATTTTGCAAACCTCGGAGTCTTCTCATACTAATTCCATGAATATAATTTTGGAATGTAGAAGTTGGTAATGATTTTGTGAATAAATCTGCAAGATTTTCACAAGACTTTGTTTGCAAAATATCAATCTCCCCTTTTTTCTGTAATTCATGAGGATAAGGTAATTTAGTAGCAATATGCTTTATGATGTTGCTCTTAATATAACTTGTTTGTATTTGTGCAATACAAGCAGCATTATCTTCGTAGATAATGGTAGGTGATTCTGATGAATCTATACCACATGATTGTTGAATGTGGTTAATCATTCTGCGAAGCCATACACATTCATGTGAAACTTCATATAATGCAATTATCTCAGAATGATTAGTGGAGGTGGCCACAAGAGTCTGTTTTGATGACTTTCATGAGAAAGTTGTACCACCATATAGAAATACATAACCAGTTTGTGATCTGACATTATAGAGATCAGATAGATAGTCAGCATCGGCATATCCCACCATGGTCATACCTTGATTTCTCTGATAGAACAAACTAAGATCTTTTATACCTTAGAGATATCTGAAGATCATTTTTATGCCAGCCCAATGTCTTTTTGTTAGAGCTGCGTTGTATCTTGCCAATAGATTTACTGCAAAAGTAATATCCGGCCGGGTACTATTTGTGAGATACATGAGTGCACTGATGGCACTAAGATATGGAATTTTAGGTCCCAATATCTCTTCATCTTCATCTCTAGGTTTGAATGGGTCTTTTTCCCTATCAAGGGATCGAACAACCATTAGTGTTTTGATGGATATGATTTTTCCATATTGAACTTTTTTAGTATTTTCTGGATATATGCATACTGGTGTATAAGTATTCCTGAGGGAAGATGCTCAAGTTGTAAACCTAAGCAAAACTTGGTTTTGCCAAGTCTTTCATCCCAAATTCCATCTTAAAATGATTGCTTACTTCCTTTGTATCTTGTGTGGTTACGATGATATTGAGATCATCGTAATATATTGAGATGATGCAAAATCCATTTGCGGATTTCTTTGTAAACACACACTAACAATCATCACTATTTGAGTAACCATTCTGTAGAAGAAACTCACTTAGTCGGTTGTACCACATTCTACCCGACTGTTTCAATCCATAGAGTGGTTTTTTCAGTTTTACACAATACATGTTGCGATTTGCTTTTGGATTTGGAATTTTAAGCCCTTTAGGGACTTTCGTATAAATATCCAAATCGAGTGACCCATATAAGTATACAGTCACTACATCCATCAACTGCATAGATAAATTCATTTGTACTACTAATGATATTAGATATCGAAATGTGATTCCACTCATAACAGGAGAATATATTTCATTGTAATTGATGTCGGTCTCTGCGTGAACTCTTAGGCTATAAGCCTCGCCTTATATCTCACCACCTCATTGTTCCCATAGGTAGGGGTGCAATCGATTCAGATTTAGTCAGATATCGCTTTTTCTGTATTCTAAACTATATTTTTTATCAGATTCAGAATCGGATACGGATAGTACTAGATACGAATACGACACAGATAATATCGGTCACAGATTCGAATTAAATACAGAGCAAAATCAATACGATATCCGTCAAATTATTCATGTCCAGTTCGATTCCGATCCTCATCCGCCCTATGCCACATCCCAAAAATCTGTATCCGTATCTGATTCTAGAGTAAAAATTTAGGTTAGAATATGAAAAAAGCAATATATATCTGTATCTAACCCATTTTCACCCCTAGAAATAACCATTGGTTAATGAAAAGTAGCTAGATTTCTGCGCAGCCGCATGATGATATTCAGTGAATAGTGCAAAAAATAGCCATTTATGAAGTATTTTGTATATCTCAAATGGGGTTGATTTTTACGTATAAATTTTGCATGACTATATAACATATGCCCTCGCCTATCTCTGTATAATATTATTGGAACATTTGTTAAAACTCCCACGATTAATTTTTGCAGGAAATGGATAACCTTCTATCCGAGAATTAAGCGTGCACATCTGAGAGCATGCCTGGATATAAACACTATCCTGCCTGCGTACTAGTGTACTACCATGTCCAAAGCTCAAAATAGGGCTTCATTATCGCGAAATCGTACAGGGTTGGATACTTGGATGAGCCTCGGCAATCTGTGCAACCTTTCTCTGTGTTGCTTGATTTGACTGTCTATGTAGCCGAAATTCCGAATGGTAGCACCCGCAGTAGTAGCTTGTTTATTGGAGATGTTTTCGCGGTGTGATATGTTACGTGTGTTGTTTTTTTACAGAAATAATTTTATTTTTTTGTGATGCTTTTTAAAAAAATGTCGAGAAAACACGTGAAACGGCCGGAAGGATACAAACGCAATTACGTTCTTTTTTGCATTTATCTGGGGTCCTCTAATGAAGGATCTGCGATTACGCTAAATCGAAAGGTCCCTTGGTATATAGTATGATTTGTGGTCAGGTTGCTAAATCTTTTCTCTCTCGTTGTAGTTGCTTTGACGTCGTTATTTTGGTTCTCTCTGCGAGATTCATCTTCTTCGTTATTGAGACCATGCACGCTTGTGCCATATATCACAAAATTCTGATCCGATCTGAGAGATGTTGCACGCACCGCTGCGTGTCACGCCGCCCCCCACACGAGAAAACCGAGAAAACACGCGAAACTTTTGAAAGGTTATAAATGTAATTACGCCTTTTTGTATTTATTTGGGGTCATTTCACGAAGAATCTACAATTTTGCTAAACCAAAAGGTCTTTTTCGTAAAAAAGACATGAAAGGATCGAAATGCAATTGCGCGTTTTTTTATTTATCTAAGGTCCTTTCAGGAAGGATCTGTGAATTCGCTAAATTGAAAGGTTCTTTTCATAAAAAACGGCTAAAAGGATCTAAACACAATTACGTATTTTTTAGTGGCTTTAGTGGAGGGCTGACACGTAGATTACCTCTCTGATCAGGAACCTTGCTATCTAATTAGGAACCTTGTCATCTTTAATATAGGCATAATTTGTCAGTTGAGAACCAATCATGCAGCCTTATCTCTTTGGCTCTTTGCATACGTCCAATGGCCATGATTGTCTGGGTCGCCGTGTACCTGGTGATCATAAACTCCCTTAAATACAATAGTACATGCCAACGAAAACGATAGAAACAGCTTGACTAATTAGGGTTTTTTTTTAACACACAACATCCACTGGATTCCTATGAGAAATTACGCTATTTTTTAGATGATCATTGTAAAATTTCTGCATTCTAAATAGGACTAAAACAAGTGCAAAATGCAAACCATTCGGCTAGAAATTAAGCAGCTAAGATGAGGCGGGTGGTAGTTTTGGCAGGGTTACTGTTTTCTTTCTAAAAAGTCGTCAGATGGGATTTCAGAATGCTTGGTCGAAATTTATCGCTTGCCTCGACTCCAAACTGTTTGTTCCACTTGACCAAAAGAAGAGGATACAAACTAAGTTGGCGCTTTCTCCGGCCCTATCAATCCAGGAAAGTACTTTAATTACATTTGATCGTCCACTTCCAGCACGTACACTCTGACACACCTTCTTATGTGTAGTAGCTTCTAGATCGAATTAAAGTTTTGTTAGATACGGCATAAGTGTATATAGTCTCAAGAATGAAGAGGATGAATCTTATAAAGAACCAAATTAATGGCAATGAAGCATCCACAAAGAAAGATAAAAGACTTGGCGAAGCCGACTGCAAACTATTTGATCACAACCTCAAAAGAGTACAGGGAATTGTTGCTCTCTCACGACCCCTTGAACCTCTTAAGACCTTTAGATTCTTGTCCTATATAATAATATAGTGCTAAAGAATAATATAATTTCTATTCCTCTCGTGCACCTTTTATTTTGGATAAGTTGGATTTTGCACTATTGATTGCTTAGATTCTCTATAACCATCCTACGAGTTTATATAGTCCCTTAATTCTCTTCTAAAGAGAACTAGAAATCCTATTCTAAAACAAAGTAAGAATTCTAATCATATTGTATTTATCTAGCACACTTTTTGAAATCATAAAAACTAGATATGAGTCACCATATTAATAATCTCTACCTTGACTCATATCCTATGGACCATAATGTGGAAACTTCTAGCCCTCAAGAGCAAATATCATGTCTTCTTTTGACTATGTTTTAATAATATAACTAGCCGAATTTCTCATGTAATTCCGTCGCTAGATACTATAACGAATATTTTCATATCTAAACAAATAGAGTTGTATTTGGCATACAACTCTAACGCTTACAATAGAAACACAACTATATTTCTTATGCAATTGTAACAACTCTCATTTATATACCTATTTAATCTACACTATTACGATATAGATCTATCAACGGTGCAGGTCTTTATCTTTTTTACTACAATTATCGTGGTAGTGGTGACTTCTTTTGTTTCTATTTTAATAATATAACTAGTGGAATTACCAGTGTAATTGCGCAGCTAGATATTACGATACAATTTTATTCGTTGTACAACTCTAATCCTATAATTTAAAAATATAATTGAATTTATTATATAACTTTAATATTTATATACTATTAATCTAAACTATTATAATCTATCCTTGGTGTGTACTGCTTCTGATCATTAGCCTACAAAGATATGAGTCGTGCCAGTTATAATAACGGGAGTTGTTTCTGTCCCTTCTAATTGTCCTTAAAAAAAGGTCGTCTATGGGCTAATGCAGAATGTTTATGAGCTGGACAAACTGTTTCCTAACCCAACTCAAGTTTTTTTTATATTACGGATAGTCCAGCTTAAGATATTAGTATAAGCTACACTGTTATATTCAAGTTCTATTTGAATGCTAAATGTGCACCGCTATAAATTGACACGCAAAATTAGTGTTCTAGATTTTTGAACACATACTGGACACCCTTGACGGTGTGGCACAAGGCGGACGGATGCAGACGCCGGGCACCGTGACACACGACTGAAGGCCAAGGGTAACTATATCTAAAAAATGGTCCAGCCGAGAGTCCTTGAAGGCTTGAACCACCATGGGAAGTTGGGAACTAATCTAAAAACGTCCAGCCGTGACCTTGAAAGCTTGAACTTCCGTGGGAACATTTCCTTCCATTCTTTTAATTTTATTTCCTCCTTATATGTTCCGGTTCTATTTTTATTTTTTCCTCATTGGGCATTAGGAGTCCTGAAGCAATACTTTAGCTCCTGCCTATACAATCACCGGTTATTTCTTTGTTTGATTAAATATAAGAGTTTGGGAGATCTAGATGTTATAACTATAGTCAGGAGTGGAGCCAGGATTTCAGGTTAGGGGGGCACGTGGACCAACAAAAATATATTATAGCAATATCAATGCATTTAAATTTAAATATAGTATAACCACATGCCCACATAAGTAAAATATGACATATTTTTTAGAATAAGAAACTTACATCTCTATTAACTTAAATTTAGTTCTACGACTACCTTGAAGATCATACAAGTCAATAAGTTCATCTGAACTAATTTTCGCTTCTAGTTCTTTTTCAATATAAACTATCATGTAATGTCGAAGAAAGTCATCTCCTATTTTATTTTGAAGGCGGGTCTTGACAAGTTTCATAGTTAAAAATGCTCGCTCTGTGGTTATTGCTGACACCGGAAGAGTTATGACCAATCGTAACAGCCTATCAACCATTGAATAATGGGACGCTTTATTTGTTTTATATAGTTCATTTGTTAAATTAGCAAGAGATATCAAGCATTGCATACATCAAGTTGAGAAAAATGGAAGCTTTATCTGTTTTATATAATCCACTTGTCAAGTCAGCAAGAATAGTGGGCTGGGCCTTTATTTGTTGTTTGCTAATGCTAGCTAATTACTAATTACTATCTATTACTCCCTCCGTTTTTTTTGTTGGGCACCTTTTGCTTTGGCTCTTATAGCAAGTGCAAGTGGTTAGTTACTTCCATACCCCTAATAATTATAAGGTGCTCATTGATTAGTGCTTGAAACAAATGAATCATCGGTATCTAGTTATTACACGTGGCTGTTGATTTACAAAGGCAATAAATACAAAGCAATCCATTCAAAGGGTAGGATATAAAGAAATCAAAATCAAACTTTTTGAAACCTGTACTGCGCCTTACAATTCTGAACAAGCACCGGTAGAAATAACGCCCAACAAAAAAAACAGAGGGAGTAAACTTTTTTTTGGGAGAGGGGGAGGGGGGAAGGGGCTTGCTAACGGATGCATATGATTCTCTCTCTCTCTGAGAATTTCTATAATTTTTGTACCTGATTTAAGGTTCATTGTGGAAATTTCTAGCCTTCAAAATGAAGGTGTTGTCTTCAATCTCACCTACATAGCGCCGCTATCACCCTGGCAGGTGACGCAATGCCGGCGAGAAGCAATCAGGTACACCAGAGAACAACATTTGTGCACATTCTTGTTGGAATGTGAGATCTCACGCCTCATTTGAAGGGAATTTCTCTTGCAACGCGTCATTCCTGGGTACTGGCGTCGAAGGTCTTGGTCCATTGGAAGCCTTTGCCGGTGGTCGTGACGTGCCAAGTGCCAACCTTTTACCACTGACATTTTCCAAGTAAAACAGATAATGTACTTTTCACCGAGTGATTGTGATAGAATAGAAGAAGCAAGCCAGCTGCACACAACTAAGCTAGATTATTTTTCGACGGAATGACGCCATACGCACAGGGCAGCCGAGAGGGGTTCGATCGTGCATTCGCGCGGACATTATGGTAGGTCAGACGGTGAAAACGACAAAATGACAGCCAGTTTACGTGATGGTGCGGGTGGGATCATTAGGATATCATGGGCCCCAGCCGGTATGTCTTGTTATTAATCACCTCTTTTTCACCATTACCATCACGTGGGAAATGTCAACTTATACATACTTTACAAAAATGTATTGTCATCTTATCTCACTTATATAATTTACTATCGCAGTGCATTATGTATGCTCTATGAGGGTGTTTCTATACATTTCTTTTTAAAAGTTGTATAAATATTAAACTATAAATAAAGAGTAGATAATGATTATTTATCATTTTATTTCTTTTAAAATTTAGGGGGTGTTTGGGATAGCTCCAGCTTCACCAAAATCTATGGAGTTGGTGGAGCAGAGTATTTCTAGCTCCAAAAATTTATGGAGCAGGAGCTGTATGTGCATTAAGAGTGTTTAGGTAGATCATCTTGTTTACATTTCAGACTAAAAATATAAACTTAATTCACTTTATTTTAGCCTATAAGTTTCAGATCTGAGCTGGAGCTGAGATCTGGAGCTCTCCCAAACAGAATCTTATACAACTTATATTACAAGATAATGTATAGAAGCACTTCTTTTATAAAGAACTTTTAGCTGTCCTGACCAAACGTGGGGCATGTACCAATCTCGTCTTCCTTAATTTTCCACAACTTATGGCCCCGTTTGGACCCGCAGGAACCGATAAATTTCTAGCATTGCAATCCACGCCTAGAAGTCTACTGTCGCAGAAACGCAAACCCACTGCAGAGAGAAACGTATAAAGAGAATTTTTACCATGCATTATACTGATAATATACGGTGGTTAGTACAAATTAGATCTAGCCATTAATTTATTGAGGATATTTTTACTGCTCTAATATTAAAGAAAGTATAAATAAATATTAGTTAATCTGATCTATTAAATCAAAAAAATTAAAAGATTACATGGTATCTTTTGCCTGGCCGATCCACGCTAGTAAATACCGATAATATATGGTTGTTAGTAAAAATTAAATTTAGTCATTGATTTATTAAATATATTTCTACTACTCTAATATTAGAAAAAGTATAAATAAATATTAGTTAATCTGACTTATTAAATCGAAAAAATTAAACGATCACGTGATATCTTTTGCCCGACCGATCCACGCTAGGTTACGGACTAAGTCCTACAAACCGATAATACACTAGAGCAGTAAAGAGAATTCAGGAACCTGTACACTGCAACTGCACGATCGGGATTGGTCGTACCGATGCATCGCTGCTGCTGGTTCAAGGCCATTATCTGCGGTGCTCCCGTTCTGTCCACTCCAAAAAAACCCCAGCCCGGAGACGTACGACGAGCTAGCTCCGCGGGACACGTCGGGCTTTAGCCCCCCACGCCCACGCGCAGGGTGGACCATGCGTTGTTAAGCATGAGTTTTCCCCTGTCCCTGTTCCACGATGTGAGCTCTCAAACTTTGGTGTCGGCAGGTGATTACTGGGTCTCTCCTCTCCTGAGGCTTTCCTACCTATTTCCTACCGGATATAACTAGGCAAGGGTACTTTTTGTACAATTATTCACGAAAGTTTTGTTTTTTAAGACGTTCTTCATGAAAGTTACACAAGGAAAGAGGAAAAAGGGTATGTGGGGGCAGAAGTAAGGATGCTAGTGGCGCAAAGCCTAGTGTAGATCTAATTTAAGTCTAATATTTTTTTTATAGATTTGTAAAAAATAATGAGGTTCAAGCTTGATCTGGTCTAAAATGAAAGTCTATGTCTTGATTTAGGTCTTTATCTAAACAAATTGTTTATTTGATGAGTTGGTAGTTTTACGGTACAATTTTAAGTAATAAAACTAAGTCTGTAATTACATATAATTACATACTTACAGGAAACATAGGTTGAAAGTTTCAACTCAAAGTATATTGTTGAAGTATGTTAGTATGTAAAACAGTGAAAGAAGCATTGGTGCTAAAGGCAACGTCAATTGGTATACTTGGCTGGTGGTGAGAGATTTAGTAAAAAAATCTAAGACCTAAGTTTGGTTTAGATCTGATATAAATAGCTATAGATTCAAAATAAATGCAATCTATTTATAGTTTTAGACCAACCTAAACTAAAAATCTGAATTAGTCCAAAGGCATTAACACCACTAGTTGAAGTGGTGGTGGAATTAAAGGAAAGCGTTTGAGATCACGGCTTGCAGCGTAAAAAGGTACCAAGAGATTTGATATCACCTTATAACATGGTACTAGCTATTATTATTCTTCATAGTGTATAGAGATTAGAACCTTCACTTCCATCACCATTAAAATCATACCAACTAAAGTACATATGAAAGTAATCATGGCAATCTGTCAAATACATGTTCAATTGCAACATAGGCTCTCAGCATGCAATAGAACATGCCACAATTCAGGTATCAATGCCAATGTCAGTACTTATGATAGCTACGATAGCCTAGATCTACAGAATGTACATGAAATGGAATGGGCATGTAACAATTGCTGACTAAGATCTCAGGAATGGACTCCTGAAAAGTTAAATTCAAGACTTTCGTCACCTAAGACCTATTCTACACACTACAATTTGACAGGGGACACACTAGCGGACTGCAGATATTGGCGCACGATGCCATCATAGGGTGAGCTAACGATACGATGCCAGGTCAGCACTAATAGAAGCCTGCAGAGATAATCCGGAAATTCTGATCACAGTTACAGCAACTCTAGTTAATAATGCGACTGTCAATACGTAACTACAAGTCAGATGCAGTAATAAAGGGCGCACACGGATAATCTAGTCGTAATTCACTTTATTTTAGCCTACAAGTTTCAGATCTCAGATGAAACTAGGATCTGGAGCTCTACCAAATAGGCCCTAATTTATGATTTAGGAATGGCAGTAGTATGTACTCTCACTAGGTGATGCTCAATTAGCAGGCTGCTTAAAGCTTACAGCAGCTGCGTTTTGTAAAAAAAAATGTTGCATTAAATTTAGGACTAAGCGTTTCATTAACCGTTCTTGTATTGTATTTAGGTACGCTAGTATTATTATATCTTCTTGCCTGGTGGGTTAAAAACTTGAGGTAATACTAACCCTATTTGTTTAGACTTAGCCCCTGTTTGTTTAGGTTTTTTCATCGACTTAAAAGACAAAAAGCTACAACTTAAACAAACGAGTACCTTTTTATATGAGCTTTTCAAAAGTTATAAGATTCCATATAACTAAAAGTCAAAAGCCACTAGAGAGGCTTTTTTGGCTTATTAACGGTTGATTTTAGACTAATAATACTAAAGTTAGATAAAATTACCCACCTCTATCATGTATAAAAGCTTTTAGCTTTTAAGCTGTTTAAGCCAAAAAAAATTGGCTTTAAGCTATAAGCCAAAAAGTGTAAACCTAAACAAACAGGGCCTTAATCTTTTTGGTTTATAATTTAAAACCAGCTTTTGAACTTAAACAGTTTAAAAGCGATCGGCTTTTATATATGGTAGCAGTGGGTAATTTTAACTTAATTTTAATTGTATTAATCTAAAAACAATCCCCAATAAGACAGAAAAACCCATCTCTAATGGTTTTTGACTTTCAATTATATAGAGGTTTATAGCTTTTGAAAAAAACAAAATAAAAAGCTACACATTTATTTATTTAGGTTTTAGTTTTTTAACTTTAAATTCGGTGAAGAAATCCAAACAAAGGGGCCTAAAACTTGAGGCAACTAACGAGTAGCTAAGCAATGGCTTGCCATGACTCGAAGTTGAGTTACCATCAATTAAGGGGCCGGCTTGAATCTGATCTTCCCTGGCGCAATGCCCCAAAAGGCTCGATCTCTTGCTATCCACTGCTTGAGATTTTTTTAAAAAAAGCACATGCCGCTTGCCATCTTCTTGTCAAAAGCGCCCAGCGCAAGTCATGCGTACAGGTTCTCTGAACAACTAGCAGACAGTTGCATGTCACACGGAGCAGCGTAGGTGAAACCGAGCTGGCCAGTGATCGTCAATGGCAACTTGTGAGGAGTGCTCCCTCCTGATCAGGCAGGTGCTGTATCTGAGGATCATTTCATATGTAGATTCTGAGCAGATTTCATGAGCAAGTTTCTTTTTAAACGCCTGGGGGTTAATGCATGCGGTGTAGCCGTGTAAGCTCGGCGTTTAAGCATAGGGATTCCACGTTCTTGTCCGGATCGCGCCTGCCTACTTGTCTACGTTCAGTGTTCAGAATTTCAGATAACTTGGGTACCTGTGGCGGACGATCTAATAGAGATCGCGTGTTCTTATCTTTGCATGTGTGCTGATTAAAACTTGTTTATGATCGGAATTCTTGGAGAGGGATGCGAAGTTGCCTGGTTCGAAGCAAGCAATTTGGACTTTGGTTTACTCCTATCTTATCAATACAAGCTTGTGTGGAGTAATAATGTCATTGGGTTCATGTACACACGCGAGACCCGAATTTTTAAGCTGAATCGAGATTCGAACATTTCATATAGCAGCGAAATAGCCACAGGTTCAAAAATTCCATCCATGTTGATCTATTCGTGGTATGTGGCTGCCACTCTTTCGTTAGCTTGCATTTGCGGATGCGAGATTTGACCATGTTGTTAAACGCGAGAACATTTTTAAAGATGGGCTACGGAAGTACCCAAGTGCTAATTGGCTTGGCCCGTGACAACGCCAGCCACGGAGCCCATGCAACGATGCTGTGAGCCCGTGAATGCCTCACCAAAACTTTTTGAATCTAAAGTTTTTTAATAAAGAGTTTCGAATCGAGAGCTTTCGATTGATCCGAAAGTTTCGAATCGAATTTTTTATTAGAGAAGGAAGAGGTGAGAAAAGAAAAAATAAGGGAGAGTGAACAGAGAGATGTTACTGGCAACACCTAGATGTGTCATCGTCACAGAATTGATGAGGCTAACCTTAAACTGACAATACTGATCAGAATTGCTAATTTGAAAGCATCCTCACCAAACCTTTAGTAAGTGCATTATCTCATTGTGACATATGATAGCACTGCGTTCTTTCTCCCACCTCACTTCACAGTCAAAACTCTATTCTGGTAAACCTATACAGCAAGTTGATGCAATAATCGTATGTACTACGAGGAAATTTGGCTGGCTCCAAAGAGAAGGATCCGATGTACAACACGGGGCAGGAAATATCGTACCCGTAGCCGAGGTTACTACATGTTGGTTATTTCTGGGTTTTGTAGGATCCAATGGGAATTTGGGCCCACTCTTGTCCTTTGTTGGGCTTACAGTAACATCAGCCATTTCTCACCTTCTGTTTTGGAAAATCAACACAGACCCACACAGTCGCAATTCGGGACGCTGGATTTTTTTTTTTCGCAGTTTATACGGAGATCGATCCATTTCCTCCTAAGTTCGCGTGAAATTCGTGGCTTCCAGCCCTCGTATTCCCCTTTTGCCAGCGGGTAATTGAGAGGCTCAGGCAGGACCAAAGCCAAGCTAGGCCACCGCAGCTCGACAACGGTGATCCACCTGCCGGCGAGCCCCACCGGCTAGGCAGGCACGGCCAAAACCAGGTCACACGCCGGTGCGCCCTTGTACGGCTGTACGCGTCGCTCCTTGGCACGGGCGCACCACCGCAGCCTAGCACTAAGAGCAGTCACATGTAGCCCGCGCGCTCGTTGGCCCATGGAATGACACGACCGGCGCGCGACGCACCAACCACCGGGCGCGCCGCCTTTAACCCTTTCATGCGTCTCCCGGCCGGCGCTGCTCGGCCGCGCGATTGCAGCTGCAGATCGGACGTCCCCATCACTCGCCACCGGACGGTTTGGCCGGGTATGTGCGCGAAAGGTGCTTACATAATGAAGCCTGTGTGCACTTTGGCCTTTTGCACACCTTTTTTTTTTATTTTTCTTGTACTCTTGCCGATGAAATTGAAATTACAAATCTAGACTTCTGCTTGACCACGGAAGCATGGGTAAACAATATGCATCATCTATTGTGCTCCTCTACCACAGCAGATAGTTGGTACAGATGTACCCAAACTCCATTGGAGGGATACCACTGAGTACGAGTAGTGTAGCAGGTCTTGTTGAGCCCGACATGCTCAGTAGGTTGCCTTGGTCCCGGGTACCTGCTGAGTTAAGGGAATGCACTGTCTTTTTGGTGAAGGATATAACTATTTTTATAGTTTTGTTCGGACAAAGCTATATTTGTAAAAATATATAAAAAAGGCCAGATAAGCCAAAGCGTCTACCATAATAGCACGATCTCATGGAGGCTGTCAATCTTTGGCACGGACGGACGGGCGGACGTTAGATTGAATTGATTCGATGCGTGGTGGAAGTAACGCATGCATGTGTACATGTACAGATATGGCAGGCAGCTCCGGCCGTACGTACGTGCTGCCGTGTGACTTGCAAGTTACAGCAGCAGCGTGAGGCAGAACGGGAGGAGCACCAGATGCAGACGGCGTCTCGAGTCCCGGGGGCCCGCCGGGTCGCCGCTCGCGCTCGCCGTTGCCGGCGTGGTCGTCGGTACGCCGAACCCTGTCGGGCGTTCAGACTTTGTTAGTGCAAGCATTTCTTCGTGTCAAAAGAAAAGCGTGATTTTGTCACGCACTACTGCTTTCGCCGCTGCCCGACATTCGGGTAGGGGACGAGAGAGGTCGTTCGATCAAACAGTTTGATTCTTTACTGTTGTAGCTACTGAACACATTGCTCGAAACCTAGAACTCGACAAAGAAATTGCATCACTTGATACGTATTTTGTTCGTCAGCATACAGTATGCTCTACCCTTACTCTTAAATATGTAATGATAGAATTGTGCACTCTGGTTCGACAGTTAAATTTGACAATTGAGGACGTGGAGCCAGGTACGCAAGTTGTAAAATCGTAATACTAATTCATATGGTACCTCGGCAAATTCATGCTGCAAATGACATAGTAATTTTGAACTGCGCATGAGAGAATGTACTAGAACTTAAAAATATGCATAATTTTGGCATTCAGTTAGCTAATGTATACTCCTCCGGTTACAAATAATTATCGTTTTGAACATATGTACAATTAAACATTCAAAACTTTAATTATCAATATCTCTTTAAATATTTAAATTAAATACATTAAGATCATATGTACAGTTGTCTCAAAAAGTATTTTTCTAATATTATAATTTTATTGAATTTTATAAATATATTATAATAGAAATTAGCGGTCAAAACACTATTTCAAGACCGGATATCCAAATCGACACCTATTTGTCACCAGGGAGGCCTAATTACTTAATGGGTTGTTCAATTCCATCAGGACGGCCGCATTGCAGAGAAACGAAAAGGGGCGTTTATTGCACGCGGCAGAGCATATTGGCCGTACCTGACCCCGCAAGCACTGCGCCGCCCGGCGGCTCGGCGACGGGCACGCCGAGCGCGGCGCAGAGCCTTGGCGGCGGCGCGTCGACGCGGCAGATGGTGGGCAGCGCGAGCGCGCGCACGGCGTCGACTCGGACCCCGTAGGTTCCGTACCCGCCCACGAGCCCGCACAGGCAGGCGGCCTCGCCGTCCACGACGCCCGCAAGCGCGCCGCAGCAGCCCTTCTCCGGCCGCGTAAGCGCGCTCCCGGCCTCCACGTACGTGAGGCACGAGGACAGGTTGAGCAGCGCGGCCGTGCAGTCCAGCGACCCCGGCAGGGGAGCCGGAGCCGCCCAGGGCGCGGCCGATATCTGCGCGCGCACCGCCGCCCGCGGCTGCAGCGACGAGGCCACGAGGAGCGCGAGGGCGACGGCCAGGGGTGGCGGCATCATAGCCATGGCGCCGTCGCTTCTTGATCCCTGGGCTGTGCAGGCTGTGCTCTGTTTGACATGTGGGGATGGGAAGAGCAGTGTGCGTGCTTGTTGTGTTCGTGAGCGTAGGCCTAAGCGAACGATTGACGGGGATGAGTAGTACAAGTAAATAGCGCTACATCCGTCCAAGTCTACACACGAGCGTAAATATGACAAGCTCGCCGTACTAGCCTTGTTCCTATTATTATTATTATTATTATTATTATTATCTCCACGTGCGTGTTTTTTAGAAATAGCTCTACGGATGAGCTCAAAGAGACCGAGAGGCGATGTGTGTTCCTTCCCGCTGTTGTGCAGTGCAAAAACAGGCTACGGACGCAGCAACCGTTGCAAGTGCAGGGACTAACGGCCGAAGCATGCTTCTACGCTGTTGGAGTGCGGGAAGCTGCTTCCGCCCCACCGGTGTGTGGGAAGCCGGCCTGCACCGTGCGTCGAAGCTACTAAGAGTTTGCTTTGTTTAACGCTGTGATTTTGTTTGATTGGTCTTTCCGCACTTGGTGTGTAATGGAAGGAGGAGGTACCGCGGTACCCTATCGCGGCGGGCTTCACCTCCTACGTCGATGTGCCATGGCCAGGATCTAGCTGCAGACGCATGGCGCGGCAGGGGGCACATGGTAGCTAGATTTGTAAATACAGGAGCACGGGAGATAGATTTGTAAAAAAAAAGATAGCTTGAGGGCTAAATATATGAACAATTCTATAAATATAAGGCGAATTTTATATTCCAATGCAAATTAGTGCGATGTCTTTTTATAACCCAAATAAATATATCTAGATTTACTTGATACTCTTTACGTGCATACATTGAATATAATACTTAAATATAATAATTAGAGGTAGTTTAGTTATTTTTAATATCTTTGTAGATATAAAAAAACATCCCATAAACTTAAAGTGCGACCAGTAATAAATTACGGCCAACGCTTGTTTGGGCGTCACAATTGAGGCCCGGCCATCTCATGGCCATGCCTCCTTTGGGTTGGGTCTCGTCCCTCGTCTCATGCTAAAGTGAAAACTGTGTGCTGCTTACTACCTGTGTAAACGTTGTCTTACCATAGGAATGGCAAACGGTTGCAAGCAATGTACCTCTGTAGATGGAACCTACTGCGATCCGAAGGCTCCGACTGGCATCGGTGGCTTCTGTTGTAAGAGTCATATGGTGTAGTATAGTTGCCGTCGAGTATCACGAAAGCTACTCTTTTCAGACAAGCTCTAAGTTACTTGCTGTTATTCCGACCACAGTTCGTTACGGGGTCGAGAGAACACGGGTGGGTACTGAACCATCTAGTTAGGAACATGGATGAAAATGGCGCTTTGTCCTGGGGCTTAAGCTGGTTTCTGAATGCAACAAGAAAGGAAGAAGGAATGATGTTCTGATTGAAACAGGCTGGAGTCCTTCCTAATGGACAATACACTGAATAGCTTATACTGGACCCATTGTTTGGCAACAGTTTCTGGTGTGTATTCACTGTTATGCAATTATAGTATCTTGGATGGTTATTTAGTTTCCAATGTGAATATCTAACTAGTGTTGTTCTGTCTCAAAAGGGGGAAAAAGAATTGTTCGATTGTGTGTTCCCTGCTGGTTTCTGCTTAGGTCACAAAAGATCCATGGTAATGTACCAACAAGAATTTGTTTTCAGCATTATTCCCCTTCTTTCTTCCGCAAATTATCAGGTGGCCATTGCCAGATTATGGCCCACTTGGAACAAAGGATTTTTGTGATAGTCCCAAAGACATCGATCTGTTTAATTTTATAAAAGTTACTATATTCCTCAAAAGAAAGAGAAGAAATGTCGATTTTTTTTAAATAATATTATTTTAATCAAAATTTACGGAAATAATATGCCGAAAAGAAAAATAACACTTTTGGGCACCTGTCGCCGTTTTGATTGGCGACACAGAGTCTGTCGCTATTTGAAACAGCGAGATGCTCTCTGTCGCCATTTCAAATGGCGACAGAGGAACTATTGGTCTCTATCGCCAATTGGAATGGCGACAGAGAGCCTATTCCAATTGGCGACAGAGCGCGCCTATATAATCGGCACGCCGTTCGGCGGTCCCCACGTCGAGCCAGAAGGAAGAGTGAGCGCCAGAAGAAGAAAAGAGAAGAGAGCGAGCGCCAGAGAGGGAGGAGAAGAGAGGAAGAAGGTAGGGGGAAGAAGAGGAGGGAAAGAGAGAGAGGAGGCAAGAGAAAGAAGAGGAGGGTCTGCATTTGTTAGGTAATTTCTTTATGCTTGTATTTAAATTAAAATATATGATGTAGTAACTTAGAAATAGTAATAGTTGATTAGATGATTTAGAAATAGTAATAGTTTGGATAGATTAGATGACTTAGGATAGATGACTTAGCAAAAAATTAGATAGATGATTATATGACTTAGGAATCAATTTAATTAGGCGTGTATAGTAATAATAGTTTTTCATTAGATGACTTAGATACTAATTTAGTTACATGTATAGATAATAGTTGTTATCTGTAGGCCTTTAGTGATTTTGGTCCTATTTGGTTCATGTACAAATGTTGCTATGTTTTACTGAATTTTTTTTGCCAAACTTGACTAAAGTTAGGTCATCAAAATTGAAGTCACATTTGAGCTAGTAAAATGAATTTTGCCACACTTTTTTATAGTCAATAGCGCGTGGGACCTAGATGGCAAGAAAGAATCTTGATACAGGTGTAGATATGAACGAAATAGACGCCTAACTTTTCTAAATTGATGTGTTACAGAGTGTGGCAAATGAGTAGTTCCTGTTAGATGCAACTTCTATTAACGTGCAAAAGGAGTAATTAGTCTTGCAATGTAGCGTTAAATTGTGTACGTGTTAAGAATTTTATTCAATACCTGACAGGTATGGATGAACGAGTGAAATTTAAAATATACTATAGAGAAGAGGTTCCGCACATGGGTGTTGAAGGGGTAGATCTAAGTCATTTTTATACTGAGAAGACAACACGCTGTAGCCCCTCACCGATTACCACGTACGCTGGTAGACTGCCTTACGTAGGTCACTCGTGATTTTTCTATGAAAACCCTTAAGTGGCTACAATTTCAGGGTTTTGTGGCCGCGTGTGCCTCTTCTAGTTTTCGCAAACATGGGTGGGCGATGGAGATTAGAGGGAGGGCGATTCCCAAATCAGAAAGAACTGTGGAAAATAAGGTAGGTCACACTCATCTTCTAAGTTGGAATTTTTCAAGAACGGATAAGTCTACAAAAATCTCCGTACAAACACATCGGTGGGACAGCCCCGTGAGGTAGGAAGAGGTTCTGGTACGCGACGTTGCGCGGCTAGTCCGAATCGCCTCCCTCTTCCTTTGCCTTCCCCTTTCCCTTTCCACTTGCATGCCTCGAAATTTTGGATTGATCTTTTTCTTCCTTTTATTCTTTTCTCTCTTTTTTTTCTTTTCTCCTTTCTTCCTCTCTTCTTTTCTCTCTTTTCTTTCCTCTTCTCTCCCTTCCTTCTCTTTTCTGGCCGGTTGCTCTCTCCTTGGCTCAAATAAGGGTAGTGCCGCGAGGTGGCCTATTTATTGTCTCTCTGTCGTCATTTCAATCGGCGACAAAGAGAGCGACAGGCTCTGTGTCGCCATTTGAAATGGCGACAGAGAGCATCTCGCCGTTTCAAAACGGCGACAAGCTCTGTGTCGCCAATCAAAACGGCGACAGGTGCCCAAAAGTGTCATTTTTCTTTCCGGTATATTATTTTCGTAAATTTCGATTAAAATAATATTATTTTAAAGAAAATTCAAGAAATGTCACTCTATTTCCTATGAAATCCATGAGTTCAAACATCTAAAAACAAGTTCAAAAGGTTTGGGGGCCACCCTGGTATCACGCTGCAATGCAACGCATCATTTCATCTCAGACTATAAGGATCTTCTTTCTTCCTTTTTGTACTTTTTTTTTGTTTGTTCATGTCACCTGCTGCTGCAAAAGTTTGTGGCTTTATTGTGTGTACTCCGAGTTACAGACCATTTTTCTGTCTTTTCCGTGATTTTGGGACTGTACTAGGTAATAATGTAGAGTTACATCATTGATAATCATGTTTTTTAGGGTAAAAAATAGCATAATTATGTTCAACTGTTTGATGTGTACAACCAAGCTATTGTCGCATCACCTTGCTTGCTTTATTATTATTTCGTCTTTGGATACCGTAAATAATTTCGAGTACTTGAAGCAGATGTTTATTTAGTTTTTTTTTAAATAACGAAGCACATACTTGTAGTAATTAGTAAGCCTACAATGTTTTTTTTCTTGATGGATGTGGAGAACATGTATAAATCTTTTAATCTGTGACATCTGCTTGCTGACGTATCACCCTTGAAGAGACGGGCAAAAATCAAGAGCTAATGCATTTTGGAACGATTTATACAAAGTTCAGTCATTGCTTCTCTCAAATTCAACTTGTGAGCAGACGCTCTCAGAGCTGGCCGAAAACCTTCTTCACGAGATAGGTAAATTAGTGCAATGATATGTGTATCATTGATGTCTGATGCATACATCTAAAAATACAGGCTGTGCGATTAAAGACGTGATCTACCTACAACATATAATGAGGAAATGACCTGCCATATTACAGACTAGTACTAATGCAAACGGGCCAGTGACAGATGTTCTTTCTCCTCACAAGGAACTATCCACATCGGGAGCAAACTTTGTTAATTTTTCGTCTGAGCTAACAGATAAACTAGTACATAACCGCCTTTCAGGCCACATGAATTGGAAGGATGAAAATCGGTCAGCTACCGAAAGAACGTAAATAGGTGCAATTAGCTTGATCAGATAAACATAGTACAAATCCTATGTGGCTTACCATTTATGAACATACAAACATAGGCACACGAGAACAGCAAAGATGACACGGGGACTCGAATGTTTCTTCTGCAGCTCGTGCAAGAAAGCTATTACACAAAAAGCCTAGAGCTGGAAGCCGATACAACATTATTACAAGTTTACAACGTCGTTCAGCTTGTTCCATCCAAGATGAACAAAAAATCATGGACCGCAAAATGCCCAGGTTATCTCAGGCAGCTGAAATGAGACAACCGCTGTTGCACCGGAACATAAATTCTGTAAAGTAGCAATAGTCTTTTCCTATATTGTGCCAACGCACAAGGGCAAGAACCTGTTCACTCGAAATCGAGACCGTATGGTAAACATCCACGTACAGGTTAACTGCGGAAGCATCAGGTTGTCCTTTCACAGCAATTGCTGTGAGCACATTTACTCTCCTACGGTCATTCCAAAACCAAACTTGTAGTTCTTCTTTGAATGGTCAATCTGCACTACAAAACATATGTTCAAAAATGTACTAATCCGAAAAAATTCAGGGCATTCATTTCTTGTTAACAAAACAAAGGACATTTTGGTTCTGTGACACCGAAAAATCACCGGTTTAGGTTTATACCACCGAATTCCTCTGGGCTCTGGTACATTTTAATACCACCGTCCGCTGAAAGAACCCTCTGTGCAGTTTTTTTACCACTCTGTCAATTGCCGTTAGTGTTTTATCCCGTTTCCTTTTTCTTTTCACCAAATATCAAACTTACCCTCTTTCTCCTCCTGGTACCCAATGCCTCCCCCTTCTTCTCCATTGGCGTCCTGGTACCAGCACCGCCGCCTAACCCGAGCTGCTGCGCTTGGGTCCTCACCGTCCCCTAGCTTCTTTCCCGGTTCTCAATTATATGGTTTATTTCTTGAATACTTGGATGGGTTTTGTGAAGAGATCAATTCTTGGCTTCTTCCTCCTCTTAATTAATGATGTTTTCTCAATACTGCCAGCTCTCATCTTCTTCCTCCTCTCAATTCATGATATCTGGATGTTGACAGAAAAGAAAGTGGTAGGAGATGGACTTTGCAGTGGTGAGCAGGTGGTCAGCAGCCGGCGAAGGGCGCAGCTCCAGATCTGGATGGTGGGGACTTGTGAGTGGCAGCTATGTTGTCAGTTGTTCAAAGGTCGAGCACGACAGAGCTATCACCCGCCCCACGCTGCATCAGAGCCACCGCCCCTAAGTTGCTGCTGGACAAGGGCAACCTGGCCATCTACCTCGAGCTCAACAACCAGCTGTGGGTCACATGGTGCTGGGTGTGACTGTTTCGACACTCCATGGGTGTGGGAGATGAGTCCGCTCACTGGCTGTCGCCCCACTGCCATGGGGACGAAGAAGCCCATCTCCCTCTCAACTCCGGCAACAAGGAGGCATGGATGAACGAAGCAGAGTGAAGGAAGGCAATCTGGTCGGTTTGACGGTAGGAACGCTCAAATTGAACGGAATGGTATAAACGGGAATGGTTGGATCTTCCGGTGGTAATAAAGTGTGCTAGGGAGATTCGGTGGTATAAAACATAAATGGTGATCTTTCAGTGTCACAAAACCAAATTTTTCCAAAACAAATGAAATGGCAAAAGGAGAACATGTCTATTGGAAATTTCATACAATTCATACCTCTGCAGAAAGAAGAAAGTTGACACCCATGTTCAATCTCTCTTCTAAGTAAGCAGCAGCAACACCATTTGAGTCAATTTTGCCCCTTAGACGGCACTGCAACAGAACTTATTAATAAATAAAAAACTACCAAAACAAAATTTCAGAAAACAGGGCACCACATGGGTGAGTACATGAGCGTAAACAACTCTTCGTGCATATCCATTGGCACCAACAAGCCCATGCAAAGATACAGAACATTGAGAAGCTCAATAAAAAAAATGCATTGCTAACTGCTAAGCGAAACAAAATGTCAATGTTTAAGATACTGACCTGTCTAAGCATGTAGTCATAACCAAAGCTAGAAGTCACATCTCTTGACATGTGGTTATACATGAAGTCAGATGCAAGGGAAACCTGCAGTTAGTTAGAAGTTAGAATCAAGTTAATACATCATGTGAAAGTTTTCTGTTGATGATATTGGTGGAGTCCAACCTTCTCGGAAATTTTCTGGACATAACTTAAGGCAACTATACCAGTGCTAGCTACCTGTAGAGTACCCACCTGCAATGATCATAAAAAGAAAAAAGTGATCGGATGTGTTCTTAAAGTATGAGAGGTGCTTCCATGCTTTTCTTTTTGACAGTTGCACAAATATTAAAGCATGAATGGATGGTAGATGTAATTACTTACCCCTTCACTTACTTCAAGATTTGTGCAACTTGTATTGAGAGAAAAAGCATTGAAGCACTCCTCAGAAAGTATGCATTCACTATGTAACAGCTTGCATTCTTAAAGTAGATTAATCTTCTATGTACAACACGAGTGGATGTGAAAACCACGCAGGTAAAGATCGTCAGCTGAGCAATGATGAATAATGGTGCTTTTATAGTGATTGATGAAAGGAAAAGATGTTTCTTATCTCTTGTTATTTTCAGTTGCACCAGGGGCTTCCAAATTAAACATGTAATCCCTTGATCCAAAAATTAATGGATGGGCTTAAAAACTTATGTATGCCATGTAAAAGTCCAATCTGTAACATCCAAAACGAAAAGGTCCATACTAGATCCTTACCATTTTATCCGTGTTATAACGAGAAGCAAAACCAATCCCGGACTTCCTCTGGTGACCAAGCCAGAATATTTCAGTCCCCATTGATAAATTTGGTGTGACACTCTGAAGCACAAAAAGGTTGATGTTTCATTATCAAGACTCAAGAACATGTACTTGCCCACTTCATTACAAAGCTTATTCATATGTGAAGCAAGGTTTACTTAATATACAAAATTACAAATATGCTTGCCATTTAGCAAAGCATGATATGTTGAGACGATTGAAAATTGTGACCAGTACTGATGTAACTGTATATTTGCAATAGAAACAATCAAATGCATAATCTTACTATGGCCAAGTTATTTCTAATTTGACGTCAAACTTAACACCTCAATCTCATTCAGCCTTTGATCCAAAAGTACAGTTTGTTCCTAGTCAAAATATAAAGCTAGTGCAAGTTTCAAACAAAGACATACTGCAAAATAAGCTAGTACCTAAGCATACCCACAACATCAAGACAAGACTATAAGGCATAGGCGACCAGAAACACATGGTTAGGGAATAAGATCTAAAAAAGCTCAAATGGACATCAAAGAGCAAAAAAAAAAAGGGTTAGTTCCAACACATGAACTTTAGTCGCTAAACTTCTGTGCAGAATTTAAACAATCATGATTCAAGAAACAAATGGATAAAACTAAGTATAATTTAATATGATAATTTTCCTTATTCGTCTTCCTAAGGTGCTCAGGTACAGATGTAGAGTGAGATGCTGTTAAACCAAACTGCATCGTAAAGATCTTTACCTGAATATAATTTGCCCCATAGAACGCATTGTTTCCAATTTGAAATTGTGCTCGGTAGTCTGTGCCCTATAAAAACATGTGAATTGTTACGATAGCTATATATCAGATCGAAGCAGGCAATAAAAAAGTAGTTAGCCAATTACAGATGCTAATAAGTATTGCTTAAAGAAGCATTGTCAGAAACACTGACCTTGTAGTCAAAGTTGAACATCCCTTGGGAGTAATGTGGCTCATGGGTAAGCTGGGAATAGGCACCCATCAGCCAAATAACCAAAAAAAAAAAAAAAAAGAACAGTCATCAAACTAAAGAGGAAGCACGACATGAAATTCAACTACCTGTGCATTTATTTTCAGCATAAGATTATCTGTCAGATCACATTTCACACGAGCATTCAGCCTTCCATCGGTCATCACCCTTCCAATGAGCATTAACTATACAAAATTTCATAAACAATTACAAATTAAGTTCATAAATGAACAATTCTGAAAAAATGTGACGCCATAATATCGAACATCCTGAAAACAAACCTTTGGATCTAGAAAATTGGCACCAAATTCATAATGTGCTGTTGGAACTTTTATAGTTTCAGATGACTGAGACGGAACTTCTAAAGAACCCATAAAAACACTGTTGAAGATGTCAAAATACATGATACATGATAAAGACAAAAACATATTCAACAACATTATGCATTTTGTCTTACCTATGACTAAGTGAGAACTTCTGATTTAACCCTTTTGTGAAATCAAACCTCAATCCTTCGAAAAGTTCGGGCTTCAAAGACACTGCAAAGGTAGCATGTCAGTAGACCTCATGAAAGAAAGGTTCAAGAGTAAAGAGCCAAATTGCACATACACAGTAGCAGTTACGCACCAAAGAACAAAGCAAGCAAGAACATTTCCTTACAAGTTTAATATTACATACTTAGTCACGAAAAAAATATTTCAAGGAAATATGAAGACCTCAACAAAGACCACATTAACCAAAAGGATCATATCGAAAGTATTGTTGAAGTAAGTTGTGATTGAGGTTGGGAAAGGTAATTTATCAGATGGAATTATGTTTGCAGTTGCTCTTGTCGATTGTTAAGGTATACTGAGCGTTGTCAAACGTGGGAAGACAGCACTGCATGCAAGTTCGGCCCAATAGCAAGTTAGCCACATTCAGTATGCCAAAAAAGCTCAGTAAACCTTATTGAATACTAGCAGTTGAGCCATAGAACTAGTGAAGCAATGCGACACTGGATAAGAATGCATTAGATCACTTGGGAAATCAGGAAAGACTCAACATGAAAATATAAAGTATAAATTCATCACCATAAGAGCCCTTTCGTACGCCTAAATAGCATATGTTAACATGACCAGACCAGGCTGCTCCACTCAGGATCCTTTTGGGACCACGGTGGGGTACTTGCCTACTTGGGGTGACAAGATATTAGTGTCACATGAATAGTTAGAGTAGCGCTTGGGTGCTCTCCAAGGAAAAGTCTGCACAAATGTCACATGGATTAATCTTGGCTGATCCCTAGTTTTAAAATGTGTGCAAACTTTTCTACGAGTGCATTCAAGCACCTTTTCGAATAGTTAACAAATCACAAAACAAAATAGAAAGTGTAATGCAGTTTGTGGAACGCACTAGCGATACCAATCAGTGTCTCAGCAGCATACAGAATGAATGGTGAGACTTAATGCCTACAGAAAAAAAAAAATGGCATCTACAGCGGCAGCCAACGCACTAACTGATGAGTATTCTGTTCATGAGATACGAATCACCAAACCGTTTCTAGGACACGAACTTCAAAGCAGCGCAACATCAACAGTCACTCAATGAAGCGCTGAAGATCCCAGATCCAACCACAACTAGTATCAAATAAAGCGGCAACCTAACAATTGACCCACGTCAAGCAACCAAATCACGACGGAGCAACCGAGCATATCACGAATTCATCATCAGAACACACACATCAGGTATCAATTCGCCAATGCTGCAGCAATTCACACGTTGATATGCAGGAGCAGTCAAAGCGTTAAAACTGGAAGAGAGGAGGGGGGGTGTTGTTGACGAACTGAGAGCCTCGCGCTGGATCTCCTCGAAGGGCACAGGGCAGGGAAGGTTGAGGTAGTCCACCTTCACCTCCTCCTCCTTCTTCTCCTCCCCATCCGGCTTCGGCGGGAGGATTCCGGCGAGCCCGGGCCCATACGGCGGCACGGCCACGTGGGGCTGCGCTGGAGGCGGCGGCGGCGACGCTGTGGCGGAGGCGGCGGATCCCATGACAGCGAAACCCTAAGGCTAGGGTTTGGGTTTGGGGTCTCTCGTCTCCCACCTCGCGAAGCGGCGGCGGCGGATTTTTTTTTTCACCGAACTCTTCCCTTTGTTTTCCGGTCTAATTCAGTTCTTCAGCCCCCTGCTCTCTTCTGCGGCGCAGCGTTGCCTGGGTTTTGGGAGGGTTTGTTTCCTGTTTCCTCCCCTGCCGTTGCTTGGGAAAAGGGACCCTGTCCAGTTATACTGGCTACAGCTTAAACGGTCCTATGACATTTGGATCGGATGAGACGATGATCATACAAATTTCACTGAATTTCAGTCACCAGCGAAATTTTCTAGCGTAGTTTGTATTATTTTCTATTTGGTTCAAATTTGCCGGTCAGCGTTTTACTAGGACAATAGTAATTTTTTAATTTTAAAAAAATTCTCATACTTGATAATTATCTGAAATTTTTATGAGAACATCACTAATGTGTCAGGAATCTTCACAAAAAAATAAAAAAAAATCGTCATTGTTTGAACCACTTTTCATTTAGTTCAAATTTGCTAAGATTGTGGCAATTTCGAACGGATTTTTGGACGAAACTTCGAAAATTTCTGTCTGGAAAATTTTAAATTTGAATTTTACTTTTTGAATTTCAACCAGATTTCATTCAAAATAACGAGATTTCGCTAAAATTTCGGATTTCGGTTAGCAGCGAAATTTTAGCTAAAACGAAATTTGAATCCCTGTCCTCCCCTGGGGTTGCTTGGGAAAGGGACCCTATCCAGTTATACTGGCTACAACTTAAACGATCCTATGACATTTGGATCAGATCGAGAAGATGAATGGTACAGATCGCTCAATAGTGTTTAAAAATAGTGTTCGCTGCATTACAGCTATAGTAAAAAATCGGTACAATGTTTTGTGAATAGTGTTTCCAAAAAACTGGACCATCGCTATTTATCCAACGTTCTATGTGCAATTAAAATTAAAATTAGAAAATAAAATTAAATAAAAATTTTAAAATAATACCTTTTATCTCAATGTCTTGAAATCAAACCTTAATGCAAGAATGACCTGCAAAATAAAATTTCATATCAAACAAAATCTAAAAACATAAGCTCACTTCGAAATTCCATATAATCAGAAATTATATTGAATTTTGGTTCTTAAAAAATCTTTCATTGTAATAATTTCCTTCTCTTCATCATAAAACATAAAATATAATGAGGAATTAAATCTTAAACCTTTAATTATATTTACTGTTGTTTTCATGAAATCTCTGGATTGTTATTGACTTTTTACGGAATTTTCTTAATGTTGTTTCAATGGAGAAATCCCTTAATGTAAACTTAAATAATAGATAAAGAAAAGAGTAAAAAGATTATATCACTAAAATAAATAAAAATTTTATCTAAAGTCAGCGTACCTCCAATAACTCAATTATAAATTTAAAAGTCATATCAAGTAATAAAATGTGACAAGAAAGGAATTCAACGAGCCTTGACTAACAATAGTGACAGTGTCAGAATTTAATAAAAATAATATTACATTATTTTGACTTGAAAATTTTATATCGTCCTTTGGATGAAGAAATACATCAACATTAAAAATATTAAAAATTAATAATAAGGTTTCATATATTTAAAAATTCAATTACAGAAAGGCTAAAAATCCAAGAATCAAAATGTCAGAATTTTATTAAATTAAATATGAAATATTTAGAGTTAAAATTTTTACTAAAGGATTCATTACCTAAATGGACTCATACAAAAAGTTTTTGGAAATTTTGATGAGTTATATACTCCCAGAAAATTTAAAAATAGAAAACTGAAATCTGTGCACCGTACCTTGTCAGAATTTTTATAAATTATGTATAGAGTATTTGCATTTGAAATTTATTTAGTACGAATATCATTATCTAAAAATCACTCAAAAAAGTTATCAAAAAATTTCTTGACTGGCCATCTGATTCAACGGACTTGACCTGGTTCAGCCTGCTGAAAACCTCAGGAATCACTTCTACCTTCACTGCCATGTGGGGTCGCAGCGCTGTTGGGCCCATTTGCTAGCCACCGCTCTGCTCTTCTTCTTCCTCAGCTCGCAGGTGCCCCGAAGCCAAACTCGAAGCTCCCTGTAGCCCATGTCACCTATTGTAGCTCGCGTCACCCACGAACCCTAGCCACGATAGTCTTTGCCACGCCGAGCTCTTAGCCATATTCCACGCTAAGCAACCCATGCCCTGCCTCTGCCGCAGCCATACCTTCTCCGTGCGGTCTCCGAGTTCATCTAACCGAGTTCTTCCCAAGGGCATGGCCTATCTTTCCCATCTCTACCTATAAATAGCACCCTAAGTTCGCATTAGCCTACACTCCATTTCCCCTCTTCTATCATCTCTTTTCATCCACTAAACAGCGCCAATTTCCTCACTTTCCGCCATTAACCGAAGAACCCTAAAATGTGACCTGAGATTGAATTCCAGTGGTACACTGAGCTATTTTCCAATTCCTTCATATGCTAGCATCAGTAACTCACAAGTGTCAATACCCCTCATTTTGTTTCACGAATCATCAACCTAATCTCCACCGCCTCTGTGATCATCTTCTACCTCTTCGGGCGGATGATGCTAGCACACACTAGCTCAATCCCGAAGCAAAAATAAGGTAAAATGGATTGCTCAATGCCCCTAGAAGCTTAACCTGGAACCGATCAAGCCCTACCGCCCTTCCATCGCAGGCATGACTCACCGCTCCCTTCCTCCGCCGCTGGCACCGGTGGCCGAACCCTCCTGGTCATCTCTAGCCACAATAAAAGCCATCCACGGGTGCGCCTCAACCCCCTGGTGCTCACTTCACCGACAGTCGAACCTCCCAGGCGCTTTACGGTGATGGCCATGAGTGAGCCTGATTCTGTGTCAATGACTGTCGTCCCCATGTCATACACATCCTCACACACAACCAGTTGCTCCCTCACTAACCCAAGGGCCACACCTGTCAGTCGGTTGTATTCAAAATAAAACCATGAAATGAAAAGCCGTTTCCAAGTAATGAAAGCGTATTCCCAAATTTATCCCCTTTTTGCAATCCGAGCCACTTCAACTATTCATAACTTTCACATTTTTAATCCAAATGAGATGAAACAAATATCTAAATTCATATAAAATCAAGTACTTCCAGAATATACAAAAATATTCTCTACCTCTATATGGAAATGATTCAGACCAATGTCTTTAAAACATAAGAGGGTACGACTGGACTCAGGGTATAATAGGGGTTTTTCCAGTGCCAACTGTGAGATGAGCATCGTTTCTAGCAATAGTTATAATATTTCCAGTTCACTTAGTGTGGTACAGCTATTTCTAAACAGTTTTCCTCTTCTGCCATTGGATTATACTTTGTTCTATATTAGAAGTATGATTAAACAATCAAACAATTGTTGCATCAGAAATAAATTGTAGAATATAGAACAAATACAACACAATCAATTAAATATCTTAGAAATAGTTATTTATTAAATTTTTTAAATGATAAACGCTCAACAAGAGCGTAGACCAAAATATTCATTCAGAAACTAGGGCTAAATTGATAAGGGGACTTATAATGAATATGTGACATCGGCTAGCAAAAAATAAGGAATACTTAGGAGACTAATTTAGGTCTTCGTATGAGTCGTAGGTGTTCTCCTGGGACTCCTTAAACTCAATAATTTCAAGAACCATATCATCACACATCTCAGCACCTGTGTCAACAACAGGATGAACGGTAAAGTATGACTCAACATTATCTTCCTAGGTCTTATTGACTTTTTCAGTGGATTGCATGTAAAGATCTACCGCATGCTTCGGGATGTGATAGTTACACAATCAGTGATGAGTGCATCTGTAACATCCCAATTTTTGCTTTTCTTGCATTTTAATGGTATTTTGAATTTCTGGGAATTTCTGGAATTTATTTGGATTTATTTGGAATTATTTGGATTTATTTTGAATTAAACCATTTATCAACTTAATTAAATAATAGAAAAGTTAAAATAAAATTTTACTGAAAATATTTTATTTGAGTCACAAATGTCCTAAAATATTTTTGAGAATTTTTTCGAATTTTTCTAGTATTTTTAATGCCCCAAATGGATTATTTTATTTTCGAATTATTTTTAATCGAAAAAGTAAATAAAATCGGATGAACAGTGTTGGGCGAACACTTTGTGCGGCCCAGCTCGGAAAACCCTAAGCGCCAGTAGCGTCCGATCTTCATCCGAGCGGTCCACGTCGCGCCACGTCGCTTATTCGTATCCCCATGGGATTCATGCGCCGCCGTGTGGGCCTCGGTTTCCGCGCATTTCACGGACGTCGAAGGCACTATTTAATGCGCCGCCTCTCCTGTGTTCCTCGGTTTGCGCGCATCCATCCGTACACTTCTCGCCCTTGCGCCGCCGCCGCCGACCTGAGCTTCGCAAAGTCCTCCACCGTCCGCCGCACTTCTTCGCATTGTTTAAATGCATGCCAGGAGATCCTCGCCGTCGCTGTGGCACCCTCAGACTCACCTCGTCAAGCGCGTCGGAAGGGCCACTTCTTCCGCAGCCGGAGGAACACGGAAACGCCGCCGGCCACGTCTTCTTCCTCCGCTCCGGTGAAACCTCGTCGCCGCGCCAACGTCGCCGAGCCCGAGCGTCATCCGCCGTCCGATCGCGCATCAACGATCCGGATCTCGCCACGTCGCCCCGCAAATAGTAAACTTCATCTTCTAATCTCCACCGTTAGATGCAAATCAGAGGCGGTACCAGAAGCCACGTCGCCGTTCATTGTGCGTGTGCCGACAAAGCGGACCCACATGTCGATCGCACCACGCCGCGCCTTTGTGCGCATGAGTCGGCGACAAAGACGGGCCCGCATGTCACCGCCGCCGGACCGGTGACGTCGGTGACGTCACGGTGGGTCCCACTGTCGATGAGTCAATGATGGCGTCATCTTGGCGTCGCCGAAGGCCGGTCGGTGGCGTCGGCAAGAAGGCGTGTCGATTACGTGGTGGCGACCGTGTCAAAGATGACGCAATAATTAATTTTCCGAAAAAGAAAATATTTATTTATTTCGGTATATTGATTTTAAATATATTTTGAAACTTCAAACGCTTATAACTTTTGCGTTTTAACTCCGATTTGAGTGATTCCAATCTCTATAAATTTGTAAAATTGTGATCTTTCTGTTTATGAATTTTATTTGAATTTTTGAGCACTGTTTATCTACTATTTATTTATTTTATTGTTTTGTATATCGTTCTGGCGTAGGCGTTGAAGTTCAAGCGGTTTTGAGGAGAGGTTACGACCGAGAGCAAGCTCGGGAACCGAACCAACACTTTTGAAGGCAAGTTGTGTTTGATCATGTTGAACCTATTAGAGCAAATTATTTTGATTTAAACTATTGCATGCTAATTTGATAGAAATGATTTTGAATAAGTTTTGAGATTAGTTAAATGCCTAAGTTCTTTGTATGCCACCTTGTCATATATAATTGTAGGCCATGAATCTTTTGTCACCCTAGGTTATGGACTAATAGTTGGACATTAATAATTTACCAACATGGGTTGAGTAGGCCAAGTAGTATTCTTAGCCCCGCCACGTGGACATTTTGTGATTTTGGAATGCCAAAGTTAATATTGACTTAATGAGATACGGAATGTATTTTGTGAATGAGACATGTGTTATTAAGTTGATGATGGCAGCGGTGCAATGGTAAAGAAGCAAGGTGGGGAAAATGATTTAGGCGAGGCATATGGCAAGATTGTTTGGCGGGCCAAGAGTGGCAAGCTGGGCGGTCGTGTTGGTTTTTCTTATTGGTTTTGGATAATTGAGATCACACTTGGTTAGTCTTGCCTCGGTCAACTAAGGACTTAACCTTGCGAGCATTTGAACTGAGTCTTTCATACAACCACAAGCCCGTAATGGGGCGGGCTTAGCTAAATGTAAGGAAGTCTATTCTTTGGTCTTGTCGTGGTGGTGTGAGGCGGAGAAGCGGATGAGAACTCACATGGCGCAAGAGGGGGCCACAGGTGTGGTAACCAGTCTCTCGGTGTTGAAACCTTAGCGAAGCGTCTTGGGTTTAGATGGAACTTTGGAAAGGCTTCGTTACGGTTATTTGCCTTGGTGGTATTTGTTGTATCTTGTGGGTAAAGTGTATAACCTCTGCGAGTGTACAACCTATTGAATAGCCGTGCTCACGGTAATGAGCATCGCTTTCATGATTACGGTCAAGGGTTAGATTTTCATGAAAATGCCTTGTTTATGGAAAATGCTTGGGTTGGTGATGATGAATTTGACTTAGGATGGAAAAATGAATTACAATTGAAATGTTTGTGAAAGCTACTATTCCTACTCTTGTTTTCTTGCTTTGCAATCTATTCTTGTTTATTTGAAATCTTTGTCTTGCACATGAACCATAGCCTATCCTTTGTACTAAGCCATGCATATAGTATATTAGCATTGCATTACATGCATGACTTCTTTGAGTGCTCAAAGTACTCACCCACAACAACACAACTTGAGTTGAAGAAGAAGCAACCTGCTCGGGAGGAGGAGTTTGAGGAAGAGCCAACGAACTAAGGGCGAGCCGATCGGTTGCTGTGGCAAATTGGTTGGCGCCACGAGTTATTTTATTTCATTGCATTTGGATTTTATAATAATTCTTAGCCTGCTGTAATGCGATTTTGTAACTTGACCATAAGGTCGATCAACTAGTTTGAGTATTTAATCAAAGTACTTATTATTTAGTTGGTTATGGTGTGATATGTACCAATGTTGAGGCTGTGTGCACTAAGCGTGATCTGGACTAGTCTTTGAATACCTGAGGGTCGGATTGCAAATTCGGGTCCCGACAGAGGTAATATCGAGCCATCTTGGTATCGTAGGATGGCCCTTAGTTAGAATGGTCGTAGTGAGGATAAAACTATTTTCTAAAAGCTAAAATGTGCCAAGATGATAATGCAATCTCGACTTACCCTTCTCTTCTTTCATACCCCCTGCTGAATTTATCATGTCTACGCTTTGTTTTAAAATTTTACGAGTTTCACGTGAGTGTCCTTTGGCGAGATGAGGATGATCCACTCTTTTGGTGGCGCCTTTGGAGGATGCAGCCAGTGGAGCTTTGGCGTATGATGCACGTGACTTGGAGGATATGACAGCCGATCTCTGGGGGACTCTTGTGGATCGGGCAGGGCGGATATTGCACAGGATGTCACTATCACGGTCTCACGCTAGGAGATAGGGCGAGGCGAGTCGTCCCATCCGCATCACAACCAGGAGGTTGTCATTTGATCTTGGGATTCGAGAGACATCGCGTCTGGCGATGAGGCGATTGCTTGCACCTACCCGAGGAGTTGGATGGCACAGATGTTTCATCACCATCCACGAGACACTCGCTTCTGGCAAAGAGCCCATAGAGGAGGAGGATGCCACGATCACCCACGACCGGATATGTCATCGCTCAAGAGGATGTTATCGGCGAGACGGTTCGGAGGCTGCAGAGGTCTCGTGGCGAGTTCCGCGCGGCGCATCTGTTGCGAACTTGTGAATACTTGGCCCACTCGATCCAAAGGATTGGGGAGCTGGAAACAATATTTATGCGGACGAGCGGAGCGATCTTTGGAGCTACGACCAGAACCGGAGCCACGGCGAGCGGCCGCAGCGAGCGAGCAGTGGAAGTGAAGTCGAGCAAGTGGAAGTGAAGCCCGAACTGTGGAGGTCAGCGAGAACGATGGAGGTTGAGCTTGTGCGAGAGGCGCATCCGGCGGAGGATCGTTAGGATAGGTTTGTACCAGCACCGGCACACGCGGTGTATCCACGAGGAGTTCGGTGGGGATTGGCTCGAGTGGCGTTAGGGTTAGCGATTGAGACTCTGCGGCGAGTCGCGTCTTGGAATAAGAGTCACTCTTAGCGGCGTTTGACTCAGTGTTAGTTCGATTTGCTTCTTTCATGCTTGTGAGTGATCGGTATGTGTTGCAAGGCCCATAGGCATTGTGAGCAACCATACCAGATATTAATAAAGTAATAAAGTTAGATTTTGTGTTATACCTTTGTCCCCGCATAAGTACTCCATTACTTGTCTATTCTTATTTCCTCTCGTCTCTAAACCATGGCGCAATCGGCAGATGGTGAACACCGTGAAACCAAGGAGGAAATGGGAGTAGTTCACGCTTTCATTTGAAACATCGATGGTGAAGGACAAGGACCTCAACCAGACCGCCGGTTGATATCTGAACTTTGGAGCCTTTATTGCTGCCTGAGACCAGTTAATGCATGCCATGATCACGGCAGATCTGACGAGTCACCATAAGCCGCTGCTACGCCTAAGTTAACCAAGTCAACCCGGTGTAGAGGCCACACTCAAAGGCAGTCGAATTCATGAGGACCGACCGCCTACATTTTACAGGAATGCCAATCCATTGGAAGCGGATGATTGGCTAAGGGCGATAGAGAAAGTTGCACATTACCCGTGTGAAGGAAATGAGAGGTACTCTATGCCTCTCATCGGCTTGAAGGAACCATGGTGAATGGTGGGAAAACTCTTACTTGTTGCTCATGAGCACCCACAGGACATCGGTGGGAGGAGTTCACAATTGCTTCGGCGGTACCATGTGCCGAAGGCATCATGGAGCTGAAAAAGGAGAGTTTAGAACGCTGGCGGGGCAATCAATCGGTGTCTGAGTATCTGAATAAGTTCACGCGGTGTACGCTTCCTTTTTGAGGATGTAACGCGGATAAGGCAGGCGGTCTCGATTCATGAAGGGGTGAATTGAGGCTGCGGTGGGACTCATAACCCACACTTTTCACGACTTTCGAGAGCTAGTGAACAAAGCGCGATATTGGAGGACAAGCGCAAGGCTGGAGGACAACCGAAGCCGAGGATGGCAGCAAGAAGGAACACGCCCGAGGCGCGGCGTTTGAGGTTACACCAAACCAGTTCTTGAGTTCGGCCAAGGAATGTGATGGCAGCGCCACCACAGTACCAAGACACTGCGGACAAAATTTCCAGACACCAACACCGTTGGGAATGCAGTGCTGAGAGAGCGGCGATCGGCAGTTAAGCGTTGTTTTATCATCACGAGCGAGCATTTGCCAATCTTGTCCTAAGAAGGGAGGAGGAGTGACACCAGTTCGCTTCAATCTTGGAACTACTCAACGAAGGCACCAGCGTCGAGAACAAGCCGTGGAGCTACAATCTGGAGGCGCCACGGTATGGTAAGAAGCGAGTCAATCATATTCTGCCAGATCGGTCTGAGAATACATCGGACGTCGTCTTGGGTAAGTTCTTGGTCAACTCAGTACCTACTGATTTTATTTGTTGCGGGCTTCGCATTCGTTTATATCTCGGATTTTTGCTGTGAACAATGGGTTGAAAATGGTGAACCTTAGGCATGTATTGCTAGTACAATCCGGGATCGAACTCCGATCGATGTAGGATGTTACGGGGTAAAGTTGCTTATAGATGGAGCGAGTTCCTAGCAAACTTAGTGGTGTTAGATACCGGACCTAGATGTTATTTTGGGAATGGGTGGTTGTCTAAACACAAGGTTGTATTAGGCGTGGACGAAGAGTCATATCGATCGAGAGTCCTTGTGGGAGAAAAATAGAGTTTGAACAAGCTGCCGTTCGGGATGGACGAGTTGATGGTCAATAGTGTGAAGGCGTTAGCATGGAAGATGTGCGGTTGTCGAGAATACCGGATGTATTTCGGAGGATTTACAGGATGCCACGAGACGAGGGACATAGAGTTTATGTCGAGTTAATGCAGGGAACGGCCGATAGCGAAGAGACCTTATCGGATGTCAGCAGGTAATGAAGTGGTCGAAATGAAGAAGCGATTGAGAATTATTGGATAAAGGATTTATTAGACCTAGTTAAATGCATGGGGAGCACGGTTACTGTTTATCAAGAAGAAGGGCGGAATTCTGGGATGTGTGTGGATTATCGAGCCTTGAATGAAGTCACTATCAAGAATAAGTACCCACTACCGGGATCGATGACCTATTTGATCGAGTTGAGAGGAGGCGGAGTTTTCTCCAAAATTGACCTCGATCGAGGATATCACCGGTGAAGATTCGATCGGAGGATGTGCCAAGACCGCATTTTCGTCAAGATATGGGCACTCTGAGTTCTGATTATGTCTTTTGGTTTGACAAATGCACTGCATACTTCATGAACATGATGAACAAGGTTTTCATGGAATACTGGACAAGTTCGTTGTTGTGTTCATAGATGACATTCTAGTCTACTCTAAGGCGAGAGAAGAGCATTAGAACATCTGAAGCTAGTTACGGAGAAGTTAAGAGAAGCGACAACTTTTCGCTAAGTTTAGCAAGTGTGATTTACGGAAGAACAAGGTGGAATTTCTTGGACATGTGATGGCCATTGAAGAAGTCATGATTGACCCAAGTAAGGTGGAAGCGGTGTTGCATTGGGAGCCACCCAAGGCGGTGACTCAAATTCGTAGTTTCCTTGGAATGGCGGTTATTACCGCCGATTTATTGAAGGATTCTCAGCGATTGCGAGACCTCTACGCAATTGTTGAAAAAGAAAAAAAGTTTACATGGGCCAGGAATGTGGCGGAGTTTTCGGAGTTGAAGAAAGCGTTTGACCACGGCACGATATTAGTTCTCACGGATTTAAGCGAGCTTTGATATATCTTGTGATGCATCACGCCAAGGGCTTGGTTGCGTGTTAATGCAAAAGCGAAGGTAAATCGCATATCGTCCAAGAGCGATTGAGGCCGCATGAGAGAACTACCCAACACATGACTTGGAGTTAGCGGTAGTAGTGCATGCTTTGAAGTTATGGCGGCACTATCTGATTGGAAACAGATGTGAGGTGTACACTGACCATAAGAGTCTTAAATATATATTTACTCAATCGGATCTGAACATGAGGCAGAGGAGGTGGTTGGAATTAATTAAGGATTACAATCTGGGGATTCATTATCACCCTGGGAAAGCCAATGTGGTGGCCGATGCTTTGAGCCGGAAAAGCCATTCGGTGAATATGTTGGTGGAAGCAAGTCAGGTCGAGCTATGCAAGGAATTTCAAAAGCTGAAGTTGGAAGTTGTACCCAAGGGATTTCGTAGCCGCTTTAGAGGTGAAGCCTACCTTGGAAGATCAGATTCGTGAGGGACAGAAGGATGATGTCAAGATTCAGAGAATTAAGTCCAAAATGGAGGAAGGCAAAGGCGAAGGATTTCAAAATTGGATGAGCAAGGTACATTGTGGATTAAAATCGCATGTCGTCTGCAAGAGGGGGGTGAAGCGGTGATTTTGGAGGAAGCCCATGATTCCAAGTACTCTATTCATCCAGGAAGCGCTAAGATGTATCAAGATCTGAAGGAAAGATTTTGGTGGCCAAGCATGAAGCGTGAAGTTGCAGAGCATGTTGCGTTGTGCGACATATGCCAAAGAGTCAAAGCAATGCATCAAAGGCCAGCAGGGCTGCTACAGCCACTGAAGATACCTGAGTGGAAATGGGAGGAAATCGGAATGGATTTCATTACCGGTTTACCGAGGACCCAGACAGGGTATGACTCCATATGGGTTATAGTGGACCGTTTGACAAAGGTCGCCCACTTTATACCAGTGAAGACTACCTATTCGGGGGACCGCTTAGCAGAATTGTATATGTCAAGGATTGTGTGTTTGCATGGAGTTCCGAAGAAAATTGTATCAGACAGAGGTACTCAGTTTACCTCAAGATTTTGGGATAAATTGCATGAAGCTCTAGGGATCGTCTGAACTTGATACCGCATATCACCCATGAGCCAGACGGGCAAGCAGAAAAGAGTTAATCGAGATCTTGGAGGACATGTTGAGGGCATGTGCCTTGGCTTATACAACCGTGGGACAAGTGCTTGCCGTCGCCGAAGTTCATCTATAACAATGACTACCGAGCAAGTTTGCGAGATGTCGCCATTTGAAGCACTATAGAAGACCTGCCGAAGCCGTTGAATTGGAATGAGGCAGGAGGCGTCATATGTTGAGGCGGACATTCTTGAGAAAATTTGAAGAGCGGTAGCCATGATCAGGAAAGGTTGAAAATTGTACAATAAAAACGAAGAGTTATCTTGATAATCGCCATGAGGATTTGAGCTTTGAGCTGAAGATTTTGTGTACCTCGAGTTACCCACTCAAAGGAGTTAAGAGGTTTCACACTAAAGGAAGTTAGCGCCAAGATATGTCGGCCCATTCAAGATCCTAAGTCGTAAGGTGAGGTAGCGTATCGGTTGGAGCTACCACAGTCTTTAGCAGAGTGCATGATGTATTCCATGTGTCACAACAAAAGAAATATCTCAGAGTGCGAAAAAAGAGATCTTGTTAATTGGGCCGATTTGCGCGAAGGATTTGACTTATAAAAGTGCGGTGAAAATCTTGGACACAATGGATCGAAAGCGAAATCATCGAACGCAACCTGCAGAGTTGATTAGGAGTAACCATTACGAGGCGAAGCAACTTTGGGGCCTTGAAGAGGACTTGAAGAAGAATTCCTAACCTATTCCTTAGTCATTACGAATCTCGGGGTCGAGATTTAGATTAAGGGAGGTTTGTAACATCCCAATTTTTGCTTTTCTTGCATTTTAATGGTATTTTGAATTTCTCAGAATTTACGGAATTTATTTGGATTTATTTGGAATTATTTGGATTTATTTTGAATTAAACCATTTATCAACAATTAAATAATAGAAAAGTTAAAATAAAATTTTGCTGGAAATATTTTATTTGAGTCACAAATGTCCTAAAATATTTTTGAGAATTTTTTCGAATTTTTCTAGTATTTTTAATGCCCCAAATGGATTATTTTATTTTAGAATTATTTTTAATCGAAAAAGTAAATAAAAATCGGATGAACAGTGTTGGGCGAACACATGTATTTATTCGGAAAACCCTAAGCGCCGTAGCCGTCAGATCTTCATCAAGCGGTCCACGTCGCGCCACGTCGCCTATTCGTATCCCAGCCGGATTCGCCGCCATACTTGCCGTGGGCCTCGGTTTCGCGCATTTCACAGACGTCGAAGGCACTATTTAATCGCCGCCGCCTCTCTGTGTTCCTCGGTTTTGACGCATCCATCCGTACACTTCTCACGCGCCCGAGGCGCATAACCGCCCGCCTGCGAGCTCGCCGAAGTCCTCGGCCCGTCGCCGCACTTCTTCGCATTGTTTAAATGCCGCCGGAGATCCTCGCCGTCGCTGTAGCACCCTCAGACTCACCTCGTCAAGCGCGTCGGAAGGGCCACTTCTTCACGCCGGAGAACACGGAAGCGCCGCCGGCCGTCTTCTTCCTCGCTCGGTGAAACCTCGTCGCATAGCGCCAACGTCGCCGAGCGGCGTCATCCGCCGTCCGATCGCGCATCAACGATCCGGATCTCGCCACGTCGCCCGCAAATAGTAAACTTCATCTTCTAATCTCCAGTTAGATGCAAATCAAGGGCGGTAGAAACCACATCGCCGTTCATTTGCACGCGTGGCGACAAAGCGGACCCACATGTCGGTCGCACCACGCCGCGCCTTGTGCGCATGAGTCGGTGACAACCACGGACCCGCATGTCACCGCCGGACCCGGTGACGTCGGTGGCGTCACGGTGGTCCCCCTGTCGATGAGTCAATGATGGCGTCATCTTGGCGTCGGCCGACGAGGCCGGCCGGTCGGTGGCGTCGGCAAGGCAGCGTGTGGATTACGTGGTGGCGACCGTGTCAAAGATGACGCAATAATTAATTTTCGAAAAAAGAAAATATTTATTTATTTCGGTATATTGATTTTAAATATATTTTGAAACTCAAGCGCTTATAACTTTTGCGTTTTAACTCCGATTTGAGTGATTCCAATCTCTATAAATTTGTAAAATTGTGATCTTTCTGTTTATGAATTTTATTTGAATTTTTGAGCACTGTTTATCTACTATTTATTTATTTTATTGTTTTTGTATATCGTTCTGGCGTGAGCGTTGAAGTTCAAAGCGGTTTCGAGGAGAGGTTACGACCGAGAGCAAGCTCGGGAACCAGAACCAACACTTTTGAAGGCAAGTTGTGTTTGATCATGTTGAACCTATTAGAGCAAATTATTTTGATTTAAACTATTGCATGCTAATTTGATAGAAATGATTTTGAATAAGTTTTGAGATTAGTTAAATGCCTAAGTTCTTTGTATGCCACCTTGTCATATATAATTGTAGGCCATGAATCTTTTGTCACCCTAGGTTATGGACTAATAGTTGGACATTAATAATTTACCAACATGGGTTGAGTAGGCAAAGTAGTATTCTTAGCCACCTTACGTGGACATTTTGTGATTTTGGAATGCCAAAGTTAATATTGACTTAATGAGATACGGAATGTATTTTGTGAATGAGACATGTGTTATTAAGTTGATGATGGTACGTGGTGCAATGGTAAAGAAGCAGGGTGGGGAAAATGATTTAGGCCGAGGCATATGGCAAGATTGTTTACGGCGGGCCAAGAGTGGCAAGCAGGCGGTCGTATTTGGTTTTTCTTATTGGTTTTGGATAATTGAGATCACACTTGGTTAGTCTTGCCTCGGTCAACTAAGGACTTAACCTTGCGAGCATTTGAACTGAGTCTTTCATACAACCACAAGCCTAGTAATGGGGCAGGCTTAGCTAAAAATAGGGAAGTCTATTCTTTGAATCTTTGTCGTGGTGGTGTGAGGCAGGAAGCGGATGAGAACTCACATGGCGCAAGAGGGCCACAGGTGTGGTAACCGATCCCTCGATGTTGAAACCTTAGCGAAGCGATCTTGGGTTTAGATGGAACTTTGGAAAGGCTTCGTTACGGTTATTTGCCTTGGTGGTATTTTTGTATCTTGTGGGTAAAGTGTATAACCTCTGCAGAGTGTACAACCTATTGAATAGCCGTGCTCACGGTAATGAGCATCGCTTCGGTGATTACTGGTCAAGGGTTAGATTTTCATGAAAATGCCTTGTTTATGGAAAATGCTTGGGTTGGTGATGATGAATTTGACTTAGGATGGAAAAATGAATTACAATTGAAATGTTTGTGAAAGCTACTATTCCTACTCTTTTTTCTTGCTTTGCAATCTATTCTTGTTTATTTGAAATCTTTGTCTTGCACATGAACCATAGCCTATCCTTTGTACTAAGCCATGCATATAGTATATTAGCATTGCATTACATGCATGACTTCTTTGAGTGCTCAAAGTACTCACCCACAACAACACAACCGAGTTGAAGAAGAAGCAACCCCCTTTCGGAGGAGGAGTTTCAGGAAAAACCAACGAACTAAGGAGCGAGCCCGGTCGGTTACTGTGGCAAATTGGTTGGCGCCACGAGTTATTTTATTTCATTGCATTTGGATTTTATAATAATTCTTAGCCTGCAATATTCCTTGTAACTTGACCATAAGGTCGATCAACTAGTTTGAGTATTTAATCAAAGTACTTATTATTTCGTTGGTTATGAGTGTGATATGTACCAATGTTGAGACTGTGTGCACTAGCGTGATCCTGGACTAGTGCTGAATACACAGAGGGTCCGGATTTGCAAATTCGGATCCCGACAGCATCCATACCTAAAATAGGGTTATTAAATGTTTGCATCCTTATTTAGCTCAATCAAATTTCAGAAAGTCCCCTGACCTTTTACCTTTACTTTTCCACTATGGATTGCCTTTTCCCCATCTAATATGCCATTCCTCCACTTATCCCCTTTATTCCTTGGTCTATTCCGTGGCCATGACTATTACTAGTCTGTTGAGTATTTACATATGCATTCAGCATTGCATGACTCTCATTAGGAAGTATGTGATGATTTTTCACAAGGAGTTTATCATGCTTTTCTGCTTCTGGCAAAATGCATATGAGCTCAGAGTATTTCTGGCACTTGGCGTGACAATACTATTACAGTAGTATCCTCATATTGGGGTGGAAGGTGTATAATGTCTTGCGATCATTTTAGCATTAGTAATTTTCTGGTCACAGAATATCAGTTTAGTGATAAGCATATGCACGACAAAGATATATGTAGCAACAACCTTTAAAATCTTGAAAGCACGAGACGATCCATTCGTGTTGTGCTTCTAGCAACGGGACAGATCATTTGCTGGTTATATATCTTTCCTTTAGGGAATTCAAAAGTACTAGCTAGTTCTCTTCTATCAAATATTTGGCCTTCAGGTCTACAAGAAAGATAGTGCCTCAGCAAGTGCGAGCCCGCTGCGTGGCGGCCGGGAAAATAGGAGTACGATTTTAGGTGAAAAATAAATTGCTCTAAAGAATCGAGCTGTCAGATTAATCTTTGTATCCATTGCCCAGGTGAGATATTTGCTGCCATTCAGGGCAAGCCTGATAAATTCCCTTTTTACGATGTTCGACATATCCTATTTCTATTTATGCAAAATGACTTTTATTACTGGTAAAATTAATACATTGCATGCTCACTCTTCAACTAGTAAAGCTTGGTCTATATCTATTCAGTAAATAATTATCTAAAATTTTAGAATTTTCTTAGCAATTTCCATAGTTTACTGCTAATTTTTCAATCAATTTTCAGAATTACTAAATAACAGAAAAATAAATTTCAAAATATACACATGGAGTTATGCTAGGAAAATAAATCTAGAGATATGGAGCTTTCAGTATGCTATATAAAAATTTTCCTAGCATTTTTTATAATTTTTTATTAATTACCAAGTAATCTTCAGAATTACCGAATAATAATAAAATAATTCCAACATATATTGATAATGGAATAATGCCAACAAAATAAATCCATAGATATGAAGCTCTCAACATGCTATATGGAAATTTTTAGAATTTTTCTAGCAATTCTCATTATTTTTGTTAATAACCATGTAATATTTAGAATTACTAAATAACAAAATTAATACCGGCACACATAAAATGTAGAATAATGCTAAAAAAATAACCTAGAGATATAGAACATCCAATGTATGCTAAATATCAATTTTACCAATTTACAGAAGTCCATATACCTAGAAAATCTAATTTCTAGGATTTATCCTCAATTTTTAGAATTTAATAACAAAATTTCAAATTACTATAAATTGCAAGGGTCTAATTGTAAAATTTCCTTTATAATTTTATTTTATTTTAGAAAATTAGAAGGGCGCTTATCAGGCCCACTAGGCCCTAAACCAACCCAACCAACCCCATTAACAGTGGGCAGCTAGGGTTAGCCGTCGCTTGTCATCTTCCACGTGAAGCCCATAGGCACTACCGACACCGCAAGCGCCACTGTCACCTTTTTGCACAGTGGGGATGTACCCACCGCCGCCGCTAGTGATGTCATAGGGGTAGGCCGCCGCTAGTGCCAGCAGTATCTACGGATGTTCTTTGTAAGGCGTAGGCTACTAGACGAGTGGCGTGCTATTGCAGCCGTCTTTGTGTGGCGTGGGAAAAAAATCGGCGAAAAGGGCGTAAACCACGATTTTCAACATATTTCTCACTCCGGAAAAGCAATGAAACTAAGTTCGGGAAAAAATAGAAAGTAGCGTCACGATTGCCGCCGTGTTGTGTGGGCGAGGAAAAAATCGGCGAAGCAGCATAAGCGATTTTCAACATATTTCTCAACCAGAAAAAGCAAGAGAAACCGAGTTCTGGAAAAAATAAAGAGTTAGAGTTGTAGAAATATCTCTTTCGGAATTATCTGGGAAATATCGAGGCCAGGGTGGAAAAACGAGGTGGGAAAAGCGACTAGAGGAAAAGGGCGAAAAATTATTAGTGGCGACAACCTTTTTGAGTTGCACATATATTTCGGTGACAAAATATTTTTCGGCCAAAAGCGGAGAAAGGACTGACGTGATGACAGCCTTCTTAGAGATGCATACATATTTACGGTGGCGAAACATTTTTTCCGTGAAAAACGGAGAAAGGACCTAGACGTAAGGAACGAGGACCTATTTGTTACATTTTTGGACCTGTCCGCTATCCTGAAAAATTAGAAAAGGGCATGTCCGCGATTTGAATTTAACGGGGGCTTTTTCCATAAAGTACTGCGCGAGGGACCCGAACGCGAAAAAAAATAAAAATCTTCCCCTCACAAAAAATCGCGAAGGACCTATTTGTAATTTCGAGGGACCTATCCGTAATTTGGAGAAACGTAGGGACCTTTTCGCAAAAAGACCAAGAGCGACGCGTGGACACCCCTGAAGTCGCCATTTCGCAGCTTAATAGATACTTACGCTAAATTTCATTGCCGAAATAAACAGCCATGCTTTAAGTTATAAAATTAATCTCACTCAATTAATACCGCGCATGAGTAATTATCTGAAAAGCTCTCACCGATAAACTTTGACTTCAATTTAAATTACATGCCATTCCAAGCATCTGACTATCGCCAAAGGTATCTCTCATCTACGAATTTGGATAATTGATTATACTCTAATGGGATGTCAATGACTCCTATCACGATAACAACGTTAACGATATGCCAAATTCAATAGAAGCATCGTACATTTTTTCAAACTCAAAAGCGGAGATCACGCCACCGTTGAACTCGCATTAGTTTCCTATGCATACTTTGCCAGCTGCTTCTAGACCATATCTTGATGCATCACTTTTGACGTTAAATCGAGTTCATTGCAGGATCGACATGGGAGATCTTGAATGAACTCCTTAATTGATTACTGTACGACAATATATAATACAAAAGGAATGATTAACGCTTTAATCAAAATGGAATTTTGCTATAATAATGCCTATTTAGAACATATTGTAGTAACGAAAGAATATTGCTATAATAGTCATTATTGGAATAGTAGAGGGTTAGAAGAATGGATTCTTACCAAATTTTATTTAGAGGATTATATGGGTGGACCATTTTTCCTATTTTTTTTGAAACACTCGGAGGTGTTGAAATTTAAAATCTAGAGGTGATTTTAGAATTTGGTTAAATCTGGTAATTGAAAAAATAGATTTAAACCGTAAATTTAAAAGCGAAAATTAAAATTTTATCAAAATCAGAAATTTATGTTTTCAACTTTCTCGAAATTGCCTCCCAATGGAAAAATTGGAAAAATTAAAAAACATTCAAACATTTACTAAATTACATCGTTTAAGGCAAATTACTAAGTTTCAACATAAAATTTCTAATTATGGTTTAGTTTATGAATCATTAGCCTAAAATACTCATTAAAGTCAACTGAGTAGGGTTTACCAAAATACATCTGTAAGGCGAAATCGTATTAAGTTTAGCCAATCATAGTTTTCAGTATAAATCTAATTAGTTAAGTTATAGACGTAATATTTACCATTCTATTATCTAGACTCATATCTAACCTTATTGTAATCAAGTCATAAAAGAATATCAAAGAACATTAAACATGTACTAATCAGTGTATCAAACTATTATATTTATACTCTAGTCAATCATAATTCAAAGATACATATACAATCACATTCAACATCTAATCTATCAAATATCGTTATAACAAAATAACATAATATTAAAATTATAAATTCTAATGCTAAAAATTTCAATCAGAATAATCGACAATCAATTATAATTCAATCCTAATTTAATTCAGATCTGAATTAACAATATGAACTCATTTATTCATTATTAAAATTATGCTAAACCTAGTGCTTACAATTATCAAAGTGAACTCATTAATGCATTGTACTATGTCCCATAGTCATATACTCGAACATTCAACGCTCCATCACCTGAAGACGACTCTTCACATTGTTATGCATATCCTATTATAGTTTCTGCAAATAACCATTTTTCATCAGTATGACTCTAAACACAAAGCTTCACATTTTAACCAATATACAGATTCAACTCTAAATCATATTCGAAACTAATCATTCTCATCTAATACTGAGTCCAGATGCCATTTCATTTACTAACATAAGATTCGACTGCTCTGCAACTGAACCAAGGTACATCTTTAGCAAGTCATGATCATCTTCATAATGTGATACATTACACATTGTCATCGCATTTCACTTTCATACTATTTCACTATTTACATTATGATGAACATCAAACTAAAATATAAATGCTAAATGTCAACTATAATCAAGCAAATATCTTACATTTGCTATACTAAACTTTTAAATATGCTTATCGACCATATCATCTATTATGCTAATTTAACTATAACAACGGTGATAAAAAAGGAACCTAGATAGATAGTGATAGTATAGGAATTTAATAATTTCATTCCATTCATATTAACCCAGCCATCACTCATTAATTATTAATAAACAATATCAACTATTATAGATGGATCTAAATTCCTACGAGCATTCAACATAGTCTTATCCAAAAATGATAATTAAATCGATATAAAACTAGAATTATTATAGATTACGCTATATGATTCTAACATAATAATTTATCCAATGAGTATGATCTCTGAAAGTTCATTATGACATTAGTGCATAAGAATTTAGTCTTACCTGGTTATTCTAATTTAAGAGTTAATTCATTTGAGAATAGTACATTAAAATATCATCAAAGTTGAAATACATTACGACAATCATTTATCGTCAAATGTTTACTCAGCAAGCTCCGACCAAATATTATTCATAGAATATGATTAGCGCTAATGAAAGCTCAGTAATACGCGTCAAATAGTCTGGACAATGCCGCATGTCTTCTACGTCATCTTATCAAATGGACTACCACATACTCAACCGGCTATGAGCCTACTCTCAGCTATTCCACTGATGTGCACCCATTTAACACCGGATCCTGCGTTCGGCTTAGGTATTGTGATGCGGCCAAATCTTCCGCCGGAGGAACAGTGCCAAGCCCTGTCCGTTTTTTTCGATGAAACTTTAATGTCCAGAAGAATCAATCCACTTTAATATTCTTATGCTCAAAGTAATATTCTTACCAAACGCTAAACTTTGAGCTTATTTTAACGTCCGATTTTGGAGTGACCAACTATTATATTTTCTTTTAAAAAAATTAATCCGGAGTGAATCAGGTTTGGAACCTTGTCGCTTGGAATCCCCGCAAGCGGCTCGTTTCGCGCCAGGGCGAGGTTTCCCCAGGCAATTCGCGGGGACCGTGGGAAGGCGGTTGTGTTCGAATATAATCCATTTCTTTCCCGGTTTTGAAACTTTCATATATTTGTTAACTGCAATACCTTGCTTTAACCCTTTATTATTTCATATTGTTTTATTGATTTTGAATTTTTTTTTTTTTGCGACGACCAATTTGATCATGTTAAGTTTCCACAAAGCAAACAAAACTGAACAATTAACACGGCAAATCCATCGCGGTCGAAGATATTATCATCATATGCCATACTTCGTACGCCGCTCCTTTTCTTCTGTTGCACAGTACGGCTAATCGTCTTTTGCAAAATTAATCCTTGTTCTTTTTCGTTCGCTCGTTCGTACTCGGTGCTCCCACGTACAGTATTTAATTACATGACTCTCGTAAAAATTACACTAGATAAATCCTAATGGCGGTCGACGACAGTACCATCATATGCCTTATGTGGACTGTGTTTAGAACAGCTCTAATTTCATCAAATTTATGGAATTGGTGGAGGTAGGTATTCCTAACTTCACTACATCTGTGAAGTTGGAGCTGTAGATATATTAAGAGTGCTTATGTGGGCCATCTTATTTATATTTTAGATTAAAAATATAAACTTAATTTACTTTATTTTAGTATACAAATTTCAGATTTGAGATAAAGCTAATATCTAAAACTCTACGAAACAAGACAGTTGTAAGCTGCTCCTTTTCCAGTTCCGCTAATTGTCTTTTGCAAAATTAATCTCCGTCACTTTCATTTCTACTCGGTACTCCGTATATAGTGTTAATTAATTACAGTAACTAATGTTTAGTCTTTTAGAATTTAAAAAATTGTATTGTATGAATCCTAATAGAATTATGGTTCTTACTTTCTTTCTAGTAAAATTCATACTAACTTTAAAGGAGGACAAAAAAAGCTATATAAATCTATAGGGTTGGTTATAGAGAACCTAAACAACCAACAATACACAAACCAACTTATCCAAAGTAAGAGGTGCTCAAGAGGATTAGATGGTAAGTTATTTTTTAACACTAGATTCTTCTATAGAGTAAAGATCTGAAGGTTCTAAAAGATTCAAGAGTATCTGAAATAGCAACAATCCTTTATACTTTTTTTAAGGTTATGATTAAATAATTTGTGGTCAATTTCACCGAATCTTTCTCTCTCGTCATACCTGCTTCGATGTTGTTATTTTTATTCTTTTTATAAGATTAATATTCTTTGTTCTTAAAATTATATATGCTCATACCTTATCTCATAAAATTCAGATACGATTCGGATCGAACTGCTGCGCACAAAGAGAGAAATCATAGTGCAATGTACAGAGTAATTTATTTATTTTTTCCTCTATGCAACTATACAAGCACAGAACGAAAAAAAAAACACTAAAATGGCCCGAGGCCACGCCAAGTCAACTTGACGTGCAACAATGCGTTGGATACGCAAGTTATTCTCCCATGGACGGTACGACGATCAAGACAACTCACGCAGTTTTTCTCCCAAGAACTACGAGACGACGTGTCGAGATGGCACATCACTTGCCGGCCCGGCCTGCCTGGAGAAACCGTGCGCGGCTACAGCGCTCGGCAGGCGCATCAACCACTTGACGTTTTGCCCGACTTGTGGAGATAAATGGAACGAGCAAGTAAATGTTGGCACGTACCGTATCCCCCTGTTGTCGACGCCGTGAGATGCGCGCGTGAATGCATGGCTGTGAGCCCGTCATAATTTTGCTAGTCAGACAAGGAATGCATAGTTGTCAGCCCGTCATAATTTTGCTAGTCAGACGAGGCTAGTGAATGAGCCAAGCTAACTATATATGTCTACACTTGCATTGTTGTTTGCATTACAACCATACAGGTGTAGCTGTAAGCGTGCCTCCATTTGTCGGGGTGTGCAGAAAAGGGTACTCCGTTCGTATAATGATGGAGAGAGCGTGCCATTAAATTTCTCTAACTTTGACTACAAATATATTTAAAAAAACTATTTAGATTAGCCCTATTTGTCGGATAGCGTGGAAAAGAGTACTCCATTCGTAAAAGTATAATGTTTTAGAAAGCGTGCAATTAAGCTTCTTTTTCTTCACCTTTGACTACTAATATAGTATAAAAAAACTATTTAGATTACTTACGCGAAAATTGTATAACTAGATTAGTCATGAAAAATATTTTTATAATATAATTATTTTATAATTCGAATATCACGATTATCCATCATATTAAGCTAGTTTGATATTTAATACTGGTTGGTAAACCAGTTAGATTTTTAAAAATTATGCGATGTAAATATCACGATAATCGCTGAATATCAAGTGAAACTCGCTCAAAAAATGACCGCCAAAGAAGTTCATTTGACATCGATTATTGAGGCATATCGAGCGATTATCGGTAAAAATCGATTTTTCCCTTCAAAAAATTTGATTTCAAAACCTTCAATTTTTAACATTTTCGATCGATCAGTACTAGCTGAGATCAATTTTCAAGATCGAATTGATAATGTGAACCCTGCTTGCATCTCGATGATCAGCTAGAGCTGCTAAATTCATGGACACACAGGAACAAGACAGGGTGTGGTTGGTATAGGCCGCCAGATAATCTTGTTCTCCCAATAATATTGTACTGTGCACAGGGGCGGAGCTAGCTTTGGGCCAGGCCTCGGGCCGGCCCATAGCTTATTGGGCTAGATTTCGAATTTTTATAGATTTTTAAGCAATTTACAAAGGATTTTGGGCGGGCCTCGGCCCAGTGCCCCGTGGCCGAGGCACTGCTCACGAGTGTGCATGAATTCAAGACGATACGTACAAGGTGCAAAAGACAGGCAAGTGAGTACAATTAATCTATTACTCCGTACTTTCTTCTACCACGTAGATCAAAAAGATATTAAAAATAATTAAATTATCTCTAATTATTATTCTAAATACTATATTTAATATATACATTAAAAAATATCAAGTTAATTTAAATATTTATTAAAAGTACAAAGAAACATTAAATTAATTTGCACTGGCCGTGCAAACTTGGACAAGAGACTACTTTGGATGGCAATGAGCCAATAAACTTAATTATAATGAAATTGATCGGAAGGGCATACCTAGTTGTTTGCACTAAAATTTAAAGTGTGGTCAAAATCGGTAAGGCAGAGTCAACGTATCGTAACCGGCGGGTGGTATGGAAGGATCCATAGATATTTAGTTGCGGTAAAGACTTTAAGGAAAAACCGTCCGAATTGGGACCGATTTGGATCATACTTTGTAACGTGTTATAGTAGAGCACGATCGGCTGATGGGTAAAAAGATGGACATAGGCAAGCCAAAACAACAATATAATCTAATCAACAAACACTACTTTTACTTTTCTCGTCAACTAGGAGTAGCTATTTGTAATTTAGACTCTTGTAACTCGATTTAATCAATAAAGTTGCGCCGATTGTTGATCATCTTCTATTACACCCATCAGGTTTGATTCTCTCCGATCTTGTTGCGCATCGCTTTTTTCGGAGTTGATCTGCCTTTATCCCCTGATTAGCCCTAATCGGCTAATTGGACCTATCAGTTATCCGTGATCGGGTCGGCTTTTTAGTTGATTAGATCTAAGTCGATTAATTAAAAAGATCGGCTTTGATCGTATTTTATATTTTTCTTACCGATTGCAGGATCAAATCGGTTGGCATGCCTTGGAACACAAAACCCGGTGTTTGTCAGGTGTGTTGTGGCCAATAAACTCTACTTTATGTTTTTTTGGCACCAACACACTCTTAGCACGCTCGGTGGGACCGAAGATGTCTTCCTTCGGCAAGTCGATTCCACCATCGGACCTCAACGTTGAAGCCACAATCGTCCCTATATTGGACGACTTGACTCTAGAACAGCGCAAGGAAATTGAAGACTAAAAAGCCGCTATGGAGGAGATAATGCTGGGTTGCTATCAGAAAACTCGACTCGGCGTCACCCAGAAGACTACATTGCAGACGGTCAATGCCCTCGGTGATGCAAGAGTTACAAACAGCCCAGTAAGTCAATATGTGCCTGTACAGGCAGAATTATCGGCTATGATTGAACAGTCTGTGCACCATGCTTTAATTAATCAATCGTCGGCTTTAGTCACCACCCTCAAGCCAATGATTGCTAACAGTATTAAGGGGGATGTTTGGCACAGCTCTAGCTCCACCAAAATCTGTGAAGTTGATGGAGTAAGGTATTCCTAGCTTTAAAAATTCATGGAGTTGGAGCTGTAAATACATTAAGAATGTTTAGGTGGGTCATCTTGTTTATATTTTAGACTAAAAATATAAACTTAATTCACTTTATTTAGCCTACAAGTTCCAGATCTGAGGTGGAGCAAGGATTTGGAGCTCTGCCAAACAGGGCCTAAGACTATTGCTCAAGAATTAGCTTCATCTAGGAGTTTGCTCAATCCACTGCAAGCACTACCAAGCTATCATATTTATTCAATGGCACAAAGTACTCAAAACACGGTGGCCGGTCTAAAACCGCCGGCTGCAACTCCATCGTTGATGCCGACCCAACCTACTGTTATACTACCGCAAGATCCTCGTCCTAGCAGGGTCACACATTACCAAGCATATACTGATACTGTCAAGTTAAACGTGTCGGCTAATTTGCCACCGTCAGCCCCATTTTATGCCTTCCCACAATCGGTTTCATAGCCGATGGAACCTAACAGATACCCGCAATACTATGAGTTGATTCCACTTAGGAATCTTGCCTCGCACAAAGTGGTAACCTATTTAGAGCTTTTTGTCTCATTACCAGAGCCGTCGATTAAAAGGAACAATAGATATGATTAACTCCCTCAACATCCATCGGCTCAATTTAATCGGCAGCCTGAGCTTACACTCGGGGAGTAGAACGCTAAGTATGATCATAATTGGCAAAGCCCTAACATCCCGTCGGCCAATAATGTCAATTGGGCCGACCAGATCTCTGTCGTATTGAGGGATAAATTTGGCATGCAACCAAAGGGTAAAATCATCGGCTATAGAAAGCTGTATCTTAATTATATAGATTGCATGCCATATTCAAACAATTTCAAAGTTCCTAATTTTGCTAAGTTTTCTGAGGATGATTCAGTCACAACATTAGAGCACGTCGGACGTTTTATCGCTCAATGCGGCGAAGCAGCTCAGTCCGATGTGCTAAAAATTAGATTGTTCCCATTGTCATTATCAGGAGCTGCTTTTACTTGGTTTATTATTTTTCCTTCAAATTCGGTTCATTTTTGGAAAAATTTGGAAAGCCGATTCCATTAGTACTTTTTCCCTGGCAGTCTAAAACTTAAAATTTCCGATCTAAGCTCCATCCACCAGAAATTTGGGGAATTGTTAATATATTACATTAAAAGATTTAGGGAAGTTAGAAATTTGTGTTTTAGCATCACTCTACCTGACAATCAACTAGCCAATTTAGCTTTCTAGTGGTTAATTCCCCCACTCAGGGAGAAGTTTGGTGGACAAGAGTTCACCGATTTAAGCCACCTACTTTACCGCATGTCGGCTCAAGAAAGCTGATTTCCCGATAAAAGAGGATTTAGGGATAAATTCAAAATAAACGGTAATAATAAGAAAAAGGATAAGGCCAAAGTTAATATGGTTGAGTACTATTCAAGTGAGTCCTCTGAAGATGATAAAGCAGAGGTAAATATAGCCGAATGGGTCAAAAGATCTAAAACTTTGGTATGTTCCGGGCTTAAGCCGACTAAAAATAAGTCGGAGGTAAATATGTGTTCGATGTATCTAAATGTGATTGTATTTTTGATTTACTTTTGCAAGAAAAGATAATACAATTGCCTAAGGGACATGTTATACCGTCGGTTGATGAGATCAAGAAACGAAAGTATTGCAAGTGGCACCATTCTTTTTCTCATAATACTAACGATTGCAATATTTTTTGTTAGCAGATCTAGTCAGCTATTGAAGACGGTCAGCTAAAATTTGCAGGTGAGCCGACTATGCAGGTAGACGCCGACCCGTTCCCCATAAATATGGTACAGTATTCGTGCAAGGGTAAAGAGCCGATGCATGAGAAAGAACCAAAACGTGCTTGATGTCCAACTAACCTCGAATGATGAAAAGACCTTGAAAATTACAATCAGTTCATTACAGATAGAAGCCGATCATGAGAGCAAGAGCTCAATGATTGTTAAGCCAAAAGGAGATCCACAAGTTGGCAAATGGTATAAGGCGGAGAAATCGTCGCCACTAAGACTGATTAGCAGGCCTAAGCCAACTTTTTCTCAGTTACTAGAAAAGTAAGAAAAGATGAATAATCGCTCGTGATATCCTCCGCGTCGGCTAGACAATCTATATTGGCCTGAAAATCTGGAAAGGGTTCATAAAAAATGCCCCTTTTGGCAGTTTTGCTGAGAGAGGGGAGTAATGTTACCATTGCCATACACATGCCCGATAGAGCATTATCCTCAAAATGATTGGCCAAGGCGATCAGCCAAAGATAGGTTGTCTGGGCCAATACGAGATCATTCCCACAAAGGCTACAGGAAGCCGATTCAGGAAAGGATTTCTGCATCGGGTTAGGCTAAGGAGCAAGTAGAGGAATCAAGTTCTACGATCAAGGGAGATCTGGCAGAAAGGATACGTAAACTGATTGAACCCAAACCTAGGTGGTGCCCGCCAGGTCTTAGCCGATCGCAACACAGATGGCTTCAAAGACTGAGGACCCAAGAAATCAAAGAGACCGAACAAGAGAAACAAAGAGACCAGACATTCAATGAGTTTCGGCCAATGAAAACTGTGAAGAAAGAGTGGAGGAGGAAGGACTAGGTTGAGGAGGAAACAAATTCAGCCAATGACTTGGGTTCACCCATGATTCGAGATGATACTCCTCCAATGGATGTTAACATGGTGTTCACATTGCCAACCGAGTTCAAAATAAAAACTGAATCAGCTAAAGAAACCTTCGCTCAGCTGTGCTTAGGTGCTCCGGACACAGTCTTTGAAAAACCCCGTGACGCTCATTGGCATCTCAAGCTGTTATACTTGAAGGAGCACATAAATAGCAAGCCGATCTCAAGGATGCTTGTGGATGGAGGAGCAACGGTTAACCTGATGCCATACACTACATGCAAAAAGTTGGGTAAGTTCGATGAAGACTTAATCAAAACTAACATGGTTTTACATGACTTCACAGACGATCCCACCAATGCTAAGGGCATCATGGTAATAGAATTTATTATCAACAGCAAAACATTGTTATCTACTTTCTCCATAATTGATGCCAAAGGCAACTACAGTGTACTGCTCGGATAGGATTGGATGCATGCAAATTGCTTATCCTGTCTCCTATGCACCAGTTGCTTGTCCAGTGGAACGGAGATGAAGCCAAGGTTGTTCCAATCGATACATCAGCTCATATTGCTATGGCTAGTTCGAATGTGAATTGGCAATATGAAGAAGCCGAGTGCATATCAGGCAAAGTGCTGGACGATTGTGATTTTATCTGTATTAGTAAAATGGGACTTATGCCGATCAATGTCAGGCCCAGTAATTTGATCGGACAAGTGAAGTTTTGCACCGATGGGGTCCAAACAAACAATGAAGGTCATGCATGACAAGATACAGAGCTATCGGCGGATGACAGATAGCTATGAGGCCATCAAAGATTTCCAAGAAATCGAAAAGTTAGGCCAAGGATTCACATCGACTGATTTTCTTGAAGAATTTGACATAGGAGATGGTGATAGAAAAAGACCTACTTTTATTAGTGCAAAATTAGATGTAGAATATAAAGAAAAGTTGGTCAAAATCCTTACGGATTACTAAGATTATTTTGCTTAGGAATACTATGAGATGCCTAGTTTAAGCCAACAGCTTGTTGAACATCGACTACCTATAAAGCCAGGGTATCGGCCATTTAAACAGTAACCCAGAAGGTCTAACCCGGCTTTGTACAATGTTATAAAGGAAGAAATAGAGTGATTGCTGGAAGCCAAATTTATCAGGCTTTACCGATACGCTGAATGGGTCTCCAATATTGTCCCCGTTATGAAGAAAAATGGTAAACTCAGGGTCTGTATCGACTTTAGAGATTTGAATAAAGCTACACCAAAGATGAATATCAAATGCCAATAGCTGATATGCTTATCAATGCTACATCAGGAAACAAGATTATCATCTTCCTTGATGGGAAATGCTAGATATAATCAGATATTCATGGCAAAAGTTGATATACCGAAAACCGCTTTCAGATGCCCTGGTGCCTTGGGGTTATTCGAGTGGACAGTGATGACGTTTGACTTGAAGAATGCCTAGCGCAACCTATCAGTGGACTATGAATTTAATCTTTCGTGATTTAGTCAGCTATATTATTGAAATCTACATTGATGATGTGGTTGTAAAACCTAAAGATGATTTGCAACATTTAGTCGATTTGGTGACGGTCTTCAGAAATACAAGAGTGCACGGTTTGAAAATGAAACCCTTCAAGTGTGCGTTTGGCGTGTCGGTTGGATAATTTTTAGGCTTCATGTTCCATGAAAGGTGAGTTGAAGTCAATCAGGAGAGAGTTAAAGCCAGAGCCAAAACAAAGTCGCCGACGTGCAAAAATGAGTTGCAAAAATTAACCGGCAAAATCAATTTTTTATAGTGGTTCATCTCAAATCTTTCTTGTTGTATTCGCACATTTACCCCGTTGTTAAAATTGAAGGATAATCAAGAGTTTGTTTGGAGAGCCGATCAACAAAAAGCTTTCGATAATATCAAAGACTACTTGACCAATCCTCTAGTGTTGGTCACGCCACAAAAGGGGATTCCATTCAGGCTATACATATCGGCTGAGGAGGAAACTATCAGAGCTATTTTGGCACAAGAGGTTGATGACAAAGAAAGGGTGATCTTTTATTTAAGACGACGATTATTGGATGCTGAAATCAAGTACCCCTTTGTAGAGAAACTATGCATATCTTTATATTTTGTCTATACAAAGTTAAGGCACTATATTTTAGCATCAACTTGTAAGGTGGTTTGTAAAAATGATGTTATAAAATATGCTATCAGCTCGATTTTGCGACATCGACTTGGTAAATGAGCTTATGCATTGGTCGAGTTCGACCTATCATATGAATCGACTAATGCAGTCAAAGGACCGGTTATAGCCGATTTCATAATAGGGCATGAAACTACCGCCGATCTAGTATCCATTGTCGAGCCCTCGACAGTTGTATTTTGATGGATCGGTGTGCTGAGAGGGTGATGGCATTGGTATAGTACTTGTGTCGCCTAAGGGACATAACTTTGAGTTTTCATTTCAGCTAAATAGCCAATGTTCTAATAACCAAGCAGAGTATGAAGGATTGCTTAAAGATCTCCAACTGCTGGAGAATATTAGAGTAAATACTGTCGAGGCTTATGGCGATTCTTTGTTAATTGTGCAACAAATCAAAGGAGAGTAAAAATGTTATGATGAAATTCTGATTAAACACTTAGACCGATGTTTTGTTATAATCGACTCATTTACTTTATTTTTCATTAGTCATATTCCTTGGGAAATGAATGATAGTGTTAACTTGTCGGCTCAGCAAGCATTAGGCTATAAAGATTTTGGTCGATCTCACATACTTGAGCTGATTGAGAAAGCGGTAGTGTGTGCTAGCACTATCGACTGAAGGACAAAGATAAAGGATTATCTAATTGATCCTTCTAAGATGACAGAGCGCAAAATTAGGTAGCAGGCTTTGAAATATGTCGTCCTGGATGGCGTGTTATATTATCGGACATTAGAAGGGTTGCTGCTGAGGTGTCTTGGAGCCGATGAGGCCAAAGTGGCAATGGGTAAAGTACATGAAGGTATTTGTGGGTCTCATTAGTCGGTTTACAAGATAAAATGGATACTTAGACGTACAAGGTATTTTTGGCCGACGATGTTGGAAGATTGTTTTCGATATTATAAAGGTGCTAGACTTGTCAGAAATTCAGCAACGTACAACTAGCCCAAGCATCGGGTTTGCATCTTATTATTAAGCCATGGCCACTCAGAGGATAAGGGACAGATGTAATCGGTCAAATATTTCTTGCTTCAAGCAAAGGCCACAAATTAATTTTGGCCACGACCGATTATTTCTCTAAGTGGGTTGAAGCCATACCCCTCAAAAAAGTTACAAGTGTTGAGACTATCAGATTTGTTAACGAATACATCATTCATAGGTTTGGAATCCTATAGACTATTACGATCGATCAAGGAACAGTGTTTATGTCTGATGAGTTTTAGGAGTTTGCTAGAAGTCTGGAAATCAAACTGTTAAATTCATCCCGTTATTATGCTCAAGCCAATGGTCAGGCTGAATCGTCAAATGAAACATTGATCAAGTTGATTAAGAGGAAGATTGAAGAAAAACCTAAGAATTGGCATTCAACGTTATCAGAATCGCTATGGGCGTATCGGCTAGCATATCATAGGGCGACGAAGCTCTCACCCTACCAGTTAGTTTATGGCCAAGAAGTTGTTTTGCTTGTAGGGATCAATATTGATTCCATAAGAGTAGCCGGGCAACACAGTTTGTCGGCTCAAGAGTATAGAGACTTGATGATGGATAATTTAAATGATTTGGCAAAATTATGGTTGCACATTTTAGATCGCTTAAAAAGAACAAAGAAAAGGTTGCTAGAGCTTACAACAGAAAGGTCGTACTCAAGTCCTTCAATGAAGCTGATTTGGTTTGGAAGACAATTTTACCTGTTGGTTTTAGGGACAGCCGATTTGTTAAGTGGTCACCCACATGGCAAGGACCGTATAAGATAAATCGACTTATTGAGGAGAATTCGTACATGCTAGAAATGTTAGATGGAATTGTGCTCCCGAAGGCAATTCATGGAAAAAGACTTGAAGAAATAATATCTTAGCGTTTGGATTAGTTCCTAATCGGCTATGAGAATTTTGTCGTCACAAAGGCCAAATTAACTCAATGCGGTTAATTATGATGAAAATGCAAAGATATACATGTGGGAAACGGGCAATGATAGAATTGGTTAAATAGCCAATTATAAAAACTTAATATTACAAAAGTATTGTTTTGGAAGCCAACATCCAAAAGGTTACATCCATTACAACAGTTTACAGGCCCGCTCTAGGGAGCCTAGCCCCTAAAGTCGACAATGCACCCGTAGCCTTAGCAATGGTTTCCTAGATCACATCAACGATTCTCTGGTCTTCTTTGGCATCTCCAGTGATAGGAATGACTTTGGCCGATTGCCTTTTCACACTAGCAACAGCTAAGCCTATGCCGAGTTTTTGTTCGTTGATGGATGTTGTTGATTGCTTGATAAGAAGTTGGCCATCAGAGATTTGCTTGATCAGCTAGGCCAGTTGCTCTTCAAGAAGCTTCTTGGCTGATTCAAGTTTCTGTAAGGCTGCTTTATTAACCTTAAGTGCCTAAATTTCAACATCGAATTTGCTCTTCTTTGCTTTGGTGTCAGCTACCAGCTGGTCTAGAAGTTTCTTGTCGGCCTCTTGTGCCTCCACCGAGCAATTCTGGCCTAAGCCACTGCATCCGCTGCCTTGTTGTCCAGATGGCAGACATTCAGCTGCGCCTCCATTGCCTCTAGAGGATGGTCGGCCTCGATAGTTGTCATTGCGTCCCTAATAGGCTAATTGTCCTCTAGAATATCTGCCTGAGGACGCATCACCAGGTTGAAGAGTTTGTTAAGACGCTCTTGCATAACTGGAGCAGACGTCACCGCAGTCAACGCCTCCTTCGAGACTTCGATAATCTTGAGGATGTCCACTAGGTAGTCATCAATTGCCATGATTTCTGGGTCATCAAGATCATCCAGAGTAGAACCCAACAAGTCTATCGGGTCAAACGACGTTGGAACAGCGGCAACGATCACGGGTGCGGGAGGCGTCGACTAAGAAGAAGGTGGTGGTGGTTCAAAGGATGAGATGGGTAGGTCGGCCAAGATATTGGCTACTTGCACCGATGGAGTCGGCTCAAGAGAGGGCATTAAAATAGGTTAGATTGGTACAAGAACATAGACTACTTGGATATTCGGATAGGGAAACATACCTCTCTAGTGGCCAATTCACCACTTTGCTCTTTACGCTTAGAGCCTTTCTTAGCAGGAGTCTTGATGGACTTGGGCTTCTTCTTTTCTAAAATTTAATCGATTAAGAGCTAGCACTGAGAAAGGAAATATAAGGTGAAGGTGAACAACCGACAATTAGAGTATGCTTACTGGGTTGCTGTTTTCTCTCAATATCTAACAACGATGGGCTTTGAATGTCCATGGTACCAGAAGTATACCCAGTCAAGCTGGTCGACTAATGAGGCTGTTTGCCGGGTTGCCCACTGCCCAATGGACCCGACATGATCTTCTTCCCAACTGCCTTAGTCTATAAGAGAAAGAGAAAGCCGATTAGTAAAAGCACTTGGCAAAAAGGAGAAAAGAGATTTATTAAAAGCCTAACTAAACTTGTGTTATTATATCCAGAGAAACTAGAATCGTCACTTGAATCGCTATAAAAAACTACCGTCAGCTCAGGAAGGTTTGGAAAGAAAGTGTTAATAATAGCCGATGGTGTCCTTTCCAAGAAGAGTGCTTCTGCTCTAGAGGATCACCAACTGGAGAAATGCCCCGCCTAATGGGTGTTGAGGAAGAAATGCAGCAAGCCTTCGATTTGCAACTCATTGACTATCTCCAAGACAATACCAGCTGAGGTCGCGTTGCGGACGCAAGCCCTTGGCTGAAGTCGATCCAGCAAGGGGAGGCTTGGAATAACTTGGCCAAAGCCTAACTACCTGGCATAGATGGATGGGTGGTAGAATTCGTAAGACGGTTGAAAGGTCTAGTTTTAGGTGTTAAAGCTGACATGAAGTATGTTTGAAGATATGAAGATCTTGTATAAATCTAGAGTTGCCTGGGTATGAGAGAACTATTAGCTTCTAAATGTAAGAAAGAAGGCCATGGGAAATTGACCACCCCGTTGTAGCTGAAAAAATCCCGCTGCTTGAAGTCTTCACTGTCGAGTTGGAGAAAGAATGTCAGGTACTTCTTGGAGCCGACGGGCAAAATACTTGTCTCACTCACTACAGGGATCTCACTCAATGTCGTCGACTTCTGCCAACGATACAGGTCCAAAAACCGACGACACAGTCCTGGGTCGTCGGCCAGCCAATGACACAGATTCGACGACATAGGTGCATTGTGTTGGCGGCTAATATAAAAATCGCCGACATGGCCGCATCCTGGGCTGGCCCCGTTACCCAAGCCTGTGTCGATGGCCTAATTTAGCCGCCGACAGTTACACAGCCTAACGGCGCACCCGGCGACGCCGACCTGACGAGTGGACCCCACTAGCCAAATCTTTGTCATCGGCTATATTTTGGCGGACGACACAGAGTTGGCATGTGGAGCCCGCTTGTTAGGTCTGAATTGCGGGAAACTTGCCTGGTGGGCCCCACATGGAAGATATTTATCGGCGGGAAAAGTAAGGCCGTCGATACAGACCCCTACTGGTGTTGGCTCTGGAACCCAGCTGTGTCGATGGCTAGAGTCTATGCCGTCGACACAGACCGCACCTGGGGGTACCCCTGACAGCTATTTGTGTTGTCAGCCTTATATAGAGCCGACGACAAATGTTTTATACTAGGAAAAAATTGCTAGAAATTTAAAAAAAAAATCCAATTTTAATCTGCAAAAAAACCCCATTCCCAACAGATTTACATTCCCAATTCTCCAGCACAATCACAATATATAATTTCACACACATGGCCACATTCACATTCACCGATACAATTCACAATTGATCAAAAATGATATGGAGATAAAAATATAACCAAAATGCACCAATAAGTCACAAATTCAGCTCACAAACCACAAGGTTCACAACCAACATATCTATGTACAATATGACATACTATTCCACCAACAAATTAAACCAACAACTAAGTTTGCGAATCGGCAAAAGGATCGGAAAACACGTCGTTGATGAATTTGTCTGTGGCCAATCTTGTGCCACCGGAATCACCTCCCTGCTGAGCATTCATCGCAGGAGTAGGCACAGCTGAGGCAGACACATGCAAGATTAGAGGAAACAACAATGTTCAAAACTTTTGTGCATTTGTGTACTTGTATGAATAGTTAGCAAAAACTGGAACAAAATGCATTACCCCTGGAGAAGCCACTGGTGCAGAGGTGAACTGGTACATCAGGAACGACCCTGGGAGCATGAACTAGCTGGGAGCACCGGTCTGTGTTGTCGGGGCCCCCGTAGTCTGCGTGAAGAAGAATGGCGGCGGAGGTGGCATCTGCAGCTGGCCGGAGGGTCCCGCCCCCTACAACGATTGTGGATATGATATGTTAGCATCTAAAATGTGTAAGTACAACCTAGCTACGTATACGATCTTAATTACCTGCATATAGTTGAACATCTAGAGGTTCTGACTCTAGAGGGCCTCTAACGCCTCCTATCCTCCTCTTGCTCCGCCTGCCTCCACTACTCTTTCGCCTGCCACCGCTGCTCGTCTGACTACCTCTGTGGCTGCAACTCTGCAATCAGCTTTGCCTGGGCTTCCAGCTGGGCAAGGGAGGAAGAGGTGACCTGCTGTCGACATGCCCTGACTCGGCCCCTGTATTAGTCGTGCACCACCATTGAGTCCATGAAGCCGAGCCTACCGTGACTCCTCCCACCGAACTGGTTGTAGATGATCAGAGGGTCAACCGGCATGGTCAAGGGGTCACAGTCAGCACCGTGCTTCTACTTCATGGCTACACTGTATGTATTCTGCGAAACAAATAAGATATGAAGTGGATTAGCTAGGAAACAGTTGAAGTAGCTGTAGAGTAGCGAAAAGAGCAAGTCACTTACAATCTTCTCTTGGGCAGCCGGGGGCATCGGTGGCTGTGTGCCGTCAGGTCGGACATGGGCGTGTGTGCATGCGTCCACACGGTGAACTCATCGGGCTCAAGTCCTGTCTCCAACTCCTGCAATTCAATTTGAAATGTGAAATGAAATACTGAATTGATAAGAATGCTAGAGCTTTAGTTAGTGTACTTACAATATCGCACGTGACGTGACCCATGCCTCGTCCACCTAGGTAGGTCACGCAGATGTCGGGGTTGGCATCTCGATTCTCCCTGTTCCTCTTGGATCTCTCAATCCACTCCTTCGATGCCCACATTTCACAGAGGTCCCTCCAGGCGCATGGACACTTGTCCATCCAGTCTGGACACCAAGGCTGGTACTCCTTCGTCTCAAGGTACTGCTGCAAGGCATTTGCCCTCGAGATCTTCATCCTCGTTTTCTTGTAGTGCTTCATCACCGCCTCCCAGCGGGATAACTTGATGGCGTCCCTGACCGTCTTTGCCACCATTGTGTCGAGCACATTGTGGCAAGCCTAGTAGTCATCCTGGGATGCATCAGGGCCAAGCTTATACCACGCCTGAAACAAAACAAACACGTGAAGTTATAAACACGAAAACATCAACAAAAATGAAATTTGGCAACTTACCCAGAACTTGGCTATGCAATGATCCATGACACTGCCTCCCTGATCGTCCTCGACGAGCGAGTAGTCGCTCCAGCTAGTCACCGGGCGTCGAGCATCACCCTCGCCCACTAGCCCGGGGTAGAGCTACCTCAGGAGCACCCCTAGCAAGTGGCCTGGCTCCTACGGACCCTTGTTGTGGCGAACCAAGCCCCTACATGAAGAATTCATAACAAGTGGTTAGCAAGTTTGTGGTTAGCAATAAAAAGCATCGGAAAGTTGTAGTACATACCTCCGCCTGCTAGAAATCTGTACCTCTATCCTGTCAGCTGGATCTGTAGGGGCTTTTGGCAATTTATTCTGCCCCCGACTTTTCTTGGTCCTCACGGAGCTCGAGGCACCCCCTGACTCGGTGCCAGCTGACTCCCACGGCTCCCAATCTTGGTCCCCCTCCTCATCCCCATCCTCAAGCCCTTGAGCCCACCAACCCTAGCGAAGCTCATCGTCAGCCTCCTCCCCCCTGTTGGGAGTCGGTGGTCACCACCGCCTCCTCCCCCTCCTGGGAGTCGGTGGTCGCCACCACCTCCTCCCCCTCCTCGGAAGCGTCGTACTGGGGTGGGCTTCCCTCGCCTGCACTCCTCTTGCCCCCTTCCCGAAGACCTTCTTGAATTTTTGAGCCAATTTCTTCGCACCTCTAGCCATCCTACACAAATTAAATTAAATGACATAAATTAAATGGATATTAATTGAAACGAGAAAAATATAAATGGAAATGAAACTAAATGGAAAAAATATAAACGTATATAAAATTAAACCTATAAAATTAAATGGCTTAAAAATCTTCGGCTTCTTCTTCCTCTTCCTCTTCCTCTTACCTTTCCTCCTCTTCTTCTCCGTCTACATGAGATGGGTATATCGATCCCAAAATATTATCTAGCCCATCACCAATATCGACGTGCAGCTCTCCTGGTAACTCTTGTTCTTGGAATGGCTCCACGTCTGGGGGAGCCTCGTAGTCATCTTCTGTGAGATCGGGCAATCTACTAGGTGGAAAACATTTATGGACAATCCACCAACTGTTATAATTCGGGTAGGTGTATGGCAGATAGAACACCAGCTCGACTTGTTCGAGCAAAATGAACACGTCGGGCCTTTGATACAGCTTCTTATGATTGATCTCCACTAGTCCTAGTTCTGGAGTATGCTGCACCCCAATAGTTGGATGGAACCATCTGCAACGAAAGAGCACGAGCAAGACATCGTTGTTGCCTTCATACAAAATTTCTACAATCTCTTCGATGATCCCATAATACTCTATGTCTGGACCACCAGAGTCATCGGTGACATAACTCACGATGCTGCTGTTCACCGTAGTTGCATTGGGGCAAGCAAACTCAGCCGCTTCGGATCAAAATCGATATCCACGGCAATCATAGCATCCATGGACCTTAATTCTATGGCTGCATCCACGTGACATTTGTCGGAGATCGTTGTGCACGCTGGAATGTCTTTGACACTACACAAGCATGCGTGACAAAATTCATTAAGGAATAAATGTCACACATTTGTAAATTATGTGAACGGGTATAAGAGGAAGAAGGTTACGTGGTAATGAAACCAAGTTAGAAAGTTTGGACGGCCTTGTCCATGACCTCGTCATTTCAGATTGTCAATTTGTTCACCCGAAGGTTCACCTGGTCCTCCCCACTCTTCTTAAACAAATTGACTACAAGATTTAATATTTATTTCAGACATTCATTGAGTAAGTACATATTTATGAGTTATTCCAAACATTTATTGACTTACTCGATGTACACCTTCATTTCATCCATGTTGTCGTACACGTACAGCTGAATTGAAATTTATTCTGCTGCATCCATGTCACGTGTGGTGCTTTTGCTGACATTGCATCCTGCTTGGTCGTGGAACACCTCAAGGTTGGAAGTACTTCTGCGACGTGCCTTCTTATACCTTGGTTGTGGCACATGGACCTTGTTTTTTGTCGCGAAGTATTTGTCTGTGAAGTAGGCGATCTCCTGAATCAGCCAAGCTTCGGTAATACTTCTTTCGACTCATGCTTTGTTCTTCACCTTCGATTTAAGAATTTTCATCATGCGTTCCACGGGATACATCCACCTAAACTGCGCCGGCCCCCAACTTTTGCTTCATATGGCAGATGAATTAGTAGATGTTGCATGCAATTGAAAAGCCCAGGGACATAAATCTTCTCGAGCTTTGTCAGAAGCACAACAATGTCCAGGAGACTTAGGCCCAGGTATGGTAATAGAAAGAAACATGTACTCTTCTTTCACGCAGAGTTCAGGCGGCAGGTTGTACGGGATAGCGAATACCAACCAGCACGAGTACGGGTGCGCAGTCATATTGAATGGCATGAACCCGTCGATCGAGAGGCCGATACACACATTCCTAGGCTCCACCGCGAATTTAGGGTGTTGTTGGTCAAAGTGCCTCCAAGCTTCTGCGTCTGACAGATGAATCATCACACCCTCCTTTCTACGTTTGCCCTCTTTGTGCCACCTTCATGTATGTCGCTGTGGACTTGGACATGTACAGACGCTGCAGACGTTGAGTAATCGAAAAGAAATGGAAGGTTTTCTGGGCCACCGTCGTCTGTATCATTCCACGATCTGTACCTTTGACTTCCTCGTACCGACTCTCATTACAATGCTTACAGTGAGTCAGCCCAGAATTGGCCTTCCAGTAAAGCATGCAGAACTTTGGGCAATAGTCTATCCTCTCGCACAGCATGCCTAACACGCGAAGAAGCTTTTTCGACTCGTAAGATTCAGAGTAATCTTGTGTCCACTCGGAAGGAGGCTATCCAGTAGTTTGCAAAGGTCGTTGAAGCAATTGGCTAACACGTTGTACTTGGTCTTCACCGCCATTAGATGTGACACTGCCGAGAGTACGGTCACATCGGTATGCTCATGCAATGGCAGCTTGGCAAAATCAAGGAGCTTCTCGAATTGTTCGCCAAGTGGCTCGGATTCTTCCTCGGGGGAGTGATCGTAAGCCCGAGCCACATCATTCGTGAGCTCATCCAATCTATCGACTTTGACTTCGTCGTAGCCCTCCCTAAAATCCACAGGGCCACACACCGGTGCCGAACGCTTCCTCTCACCTTGAGCTACCCATACAAAGTAATTTGGTTTGAAGCCATGCCTACAGAGGTGATGGCTAATATCCTTCTTGGTACTCTTCTCGGTGTTTGAGCATGCAGTGCAAGGACACCACACGACCGCTGCATTAGGGTTGGGGAATCTTCGGAAAGCATCTTCCATGAATGCTCTAGCCTTCTTGATCCACTCGTCCGTGTGCCGCCCAGACTTCATCCAGCCATCATACATCCACCGCCGATCTTCCATCGCTTACTACATAACGTCAATGCATGCATTCGAAGTTCAGATTTAGACAGTTTAAGCCTAGCTAAATAGGAGGGCTTACCCACCCACGGATGTGCATTTGAGTACGGTGGTCGTGGCACCAGGGTGCTCGGGTCGGAATTCCGACAGCATAACGCCGATGTTCCCCCAGTGCAACGACAGGTACGGCGTACCACTTATGTTTTGCACTAGGAGAACGACAGTGTCATGACGCCGGAATCCCAACCCGTACACCCTCGTGCCACGACCACCGTACCCAATCGCACATCCGTGGGCTGTCCAAAACGTGAACAGCTAGGGAGCGCAACACCTTTCGTAATGGAACCCAACGAATCACCGTTTGAGCTCTTTACGAAAATGTGGAGCGCCCCCAAACGGGTTTGAATCTGGCTCGGGTGACATTACAAATGCATTTCATGTCGACCCTCCAAGGGCGTCGCCTCTCATCCTCACCCTTCTTTGACCATCACTGCAGCCGAACCTATGCCCTACCCTACAAGACAATTCGTCGTGCATGCCATCACTACCGCCTAACCAAAGCCTTAAGCCTACTTCATCTCGCTAATTACAATATGCTAATAATTACTACTACTAATCTCCTCGGTTAACAAACCACCGATGACACAGCTACCACATTAAAAAAATATACAGGCGTACTTGCACGATGCGGAGATGCTGGGAGCGGTTACGTCGGCGGGGTGGGGTGTTAGGAGGCGGCGCGGCGTAGGAGGCAGTGGCGCAGGAGGCGGCAGAGGCGGCACGGCGGGGGATGAGGCAGCGCGGTTGGGGAAGAGGCAGCGGAGGCGGCGACGAGGCGGGCTTTCTTATCCGGGGAAAAGGTGTCCTTTGGGACTTAGCGCACGAGCCACGGGCTTTCTTATCCGCAGACCTGTGTCGATGGCCGCACTTAAGCCGCCGACACAGCTCTTGGATAACAATAGCCCCCACACACCGGAAGGGACAAACAGCAGGCACGGTCCCACTGGCAGAGGCACATGACCAATGTCAGCGGCTAATCTTAGCCGTCGACATAGGTCTTACCTAACGATCGTACGCTACATGCAGTAGGCACGGGCTCATTGGCAGAGGCACATGCCAATGTCGGTGGCTAATCTTAGCCGTCGACATAGGTCTTACCTAACGGTCGTACGATGTACGCAGCAGGCAAGAGCCCACTGGCAAAGGCACATGACCAATGTCCGCGGCTAATCTGAGGCCGCTGACACAGATCATTTAGGGGCACCTGCCAATGCGGGCCCATCAGCCAGTGCACCACAAAAGGTTATCGATGGTGCGGCGACAAGCGCCGACACTGTGTCATTTTTCTCGACGGTCAACACTAGGCCGCTGACACAAAGGATCCTCCCCCTACCATTCTTCGATTCTTTTGTAACCTAAGACGAGTTGAACAAGACATTTGTATGGTCACTTTAAGGTTTCACAACATTCACAACCTATTGCAGGTCATTCCTCGCTTTTCGATCACCCGACGTTGCATCATCACTACAAGGTCCATTAGTTGAAACTCCAGGGAAGTAAAGAGACACACACCGCCGTCACATATATACCAATTAATTAAATAAAAAAATATCACATGTCATATAAATGTATGTTGACTAACAACCATTCTAAAAGCTCTATTTGATTTTTCTAAATTTTCAAACCAACAAAAACATTTTCAAATAATTTTTCTAAATAAATCTGGAATTACTTTTGTCGTCAACTACAAAAAAGCCGACGACAAAGGATTGTGGGCCCACATGGCAGGCACAGCTAAAAAGTGGCTGGCCACTCATGTGTCATCAGGTGACTCGGGGCCGACGACATAGAGTTGGTGGGCCCACATGGTAGCAACCACTGCTGGATGTGGCTGGCTACAACTGTGTCGTCAGTATTATTTATACCAACGACACAGAATTAATAAAAAATAGTGCGATCCCGAGGGTTCGAACCCTGGTCTCCCGGGGGAACGCACATGGGATCCAGCGCTGTAAGCCAGTAGGTCTGTTTGTATTATCAGGTAGTATGGGCCAATTCATGTTTTTATAAAATAAATCACAAACTAGGATCCATGTGGGAAGCATGCCGGATGACCATAGCTTGTGTCAGCGGTTATAGGTAAACTAGATGGTCCACCAGTCCACTTACCCTCACTGTGTATGGGAGCATACAGGTTGGTCCCACATGGCAGAGACAACATAGCTTTGTCGTCAGTTTGTGAGGTCCCATGGACAGAGGTCTTGCTTTCCACTGCCATGTGGGACCGCGTTGAAGTCCTTCCATCTGGGTCATTAAGTTTCCATGAGGGGGAGGGCAGGTGTCGTCGGCTGCTTTTTAGCCGCCGACACAGGTAGTTTTGGCATGCTCCGAAATTAAAAATCCTGCTCGTGCCAACCAATCATCGTGCCGGGGAGTATATATGTCATCGGGTTAGTGTATTGCCGCCGATACAGCCGAAATGTCTGTCATGGGGGTTTTTACCGCCAACATAGATATTTTGGCCGATGACCCTGATCTCGTTTCCTGTAGTGACTCCCAGAGCACATAATGAATATTTCGCTGTATGATCGGCTAGCTCTAAACTGAGAAACTTTGTAAGTTCAAGCTCCATTAGTTTTGGTGATTGGTTTAATATTAATGTTTAATTATTATTTAATGACAAATCTAATCATTATGAGACTAACATATTTATTGAGCTTTATTCTTATTAGTCTCAAATTTGGATGGAAAATAGAAAACACAAGGTATGCACACGTATTCATTTCTATTGTCTTATTGCATACTTAGGATTTAAGTTAAAGGATGAACTCTTCCATTGCTTTAGTTCAAATATATGCATTATGTTTCTAAATCCATATATACATAAATGCACATATCTAGGAGGAGTTCATAATTTAACTTGATGTTTCAATTGTATTGATCCATGTCCACTTGCCAAATAATATAAAGGATAAAGACTTTGAAACAATCTTTTGAGTATATATAACTTGTGTAGTTGTAGTATACTCATGCCAATATAGGATAAACTCATATGTAATCAAAGATTGATTATGTGCATATTGATTTCATGTTCAATTAGTTATATGCACATAGATAATGGTGTTTATTCTATAGTTGATGGTCTAAATATATTGATCCCTTGCCATCACTCAAATATATTTGAATCATTACTAACCATCATATTGAGTATATAAAACTTGTGTAGTTATATATACTCATGTCAATTTAAATGAAGTTTAAATTGAGTTCGGTTGTCTTTCAATCAATCAAAGAACATTTCATCATGTGCTGATGGTGTCTCTTTGTTGATTAAGGACAAATGAAAAGTTCTTGAGTATAATGGAGCATTAGTTGCATCAAAATACTCAAGATACCTTTAAATCATTCAAATTAATTTGGGTTATGCTTAATCGATCTTAGAGGCATCCATTATGTGCTAATGGAGTGCAATTTATGTTTGTTGGATTAACAAATTTCAATGAGTTGTGAAGTAGAATGAATCCAAGAAGATAAAGAATCAGGAATGAGAAGTCATCATGAAGAGGTGATCCTGAAGTGAAGAGAAGGGCTATAGAAGGTTCATCATGTATTTATGAATAAGAAAAAGGAGACTTGATCCTGGAGAGAAGAAGATTGGAAATATTAAAAGCTCCAAGTGGATCGCTAAAGGCAAAAGTATAACTAGCTAGGGCTAAGGATGTGTTCCTAGTCTTTTACCGGTCTCTGTATTTGGATGGGAGACCGGATTGCTAGTTAGGTGCTGTATTATTAAGAGGGGTTGAGTCTTTTAGTTTGAAATTCATCATGTATTAATGAATTTAATCCGGTTCACTCTAGCTCACTTTCTTGGTTAGATTTTGCATGAGCTAAGTATTTACATGTGTTGCAAATAAGGGTGCTTATGTTTGCATCTTATTTGAATCTTAATCGATTTGGTTTTACATGGAGCTATGGATTTGCATGTGTTGCAAATGGGAGATAGCTCATGTAATTTGGTTTGTGTGGTTTTGTATGGAGCTAAGTTTTGCATGTGTTGAAAAAGGTGAGAGCTCATACATCGGTGTTTTAGCTTGTGACTTGATCATGTGTTGATCATCACGAAGGCTAAGTAAAGTTTATGTTTTATGTTTACAAAATGTGTTTTTGCAAAATATTGATTTGTTATTTGCAAATGTGTTTTGCAAATAAGCTAGAGATTATGGGTTTCGATCCTAAAGCATGTGTTGGCATTTGCAAATGTGTTTTCCAAAAATATCGGGATCAGATGTTGATCCTTACATGGCTAGAGGATTGATCTCATAGCCTTTCAGTTTATTTGCAAATGTGTTTTGTGAAATATTGGTGTTCATGCATTTGATCTTGAAGCATGTGATTAGAATTTACAAGTGGGTTTTGCAAAATTGTTTTAATCACGAGTTGATCATCACATTGCTCAATACTTGATCTTATTGTCTCATTCTAGCTTGTAGTCATGCTTTTGATCAAGTCTTTGTGAAGGATTTCGAGAAAATCAGATTTTAGACTTGAGTAACTATATTGAAGTTTTTGTTTTGGTGATATTTAAAAATATCTATGATTGCTTAAATCTTGAAAATAGGTGGATATTGTAGCCCTCGTGATAAGATTCACATAGAGTCCAAGATCACCTAAATCGGAGTTCAGAGTAAAAAGTTATGAGTGTTTTAGTGGTTAAAGGAGTGGTATGATCACCCCTAGTTTGGTCATACCGCCCCAAGTCCAGTATGATCGAGGGCACCCCGGTGTGTTTTTTACAGAAAGAAAAATTTAGCGCTGAAGTAGGCCAGTATGACCAGGTCTTGTCCGGTATGACCGCCCAAGTAAGGTATGACCGGACCCTTCCTGTATAATCGGATTTTTTTGTGTAATGACTAGTTTTTTAGCCGTTGGCCTCTAAGGAGCGGTCGGCCCTAGTGCGGTATGACTGGGCTTGTAGGGCACTTTTACCTATTTTGCCCCCCAACAGCTAGTTTTTCTTGTAGAGGTTATAAAAGAAGCCTTGGAGGCTGGCATTTGATGTTGTTGGCATTGTGGAGTATTTGGGTGAGGTGTTGCATATGTTGCACACTCATATTTGGTCTTTGAGCTAAGAGTGAGCTCTAATTGCATGTGTTGCAATTATGAAGTGGATTAAGAGCCTCTTGTGCATGTGTTGCACTTGAGGAGGATCCTAGTGTATGTGTTGCATTTAGGAGGTCATCGGAGTGCATGTGTTGCACTAGGTGAAGTTCGAGCGAAAAGGCTTGGCTTGTTACTCTTGGTATTTGCCGACACCTAGGCAGCATGAAGGCATCGTGTGTGGTGTGCTTCTCGATGAAGGTTGTGAGAAGCCCCAGCAAGTTGTGAAGGTCGGTGCTTGCCTATCCGGAGCGGGAAAAAGCAACCACTAGTGGAATTGAGGCGATTGCTCAATTCGTGGAGCCGTTTCAAAGTGATTTGGGCTAGCCTCAACGTAGAATAGGGGAGACCGGCAAGTCTCCAAACACCACGATAAAAAGTATTGTGTCTCCTTCTGTATACTCACAATTCTTTATTTACAGTATTGCAATTTACATTTCTAAAATTAAATTGCTTGCTTGTTTTTAGGATTGCAAATTGTTGTTAGAGACATAATTAGTTAGTGCACATAGTGAGCCTAGTTGATTTAGGCTTTAATTGTCAAAACCTTAGTTTCTCGTTTTCGCATTATTATTTATTAATGTGTTGGCATAAGGGTAATTAGGGGTGAATTGATCTGTAAAAATTCGTAGAGTAGAAGAAAATTTTAAAAAGCCTCCTATTCACCCTCTCTAGTCCGCATCCTCGATCTTACATACTTGCCCCTCTGGGGTGTCTTCTCGTGGGAATGATGTATCTTTAGCTGGGTTCAAGGCAAATGGTCAGCTAAACAGACAGTATAACCAAATCTGAATAAACCACAAGGGCCCTCCTATGTTGCCGATAGTGAAGTTGGTGAAGCCTGTAAATAGCTGACTTCCTATTGTATACATCATTTGATAAACTGCCTCTACAAGCATTTTTCTCAAGACAAGCCGACAGCTCTCTACTAGTCGCTCTGCTATAAGCCAATAAACTTGGGTCAGCCCGAGGGAAGCCCTACAAAAAAGATATCTGTCTAACTACAAGTTAAGGAAGACCGCATGCTCTTCATCCAATATTGGCCTATTCACCTTGTTATTGTTGTCGATGTACTTGCTCCACCCTTCGTCTTTGGATTGAATGAGCTTATACTTTGGCTTGCCACTATAAGCCGATACAGTTGGGCCACATCCAAAAGAGTTGGGCCGATGGGACCAGTGCGAAACATGAAAGCATTGAATGTTTTCAACCAAAAATAATAAGCAGTGGCCACCAAGGGCTCATTGGCCTCTGGATCAGTTAGGGAAAGGGGAAGACACTTGGCTATACCCATCCTCTCTTATACATCTCTTTTTTGAGCTGCTACGCGAATGTATCAAGCCCTCCATCCCTTGAGCACTATCGGCCAGGCCCTAAAGTTTTTGCTCCAACCCTTTATATTATATCCGGCAGCCGATAAAGGAAGGCGAGGGATTCTTCATTTATAACTGTATCTGCATCTAAGTTCCCTACCGGGCCTAGATAGTACTGATCAATGCCATTTGAAATCGGGATGAGTACCTGGCTAGGATCCATTTAGCTGATCTTAGTAGGAGCCAATTGAGAGACCTGAAAAAAGATGAGCACGAAGGGCTTGGCAACACGAGTGGAGAAGCCGATTTCAAGAGGTCAAAGAGCTTGAAGGCGTGAGAATGACAGTGTGGGGGCCGCATATTTATACAAAGGGTAAAGAAGTGAAATAGCGGGAAGGATTGCGAAGCGACACGTGCAGTTAAAACGCACGATACACATATACAAATTTTTACGGCACCATTAATGCAACTGATGAAGATTTCTTGCTAAACTGATGTTGTACAAACCATTTTGGAAGATAACAAGTTATCTCTAAAAAATGGGGGCATATGCTTGCACCAAAATTTGACAAGTGTGGTTAAAATCGGCAAGACGGAGTCAACGTATCGTAACCGGTGGGTGGTATGGAAGGATCCAAAGATATTTGGTTGTGGTAAAGACGTTAAGGAAAAACCATCCATATTGGGGTCGATTCAGATCATGTTTTGTAACATGTTGTAGTAAAACACGATCGGCCGATGGGTATAAAAGATGGACATAGACAGGTCAAAACAACAATATAATCCAATCAACAAACACTACTTTTACTTTTCTCATCGACTAGGAGTAGCTATTTATAATTTAGACTCTTGTAATTCGATTTGATCAATAAAGTTGCGCGTCATCAATTGTTGATCATCTTCTGTTACGCTTATCAGGTTTGATTTTTTCTGATCTTGTTGCGCAGTCAATCTGTCTTTATCGCCTGATTAGCTCTAATCGGCTAATTAGACATATCAGTTATCCGTGATCTGGTCGGCTTATTAGCTGATTAGATCTAAGTCGATTGATTATTGATTTAAAAGATCGGCTTTGATCGTATTTTATATTTTTCTTACCGATTATAGGATCAAATTAGTTGGCAAATCTAAACTGCAGAACCCGGTATTCAACAAGTATATTATGGCCGATAAGCCCTACTTCATTTTTTTTTTTTACGCTAACACTAGTGTAATCGTAACCATAGGATTACGACCTAACTGAAGTTATGATGATGCATTTGTCTGATACAGTATCGAACTATCTCGATCAGATGGAGACGGTTGGACGGCACTACAGACACACTATCTAGTCAGCGAAGTTCTTTTTTCACTGTACTCAGCGAAGTTCTGTAACCGCGTAAATAAACAGGTGGATGCCAAGCCAACACCTTCTATACGTTACATCTACAGTATATGTACCGGTATATGGAAGGATTTGCCTTCACCTAAATCAAGTGGGGAGTATTTCTATTCATTACTACTTAAAAATTATATAAATATTAAAAATAATTAAAAAAAAATAGAGAAAGGTTACTTACTCTTTCATCTACTTTACTATTTATATAACTCACGTCAAGAGAGTGATACAGAAGCACCACTCGAGCATGATACGGAAAGTGACCGATCGAACTATCTCCAGAAACTCCCAAGTCCCGGGCGTTGTTTGGGATGGTTTTTGTGAAGCTCCTGCTTAAAAATATATATTATTTATCAAACAGAAGCTTCTTCTATAATTAAAAACAGTCAATCAAGCGGTAGCTGATTCTCCCAATTCTGCGGGATGAAAAATGAATGAGCCCACGGAAGTTGATGATTATTACCAGCTTTTGCCATCAATCAGGCTGGCCACGCCTCGGGTCACGTCCTACCTCACCTCATCTAGAAGCGAAGTGAGAAGTGGGCAAGTTCTGGTCATCTAGGCGATTTTTTTCTCTAAACAGAAAGTTCATCTAGATAGAGAAAAAGAAAATAAAAACCAAGGCCTGCACACTGATATGCGACAGCCACTGGCGTAGCACCTACATGGCGGTGAAATGGAGACGCCGTCGGCTCTGGACCCACCGTTTCCCGTTTTAACTGGCTAGCACGCGCAACACTGCGTCATGCGAAATCTCATTTTTATTTTTTTACGTAATTTCGGTTTTCTATTTTTCAAAATAATAGATCGTTAGGATCCGTCGGTAAATCCGTAGGATGATATAAATCATCGGCGAAATCATAGACTTCTATAAACCGTCGGTGAATATGTGGTTTTTATTTTTAAAAGAAAAAAAAACGTATTTTCATTTTGCTAAAAACTGTTGAGAGAACCTGGACGTAAACCATGGAGAGATAAAAACTTAATTTCGGAGTTTTAATCACTCCGTGAGTCGTCGCCTACTGGTTGATCTGGACTTCAGGTTATCGACGAAGAAGGTTTGGAAGAGTCCTTTTAGGTACACAATGAAGGAAGGTTAGTGGTAATTAACCAGCCAGTAAATCTTCCAAATCGGGGAGAAAAAGATAGCGCGCTTCCCGTGGGCGATGACGCCTTCTTTCGCGTTTACCCTGTCCCGCACCGTTCCGTCCGTCTCTTCCAGAACACAAGAAAACGAAGCAACCCGTATACCCCTCGCCCATTGGTGCTAGCTATATAAGCACAACCCCGTGGCGCTCGCTATACTCGTTTCCGACTTGCAAGTGTAAGAAGCAGCAAACCTTCGCTTGCAGCTGCATCCATCGATCGCGATCTGTTCTGGTGGCTCTAGCGTCGATCGGAGATGAGCTCGGTGTGCGCGAGGCCCGTGGGGTACTTCGGTGGGGTGAGGTGCCGGCAGGGGCCGAGGGCGCGGGTGAGGGTGTCGGCCGTGGCGGCGCCGGCGCCGGAGAGGGCGGCGACGATGTACGAGGTGCTGGCGGTGGAGGAGACGGCGGGGCCGGAGGAGATCAAGGCGGCGTACAGGCGCGCCGCGCGGCGGTGGCACCCGGACGCGTGCCCGGGCGGCGCCGACCGCTTCATGAGGGCGCGCGAGGCCTACGAGGTGCTCTCCGACCCCGAGCGCAGGCGGGGCTACGACATCCAGCTCCGCTGCGGCGGGGGCTCCCGCCGCGCCGGTTTCGCCGACTGGGAGGCGCAGCTCGCCGGGCTGCAGTGGCGCGCGGCGGCGCGCGGCAGGGAGACGTGGGGGAGCAGGATGCGCCGCGCGGCCGCGCGGCAGTCGTCGTACTAGTCGAGTCGCGCTGGTTTTATTTTTTCTTTTCTTTTCTTTTTTTTTTTTATCTTTTGACCATCTCCCTTTTTTTTCGCCGTGAGATTCGTGCAGTTGGTGAAATTCAGAAAATTTATTTCACCTTCACGCGTCTCTGCAGCGTTTATTTTCACACTACTGGTAGGAATGTATATGAACGGCTTGTACTGATGTACAAGAGTATATTTCATATCGAGCTTCACGAGTAAAATATTTTGTATATTTGATATAGTAACTTTTTCAAGTGGAGGACCGTAAAATACCTCAGTTTTTTTTGTTCTTTCCAGTCTTGGTTCCGTCTAGAGAAAACAGTGGCTAATGGACCACTTTTTACGCATTCTAGAGAACTAGAGTGAAAAAAAAACATGTGTACTATATGACGACTAATTGCCCCAGACATTGTTCTAACGCATATTCCAGTAAGCATATAATAAGATTACTTTTAAAAAAGACTAATATTACTATAAACAAAGTACTCAGTATCTCACTAGACATTCTAGAGCACCAGACTAAACAAAACATAAGTGTTCAATGATGACTGTTTTAGCCAACCTTGTTCCCACTAAGAACTTTTCAATAGGCATAATGTACTCATATTACCCTTTTTTTAAGTATAGGAGGACTGACAAAAATAAGGTATATTTGTTTTAAGTATAGGGGGACCAGGATCTACTACTGCTTGCACCACGTTTCTTGGTCGTTTAGAGCAAATGGACGAGAAGGTGCATTGACAAGATCTACTAATGCCAGTACAAGATTTTTTTAGATAGAGATTACTACAAGCATTCCTGACACCACTCCAATAATTTGGACTAGAATCCTTCTCAGATCAATGGGAAACAAGAATCAAGCATATATTTAGTTCAAGCCCATGAAATTGAAACATGAATGTACACATTTCATACACCCACACGATCTTAATAATACTACTAAACACCTCCACATTTAACCTTAGCGGATAATATATCTCCCAGATTAATAGCTCGTCATTTGATTGCGGTGCACGCCTGCATGGTGCTCCAGAAAATATGTACGAAGAGCGAACATCCGATCCGAGCCTCCGCGAAATGCCCTTCACGATTTTAACTTAAGTACTAAACCGAAGGAACACGTCAATTGTTGCCACACTGCTCTTCGGAAAAGACCAAGCCGCGTATTAGTGGTACAGAGCTCATTGTTATCGTTTCTAAACCGAAGTCTCTATGCAAAAGGATTTCCAGTTGATACAGTGCTCAATGTTATGTTCCTGAAATAACAACGTTGATTTCAGCAAATAGACTGAAGGACTACTTGTTTCAGTTTTAGATTCTCTAAAAACTAATTCTAGATTGTGATGGTAGAGAAACTGATTCTCCAAAAGCTGGAATCCAAAAACACATATAAAATGGATTGTGGATTCTAGTTATATGGATGGACTGGATTATGAGAATTAGATTCTAGATCAGGCTATTTGTTTTTTATTCTGCTTTTAGGGTCAAAATCCATAATCAAAAGCTAAAATAAACAGACCCTGAATAGGGTTAATGCCTCCTAAGCCAAGCCAGAGCAAATTACCTCAACGGAGAGTTCGGGACCTGCTCGACGAGACATGGTAGTCCACCTGAATAGGCGTAGATTGTTAGAATCACATGGTTTTGATGTATGCAGTAACAACAAACAAGGTAACCATGAGTAGATGCTAGTCAATAAACCTTACCATGCGATCCGGATGGAACAAAAGCGGAAGTACTGTTGGAGAACCATGTTTCAGGCAAACCATCAAAGAAAGAAGTTGGTAGGTCTGGATTAGGCAAAGCCGCTCGCAAAGCACTAACGTTTGTGAACTGCAAAATGAAGCGCAGTTCAGAAATTGGTGGTAAAATGGGTGGCCATGCTGGCCAGCACTGCATAAAACATATAGAGCAGCGTATCCATGTGCATGAATGTGCATTCACGTACACACCAACTAAAAAAAGTCGTGAAAAATTCTGAAAAAAAATTGTAGATGTACTTTATAAATTACTCTACCTATGTATGAAGTTTCAAAATCAAATTCATTATATATCAAGAGTTGCAAAAAAAAGAAAAATCTGACAAGTTTTAAGAATTAAAACTTGTCAGAATTTTCTCTTTTTTGTAACTCTTGACATATAATGAATTTGAATCTACAATTTTATACATAGGTAGAGTAATCTATGAAGTACATCTACAATTGTTTTCAGAATTTTTCACGACTTTTTTTAGTTAGTGTGCACGGTGTGTACACGGGAAGACTTGTGTGTACAGGATACGTTGCCAACATACAGGTTGTGAGAGAACCATATCTTAAGAGCTAAAGGCCATGTTACGAATCCTTTTTTATTTATGCCGAGTCAAGACAGAACGAACATTATTCTCACACAAACAGATTGTTTGCTTCTCAGTACAGGAACATGGTAAAAACAGTTTGAGAATCTGTACGGGGCTGCCAGGTCAAATCTGGTTCATAAAGCTCTAAATCCTACTTGAATCCAATTTTCCTTTTGTAGCACTCAGATATGAATAGCACAGGGTACCAGTTCAACTCTCAAAATCAATGGAACCTCTAAAAGGTGAATGACGTGTTCAGAGCTTTCGAGAACACCAGCATGTTTGACAAGAGAGCAACTACCCAACGGTATACCGTTGCAACGGTATAGCATGTTTCATTAGTTTCACGGGTAAGTTTCATTGCTAGGTTTCGCGGGTAAGTTTCATGATGTTTCACGGGTAAGTTTCATCAGTTTTCGAGTTTCCAAAGTTTCATGTTTCACGGGTAAGTTTCATCCTATACCGTTACAGCGGTATACCGTTGTTAGTTTTTCTCGTTTGACAAATGTGTTGATTGACTGACGGATGACATTTGCACCAAACAGGGTGTTACGTTCAAGGATGAACCAATATTTCTATTAGACAACTAATGATGTCCCCACTCATATTGGACACGGGCATGACTCCATGCAGAGACAAACATATATCAACTATCAAGAGAGTTTGAAACTATTTTTTATTATAAAGATTCTTCCAGGCATAACAGCCACACAACTGTAAGTCAACGATATGCTTTACTTACACGTTTTACAATTTACAAGGGACCAGTTAAAAAACCCAATAGCCGAGAGAAACCTATCCATGCAAGGCAAGCTAAGTAATGAATTAAACAATTTTTTGTCATTTCCTAGCTGTATATCAAACATTATGATTTAGATGCATTAACTCAAGCATTACAATGAAAAAATACGTATGATTCTTTCCTTAAGAAAAGATACTCCGTATGCGTATACTTTTAGCGCATGCTGCCACTTTGGAACAATTCCGCATATTTGCATCTGTATTAGATCATACTGGTTCTGTGTCAGTCTCCATGCAACCCATGTTATGTTCATCGAAACTGTACCTAGGTATCATATGGTAAAGTCCACAGTGATTTGTCATGGTTCCTTCAAACACAAGAAAACTATCAACCTTTCGATCGGCTAATACTCGATGTGTATTGCACATCACCAAAATCTAAACCATCCTAATTCTATTCCACAATTATTGATTTTGTATAGTTTTTTTGTAATTGGGTCTAAATAATTTGTACTGACAACAATTGTTCTATACTGACAGTAATTATTCTACCCTACATAATATTTTGCAGGCCAACGTGAGAGAGCAAAAGCCATTATTGACCACTTTTCAAACATTGCTACAGCATTTCCACACATTGAGGTAAAATAGATGAGACAAATAATGATACCAGTATTATCCACAAAAGCAGGGAACACAGAAATAACTCTGCTAGTCTATTTGCTGATTTTATTAGCACTGGCTGCATCTAATGCAAGGAATAAATGGCATACCATATCGCGAGCCTCTGCATCTGTGTCGAATGGAAGATCGAATGGATTTAATGCCGTCTGATCAGCAGAGGCTCCTTCCTGTAAATCAGAGGTATTACATAACCAACAATTTCTTCCAAGAACAGCAATGGTATGAAAAATGCTATATGGCGCAAAAAAGTACAAAAGCTTTACCACTGAAGGAACAACAGATAATGGAGATGGCTCTAGGAAAGCAGCAAATGGTGCATTAGGAGCTAACCCATCCATGAACAATTTCTGGGGAACATCATTATGAGATTCCTGCATGAAAACACTTACATTATTAGATTATTTAGAGATCATGTAAAATTGAAGAGGAAAAGGGGGTACCTTTGAAGCAATAGAGCAAGTAAATGGATTGCTAACTGTAAGGGACAGATTATCGGCATTTTTGTGTTCATTAGTTTGCGGCTGAGCACTGGACAGATTATGAGCCATGATCCCACTTACATCTTCAAATGAATGCCAGAACTGAAAACACACAACAAGGGACAGTATGAAAGTTCTGGAGAAGCAGTTAAAACTCAAAGGACCCAGAAGTCAAAATACCAGAAGAATATTTTAGCAACAGAGAAATAACTTTCTTAATTCTTATTCATAAATATCATAGTTTCTTTACCTGCGAACCATTTCCATCCATTGGTCCTTTAGGTTCTTGTGGGTTAGAACTCATTAATGATAAATCTCCTGGTGCAGCTTGTTGGGTCCTACCATTGGTTGCATCAAAAGCACTCCAAGGCTGAGGAAATGTGGAAAATTTAATGTACAATTTTAAGCTCAACAAGGTCAACTTGATAGAGTAACCTCACAATGGTATAGTACAACCACCCTTTTTTAAGAAGAACAAAGTAATATGCAAAAGTACAGTTACCATTTTCAAAAGAATGAACTGCATTTAATTGCATGTATATGCTGACATGAATACATAGAAAAAGAATTTTTTTAGAGCAATGCAAATATTCTTCACCTGAGAATTACTGGCATTAGGGGTTGTCTCTTTACAAGAAGGAACAACAGATTGGTTGATGACCGAAGCATTATCCTTAGAGGTCTTGAACCATGTTGGCTGATCATTTGGTTCAAACGAAAATAAATAAGGACTCAGGGCTTGTTTATCTTTGCCTATTGCAGCAATGCCAGAGCGCCCAGTGACTCCAAGTTGCTTTGCTTCTGGAGGTGTATCAAATGTAGCCCACCCGGCATTGTCTACGGATGGAGCTGCTGGCAGAACTCTATCAGCAGATGGAGTCAGTGGAGGCATACTAGCAAAAAAATCTACTAGTGGATCCAAACCAGTTACAGGCTGTTGCTGTGCGACTGGCTTGTTAAAGAGATCTTCCTTTGCAGCACTAACAACATCAGAAAGGGCTATAAAACTTGGAGCAATGGAGTTTTTGATTTGCTGAGTTCCGTGGGCATTATCAGACTCAAATAGCATATCAGCTAAGCTTGACTTGCCTGATTTAAGACAAGTCGAATCTATGTTCCCTGTTGATACAGTTTTCTGCATGAAGAGGTTTAAAATTATTAAATAGTTTTATTAGATGCAACAAAAAAGGGAACTTGATTATTTTCAAGAATGGCATGCGCACAAACCTGAGATTGAGTGCTTCTGTTGGAAGTCTGTATATTTGTTTGATATGGTTGCACAGGAGGGCTGAAGCACCCATTAAGGACATTTGGTGATTGGGGTGCAGTTTTAAACATATCACTCATGCTTGATCCTGAGCAATCAGAAGTCCTTGATTCAGAACTCTCGTTGGCAAATTGGTCCTCGGACATTCTCTCATGCAGGCTATGTGGACTGTAAGCAAACCCAGACATCTTCCCATCATGCCCACGATCTGAACCAGGTTTCTTAGTTAACATCGCTGATTGCTTGCCATTGCGTTTTTCTTCATATTGGTAATCATAAGGTGGGCTCTGAGAAAACGAAGGGTAGGAGCTAGCCCTTCTATGTTCTTCTTCGTGGGCTTTTTGGTTCTGCACAGATGGAATATAATTTACTTCAGAAAGATGCATTGTTACAAGAAAACTGTCATTTATGGCATAAAACATAAATGGACTTTGATTACAGTTAACACCTGCATAAGTATTCGATGACATCAACGTATACTGCAGCAGAATTTCTAAAGCTTGTGACAGTTAAAATTCCAGACTGATAAAGGAGAGTTTTCAGGCAGACTATCAGTTAGATGTTGAATATCCAACTAACTGTACCTGTTTATCTCTTGGAGGCCTTTCTGAAAACCTTCCACCAGCATACCTTCTCTCCACATAAACAGCTCTTATAAATTCCCTCAGACCGTCAATGTTGCTGCAACAGTACTTTTTAGTAAGAGCATGTATCATGTAATGTCCCATGTGTTAACCAACCAAAGTATGTATATATGACAGTGACTGAGTTATTACGTGCTATCAGGTAGCCTCATTTGCTGGGCATCAAAGTCCTTCAAGAAAGATTCCCTGGCTCGCTGCATCATTCGCTTTAGGAGTTAGGACATGAACCAAATGCCCAAATGGGCATTCCAAGCTCCAAGCAACAAACAAGAGAAACAACCAGCTCCAATGGATGATTTTACCTGGTTCCCACCCTTCTGGAGAGCCTCGACCTCTTGTGTGGTGAACTTTGACATGGACACCGATTTAACACGGTGCGTGAACTCACGGCTACGTGCGCATCAATGACTTAAATGTGTTAGAACAATAGAAGGCAGCATACTATTAGCATATGCAAGGCAGCTAGCTAAACTCAAAACTTTCTTCAGTGGGAAGGGAATATAATTGGAATACTTTGAGAAGTGAACATTTTCAATTGCGGACAACAAATCGCGTGTCGAGTATGTTACGCAAGCCACTAATTTGGCATGCGCGGGGCTCTACAGTCCAACCTCCCACACACCGACCTGAAAACGCCGAACACTAGATCCAATGTTCATCGCTGGATTGGAAAGACGAAGCTTTCCGATTCCACAAGCTTGATCGAGAAGCGTCCCAAGTCACAACTCGAAACAGTGACCAATCACACATGCATGGAACCCAAAAAACATCGACAGAAGAAGCGAGAGCGACCACTCACTGGATGCCGCTGCAGGAGATGCAGATGAAGGTCCAGAAGCTCGTGCACACGTACTGCGGCCCCTGGATCAGAACCACACACACACAACACACGGAGAGAGTTCAGCAGAACGGCGAGCACCACCCCAGATCGGAAGCAGCAGCGGCAGCAACAAGCAAACTAAGCCGCGGATCGCACGAGACGAGACCGCGCGGCTAGAGCACAAGAAACTCTTACGAGGCCATTGCAGTTAATGCATCTGCGGTTGGGAGGCAGCTTGAGGAGCCCCCTCACGATCCGCTCGTTCCTCTCCTCCTCCTTCCTGGACGCGGCCGCCATCACTGGCAATTCTGGAGCCCAAGACAACCGGAAGAAGCTAGCCTAGAAGGGATTCCGGTCGACGAGAAGCTCGGATTCCTAGACGCAGTTCCGGCCCCAAATCGAGCCCGGAACCCGGCGACCTCGAAGAGACTCGACTCGATCGGGGAGCTTGGGGAGTGGACGCTGGAATTGGATCGGCTCCCGTGAGATGGGTGCTACTTTTGAAGCGGAACGACGCGGCGTGGTGGTGTTTTGATTGCGTTCTTTCCGGCGTTCGAATTCGGGGAGCGGTGACGGCGTGCGCGTGGTGAGGAGGTCACCGCATTCTAACCCTCACAAAACTTTTTTAAAAATACGGATTCTTCCAAGTAGTCCTTTCTAACCATAAAAACGTTAAAACTCTGTTTGACATAATTCTAAATCTCATCTCTATCTTAGATCTAAAGCTTGTAAGTTAAAATAAAGTGAATTAAGTTTATATTTTTTATCTAAAATGTAAACAAGATGACTCATTTAAACACTCTTAGGGTGTGTTTGGTAGGACTGGATATTTCTAACTCCACCAGATATGTGAAGCTGAAGCTGGATGGATTATCTTGTTTACATTTTAGACCAGAAATATAAATTTAATTCACTTTATTCTAGTCTACAAGTTTCAAATCTCAGATGAAATTAGGATTGGGAACTCTACCAAACAGGTCCTTAATGTACTCACAACTCTAGCTCTATAAATTTTTGGAACTAAGGGACTGTTTCGTAGAGCTCTAGATCTCAACTTCACCTGAGATCTGAAACTTAAGTTTATATTTTTGGTCTAAAATATAAACAAGATAATCCATCTAAACACTCTTAATGTACTCACAGTTCCAGCTCTACGGATCTGATGGAGTTAGAAATATTCAGCTCTACTAGATTCATGGATCTGATGGAGTTGAAACCTTACCAAACACACCCTAATACCCTACTCCACCAACTCCACTGATTTTAATAAAGCTAGAGTTACGCCAAACACTCAAAATAGACGACACGTATTACCTACCACACTTTCACACCATAAAAGAAGATATTGACATATGAAATCTCGGTAGCTACAGTAGACTATGAGCTATAAAAGCTCAATAATTCTTTCCATGGTATAGAAGCATGACAGTAGACATATGTCATCTGTCGGTACTTCCATGATAAGAGGTTGAGCTATTTGTTATTTTTTATAATTACGTTCGAAATAAGGTTAAATTTGAAAAAAAAAACCGTTAGGACGCTTGAAAAAATGATGATTTCTGTGGTGTGGGGATGAGGCTGTCGGGCCTCGGGATGGATCGACGCTTGCAAGGTGGTACCCTGGTAGCTGCAACGGCTTTAATTTTTAAAACATGATAAGTGCGCTGTTACTTAACGTTGGAACCTGTTTAACGGCGCACCGCCGTGCATCGTGCCTATCGCTTTGCTCTGTAGATCTCGAAGTTACACAGCCTACGCTTGCATTAGCATCGGCTAACGTGTTCGTGATGCTGGTTTTACGGAGTCGTGACTCACGAGATTCACATTCAACTTTGAAAATAAGAACAGGAGATAATTTTCATTCTAGTTACAAGAATATCTTTCATGTTACGGTTGGCGATAAAGAAAGGACAGTCCAAATATATAAACAAACCACATGTACTACGTCATTTTTTTTAATGAAAATACATGTATATGGAGGTGAATCTAGGTATGATTAGTAAGCGCGCACATGCAGTACACATTACTCCCAATATATCTTGCTTTAAAATAATATTAGCAATAATGAATCTACGTAGCAAAAAGATAAAATTGAAAATAAAATAACGTTTAATATTATCATTTCTTGCATAAGATAGACATAATGCTTGGATCTTTTAAAAGATGCATTGAACAAGCAAGATCAGTTAAGAAACAGACATTAGATTCTAAAGTGTATTAGGGGAGGGAGAGCCGTCGGGGCCATCTAGAGATGGCGCGAGGAGCCGAGGCGAGATTTGGCGCGACGGTGGTGAGTGCCCGAGAGGAGGGGGAGAGAAGTCAGCATGCGTCGAGGAAGAGGAGAAGAAGGCGTCTGTATTCTAATTCATTGTCGCGCTTTAAAGTGTGTTAATTGCGTAGGCGCAAATTTTTTTTTACAAGAATCCAACTCAAATCACGGTCCTTCGATCCGCAAAATGGATGGCCATGATACTCTGGATTACTCAGACACTTTCCTTCCAACTGATCAAGTTTAATTCATCAGTTTAATTGTGTTGGACCAATTATAGGGTAAGTATCTAACTCTTAATAGGAGCCTTCCGATTAAACAAAAAGGAGAAGATAAATGGCTAGGTTGTTCGACCATCAGGCTCTTAATCGCAGAATTTTATACGCTTTCTATATTTGTATAGATGATTGATTGGTCTAATAGGTGGCGATACTTCGGACGTGGACACACAGAGAAAAAAAAATTTAATTGAATTAATAAAGGCAAAAGCCAGCGGTCCAGCAAAGTGAATCCATTATCCCATCTGAGGATCTCGTTTTGCCTTAAAACTACGGCGGCACGGACGACAACATGCGTCGAGACGAACCACCCGGCCGACGACGTCGAGATCACATCAAGCTGCGTGTAGTCGGTTGCTCGGTTTAGGTTGGCTAAAACGACGAGGCCGAAGGAAATGTACGAGCACGTACGTGGTGAAGAATACAGGGTGGGAATTGGGATCTACCGATCGACTGGTCTAGGCAAAACGGCCAGCGGCATGCAGCACGAGATTGGCAGAGCATAGGGCGGCGGCGGTTGTTGGACAGCTATACCAATGCCGGTTGCTTGTTCGGTAGGAGAGGCTACCAGGGACACATGGATGGGCGTTGGTGTTGTTTGGTTTGAATGGCATCACAGCTGGGATAGATCATTTCACAACCACCAATATTGAATGGAAAGGTACGGTTAACGCATCTGAATCCATAGGGCGTGGTCCTCGGAGACACACCGATGCTGGATCTCAACTTTTCCCTTCACCGAGAGAATGTACAATGATATAAATAGTCTATAATATACTGTATGTAATATAATTGAATTATTTATATATACCTGTAATCTATAGATTATCTATACAATGTCACATAAAATATTATTAAAAATAACTTATCTGCAATCCAATGAATCAAAAATCTGAAAAATCATGGATATAGTACATATAATACTCTCTTATCTAATTAATTCAAGATTTTCTATACATTGGATATAACATAAAATAGAAAGTTGTGCACCATCAAAATTGCACTGTATCCCCTATTAAATAGTAGATAACAGTTTTCTCTTTCCTCCACATCACCTAAAATTCTATATAGTATAGTCTCATAGATAGCTAATATATACTATTGTATATAGCCTGAGCTGTTAATGTTAGACATGAAGCAAGCTCCAGATTCAATTGTTTGATGGGACATGCTTGCGTGTCAATTTAACCAGCACACCAAATTGAGGCCCAATTTCATTGGGATGGATTGCAGGCCTAAACGAGGTCAGTTCGTAGCTGTTTGTGACCATGAAACCATAGAAATCGTGGGCATTTAGGGTTTTCGAGACCGCGGGACAAGCTAGATATGGCCCAAAAATACGGAAAAAATCAAAGGCGACCCACGCAACGCTGGCTACCACTTACGTATGGGCGAGATAGCGGACGTTGCCCGGCAGAAGTTCTGAAAATGGAAAAAGGCACTCGCGCCATGAAACCACATAAATCGTGGCCACTTAGGGGTTTTCATAGCCTCATGAGGACGTTTCGGATCTGACCCAAAAATCTGACAAAAAATCAAGGCGACCCACGCAACGCGGGCTACCACTACGTATGGGCGAGATAGCGAAGTTGCGCCGGCAGAAGTTGTGAAATCGAAAAAGGCACTCGCAGACCACAAAACCCACGAAATCGCGCACCTGAAACATGTGATTTTTGACTGCCAGTATGCTTGTTTCGTATGGCGTGTCATATAAACGACACTTCACAGTGGAATTTTCAAATTTGACCGGAATTATCGAAATTTAAAAAAATTCGTCGGTCGCCCGATACTGGCGAGATAGGGCCCACCATATTTGTATTTAATATTTTTTTCAAAATCTTTTTCGTATAATAAACGAGAAAAAAATAACTTGCTGTGAAAATGTCAGGAAGCACACTGGCCGAAGGTAAATATCGCCTTTTCTTCGTTTATTATACGAAAAACAATTTGAAACAAATATTAAATACAAATATGGTGGGCCCTATCCCCCCAGTATCGGGCGATCACTCCATACCCAAGCAATATTTACCCTTTATAACCTTCGCTCTCGCTCGCGGCCTCGCAAAGCCAGCAGCGAGAGAAGAAGAAAGAAAAAAAAGAGAGAATGGAAGGAGAGGGAGGAAAAGATAAGTAGAGGTTCAATCGAAAATGCCGAGGCGTGCAAGTGAAAAGGGAAAGGGGAAGGTGAAGGAAGAGGTAGGCGCTTCGGTGTGGCCGCGCAACATCGCGTTCCAGGATCTCTTCGTACCTGTCGGGGTTGTACCACCGATGTGTCTGTGCGGAGATCCTTGCAGGCTCGTCCGCTCTTAGGATATTTCAACTTGGAAGAGGAGGTATTGGATGTGCCGCAACTACGAATTCGACTCACCGGAGAAGAGCCTGAAGAATCACCAGCTGGTAACAATCATACGTGTTTCGTAATATTTGTACATGAAACTTTGCTAATTTATTTTTCATGCAGTCACCTCCGCCGCTGTGTGAATTTGAGAACTGGTTTGATATGGAGATCGATCCGGAGGACCAAAGGCTCCTTGATCAAAGTATCCGAGACGAGGAGTTCAGACGGCAACTTCAAACGCAGCGTGACGCTGCACGCGAGGAGGCACGTCGAAAGGAAGCGGAGGAGAAGGAGGCCGAGAGAGAGAGCAAACGAGAGAGGGCACGTCGTGCCAGAGAAGCCCCACCGGAGGCATGGGCGAAAGGGAAGTGGCCTCGATGCACTCAGTAGACGAGAAGTTGTAACCATTATTTTCCTTGTTCGTGATGTGCATCCTAGTTTTATGTCGTAATGAAGAGTATGGTCTACTATATTTTCCGCAGTAACTTATGATCTGAGAAATCATGGCCTAACACTTATCTATATAATCAGTCAAGGCGTGAATGAAGTGGTAAAGGATAGAGTGGTAAAAGTAAAATCAGATAAAATGGTAGAAGTGAGGAGCAAGAAAGATTCTTCCCTTGCTTGTGCAAAGATAGAGTTAATAGCCGATGAGAGATCGACCCTTTATCCATTAGCCAAAACCAAGAAAGTTGTGGTAGTCTGACCATTCTTACCCCTTCCTTCATTCTCCATTCTCGGTAAAGCCAAGAGGAGTAGCAGCAGCCAAAATTGGATGCACATCTTAGTTTAATGTCGTAACGAAGAGTTTTATGTTGTTAAAATCGAAAGAGTGCCCACTTAAACCTATGCAACGCTGGCTACCACTTATGTATTGTCGAGCTAATAGGCGTTGCTCGACGCAAGTTGTAAAATCGAAAAAAATAAGTCAGCATGCGACATGGCTAAGAAAAGATAACCTCTTAAAATGCAAGCACTTAGTTCAGATAGTTAGACAACATGGTAGTGAAGATAAATAAATTACAAAAGTACAGTTGTACAATAAGCGAGTCACGACGACGCCTCTGATCCGCTTTCGGTGGGGTGCGGAGTGGCGACGGAGACGGACGGCCTTCCTAGCCCGCCCTGCGCAGACAGGGTAGTGTAATCTGTCGGCGACTCGGTGTCTCACGAGGTGGTGGGCCGAGGTACTCGGTGGGATGAATTGGTCCATGTCGAAACTCGCCAACTCGTCAATGTCGTCAGAGCCTGAGTAGCCGAAAGCACCGTGGGGTCCTTCTGATGCGGCGTGAGACGAAGATCGCCTAGGTCACCCCACAGGCATCGCTGCGGTCAGGCGAGAGACGAAGACCGCCTCGCCACCCCACCGTGTACATCTGCGTCTGGCGGGAGGACACGAGGCTCGTAGTGGTGACATCGGCCGCGGCAGCCGACCGGCCGGGCGAGGGCGGCACGGCTCCACTAGGCGGGGAGGTGTCTGGCCGACGGGACGTCTTCGCGCTGCGCACCACGCCTCGCCCCGGCAGTGAGTAGGCGGCACATCCGCGACATCGCGCCGCGGATCCGAGTAAATGTTTCCCGCTGTTGAACGGGGGTGAGCGCGATGTTCACGTCGAGGCCCGCCAACACGGACTCCGCCTCCCCGTACACCTGCCCTGCAAGATGTGCCTGCAAGTAATGCCAGCTTGATATGAGGTAATTTACATAAAAAACATACGTGTAGGGTGACGGGGGTGACCCTTACCGCATAGTTCTCCCTCTGGGACATCTGTGAAGGGTACATCTCCGACACCGATGCCGGAGCTGCGACATACGCTGCTGGTGTGTACCCAACTCAACCGAAGTCATGGCCTGCTAACCACTCCATGTAATCGTCGTACGTGGCATCGTCGTACGGCCGGGTCTTGTCCACCGTATCCGCCTCCGCCTCGTCCCACTGCAACACCCACGGTATCATGCGATGAGCGAACAGAGTGCCCAGTGGAGACCCTGCCCGGTTCATCCTGCAATGCAAAAACGGCAATTTACATACAACATGCATTCTGCGGGAATGGTAAGTATTGTGCTTAGGACACCTACCTGTGCGCGCCACGTGAGACAGCATGAGTAGTCGGCAGGGGGAAAGTCTGGAAGAGGCCGAACTGCCGTAGCACTTGGTGCGGCGAGTACTCTTCGATGCACAGGTCGAAGAGGAGGACCTTCACGGTGAGCGAGCCGATGGTCACGCCAAAGAAGCTCGGACAGCCGTGAGGTGCTCGGACTGGACCTCGTCGTCGTCATGACGGTGTCCACCGCATGTCCTCATCCTGCGACTGTCAAACTCCCGAACGAACTCTGGCATGCGACCTCGACTGCGGTGGGCGACACCGCCATGAAAAAAGTAGTGCATGTTATTAAAGTGTCCAAAGTAGGGGGTTAGATACAAGGAGGCATACCTATCGCTGAACCCAGTAGATGCCCATAGTGGGCCAGTCGATCTGGTGGTGGTGGTGGTATAGCTCCTGTGAGTATGGCGACCGGTCAACAATGAGCCTACCGATGGAGAAGTGCTCCCAGGACCACAGCTGCAGTAGTAGAACGCAACCCATCAACATCGCCTCTGTTGATACCTGGGAAACAGCCTCGCAAAGACCCCTGTACATGCACGTGAGCACGGCAGAGCCCCACGACCACTGCACCATCTGTTTACAACGGCAAGATTAGACATGTCCTGTCATAAGAGATTTTAACGAAATGTGTTACCTCCTCCGTCGGGGTGTTGACGATAAACTGGGCGAACTCGATCAGGTGCCGGTCCACCGTGTCCCCGTGCGAGGACGGGAACAGGTACCAACTGAACAGGAACAGCAGGTACGCCTCCAGGTGGCGTGCCAGGTCCTCCTCGTCGGCGTCCGGGTGGAGAAACTCAGCCTGCAGCACTCAGTACAATATTGTCAGTAGCTCAGTGTGTATCCGTTAAGTTGCAATGAACGAGGTACTAACCCTGAACTGGAGCAGCCACGCCTTCTAGACTCCGTGCCGCTCATCCGTCTTGTGGGGCATGCACGAGGGGGCTACGGGTGTCGCCAAGACTTGGGCGGCAGCGCCTCAAGCGCTCACGCCACTCGACGGGGCAACGCAGGCACAAACCGCACGACCAGCAGGGAGTCCTAGGAGGTAAGACACATCCGCGGCGTGGGAGCCATCTCCGCAGGCGGTGGAACGTGTGTGTCTCCGGTCTCCACCGGTTCACGAGCGCGGTCAGCAGAGACCTATCGTACGAGAACCGTGAGACGTGCGGGCCATCCACAGTCGTCTGCTCCACCATCCTGCAGAACGGAAGTAAGCTGGCCGCTTGTAACCTATACGTAGTGTGTAGCGTCGTTAAAATTCTATTAACAGGTAAGTAAAAGAGTAGGAAAAGTTAGCAGCTTACTGTGGAACCCAGCGTGGGTCGATTCGAAGAAACTCCTTCGGCACCCGAGACCACAGTGTCCCCAGCTCTCGGCCCTCAACTGCGGACAACCTAGACCGGTGGGTCTTATCCACGTGCTGGTCTAGCAGCTCGGGGCAAGCGTCAGCAGCACGCCCAACTCGCGCATCATCGCCTGTGCCTAGGGGTGAAAACAGGACAGGAAATATCCACCCGATCCGATCCCGAATCCGTTTAAAATCCGTATCGATGTTATCCGTATCCGTATCCAAAAAATCCGATGTAATATGGGTTAGGATATGGGAAGAGCAATATCCGATCCGTATCCGAAAAATCTCATGTAATATGGGTTAAAATATGGGAAGAGCAATATCCGACCCGATATTCGGTAAATATCCGACCCGATATCCGGATAAAATCAATTATTCTTCCATTAATTTGGTTCATTATTGGATAGATAGAATAGTTGTTTAATACTGGCACTAAAAAACACTACTTTGTTATTAAGCGTGAACTTCAACAAATCTATCAACAAATAAATAGAGTGATGACATAATGCTTTTACCTAAATTGATTTGTTCAACTTATTTGATAAACTTCTTTTCTATTCAAATTACTGGAATTAGTTGAGTCACTAAATTGCACCTCTAACTATACTACTATCCTACGTTGAAATAATTATGACTTGAAGCTAAGCTGTAAGGTTAATGCTTCATTCGTTCTTTTACGTACACAATTATGTACTATACTACTATCCGATTATGATATCCGATCCCGACCCGAATCCGTCAGATATCCGCTCCGTATCCAAATCCCGAATAATCCGAATTTGTATCCGTATCCGGAACATCCGTATCCGACTCCGAATCCCGAAAAAAATATGGGTTAGGATACGGGACGAGCAATATCCACCCGTATCTGACCTGATTTCACCCCTACCTGTCCCTGCATGGTTACAAAGCAAATTCATGGTTAGAAAGCAAATAAAACAAACTGCACAATAAGTAAGTGTAGGAGGCAAATAAAACAAACCGGATAATAAGTAAATGGTACACGTTACAACTACCAAAAATTAAATGAAAAGTAATGAAATGTTGCATATTCAAATATATGTTCGATCGCGCACATACAACCAAAAATTACATGTCGGGGGACAACAAATAACTAGTACATACAATCAAAAATTACATGACGGGGACAACAAATAACTGGTACATAGAATTACATTATCCACAATTACGACGAGCTTCAGACTCCTTTATATCGATCCTAATACGCCGTGTCCTTCGACGCCCGACCTTCTGCTTCAACATTCGGATGTCCGATACCCATCGATGCCTGGAAGGGGGGCTGCCGTGAACGATTCATCGACTCGGTACCCGTACACCTTGTTATGCCACGTGTTGAAAACACTTTGCTTGTAGTAGTAGTGGGAGATATACGGACGACATGACTAGTTTGTCTCACCTGCTGCGGCAATCACATGTGAGCACGGCAAGTGTGGCTTCTGATAGGAGCACTCGCAGTCAGCAGCTCGGAGTATGCACATATGGGAAGTCCTCTCCCGGTGGGCACCTCTTCGACCCCGGTCACCGTAGTGCACGTGGTACCTCCGTTCCACGCCACTCTCCGGTGTCAAGCGATGTGTATGTGCCTTCTGTGTCTTGTTGGCCATGTACGTACAGACAACCGTCGAGTAGGACAGGCGATTGTCCGACATACATGCAGCGGAGGCCTTGTACCGCTCAACGAAATATCTTTGGGTGCCTAGTAACACACCCTCAACAATGCCCACTAACGGAAGGCATCTTGCGTCTTTCATTACCCAGTTGTAAATCTTCGCCAGGTTGGTTGTCATTATTCCATAACGGGAACCGCTCTCGTCATGCAAAAGGGACCATTTCTCCAATGACTCATGTCGTATCCAGTCCGTGAAACTCTTTATGCTTATCCCCGGCCTACGCCGAATGTTTGCGCGCGATCGGGAGCACACACAAGGTCAGAGGGTCATCTCCTTGCTCGTGGTAGACCATAGGGTTCCTTGATGAACTAGCGCCATCCCTTGATTCGATGATTGCTTCTTGGTTAGTTCATCCAACGTCCTCCACACAAGCGTCGAACTTCCTCCTGGTTCTGCTTTGCACGTACCGCTTGAACATGTTTATAAGCTCTTTGTTCTGAACCGACGGAAAAATTGGCACCCATGTGCCTTATGCACCACCGCTCTTTAGGTCAGCCACTTTTCGCTCCCACGACGCCGGACCCTTGTTGCATATCCACGATCACCTCGGCAACCTCGCATGTCGGTCATGGATGACACATACATCGAGCGGTCTGGACATCGCCATCTTGACTCGTCAAGAAATACAGACACTCTCCGTGTTTCCCCCCTCCACGAAGGCTAATGCACGGTAGAACACGGTTGTTGGCGCCCACCGCGATTGCGATTAGAATCGCCCTTGTATTTCTCTGAGGAATGTGTCGTCCATGCAAATGACCGGACGGCGATGTCGGAACGCATTTATGCATGCGCCGAGGGCGAATAAGGCCCATTGCAAGACCCACTTACCGTAGCGTGCACCATCGCGGAAACTCCGCAAGGTCGATGACCGCATGGATTCCTACTTGATATTGCGAGCAAGTGTGGAATATTCTCGTAGAAGCCTCGTATGTCCCGAACCGTATTTGCAAAGTCGTTCTTTTTGCTCGCCATGCCTTTTCAGTAGCTAATCTTGTCTTTGAAACCTCTTCTCCACGGCTCGATAATGGATCGAGGCGAAAAGTGCATTGTCCACGATCGACCATAAAACACATTTGCCACCCAAGTGGACGACAGATTGCGGTGTTCCTGCCCGCTTCCTCCGCTTAGCGATTATGCTCCGTCACTATGGAACATTTTCAGTAGTCCCTCCACTTCCCCTTGTATGCATGCACCCGCCATGGGCACGAATCAACTACGCACTTCACGTCGTAGTCTTTTTTGCTGGACTTCACTACCCTGAATTGCCGCCGAAGAGACATTGACTAGTACTTCACCGCATCCATCACAGCCTCCTTGTCTTTATATATGGCCCCTTGCGCGACCTCATTCTCATGATACTCCCATGCATCTCTGTTCCATTCATTCATTGTTAGGTCTTCGAAATTATAATTAGTCGCGCCAGGGGGAGTGCACCTCAGAGTATTGTCCTCCTCGTCCGAGCGTTCGCCATCAGGGACTTCCTCATCCGCACGGTCCTCCTTCTCCATCAAGTCAACTATGTGCTCCACCTCCTCCCCCTCGTCGGCCACCCCCGCGCCTCCACGACTGTCTCCTCGCCCCCCCGATCACGTCGCCACCGCCAACCTCGTGTCCCCTGTCTCTGGGGTCCTCGCCACCTTCATCATTGCATTCTTGCATATCTATCCTCCCCTCCTCTGTAATATCTACCCCAACATCATGAACCTCCGACACTGATGGAAGTACCTGATACCACTCTACCAGCAACATGAGCGGCCAGCCCTACTCTACAGCATACCCAACATAGCTCCTCCATGACGATGTCGCGTTGATAGGAACCACTCTCCATAAAAAGTCTTGCGCATGGCTTACTCTTGCTCTAACCCTTGATAGAACACTGGGTATCCAAACTGAACATCCAAAACATCCACTCCAACAAACCCCTGTATGTCATATCTCTTGGCCTAGATATGCCCCGTATGACTGTTAAAAATGCCGACAAATCCACTCCATCCGGCCCCTGTGCTATCTCCCCATCTCCAAAAAATATTTGAAAATACAATTTCTCCGACATGCTGCCTACAACGTCGAACCGAAAAAATCATCATTTCTCCATCTAACCGCATCATGCATTACTATATAAATGTTACATTATATTGTTAAAATTTTTTACTCTCTCGATTTCTAACTTGTTCGACATTTCCAAATTTTTTTACTCTACTAATTTCTAGCGTAGCATGGTGCCTGACGATTTGTTGCTAGGCTACCATGTTTTTAATTATACTCTAAAATACAATGTATAAAACGAATGGTGATCATACTAAGAAATCCGACTATAAATAAGTAATTCGACTACCCATTTTTTCATTACGAATTACTACTATATATTATTCATCTGTCCTAATCTTAAAAGCGTATATATACATGATATATCGTACTTCCTTTAATTTCTCGTCATAATTTTCAAACATTGTCCGTGTAACATATGACTAACCTACCATGTTAAATTAATAATATTAAATTTCTACCATATTACATTTCTAAATATTGTCTAACATTTCTATTACATGGAATCTCAATATTTCTAAATACTACACAATCCTCATATTTCTAAACACTACATACTACATTAATTTCTAAATATTACCTAAAAACCACCACATAAAATATAAACTAAATACTACATATAAATTAAATTTCTAAATACTAGACAATCCTAAATCGTACATTAAATTTCTAAATATTGCATATAAAATTTCTAAATACTACATTGATTCTCAACATTTCTAAATACTACAATTCTAATATTTCTAAATACTACATTAAATCTCTAAACATTGCCTAATATTTCTACTACCCAATCCTACTACATTAAATTTCTAAATTACTACATTTCTACATTTCTAAATATTACACAACACTAAAATTTCAAAAAATATTACATATAAAATTTTCGAACTTACCTTCACAAAAACGACGAATTTTTTTTCCTCTTTTTTCTTCCCCTCTTTTTTTCCTCTCTCTTTTTTCCTCTCCTTCCTCTCCTCTTCTTTTCCCTCAGCGCTCGCTCGGTTGCTCTCGCTCGGCCGGCAGCAAATGAGCACAGTGTCGAGTTTTCACGCTTTAAAAGGCACCTATCGCCCCAACCAGGGGCGATCGCCTGTGGCTCGAGCGAAAGCCGCCGCATGTCGTCTGTCCGAACGGCCGCCATTACTCGACCGTTAGAAAAGGCACATATCGCCCCAGTACCGGGCAATCGCCCGTCTTGAGGCGACAACACTACTTTTCAAATTTTTTTACCGCGCCGATTAGTTTTGCAAAAAAGATTTAAAATAAATATTAAATAAAAAAAATTCTAGCTGTTTGAAGGTCCAGTTGGGCTCGTTCGGCCTGGTGGTGCGCCACGTCAAACATTCATGCTCGACCTCGCGGACTGAACTAGAGTTGGGTACCTTTTTGGTTGGTCCTCAGCACGGCCGGCGCAACACGGCTTAAACCACGACACGATATAAGTGTCTTCAGATTGAGCAAGTACAACATAAATAATAAGCCATGCCGGGACTTAGAAATCGGTACGATAGACGGCCTAGCTTAACACAAGTAAAATCTTTTATAAAAATAATATCTTATTTACAGTCCAATACATCAACTGCTTTATCCTAATAGTTCAGCCATCATCAAATGCCATCTCTCCCTTTGCATCCTTTAACGACCCATTTGATGCAGTCATCGTATCCCCACGACTCTATCGTCTCCTCTACCGCGATGAGGAGGGATTCGAACTCTCGACACCCGTGGTTCGTAGCTATGCGCTTTAATCCTCTGAGCTACAGGCCCACCTTGTCTCCATTCGATCTCTTCTTAGGGTACTTTAAAAGGAACCTTCCTCTCCTCTAGACATTTCATATCAGGTTAAGAAGATGGGAAAACACCTTTCTCTTTATAAGAACAACACGTTCTTCCTCCATGCGTCGCCACCCACCCCTCCCCCCAACCACGTCAATGATAGATCTAGCGACTTTCGGTCATAATGTTGTCGGATACATCCTTAAGGTACCGTGCCACTAATTTCACCGACTGTCCTAAGGATGAAGACGGTGACGTTGGATCTCAACTATTCTTATCGCCTCATGCTAGACCAAGTTGCCTCTGCCCATGCCACCAATAAATCCAACCTTCCCACAACGTGTCACCACTGTCCTCGATCATCATTCGTGTTTCTACTACAATACTAGCATCTTTCTCATTTCCAGTCAAACCGCATTCTATCCAAACGACCACACTAATAGATATCTCTGCTAATCCCGACTCCTTTCCCTCATTTGCAATAATCTAAAATGTATCACGATACAAAAATAACACAATAGGTTAATTGACTATGTCTAAATGTTAGATTAGCCCAGCATGGCAAAACTGACTAATGCCATGCCAACACGACACATCTAGACCTCCGAACCATGGAACGCTGAGAGCAGTCTCAACCCTCCACCTCAGCTGGTGTCCATAGAATTAATTACGCTGCCAAGTAAGCAAAAATCTGATGTGGCATAGGAATTAAGGAAGGAGAGAAGGAAAACAAAAAACCGTGTCTCATGCAAGAAATCGGGTGTGCCATGAGCACCAAGACGCAAGAAACGAGCAAAATCGTGGTTGGACATTTCGTGTCTGATCAAGTGTGTTTGTGGTGCATGCATTGGTTTATTGCTCTCTCTCTCCTCTAGACACTGCTTAGGGCATCCGCAATGGTGCCTAGTCAACTATCTATAAGCTAGAAGTCCATATCAACATCTATCCTATGTGGCAAACAATTAAATGAAGAGATAGAGCGCTGCTATCTATAGACCTGTAGATTGTCTATTAATTAAATGAAGAAAGAGAGAGAGCACTCTATTAATTAAAAATAGCTATAGACATCTATATATATTCACCATTGCAAGGGTTTACTACAGCATGGTATATAGATGACATGGATTTTACTATAGAGAGCAATTATCTTTAACCATTACGGATGCCCTTATAGAAATCATGGGTTGAAAAATTATGCATTGATTTATTTATCTCTTTCCTCTGAATATTGTTTAAGAAAACTATGAGTCAGACTGTCCCGAGAAAGTGAATAGACGTGCACGAAGAAATGCAAGCAGCAAAAGCCTCGGCACTAGGGGTGGCAACGGGGCCATTCCCCGCTGGGGAGTGTCTCCCCGTCCCCGTCCCCGCGATCTAAAATTTTCCCCGTCCCCGTTCCCCGTCTCGGGAGAGAAAATCCCCCCGTCCCCATCCCCGTTCGGGTATCGGAGACCCATTCCTGCGAAAATTTCACACAAGAGAAGAGCTCTTATAGCCATTTTAACTCTAAAATCATATCAATAGACAAGGAAAAAAAAGAATGCATGCATTCATTGAAGATTATGTGGTCCCGTTTATGAAAATGTGAATATGATGGGCTAGAGAATATGTTTGCAATCTAATATATAAATTGGACTAAACTAAATTTGGATCCCCAACCGAGTCCCTGGAAAAAAATTCCGTCCGTCCCGCCATCTCAACAGAGAATAATTTTCTCCGTTTATTCGCGATGGCGATTTCTTCCCATACCCGCCCCTATAGAGAATTCATGGGGATCGAACGGGTCCCCATTGCCATCCCTACTCGGCACGGCACCGCTGCTAAACTTGGCACGTGTCTGCTCCCTATGCAAGCACTCCCCGCCGGCACGTACGTGTAGTCGCTGTCTCCCTACACGAGGCAGACGTGTCCACTCCACGAGACACGTGTCACGCTCTCATTTCTCGCATGGGGTTATATACCCTCTTCCCACGGCATTCAGCTCACTCCAGTTTGTACTGCAACAGCAAAGCCCAAGACACTGTGATACTAGCACAAAATAAGAAAGATCTAGAGAAGGCACGTGTGTTAACAATGTCGTCGAGGCAAGACCAGCGAGAGGCGCGGGCCGAGGCAGCCGCGCGGCGCGCGGCGGAGGAGATCTCGCGCGCGCGCGACGAGCGCGTGGTGCAGGCGGAGGCGGACGCCCGCTCGGCTGCGGACGAGATCTCGCGCGCCCGCGCCGAGCACGAGCGGGAGCGCGGGGCGCTGGGCTCCGCGCAACGCGAGGCCCTGCAGGCTGAGCACAACCGCGGCGGCGGCATCCTGGAGAGCGTGCAGGAGGGCGCCAAGTCCCTCGTGAACGCCGTGGGCCGCACGCTCGGCGGAGCCAGGGACACCGCCGCCGAGAAGACCTCCCAGACGGCGGACGCCACCAGGGACAAGCTCGGCGAGTACAGGGACTACACCGCCGAGAAGGCCCGGGAGACCAACGACAGCGTCGCACAGAAGACGAACGAGACGGCGGAGGCCACAAGGAACAAGCTCGGCGAGTACAAGGACAGCGCCGCCGAGAAGGCGAGGGAGACCAAGGACGCCGTGGCGCAGAAGGCCAGCGAGACCTCCGAGGTCACCAAGAACAAGCTGGACGAGTACAAGGACGAGTTGTCCGGGAAGGCGCGGGAGGCCAAGGACAACACCGCTCAGAAAGCGACGGAGTTCAAGGAGGGCGCGAAGGTGACGGCCCAGGAGACGAGGGACGCCACCGCCGACAAGGCGAGGCAGGCCAAGGACGCGACCAAGCAGAAGGCCGGGGACTACGCCGACGCTACCAAGGAGACCGCGCAGGAGGCCAGGGGCAGGTCAAGGGCGACCACGCAGACCGCCGCCGACAAGGCAAAGGAAACGGCCGGCACCCACGACTCCGATAAGTATGTCACTGCAACCTAGCTACTCATCAACATTAATTTAGTGTAAGCACATAGACATCAGTCTTTACATCAACATGTCTTCTCGTGTGAATTAATGCCTAAACGTCCGCATGCAGGGGTCAGCAGGGACACGGGCCACACGGCCTGTTCGGAGCGCTGGGCAACGTGACGGGGGCGGTCAAGGAGAAGCTGACGGTGAGCCCGGCGACGCAGCAGCACGAGGGTGCAGCGGGGCACGGCGTCCGGCTGGGCGGCGAGGAGGAGCGGGCGGTGAAGGAGCGAGCGGCGGAGAAGGCGGCGTCGGTGTACTTCGAGGAGAAGGATCGGCTGCTCAGGGAGCGCGCGGCGGAGCGGGTGGACAAGTGCGTCGAGGGGTGCGCCGACTCGGCGTGCGTCCACCGCCACGGCAAGATGTGATCGACGTGGCCGCGCGCGTTCGCTGCGATGCGATCATGCGACGGTACACGTACCCTGCTCTCCTGCCATGCGGCGCACTTCATTTACAACGACAATAAACCACTACTGGTAGTCTAGTCTAGTAGAGCCTTGTGTTTTATTAGCTCCTTTTTGAATTTTGTGCTTCCGCTGCTGCGTACCTGCTTTGGTAAATGCTCTCTGCTTTGCTTTGAAATCTCTCCCGTGATGGCGTCTTTGTATGGAAGTTGTGCGATCTCTGCGTGTGATAGGGATTAGGGAACGCGCCTTCCACGGAGGAGGCTAGGAATCGATCGCTCTTCTAATTTTTTTCCTTTTCTTTAAAAAAATATTCTCTTCAAAACAATTTCGTAAATCTAGTTTTTTTCTCGCTGTAAAAGGTGTGACAGATGATACCTATCATCTACCGCGTCTAGGAGCGCGGGAGGAAGAATACCGTGGAGGAGTAGCACGGGAGACGCAATAGCAAGCGACTCCCACGCTCCAGAGGCGCCGGAGGAGCCGGTGCTCCTGTAGCACGCAGAAGCAGGGTTTCGTGGCCGGTGTGCGTGAGATCGGAAGCGAGGATAAGTGGCCAGTGTGTGAGGGATCGATGTTCCGCGGTTAGTGTGGGAGGAAGTAGGGGTGAAAACGGTCGGAAACGGTCGGAAAACACTAAAACCATTTTTGTTTTCATATTTTTTCTCGGAAACAATATCGGAATCGATAACTACGGAAACGAAAACGGCATCGGTAATTCGAAAATATCGGAAACGAAAATTCGATACAAAATATATATCGTAACGATCGAATCGAAAAAGAGACCGTAACGTCGTAAGGACATGTACCACCAATTGACTTCAAAAAATTCACACAAATAGTACATCCACATAGAAATTAGTAATTAATAAATATTCACAAATTTACGATGAACACACATCAAATTTTAGACTTGAATGACTACATTAGAGTTTTGTTTTTATGATATTTAACAATATCTATGATTGGTTAAATCATGAAAATAGGTGAAGATTGTAGCCCTCGTGATAAGCTTCGCATAGAGTCCAAAATCACCTAAATCGGAGTTTGGAGTAAAAAGTTATGGGCGTTTTAGTGACCGAAGGAGTGTGATTTGTGGGCTGGAATAATTCCGGTAATTACCGACGGAATTTACCGATTTTTCGGATACCGAAGAAGCGGTCGGAATCGATCAAAACCGTTACCGTTATCGTTTCGACAAAATTATCGATTCGATTCGATTCCGAAAATTACCGATACCGACACATCCGGTTGAAAAATTTCGAAAACGATTTTCGGAATTTCAGTAATTACCGATACCGTTTTCACCCCTAGGAGGAAGGGTGCCACGGAGGGAGAGTGCGGGATAGTTTTAGCAGTAGGAGAGCACAAAAGGTGCCTTTTACGGTGGGAAGGGTGCCACGAGGAGCACAAGAGACCTCTTCATGGTAAGAGAGTGTGAAAGGTGTCTTCTGCGATGGGAGACTAGACAACAGTAAACATATGTTGTAAGTGTTGAAAAAAAAATATTGCACGTATCGGAAAAAAATGTTGCAAGAGGCTCCTAAATTTGGGTGATTTTAGCAAACAAAACATCCGGAGATGTTTATCAAAATACATTTAAAATTATACCCTATATTTAAAAGGGTTCATTACCTAACAAAAACAATTTCAATTAGTATTAGAACTACAATATAATATTTTTTACGACACAAAGGGTCATGATCATGTTTTGCTAAAAAACAGTCTTTCCACTCATCATTCGTCCAGTGTTACTTGAAAAAATCTTCAGTTTTCTTTGTAATTATCCATCCCTAAATTAAACATCAATATCAATAGCTATCGCGAGTCTTTTCAGTCCATTAAATCTTTCTCGAGCACTACTACAGCGAGGCTTATATCGACGCCGACGATCGCGAGCGGTTTTGAAAAACCGTCGTAATATCAGAACATCACGAGCGGTTATGTACTCAAACCGCGGTTAGTATATCATGAGCGGTTTTATATTACGGTAATGCGTGCGATATACAGAAATATCACAGAGCGGTTTCTAAATATAACCGCTCGTGATGGCTACGAGACTCATTACGAGCGGTTTCAAAGTAAAACCGTCAGGATTTCCTGACGGTTATATAAAACAACCGTCAGTAATATCTAAGAATCATTACGCATTTGTTATATTTAGAAACCGTCGCGATATTCTTGTATCACGCACGCCTGTAATATAAAACCGTCGTGATAATACCGTCTCCGAAAAAGCGAGCATCGATCCATCCACTTCGTTTATAGGGTTTGGTTTCTATGCTAAGTGGCGGTTTGTGGAAGTGAGGCGATTTTTGAAAGAAAGCCATTGATTTGAAGGGTGATATTAGATTCATTTGATTTTGGTGATCTAAGGTTAGTAATGAGTTCTCTAATTGCATGCGCATCGAATTCAATATCTAGATTTGTTAGGACAGAATTAATTTAAAGATTGTTTGATTAGATCTAGTTTAATTGTAGCTGGATCCATATGTTGTTTGTGATATTTGGTTAGTAATGTGTTTAATTGCATTATATTCAACATCTATCTTGATAAGGAAGGAATTTGATGATTTTTTTATATCTAGCTTGTAGAACCATGTGTTGGTTGTTTGATGTATAAGGTTAGCTAGTAATGGTTCTATTTGCATAATATAATATTCGATCATGATGTAGCTAGCTAGCTTGTTAAGGATAGAATTTAAAGATTGTTTAGATCTAGCTTATAGATCAATTCAAGTCTTTTGGTGATCTAAGGTTAGTAATGGGTTCTAATTTCATTATTATATTGAAGATTAATTTGAATTGTGTTAATTATTTCTTTGTGATGTAATTAAGGTATGTAATTGCATAATTAGTTCAAGAATGTGTGCATACGCACTACACAGTGCACTTAATATTTAACACTAAGTGTTACATGTGTAGCGTAGATGGATCGAGTCGATGTACGCCGAGAACCGTCTGAGTCTTGAGTACCTTAATGGCGTCTCCACTTTCAAAAGAGTGCAGAGGAGGATATGTTTAATAAGGGGGTGCAATTCATGTCATGTCCGTGCATTGATTGCGAAAATCTGAAAATATTTCGAAACTCAGCACAGATCGAAGCACACTTGATTCGAAGGGGTTTCAAAAGGGGCTATACATGTTGGACCAGTCATGGCGAAGAGCATAATATATGTGAAGCGGCAAGTAGTGTTAATATCGTCGATTTATATCAATGATATGTCGGATGATCATATCGATTGTGCTTCCGATGAGGACAGGTACCGCACGATGACAATTTTGATCGACTTTCTGCGATGATGGATGGAAACCTTGATGACGAGGGAATATGGACAGTTCTAGGGCTTAATGGAGGTCTCGGAGAAACCTTTGTTCAGAGGGTGCAAGTTGAAATACACAAGGTTATCATCCGTGCTTCAACTACTCAAATTGAAGGCAAGCAACGGTTGGTCCGACAAGAGTTTCACAATGACTATTACGTCTATTGGCGGACATGCTTCGAGAGGAAACAAGTTGCCGACAAGCACCTACAAAGCCAAGCGTGTTCTTTGTCCCTTGGGAATGGAAGTAGAAAGAATACATGCATGTCCAAACGATCGTATCCTGTGACTGCAAAAGAGTACACAAACTTGCATATATGTCCGGCGTGCAACGCATCCTACAAGCGTAAGAGTCATTCGATGATGATGGCGTAGAGCATTGAGATGAAAAAAGGTCCTCCGCTAAGGTGGCATGATATCTGTCCTGTAATTCCCCGTTTGAAGCGTTTGTTTGCGAACCCAAAGGAGGCAAAACTGTTGCATTGGCACTTTGAGGAGCGTAAGAATAATGGAATGCTAAGGCACCCTGCGATTCCATCCAAAGGAGAAACATCGATCGGAGCTTTCAAGAATTCGGTGCGGATCCGAGAAATATATGGTTTGGATTGAGTACAGATGGAATGAATCCTTTCGTAACATGAGCGTAGCGCATAGCACTTGGCCCAGAATCTCAGATCTACAACCTTCCTCCTTGGTTGTGTATAAGCGGAAGTACATTATGTTGTCTCGTGCTTATCCAAGGACCGAAACAACTGGGAGCGATATTGATGTGTACCTAGCTCCATTGGTGGAAGATCTAAAAACACCGTGTAGGTTCTGGGTACACGTATGGGATGCGTACAAACGAGAGAACTTTACTTTGCATCTGCTTGTTGTTACGCACCATAAATGATTACCGCCGCCTTGCTAACTGCCGTGCCGCAGTACAAAAGGAACCAAAGCTCGTGACTCATCTGCTTAGATGTGAGCGAATACCCAAGGCATGGGTATCCCAGTGCCCAGAGGAGCATATGGGCCGCCACTGCGCTGGGCCTCAAACCAGAAGCCCTGCTCAGAGGCCCACGACTTCCGACCAACCGGCCCACGTGAGGGCCCACGACTTCCGACCAAATGCTACAGGACCGGCGTCCCACGAGCTACGGCAATGACGACCCGGGCTCGGTTTCCGACCAGTGGGTCGGACCGATCGGTGGCCCCGAACAAGCTCGGATCATCTTCACCAAGAAGCAAACATCAAATCGTCAGAACCGGCCTCCGCTAGTCACCTAAAGTGGGCGATCGGCCTTTCCGTCCGCGATCGGCGAGGACGGGACACTACACCTTCCCAAAGCGGTTCCGAAATTTGGCCGACGACCCGACGCCCTGACAGCTTCTTGAGAGCGAGTCGCGCCGTTTCCCGGAGAAATGGACCGAGCCGTCACCCTGCGTCTCCACCAACTCAATCTGAGACATGCAACCACCCGTCGAGGAGGACAAGTCCAGTGACCGGATTAACAGAGGCGAGACCGGACTCCTAGGCGTGGGGAGCCCCATCCATTTTTTCCTTTACGCCCTTGTGTGACCTCCGTGTAACTCGCCTTCCCGGGCTATATAAGGGAGGCATGACCCTTCAGGGGCGGCGTGGCGATCGAACCTAACACTCTGAATCACACTTGTAGCCATTCCAGACCTCCTACACAAGGAGCTCAGGCAGTCCTCGGCCCTCGCTGTAACAACGGACTCACAGAATCAATAACATCCGACCACCTCACAGGCTGGAGTAGGGGCGTTACGCCGAACCAGTATAAACCTTGGACCCCATCTCTTCCGGTCTAACCATTAGGGGAGGCGGGAAGCGTGGCCCCTCTAGACCTACAAATTTACTTGCGGTTCTCGAAACAAGCGGTTAGCAGCGCTAGGTAGGGGCCTCGTGTCATCAACATCTGGATTCCCATTTTGTCTCCTGATGGCTTCCTTCACCCAAGCGACAACGCGCTTTCGCGCGAGCCGAATCCGCTTCAGTTCCTTTGACTTCGTTGTCCTTTGGCGCAGAGAGCTCAAGCTCGCTTCGCCGCTCCTCGTGCTTGAGCCCTCGTCGGGCGCTCGACCCCGTCGCCTGCGCCCTTGCAACCTTTCGACTCGAGACCTGCGTCGTCGTCTTGCGCCCGGCGGCGCCCTGCGCTGCCAAACCGCACATCATGAGTGCGCGCATACCCGCATCTTGGCGACGCCACGCCTCCAGCAGATGTCGCGTTTACGTGGCAATGGCGACGCGCCAACCTCCTTCCACGAAATCTTTGGAACTCCTCGGCGGCGACTCCAGCTCGACCGCGAGCGACCGCCAGTGCCTTATTCCCGCGAATGCCGCGTGGCGGCAGCGTAGCCAGCGGTCGGCGCTCGCTTCGAACGAGAAGCCGCCACAAGGCCCGGCGCCCGGAGGCGGGCGTCAACTGCGACGGCAGGTCTTCTTACATTCATCACGCGAGCTTCTCCGTGGCACGGACACAGGAATTCTGGCGGCCAAGCTCGGCAAGGCCAAGGCCGACCCTCACGGGGCCAAGCAACTCGCGCCCCCCATAAGCGCTAAGGGCGGCCTTTGCTGGCAGCAGCTGGCATGTCTGACAACAAGCTGGCGAAGAGCGGTTGGGTTGCCCGTGTTTCCCCATCTAGCCAAAATTTTTGCGGCGGTGATGCTACTCATGGCATCCCCGAGCCAAGCGAACCCGAGGCCAGGGCTACCTACCAACACCTCCGGGAGCTGGTAGAAACACGCCATTAGACTGACATGTACCGCGGCCGGACACTCGGCTACGAGGTCTCGGTCGGGCGCCGGGGCTGACTTCGCGCGTGTGCCGGCAAAAGTCGCGCCACGCATTGGGCGGCCCCGGGCCTCCTACTCCGGTCGCGTCGGCGCCTCGAACCGCACCACGATTACCGTGACACCCTCGGCGCAGCGCAAGAGGTCGGCCGTGGCGCTGGGCCCGTTCGAAGTCGCGGACGGTGATCGGCGTCCGGCCGTAGTCCCGAGCCCGGCAGGACCTCGGGCATTTCAGCGGGGAGATCCGCCGAGATTTCCGCCCGTTCGGCAACACATGTCAACATAGCCAAGTACGGCAGAACGCGAACCCGGTGTTTGGCTCGAAAGATCTACCGACTTCGCTGCGAACCCGGTGGGGCTACTAATGACCTTTTCATCATTGATTACCTCCCCGTTTACAGGCGGACTCGGCTCGAGCTTTGGCTCAGTACACTGCGCGGGACCATTAAGCGGGCCGACCTAAAACGCCTAGCGTCGGGAATATCGAGCACACCTGGCATACAGGAACTCTTGGGACTTTTAAAAGTCGCATAGCGGCCAGGAAAGCGCTCGGGGACTATATCGGCGTTTCTCCCCAGCAGTGTAATGAACTCCCGACATCAGCTGGCGCGCCGGCGTCGTGGGGGCCGTTCATCTGCGACGCGACGTCTGATCAAGTCCCTGGTGAAGCGCATCAAACCGGGACTACCAAGGAGGCGCTCGACGCCGCCTGCCACCGCCTCTGCAGCGAGGAGGCCGTGGGGCCATCTTCGACAAAGGAAGGCTAGCGAGAGCCGGCAGAGCTTTGCCGCCCCTCCGTCGCTCAAACCAAGCGAAGCGGAAGGAAGCGAGCCGCGAGGACCACATAGTCGCCCCGCGCGGCCTTACGACAAGCGGCGGCAGCGGCGGGCACCGACCACCGAAAGATTGATGGACGGCCGTGTCCGCATCACGAAATACCGTCAAGCACAAATACCGGGTGCTAAAGTCTGGCGCTTCTCGGAAACCCCGGCATGGCGAAGTAAAGAAAAACGCGACCGATCGGCGGAGGTCGGGGAGAAAGAAGCGACGATGGGTTCCGGAGCAGGCGGATGCCTCATGATCTTCCGGCGGACGGGAGAGCTTCTGTTGACAAGCGGAGGCAAAGCGCCTACTGCGGAGGTGCACCTGATGACCCTGCGGTCGAAGTACTCCGGTGGTCGAGTCTCAATCACCTTTGATCGGACGGACCACCCGACCACATCCGGCTTTAGGAAGGTACCGCTTGTCGTCGACCCCATCGTGGGGTCTGGTTACCTCCAAGGTCCTCATGGACGGAGGCGGCCGGTCTCAACATCATGTACATTGAGGCGTTCGGCGCTTTGGGATTCCCGCTCGACCCTCGACCAAGCCAAGGTGCCTTTCCATGGGCGTCATCGAACCCGGCAAGCCTACCCTCTCGGGAGACATCGACACGCCCATCACCTTTGGGGGCCGAGAACTTCGCGCGAAAACCTCACCTTTGAGGTTGTGGGGTTGTGGGATCTACCGCCATCTGGGGAGGCGTGTTACGCTAAGTTCACGGCGATCCCCAACTATTACTCTTACTGGTGAAGATTCCGAGGCCCGCGGGGCATCATTCACGTGGCCTCATCTTTTTCGGCTTGCCTTCAATCTAATGGCGCGGCGATTCACGAGCCTTTCGGCGGTCATCGCGCCGCTTGCAGCTCGACAACTTCTGAAAAGAGGCCTCACGGGTCGTCCCGCCTCCAGCAAGTCGGGGCCGGATCCTTCGAGTCCGCCAAGACGAAGAGGGTGGTGGTCGACCCCGAGGACCCAGCCAAGACCGTCGCGGGTAGGGTCCGCCCTCCCCGCCAAATAGGAAGCTCGCCAGTCGACTTCTCCGGCGAATCGGGATGTCTTCGCATGGAAGACCTCCGACATGCAGGGCATCCCAAGGAGGTCGCCAGAGCACACACCTCAATATCCGACTGGCGCAAGGCGATCGCCTAATGCCTACGCCTGCTGACGAAGAAAAGCGAGAGCTCATAGGAAAAAGTAGCCAAACTTTTGGAGGCGGGGTTCATAAAAGTGCGCCACCCCAGTGGCTTGCCAACCCGTCCTTGTAAAAGAAGTCCGGCAATAGAGGATGTGTGTTGATTACGGAACTTTGAACAAAGCGTGTCCCAAAGACCATTTTCCTTTGCCGGATCGACCAGTCGTCGATTCCATCACGGGTGTGAATCGCTCTCCTTCGCGCCTACTTGGGCTATCACCAGATCGATGGAAAGAGTCCGACCAGCTCGCAACTTCTTTCATCACCCCGTTCGGCTTCGTTTTGTTACGTAACGATGCCCTTTTAGTGCAACGCCGGTGCTACATACCCGCGCGATGTATATGCGCTTGTTTTGATGACCAAGTCTGCTGTGTAACATCGAGGTCTCGTGGATGACATCGATGCGTCAAAAGCAGAGAAAGGCGGCAACCCAAATCGCCGACCTCGAAAAACCTTTGCTCCGAACCTCAAGCGGTTTCACGCAAAACTCAACTCCAAAAGTGCGTCTTGGGGTCCCAGAGGAAAGCTCCTAGGATTCATGATATCCGAGCGGCATCGCTTAACTTAGATAAAGATCTCAAGCAATCATGAAGATGGGCCCATTGCCCGATCTAAAAGGCCTAAAAGGCGGCGGGGTGCCTCGCAGACTTTGAGTCAAGGTTCGTGTCTCGCCTCGGCGGCGGCGTGGGATCCGCTCTATAAAACGCCGCTAGGCGATCCGACCGCCGGTTGACGCGCAGAAACCGAAGCCCTCATCGACTAAAGGCCTTCTAACATCACCTCCGGTCCTAACGGCGCGGCATCATCACGAACCCTGCTCCTCGTTGCCGCCACGACCGAATGTCGTGGCGCTTGGCCTTCGTCGTCGGCGAAAGAAACCCGTGCCCTCAAGGTACAGCGACCGGTCTACTTCATCGTAGTACTCTCGGAGTCAAAGCCCGCTATTCACAAGTTAGAAGCTACTCTCAGCGGTACTAATCAAGAGGAAGGCCGATTCACATTACTTCACCCGACACCCGTAATCGGTAGTGCGTCCTCACGTAGGTGAGATCATCCTGCTTGTGGCGCCTCGGGAAGGATAGCCAAGTGGGCACTTGAGCTCAGCGGCCCGACATTTCATTCGTCCCTAGGATGGCGATCAAGTCGCAATCCCTTGCCGACTTTCGTTCTGAATGGACCGAGGCCCAGCGCCCCAGCTTGAAGACCCCGACATTGATCTACACCAAGCGGAGGCGTGTGCGGAATCGTTATCGCTTCCCGCTCGGCAACAAACTCCAATATGCCGTCCGATTGCTTTTGACGCCTTCGAATAACGTCGCCGTCTCGCGCCCTCATCAACGGTCTTCGGATCGCCGCCGACCTCGGCGTCTGGCTTACGTATATGGCGATTCAAGCGGTGGTCGACCAGGTCATGAAGGCCTCGGGCCGAGACCCCGCATAAGACGTCTTTAGAAGTGCGCAGTAAGCGAAGAGAAGTTCAAGGGTTCGAGCTCCATCACGCCTACCGGCGCAACAGCGGCAGGTGACTACCTTGCCAACCTCGCTTAGGCAAGGGACCCGTTCAGCAAGGATCTTCGTCCACGACCTTCACCGGCGTCCATCATTTGGACCCGATGGCGGCGGTGGCCGCACGACCGGCTGCCGAACCAACCACCAATCAGCAGGACGCAGCCGTCAGACTCAAATCGAGCGTGCTGCGGTCGAGCCGGGCTGGAGGAAGCCCTCGTCGATCGCTGACCAGGCGGGACCCTCCCTCCGACCGACCGAGGGCAAAGCGCCTCGCTTCGTGGCGAAATAAATCTTTGTCTGGTCGTGAAGACCTTTACAAGAGAGTCCTCGTGGTCCTCGAGTGCATCTGACCGACCAAGGCAAGGAATTATTTTCGACATCCACGGCGGGGTGTGTGCGGTCATCACAGCGTACACCACGGTCCCTCATAGGGTAAGGCCTTCCGTCGGGGTTTCTCTTGGCCGACCGCATGGCCGACGTCGAGAGCAAATTGTTACTTTCGCGAAGGGTGCCAATTTTTGCCGAGCAAACACCTTCACCCCAAGCCCTCCGTGAGCGATTCCCATCACGTGGCCATTCGCGTCCGGGGACTCGTCTGCTCGGACCTTCGAAAAGCGGCTCGGGGCTTCACCTCTTCGTCGTGGTGGACAAGTTCACTAAGTGGATAGAGGCGAAGCGATCGCCTATCACTTTCGGCATAGCGACCAACTTCTTCCCGACATCGTCACCGATTTGGGGTCCCGAACTCCATCATCACCGCTAACCACGCGGCTTACTGAGGAAGAATTTCTCGAGTTCTGCGATGATTTCCTTATCCCGCGTCAGCTGAGGCGTGCTGTCGCCCACCCGCGAACAACGGCCCGGGCGAGAGGCGAACGGCATGATCCTACTGGGGCTCAAGCCGCGAATCTTCAACCGATTGAAGAAGTCGGCGGGGCCGGTGGGCAGGCGGCCGCCTTCGATCCCTTGGGGCCTCTGAACCACTCAGGCCCGATCCGGCCGGGTTCACGCCGTTCTTCTCGTGTTCGGCGCCCGTTGCAATCATAACCGACTGAGTCTGGCGCCGAGGATGCAAGCCTTCGACCAGGTTTCGAGGCTCGACTCATAAGCATAACCGTCGACCCGGCTTCGACAAAGCGCGACATTGCTATCCTCCGGTCGGCCAAATATCGACAAGCGTTAACTGGCGTATCGAGTCGCCGGATCAGCGGCGAGCCTTCAAGCATAGGCGACTTGGTCTGCGCCAAGTTGATCCAACGTTAGCGAGCAACTCTCTCCTCCATGGGAAGGCCCCTTCACCGAATTCGGAGTGTCCGACCCCACCTATCGACTCAAAAACGCCGCCGGCAACATTGTTTCAAAGCGCTGGAACATTGAAAAGCTCTATGCGATTTTTCCTTAAGACTTGCCTTTACTCGCGGCGACCTTGTTAACATACGGGCCCGAGCGGCGAACCCCTAGGACTTCGGGTCTACATAATCGCGCATTGCGTGCCTGAACCGATCAAGGGTTCTCCGCAAATGAACCGCTTCGACCTCGCTGTCGTCGAAGCTCGATCCTTGTAAAACTCCGCAGTTTTTTCTTGACTACGACTCGCAGTAGTGAATTCGGGACGGCTTCGGACTCCATATGGGCAAACCTGGCGATGCGTCGGCAAAAGGGATTACGCGCAGACAACAATAGCTGGCATCCGATTTAAAGGAATGAAGCTGGAATATAGAGTGCTACCTAGCACCTAAAAAGAAGCATTACGCTTCATCCAAGGCACTGGCGCTCATTCTACAGGGGAAGCAAACACCAAAGTATACGATTCATGCTAACCCTAAAGCAGAAAGAGTGTAAAATCTGCAAAAGCGACGCGTGGGGCGAGAGACCGTGGCTCCTTGGCGCCAGAAGATGCCTACTTACCGGCGAAGTTCGTGGGCGAGCGCGCCAGGCCCTAAGGATCTCGCCCAAGAAGACGTACGTCCTCTGCTGCCCCCTGAACTCCGCTCGCCTCCGCCTCTCGTCTGTCCAAAGTCTGGTTCTGTGCTGCCACCATCTCAAGGCCTGCTGATTATCTCCGGCTCCTACTCGCCTCGAGCCGGCCCGCCGGATATATGGCTACACGGTCCAGGTGAAAACGACTGATCAAGAAGGCTCCAACGTGCGCCGCGCCGTGGAGCGCACCCTCCGCCCCTCACAGGCGGGCGCTCTCTCGAGAGCTTATGACGAGCCCTCAATGCCTTGGCAGCTTCAGTGAGGCCGGGCGTATTAACGCCATGGTGGGCTCTCAACAGGTTCGTTCGGCTCCACCCCAAAGTGGCCAGTGCTCCTGCCCATGCTCTCGTGCTTGCGAGGCGGAGCATGAGAGAGAACCCACAGCGTGGTCGAAATCCTCGCTGCCTGACTATCTCCGCCTCGGCGAAGCCGTAGCGCCGTGGCCGCGCCTCATCTTGGCTGAACCAGCGCTCCGCGATTCCGTCCTGCGCCCCAAAGGGCGAAGAGACCCCACTGGGACGCGAGGTCGGCGCGCGGCCGCGCTGTGCGTCCACCATACTCGCCGCCCGATCCCTCGGCGAGCCACTTCCCATTTGCACCGGGGGGCTGGAGCTACCAGCGGCCGCAGCGCCGCCTTTGGGCGTCGGACACTGCGAAGCAAAAAGATAAAGAACGAGCGTCAACTAAACAGCTTGACATCTCAACGAAACAACTAGAAAAGGCATCTACGCGGCGAAGGCTCCGGATGAAGAATCTCGGCGAGGGCAAGTCAAACCACCCCTCGCGCGTCTTGGAAGCCCCCTCCATCCGGGTTTCTTGAGGACGGACCCCGGTCGCCTCGCCACTCGCTTCCCCGACCTTCTATCGTTGCCACCGGTCGCCCGCCATAGCGCCGCAAAAGCTCCTCGAAGCGTTTGGAAGACGAAGGCGAAGCGAAGCGTTAAGGCGAGTGAGTTACCGCTACCTCGGCGCCATCGATTTAAAGGCGGGTTTGCGCGGCCAACCGCCCATCACTTCGGCGCTCATGAACTCCCCAACTGCGCCAGCCGTCCGATCGCCCGACAAACCACAGCCAGGCATTAAATCCCTCCCCCATTAAATGCGGCGAAGCGACCACGAGGCGAAGGCGCGCTTCACTTATTTGAAGCGGCGACCGCCCGATCTCAAGCGCGAGTCACCATACGGACAACCTCGGAATCCGCCGGCGCCGCTAAACGCCGCATCTCGACCGACCCAGAGAGATCGTCTCTTGACTCTCGATCTCGCTTGCGGTTATTTGGAAGACCAGCAATACGTCTTGACCACGCCTGTCGCCACAGATCGGGGGCTCCGGAGCAATGTCATTCACACTTACGCAGTTGGCGGCCCGACCGCCACTCAGCTTCCCTAGCGGGTAACCCGTCAGACCAAAGCGCTACAAACCTCGCCCGGCTGCTCACGGTTTTAGCGAGCGCTTTCTTGGTAGGGGTACCCGTGCGATCTTGAACCACAAGTCGATCGAGCGTCCCTCTCTGTTTAAAAGCGTGAATGGGCGCTTGCTTCCGATATCATTCACATTAACGCGGCCGACGGCCCGATTATACTGGTTTCCCTAGCGGGTAATCCGTCTGACCCAAACACTCGACCTCGCTTCAATGCCCACGGTTTCAAGTAGTGCTGCGAAGAGGGCTACCCAGTCGGCCTTGAAAACCATAAGTCGGTCGGAACCACTCCCTTGCATAAAATGTGAATGGGCGCTTCGACCGGGGTTCGTTAGCACCTCCTTAGCGCTTCGAAATCGAACACGCCTACGCCGGAAGGACGGCGGTTCCCGGCTATGGTCTCCAAGCAGCGAAGAACAGCTCAAAAGTCGCCAAATGAAACTGGCGAACCCGATCCGTTAACATAAAAGGCGAACCCGATTAGTTACATATCAAAGTTCTTTACATTTTGCAAAAATAATAATGTCGACATTATTAAGTAATCCCGTGGAGACACTCGGAGATATCCGATCAGCGATCACTTTCGGGCATGGGGCTCGGCTTGGAAGCGCGAGCGATGGACCTCCTCGTCGGTCGGTTCATGGCGATCCAGCTGGCGACGTTGTCCGAGTTAATGCCATTGTAGAAGGACATGGCGTTAACAAAAGCGGTATGGCTCCGGGCAGCTTCGTCTTCACCGACTTCTCGACGTGCTTTCGACTGCGAGCCAACTCGTCATAAGCAAACTTGTGCCCTGCCAGCTTACCGAAGCGATCGGTTGCGGGCGACCGGCCTATCTTTCCCAGGTCGCCAACTTCGGCGACCGTTAAACCCGTCGTCCTCGCCTCTTTCCGCCGGTCGAGCCACCGCCTCCGCCCGTGACAGCCAGCGTCCGCGCTCCTCCACCGCCAAAGCGCGGCGCCTCGCGACTTATTTGAACCTCTTACTCGCAACTCACGAAGATCGAAGCAAAAGTTAAAAGCGGCGCTTGATGGCGGCACCTCCCAAGTCAACCCGAATAACAACGTCTTCACCGGCCGATATTTCAGTCATGGTGGTGAGCTTGGCCTGAGCTTCCTCCCCGAGCTTCTTAGCATTGCCTACGCCTCAGCGGCAACCTTGGCATTCTTGGCCTCCGCCCGGGCGGACTCCAACTCGATACCCTCGCCCTCAGTGCCGGCGACCGGCGCTCCTCCTCCAAGGCTGTCGGTAGTCTCATTCATCGCCCGGTGGCTTCCTCCGCCATGCCGGCCTTTCGCGCCCCGCTTCGACCGAGCCTCACGCTGACTCGGAGCCTGGTTGGTCGCGATCCTTCTCGCGGACGTCCTCGGCGTGCGCGGCGGAGGAACTTCGGACTTACCCTCGGCGCTCCAGCGGAAGCCAGCGCAACGGCCGGCGCATTACTCTGAGACCCAACAAAATTGAAAAAGGCGGAAAATTTTGAACACAACTTACCGCATGGCGGAGTCAACCCTCTCCGTTGTGGCGTCCGGCACCTGTCGGAGGACTCGAGGCTGACCGGGCTCGCCCAAATCTTCTCCATCTCGATCTGGCTCGGCTGAGAGCCCTCTGCGAGGATTCCCACTCCCGAGCTCCTCCTGTCATCAGCAGTAGCGATGCCTCGCCGGTGGGTAAGCTGCCCGGAACCAATATGGCGGTGGCGTGAAGAGCCCCGTGGTCGTCCGTCCGACTGCTGCTGGCCGAAGACCTCGGTGCCACCGACGGCGAATCGGCGACCACCACCACCGCCGCCCGCGGCTCCTCTCCTAGCCGCCCTTTCGGTGGCGATGGCGGCAAGGCCTCGATGCGGAGATCGGCGACGCTTCAGCGACCGGCGGCGCAGGTTCGCTCCACCATCGCCGGCCCCGATCTGGCAGACTGGCGGCGATCGCCCGAGCTTAAATGGCGGGCGACTCCTGATCGATTCGGCACAACTGGCGCAACGCCGTTCGTCGGCCAGCTGCGAACACGACCAACGCCCATGACCTCCGCCATTGCTCTCGGCCCGGATGGCGTATCCCCAACTCTGCGGCCGGGAGTGGCGGTGTGTCGATCCCGGCGGCAATTCCGCCACCTCCATCGAGCTCTCGCCAAAATCCTAAAACGCGGGTTCGTCGAAGCAGCTCAAGAAATCGGCGTGTATGACAAAAGAAACAAAACTTGGCGTCGGCGGTGTCGTGCATTAAGCGCTCTCTTCGGCGGTCTTCTGGCGAAGGCGTCTCTCCCTCCTTCGGGCGCCTCGTGAGGTGCTCTTAGCGAGGCGCCCGCTTGTGACTTCCGTGTCGGCGTCCTCCAGCGGATCGTCGCTTCGGCACGGCCAAAATCGTCAGACCTTAAATGCGGATCAATGGGATCTCTGCCCGTCAGCGGAAAACGACCCAGCGCCGTCGAAGAAGGAGGCGGTCGACTCGACGCCTCCCCGCGGTGTCGCGCCGGCGTTCCTTCCTCTTCTCCTTCCTCCTTTCCTCCTCGCGCTCTTTCCGGCGGACTCTGCTGGCTTCGGCCTTTTGCGGGCCTCGCCCTCATCTCCTTCTCCCGGCTGACCATGCAGGAGGATGCTCAAGTAGGCCCTAAAGAGTGCGAACTCTATTCGGTCAAAAGCGAGCAATCAAGACAAGGGCCGCGAGGGAAAAATAGAGGGAGCCCAATTACCAAATCTGGGGTTTTCCGCGAGAAAAGGCTCGAAACGCCGCCCTCCGCCAGTGGCCTTCCACGACGGGGCGGCCGTCACACGAGAGCCTCTACCTCCGAGGCGAGGTCAGCGCTCCATCCTCATGGGGTCGGATGCTCCACATATTCGAACATCGGGTGAGGCTGTCCATGAGGGTTGCACAGCGTCTCGCCATAAGCGCCACAGACAGCAGCGTCACCGTCGAGCCTCGCCTCTTCGGACCCATAAAGGCGCTCGAGGATCACCTCCATCTTCCTCTTCTCCTTCAGCGTCTGCCCGGCGGTTCCGTCGGGCATCGCCTCGGGTCGCCTCGTTGAAGCCGGGCGCTATCCCCTGCGTTCGAATATAGAACCATTCGAGTGCCATCCTTGGTTCGGCGTGGGCGAGCTTCATGTCAATGTACTCCGGCCTTGGGTTAGGACAAGAAGTGGATATGCGGCGCCAGCCCGTCGGCGCCAACAGCGCGCCATGCCGGCTTTCCGGCGGCGCATATGGAAGAAAGTACCTCGGAGAGGCCCAATGGGGCTCGATCCCCGAAGGCCTAGCAGCGTGATGAAGATCGCAATGTGCAAAGCCTGCGTAGGGATTGAGATGGTGAGCCTCCACCTTGTAGAAGTGAAGAAGCCCACGAACAAATGAGTGGAGGGAGGCGAATCCGCGCTTTCGAAGAAGGGCGGACCACGACGATCTCGCCGTCGCCGGAGCTCCGGGAGCAGCTCCCGTCGGCACCCTCCACCGAAGACCGTCACGCGGGGAAGAACAGTTTCTTCGGCGGGCCAAGCACCGCGAGCATCGAGCGAGCACTCCGACCCGACATCTCCGAAAAAGCGGGGCCAAGCCCGAGCGAAGAGGCGGGGCGAGAATCCCTCTCTAGGTTTTGGCTTCCTCGCGACCACCCTCGTCTCTCTTTCTTCGCGGCGAAAAGCGGAGGGCAGCCGGAGGAGTCGACGGCGGTTCCCCTTTTATAAGCGCTTCGCCCATCGACCAGACGGCGTCAGCAAGATAAGCGATGTCGCGAGAAAGCGGCGTCGCCGCCCCGGCCGTCGCGGCGGTTCAGCGTCGCCGCCTCGATTCTTGATCACCCTGCGTTAATTCACAGCGAAATGCGGCCGGCGAAGGCCTCGCATCGAGCGAGTGGCGTCTGGCTCCTCGAGCCCGTTCCCAAACTTGAAAGCCGCCTTGCAAAGAAAAAATCGCCAAAACCGCTACGGTCCCAGCCACGGAAAGGCTCACCGACTTATGCTCGGGGCTCAACCAAAGTGTTGTGGGCCCGACGCGCCCGCCACCAAATGGGTGCACACGCCACCGAGCAGCATCGGCGAGGGCGAGGATAGGTGAGCTCGGTGGGCCTCTAGTTGGGTCGTGAACGACCCAATCACCTTTAATCGTGTTCGAGACCATACTTCACTCACCGCGGAACCCGTCGGCGGGTGGCGGCCATTAGCGCTCGGTCGGGGACGACTTAGGCCCGATCTGGGATCGAGTAAAAAAGGTTCTCGCCGGTGCGCCCCGAAGTCGGGCGCCCGCGCGGAGATCACGTCACTTCGAAGCAGTTCTCCTTCTTCGGAAGCCGCGAGGCCCCACTCGAGACGAACCGCTTATCGGCTTCGCGCGAAGCCAGCGTTCAAGCCGCGCGCATAAGCCGCGCTAGCTCACCCCTCGAGTCCCACTGCGCCGGCGGGGCGTATTAAGTGGAAGCGCCGCCACCGCCTCGCTCAAAGCATGGGGCGGCGCCTTTATCTATTCCGGCGTTAACGCCGAATGCAGTACGCCGGGTCACGACGCAAAATGGGCGCCTCCACACCTGGCGAGCAGAACCAGCTCTCCAACCTGCTTCCGAGGGCTCGGGGCTACATCCACCGGATCTTAGGCGCGCACCCAGGCATTGACAACCAACCCGTTTGGTCGGACACCAGCAATCGAGGAGGCCACCTCCGTCCAACCGATGCGCTTGCAGGTACTTAGACAATCTTGACCAGGAGCTCGAGTCCGATAAGTTAGTATCACAGACGGTTATTATTTAAAATAAAATGCATGATAAGTTAGTATCGCAGACGGTTATGATTTGAAACCGCTCGTGATATTTAGCTATCACGAGGCGGTTTAAATAAAAACGCCTCTGTGATACTAACTTATCCTGAGCGGTTTTAAATAATAACCGTACGTGATATAAATTCTCGAGCGGGTGGAAAACCGTCTCTGATGATCTCCTTCATCACAGACTTATTGTTACTGACGGTTCACAAAACCGTCTCTGATGACGTTTACGAACCATCTGTGATGATGATTTCTGTAGTAGTGGAGCCATTGTATAACCTAAGTAGGACTTCAATAAGTTCAATTTACAAAAATTCACTTCTCCAAATGCATATGCAATAAACATGTGAATACTCAACAAAATTCTATATGCAATAATTGAATTAGGAAAATAATAAAATTGTTTCACAATCTTTAAAATATTAATTGGGCCCATATTTTTCTTATAAATGATTTTTTGGTAAAAGTTTAGCGCAAGAAAATGAAGAGAGAGAAAGAGAATGGGAATTAGTGGATGTCTCCAGGAAGAAGCGAATGCAAAGGCTTCTTACTTGTTAATTATTACTAGTTCACTACTAATATCAAGATTATGCTTTACTAATTGAAAATGTTTAGTAGAAAATAGGTCCTTATTTTGGGGCCTATGAGGTTGATCATGCCACACATCCCTATATACAGGCTTGACTACGGCACTAGCTGACGAAAAGAAAATCCTAGTCATTTAGGGGTGGGCATTTGGTTTTTCGGTCTAATCGGTTTAATTTTTTGTTTCAAAATAATTTGGTTTTTGGAAACTGGCTACCGAATTTCTCGGACCAAAATGAAAAACTGAACCGAATTAACCAAGATATTTCAGTTCGGTTAATTCGGTTTTTCAGTTAACCAAAATATGAATAAACACTAGGTAGATTAGATTTAGTCCTTTTCATATCACAACACACAGTAGAAATAAACCTGCACAACATTCATAGGCCATTACAGTATAAGTATAATAGAATATATGAATATACCAAACATATGCATAAATATATTAGAATATAAAAATTGTTTAGTGGCTTTAGGAAGAGCATTATTAAAGTGGTATAGTATATGGGCTATTCGATTATTTTGGTTTTTGGAAGCAAAAAACAAACCAAACACCGAAAACCAAATTATACCAAAATAAAAACAGAACCAAAAATAAAAAAACCGAAATAATCGGTTAATTCAGTTCGGTTTGGTAATTTGGTTTCTGTTTAAAAATGCCCACCCTTAATGTCACTTTAACACCTTTGGACCCTTATTAGATCTCATCAATCTCATGACATGTGGCAGATAGTTGACCCTTACCCTTAGAGCATATCCAATAAGGTCACCTCAGCTTCCTCTTAGTTTGTACACATCAGCTTTGTCCTATATGGAAGAGTGAAAAAAGAGAAGAGAGTTGGTTCTTAGAGAAAAGCCTGTATAGTACAGGAAATAAGATAGATTAGTTATGTACAAGAGAGAAGAGATAGTTATTGCACGGGAGACAACCTTTAGAGATGATTATTGTACAAGCAGGCTCTATTGCTTATTCTAGATGACATGCATGAGAGATGAAGTATTTGGCTTTGTTATTATACTTGCTCTTATATTACTCGCTGAGACAAATTCTACCTAGGGCTGGTTATCAGAAGGAAAAAAAGAACACAAAAAAGTGTAACTCGAGCAAGGAGGCCTCACGGAATTCATGGCTTATCTAGCTCTATGAAACTTATTTTTTCTACAAATTTAGCCCCTTCCTACCCCCTACTGCCCTTGGGGAGCATGGAAGCCCCCACTGTGCCCAGAGAGTGTGGAAGCTCACTGGTGTCTAGGCAGCTTGCGTGAGTGTTGGAGCACAAGCTTCTGTGTTGCTTAGTCACGCACTCCCAAGGCGTGGCAGGGGACATGTGTTGCCTATTGCGCCTTTCGCGATATAAGAGGGGGCATTTTTACAAAAAAATGCTATGGGGGCTATATTTGAAAAAAAAACAATGCCCAGAAAGCTAGATATGATCAATGTTTGATCCCGTGCACTAGAGCTTTGACACAGGCCCCATCAAAGGTCGGCCGCACTGTGGTTGTCGGTTTGATGATCTTGCGAGGCTAGCTGTCAAATGTCCGGTGTGCTTAGGCATTTGTGAGTGAAATGTTGGAAATATGTTCTATGGGCTAATCATAGAGATGATTGATAGATTTTTATGTTTTATGTTCCTTTAATACATATTATGTTATAGGTGATAAAGTATATGACTTAATTGTGAGACTCGGTAACATGTTTGTGGTATTATTATAAATTGTCACTTGCCGTTTAAATTGATTGGAACATCAATTGTTTTCTTTACATAAACAAGTATATGATTGTATGATGATTATGTTTTGCGGATCATACATATATGATATAAACATAATTATATAGATAATGTGCTGGTGAATATGCTATTGGATAGACCCATTATAAAGCATCGTATTGGACATTACATGTGTGTCATTGGTTGGTTTTATACATTATTTTATGATTAATCCTCTAACTAAGATATACATGAATCCGACCATGTGGGTAACATTCTTTGATGTTACTAATCGTTGTCTGTAATAGGATAATTATATTAGTTACACTTGTGAATATGTTGAGATATGTGAAGGGATGCATATGGTCAAGATGGAATCATGTCCACCTTGTTATACGAAAACAAAGATATCTTAAAGACAATATAAGAAGATAAACTAAATAATGTGCACTAGCCATGTCCGAATGAGTTGAAATGTCAATCGCTTGATCTATTTAGTCTACCTTTAGAGATTCGAGAAATATTGGATTAAACAACCCAAGAATGACACATACCTTTCCTTGGGTTTAATCTTGATATCTGAAAGAGGCAAAAAGATTGAACATATACTCAATGGTGGCTTGTCAGATAAATGATATCCACGTGGTTTGAGAAGTCATAATATTCTATTAGGAGTTGCTTATGACTTATGTATTGAATAGTGATTCAGTACACTGTCAACATCACAATGGACCTATGGGTCACACACAAGAATGGAAATATACTATTTGTTAATAATTATGCAAATTATTATATGGATAATTAATATATTAAATATGAAATAAGTCCAAGTTTGATTCAAATTATTTGAATTCAAAACAATAAGCCTATATGATTCGGATTAATGTAATAAAATTTAAATAGGGAGTCAATTCAAACAATGATTTAAATTTATAAAGGTTATCTGAAAATCCTATTTGGTTATGAAACAATCAACATTTTAGGTTGATCTTATTCTGATTCATCAATTATAAATAAGCACACATTTGGATTGCATGGGGATAACTAAAGTCGAGAGACCAATTCTGGTGACAACCAAGAGGGTCGTGCTATAGGGTTCTAGCAGATAGGCGTGTAGAGTCTTCTTTCCATTCATGTGCATACTTGTGAACAAACATTCTATAGCCTCGACGTGCCAACGTGATCTAACACACTTTTCTTCTGTTGTTGATGGAAAGTCACACATACGCATATGTTAGTAATGCTAAAAGCCTAATATGTAGTTTTAGATCATATGTAACCAGTTTTATGAGTTCACGTAAACGAAAATAATTTTAAATTGCTTTCGCTTGCTGCCTTGTTTCCCCAACATGAAATCTGCAGGTTCCCAGGCCAGGGTCCCTTGCACGCAGGATGCCCCATTCCCTACTTTTGCCTACCACCACCCTCTCCGGTTTGCCATGACTTAGTTGGCATTAAGGCCTGTTCCACATTGGTCATCGTCAGTGTGACTAGTGGGTTAGCCTTGGCACCAACTTGAGCAACCACATCCTGATCCACAGAAGAATCAAGGGCAATTGCCTTAGGATTATAAACAACAATAAAAAATTCTCTTAGATTCGAAGATAAATACTCAAAAACAAAGATATTCATAAGAAAGATAAATACCCGCAGTAAAGTCCCGAGTCCATATCCCATGAGATTAAAGGGAGAGATGATGTCCTGACATTCAGGTTGGAAGCCTTCTTTTCCTCCTTATAATCAGAGAAATATTATTCTCTGAATCCTCACTCTCACCCTAAACAGACGTAAATGTGGGAAGAAGTCTATATTCTCGATCTCAATTGCAATTGAATTATTTTTTATAACGCACGGGATGAGGTCCTCGTCTGCGTCCCCGCAGTGCGAATGTTACCCTCATGTCTTGTGCCTCGGACCGATCATGCGCACGCTAAGAGCAGATAGCGCTAACCAGCACCAAGGCTTAACGAATGCTGGTCGGATCAGCACTAGTTTGCGCGGTGGTCGGATTCACTATCTTCTAACCACCTCTAGTAGAGGTCCTCACCTTTTTGGTAGGCAAAGCCAAAGCTGAGACCTCCGACTGGTCGGTAGCTTGCTTTCGACCATGTATCTAAGAGAAAATTCAATTGTTAGCATAAAGGCAATTAATGAAAACAACCAAAGGTATTTTTTGGTACTTACCATGATGTGTTCACTAATGAACTCATCAGTTTGTCCAATTAGACTATATGGCTACTTGTCCAAAGCAGCCTGATCAGACCCGTAAGAAGAAATGCGCAGCATATACGCAATCCTTGACTAGGTCTCCTATAGGTGATCAGAACTGACAAGAAATAATACCCAAAAATGTTAGGAAAATTCTCTTAATAGAAAGGAAGAGGTCGGTAATTGAAATTCTCTTACCTCTAGGTTCATCTTTTGTAGGATCCTGGTCACCTTCAATTCTCCAAGCGAATCTGAACTATCTCTTCAAGGGGCTCACCTTATGGTATAGAAAATTGTAAATTTTCTTCTTTCCCGACAAGACCCCTGCCACCAACTTGATGATGAATCTTACGATGTCACGCTCCTCATCAGTGAGAACCAATGAATCCTTCTCTTTCTTTGCTTTGGCGCTTGTCCACAATGGGGCCACTATACCAGTGAATCGGAGGCAGCTACTCCTAGGGATTTCTGAGTAAAACCACTTCCGGTGACAATCACACCATCTATCCTTGGTCGGGAATGGTTGATACTGAGAAGCTATTTTATCCTGATCTTAAAATAAGCGCTACCAGCAATATCGTAACTCTTTCTATTTCTAGTATATTGATAGAAATAACAAAAAAGGTGAAGTGGTGGAGTGATGCCTAATAAAGCCTCGCAAAGATGTGAGAAACTGCTTAAAATCAAGATAGAGTTGAGGGGAAGATGATGGAGCTCAATATCATAATGATTGAGCATATCGGCAAGAAACTCACTCTCAGAAAGGTAAAACCCTAACCTAACGAAGGTGGCAAAAAGAATGAGGTGCCCCTCCTGGGGCACCGGCTTCGCATCCTCCCCACTAGGGTCCCATTGCAGCATTCGTGAGAAGGGATTAGGCCATGCTCTTTGAGCTCCCTAACCTTCTCTTCGGTGAGGAACGACCTATCCATGGTGATGCATTGTGAGGAAGAAGAAGTTTGGGGATGAAAGGGCTTGGAGGGTTTAAGGGACTCAAACACTAATTTGTGCTTGAAACAACAAAGGTGTAAGAAGTCTAAAATCTTACTCCCTTTATATAATCTCTTTTATGTGTCAGTTTGGACACCGTTTTAGTTTCCAAGTGGTAAAAACCGCCTTTTGATGAACATCTAACTAACACAAAATTGATGTCCTTGAACTTCCTTTTAGATGTTGAAACTTTTCACCTCATTTTCTTAATCATTCTCTTCATCAAAGTTGATGAGAGAAGAAAAAAGGACAGGAGATAAAAAGCCTTAAGAACAAAGAGAAAAGTTGAAAGTAATAGGATTCAAAGAATAAGGGATGGTGTCCTCAAACTGCTTTTTAGATATTGAAACTTTTTACCTTTTTCCCTTGATCATATTTTTCATCACAATTGATGAGAGAAGAAAAAAAGATGAAAGACGAAAAACTTCAACAACTAAGAAAAAGTTTGAAAATAATTTTTTCTTAACTCAGAAGTCTGAAAATATAAAGTATACAAAGGACGCCTTCTTCCTATTTACATGCATTACACGTTAAAGGCGGTTAGCGCCGGTTCAATTACCGAGAGAAGTGCAAAGATTCCTCATTTATTGACACTTAAAACGGTCAGATAATTGGCGCATAACCCATAAAGTCACAGAAGACGAAAAGTTTTAAGTAATAAACTTTTATTTCTCAAGACTTGAGAGCTAGTTGACGAGGATTAAAAGTCTATTGTTTATTTGACCTCTCATTTGCTTGTGACTATACTCTATTAATAAGTCTACAATACATAAAACCCATAATACAGAATGAAGCCCACCTTTATACGAACGGTTAAGTCTCCGACTAGTTCTATCAAGGTGGCCAATAATTTTGCTTCGTATTGGTTGTCCCTAACTAGTGAAAAAGTCACCCTGACTAGTGAGCTGGTCAAGGACAACAGTTATACCCGCACATGTCTATGGATTGTTGTTTGACAAGTACATGTAACTACCTGGGAGTTATCGCTAGAAAAAACACTCTCTAACGGGAAGACACCTCTCGGTTACACAACGCTCCTCTGAAAAACAGCTGCCGCCTCTTCATCCAACATAAATAGGGAGTCTATCCGCAGCATGAAAAAAAAGTGATTAGAAAAAAATAGAATCACAATTATAATAAGGCTTTTAGTCTCGCAAATTCTGTAATATGTATACTCTGTTATACATTGCTTGGCTAATAAAGAAGCAATCTTTGTATATCATTTCCATCATCTTATTTACTAAGAACTCACAATCATATTTTCATAAGCTCGATTAAGAAACCCTAAGTATTAGACATGGACAAATGTTCAACTAGATAATTAAGCGTATGGCCATTTGCGAGTCGGTACAGTTATCACAAATTGGAACATACATTTGTCGATACCTGCCTACCTGGTATACATTTGTTGTCTTGTCGACGATCGGGATCACCTGACCGCAAATATGAAGGAGGGGTTAGTAAAATCGAGGGACCCGGAGACGAGCTCTGCTCAGTGGCGGAACTTGCTGGGCGTGGCATTGGTCGGAGCTAGGCGGCAACGAGCGTGACACAGAGAGTTATACTGGTTCGAGCCCCCTGTGAGGGTAACAGCTCTACTCCAGTCTTGCCCTGAGGCGGAGGTCTTCACTATTCTTGAGTACAGTGGGGGATTATAGTTTTAGCTCGAGCTTCATGACAATGGCTACTGTCCTATAGCTCATGCTCTGGTGTGGTGTACACGTGTGGTTGCTGCCTCTGTGTCGATCCTTCGGTGGGATCTTATATCCTCCCTGGCGCAGCCTGCAACGGTCAAGAGAAACTGCTGGAGTGATGGCTTTGTGCGTGCTGGAGGTGGACTGCAACCGTTCCAGATATGCCGCCCACGTCCGCCTTGACTCCGTTTTCTCAGGCCTTGGGAACCACAGTAGTAGCGCCGTCTGGCGTCAAGAAAATCGCCCGAGCAAGAGCCGACCTCATGCCTCCTGAGCCCAAGGTCGGTGGGGGTCGAGCTCTTGGTCGAGGCAGCTCTAGGTCGAGGTCGGCGGTGGCGAGCTAGGGCCTCTGTGACCGAGCTTTTGACTGACGAAGTCTCCCAATCCTCGTCACCACCCCGAGGCTCAAGGTCGAGAAAGGCACCTGGACCGACCTAGAGCCTCATGTCGCAGACGCCGGGGACAAACTTCTGGACACTTTGGGCTTTTGGTCGAGGTCGTGCGGAGATCTCAATCAGAAGGCTTCGGCTTCAAGGCACCTGGCACCCCTTGAACTTCGCGACGTTAGTACGGACACAGTCGATCAGAGAGTAACGCCAGCAACGCTTCGATCCGGCCCCCAATCCTTAATTGCTCCTGTCAAATCACCGTGGGCTCGGCTTCTGAGGCGTCTTAGCCTGGATCTGGCCCAATCGAGGGCTATAAACCCAAGCCCCCAGTGACCTTCGAAAGAACCCGATTTCCTCGCGCTCTTCGCCCCCTTCGCCTTTTGCCCACGCAATTCTTCCTTCCTCGACTGAGCCTGAAGCAACCACCATGGCCAAGCTCGGGAGGAGTTCCATGTCGGCAGCGAGGATGAAGGAGCTCGAGGACCTGGGGCTGCTGGACCCATTGATGTGGCGGTTGTCAGGCGGCGAGACCGAGCCACATCCCAGGGATGACGAGTTCGTCTGCGCCGAGCACTATGCGCTGTTTGGTCTGCGGACTCCGGAGAGCGACTTGATAGCGTCAGTCCTCGCCTAATGCGAGATCGAGCTCATCAATCTGGTGCCCAATTCCATCCTCCTCCTATCTATCTTCTCCCACCTGTGTGAGGGGTTCCTCGGGATCCTCCCTACCCCCTCGCTCTTCTTCCGCTTCTTCCAGCTGTTCCGCTCCGGGAAGGACCCCGTGGTCAGGTGCCTCTACTTCCGGCTGTGGACGGGGATCCCGTGGGCCTTCCCCAAAATCCAAGCCCGGGACTCCCTCTGTCTGTGGACCGAACGGTGGTTCTACCTGAAGAATGGCGTGGTCGCCGCGCTAACGTACGACGGGGCCCCCATCACCGGGAAGAAGGAGACCACGGAGTCAGACGACATGGAGGTCAACGAAGAGGCCATCGCTGCCATACACATCTACGCCACGCACGGCCTCACCGGGCAAGTGATCGCCGTCGACTACCTGCGGAGCCGGGTGTGCCCCTCTGGAGGAGATTGCACCCGTTCTAAGAGGTCAAGGGCAGCGACGACCCAACCCTCGAGGGCCCAACTGGTAAGCCTTCTTGCTCTGGAGCTTTGTTCAGTCCCGACCTTCGAGCGCTCATGACGGTCAATCCTCTTGCAGCGCCAAAGGAGTCCTGGGTCGCCGACAGGATGAACGAAATGTTCGGGAGAGCAGCGCACGCCTATACCCTCGATGAACCTGTCCCGAAGATCATACTGCGCCGAAAGGCCGAGGTATGCCACCCCTGGTTGCCCCCTAGCCTGCTCGCCCTTGGGGCCCTCCCTGATCCTTCATCGTGCTCGCAGGACCACCAGGAGCTGCTCGAGACGGCAAGGAGGATGCTCCCGCTGCTCGGCGGGGGCAGGGGCAAGAAGGGGAAAAAGAAGCCACTCCCAGGCAAAGCAGACAACCGGGAGGTGAAAAAGCCCCATGTTGAATGGGCCGACCGCGCGATGGTAAAAACCCCCCACGGTCGAGCCCCCGAACTTATGCTTATGCTTCCTCGTCTCTTGACATGCCTTTCTTCTGGCCGAATGGTTGGCGGCACGCTGCCAGTCTTGAGTCCTCAGGCAGCCAAGGGTCCCAATCGTGGGGCCTGGGTCTTCTATGAGGGACTTTGAACCACCATGAGCCTTAAGGTCCTGTGTAGGGGACCCGGCGGGCGCCCTTCGACCTCGGGAGGTCGGGGTCTCGCCGACCTCTGCAAGCAGGCTCGCGGCCTGTAGGTTTGAACCTTCACTGCCCGACCTTCCTTGTACTGTTTAGCTTATTAGTCGTTCTTAATCGCAGACCTTGGCGCCCAAGCTCAACACCGCCTCAATTGACAATGACTATTGTCGAGTATAGTCGAGTCCGAGGAGGAGGAAAGGGCCGATTATGTCTTGGCGCTTCACAAACCCTCGAGCTGAGGCGTGCTCCTCGAGCTCTCGAGTCGACCCGATCGATTTCGACCGAGGCTTAGCGACCCGGACGAAGAGCTTCAGCGCGACAGCCGAGGACTACGCCACCGGCGAGTGGGTCTGAAGACGACGTCAATCCGCTTGAGGCAGCGTAGAGGGATGGCCGGGCGTCCTGACCAAGACCGCCCGGCAAGTGGCGATGGAAACTCCCCGAGCCGCCGACCACGAAGACGCTCTGCCACGACAAGCATGGAGGACCCAGACATGGTGAGGCAGGACCGCCATTGAGGAGGAAGCGAGACCCTCTAGGCTGCGGGGACAAAAGGTGAAGCCGCCACCGGGACCGAAACGGGCGGGTCGAGCCCCTCGAGGAAAAAGCTCGGGGCCTTGGCCGCCCATGACAGAGTGCTCAAGACGCGCCCTTGCGACCAGTGACAATGGTGGGTGACTCCGCCCTAGGGACATCGGGCAGCAGATCCGCCGAGTATTCCCGGGTAACCTTCGAGGGCCGTCTTGCCTAGGTACTTTGAGTTTCTTCAGACCTTGGTTCAGACTTCCCCGTTTTCCTTCTCTTTTTCTTCTGGCGAGTGTCGTGCTTACCCTTTGAGCCCTGTAGGCCATCGATTCGGTCTCCCAAGGGCTGCAAGGCCTTCAGACGCATGTCGACGCGCTGAGGGTCTTGCTCGATGTGGTGGAGGCCCGGAGGCAGACGCTCAAGCTCGTCTGAGACTTGCAGCCGAGCTAGGGAGGCCGCGCAAAAGGCGACATCTGACTCCAACGAGATCGCCCGGCCTCCACGAAGTGGTGAAGCCTTCGAGGCTTCCCACAAGACCGAGTGGGCGGGCCATAGCCGAGGCGGGACCACGTGAACAAGGCCGTCGAGGATGAGCGCTTGAGGTCGGCCAGGCGCTCGAGGCCGAGCGAGCCAAAGCCGAAGAAGCAGACAAGGCATTGCGGACTAGGCGGCCGCCACGTCGAGGCCTCCCGAGCTCGAGGCCAAGGTTCAAGAGCTCGAGGAGAAGCCGAGGCGAGCAAAGCGACCAAGAGCGCCTTGGCCCAGCTTCAAGAAGAACGACGCCGTGCCGCCGAAGGCTCTACCGAAGCCCTCTGACTCCAGGGCGAACTTTCGACCCTAAGGGCCAAGGTCGCCGAGCTTGAGCAGGAGAAGCTCGCGCGTGAGATGGCTGACCTGTAAATAGGGCTAGATTTTCTGTGAGCAAGACTCTTTGTAAAACCAAAAAGGTTTAATGGAACAACGTTATTTTGGCAAGAATAGTTCGATGTCTTGGTTTGCTTGACCTCGAGATTTTTCCTAACTGTGCACTTAGCCTTTTCTGGCCGTGGTATATCCTGTCCAGCCTCCGTTGGGCTCAAGATCAAGCAACGCCGGCCTTGGGCGCAAGTTAGAAATCCTGCAAAGACCAAGACCTGCAAGGTCGAAAAAGGCCCACAGGGAGCATAACATGGTCGCACGAGGAAAAACTTAAGATCTAGAGTGAGGCTCTTGAGTCATGACAACGACTTGCGCTTTGCTCATTGGACCCGGCCACGGGCTTAGTTCGAACCCTAGCTCAGGAGGAACACTGACGCGAAGAGGTTCAGCTTACAAGCAACTCGACCACTGAGGGTGAAGTGTAAGCTCCCGACACCTGGGCCAAGAGCAAGCGCGCTGATCTGTAAGTCGGACTCAAAGAGGCCCGGGACTTGAGAAACACAAAATATAGAACGAAAAAGTGCGCAAAGACCAATCATGACAATTGAACAAGAGCTTTACTGAAATTTGAGGTAAAAGGGTTACACATAGAATTTTTGAAGCTGATCAATATTCCACGAGCTAGAGAGCTCTCTGCCATCGGGCAGCGCTAGCCGGTAAGCCCCCGTGCAATCTGTTGAAACAACCCTATAGGGGCCCTCCCACCGCGAGGATAACTTGTTGGTGTTGGACGGAGCCTGAATCCGTCTCAAAGCTAAGTCCCCAACAAGGAGCTCCCTAGGTCGTACCGACCGAGACGCATGTCTGCGAAGAGCTTACAAATACGCGTTGATCGTGGCGATGCACGCGCATCTTACTTCTTCGCGAGGTAAGGTCGAGGCCGTTCTTGCTCGAGGTCGATCTAGTCGACCAAGTGACTCTGGCGAGCCTAGCGTGACCTCTGGTGGCGGGGCGACTTGCATCAACACTAGCCGGAATGGTGTGGACCCTATTGCTCGGTGGTTGTGGTAACGAACAGCACCATAAGGCGGTGAGAAGTTCGTCCACCTGTGTCTTGTTGGTATCGTTCGAGCTCATCGAGACTCGCTTCTTGGCATACTGGACAACCGCCTGGCTATGCTCTGCTTCGCTCAGTTGCTTTCTGCTGGTGGGCCACCGAGGCAAAGCATACCTTAGTGCCAAGGTCTTCATAAAATTCTCAAAGCTTGACTCCTTTGGTAAACTATGTACCGTTGTCAATGATTATCTTGCATGGAACCCCGTACCTGGTGACCACGAACAAATGGAAGAACCTGACGACCGCTCGAGTAGTGATGGTCGAGACAGGTTCGGCTTCTACCCACTTGGTGAAAGTGTCGATTGCGATGAACAGAACGCTTACCCTAGCGGCTCGGGGAAAGGGCGAGGATGTCCAAATTTCCCGTCGAGAAGGACCACGTGAGCGGGATGGTCTGGAGCGCTTAAGCGGGTTGGTGTGACTTTCGGGCATGGAACTGGCACGCTCGATAGGTGCGAACAATGTCGCGGGCATCCTGAAGAGTCGTCGGCCAATAGTACTCCATACGGAAGGCCTTTCCGACCATTGTCCTGTACGAAGAATGAGCTCCATAGAGGCCTGAGTGGATGTCCTTTAACAGATACTTACCCTCCTCCGTGTAAAGCTTCCCTTCGACGAGCGTGTACGAGCTCGCCCGACGCTTAATCCTGCTCTTCTCGGCGGGGTCGGAAGGCAACTCGCCCCTTGCAAGGAAATTGTGAATGGGCTTAGCCCATGAGGGAATACCTGCGACTACGGCGAGCAAGACCTCTTGGTCGGAGATCGAAGGCGCCACTAGGGTCTCCAGAATGACATCCTGAGGGACTTTATCGTCGGAGGAGCCGAGCTTGGAGAGGAAATCAGCGCTGGAGTTGTCCTTCCTGAGTACGTGCTTGAGCTCCAGATTCTAGAACCATTTCTCCATTTTACGTACCTCGGCGAGGTACTTGGCCATTGAGCCTTCCGAGCACTGGTACTCCTTGTTGTATTGATTGACGACGAGCTGAGAGTCGCCCCACACAATCAACCGGTGCACGCCCAGGGCCTTGCAAGCCCACAGGCCCGCCAAGAGAGCCTCGTACTCTGCCACATTGTTGGTCGCTGGAAACCCAAAACGAACCACATACCTTAGCTGATCGCCGCGCGGAGTAAGGATGAGAATCCCAGCCCCCGAGCGCTTGAAAGATCTCGAGCCGTTGAAGTACATGATCCAGGGCTTCCCCTCCTCGACCTCGGGCTCGGGAGTGGGCTGCGGCGTTGTTTCGACCCGAAGTCGGCGAAAGCACTGTGACTTGATAGTCGTCGTGCTGACGACGGACGTCGAACGCCGCCCGACTCCATGGCCCATTTAGCGTCGACCTTCAAAGATCCGGGTTCTCATTATATCCCCGAGCGGATGAAAGTGCATCTAGGCCCCTAAATGATTTTGGTGATTAATGACAATAAGATTAAGTGACTAATGAGCTTTATGAGTATTGTGAACAGATGATTACGCTCATGGAATGTCGCTTAAGAAAAGAAGACCCTCAAATCGAAGGAGAAAAGGCATCGGTTAAGCTCAATGGTTGTATATGTATTTTTAATTTTATTTGAGTTTAAGGATGGCTGTACTATTAAGAGGGATACGACGAAAAATCACTTCTAGGATATACTTGTGCTCAAAGAATGAAAATTGCATTGTGAAAGTTTTTAAAATCATTGCATTTCCACCAAAAGGATACTTCTGGCCGAGGGGGTCAGGCCGGAGTATCCGGACATTTAGTCCGGACACTCCGGGTTAGGGCCCTCGGTTGATCTCTCAGGTAAGTCCGGAGTATCCGGACATTTAGTCCGGACACTCCGGGGTAAAATGGTTCGGAGTATCCGGTAAGTCCGGAGTATCCGGGGATTAAGTCCGGATACTCCGGGTTAACCCTCTCGGTGCACACCAAATCATCTTTAGTCCAGACACTCCGGACTATATGTCCGGATACTCCGGAGTTTGCGCAGCACAGTCATAACGGTGGGATTTTGAGGGGCCTATTTAAGCCCTCACTCCAAATCTACCCGTTGGAGACCTCATTCATTGCAGCATTCAACTCTCAAGCTCTCACTCTCACTCTCTTGAGCCCTAACCTCCTTCCCCCACTTGAATCTTGGATTTGATTTGAATCTTTGGGGAGAAAGGAGTGGATTTAAGTGCCTTGAGCTTGCATCTTTGATTCTTGAGCACAAGTTTCATCCTCCAAGACCATTTAGCGGCGTATTTGTTACTCTTGGAGTTTGAAGGGCTTCTAGACGGCAAGGAGTCACCGGGAGCCTCCAAGACTTGGTGTGGAGAGCCCCGGAAGTTTGTGAAGGCAAGTCTCGCCTCCGAAAGGAAAGATGCAAGAAGAAGACTGGCGAGTGCTTTGTGCAACACCGGGAGGAAAGTGGTCAAGAGGGACCCGGACTTTGTGCCTCCTCAACGGAGACGTAGGATTCCCTTCAAGAATTCGAACTTCGGGTAAAAATCGTTGCTTTCTTGTTCTTCATTTGCTTGTGCTAGTGTTTGTTGTTCTTGAACCTTTCGGAGTCCCGATCTACTCTATCTTTGTGTTTGGCTCTAGATCTACATAATCCTCAGGTACCTGATATCATTTAGAGTATTTGTATTCATTTAGATTGTTGAAAAATCGCTCGATTTAACATCCCATTTCGAGGTCCTTAGTCCGGAGTATCCGGACTAAATACCCCGGATAGTCCGACGATCCGATATCCGGATAAAAACCCCGGACACTCCGAGTTTAGACCCTCGAGATATTTTATTTATTTGCAAATTTTTAATCCGCATATTCACCCCCCTCTAGGCGACATCACCGGTCCTTTCAGCGGAAAGCTGCTCGGGACGACCACGGAGTGCGCCTGGAAATAGTGCCAAAGTTTGCGCGAGGCTATGAGAAAGGCATACAAGAGCTTTTGAACCTGTGGGTAGCGCTCCTTTGGGCGTCTGGAGACCTCGCCGACGTAGTAGACCGCCGCCACAAGCATCTCGTTCGGCTACCAAGGCAAACAGCGGCGGCAGGCGGTGGTCTGCTAGGTAGAGCAACAGCTGCTCGCCCGACTGTGGAGTGGTAAGCAGCGGTGGGCTTGAGAGGTACACCTCCAAGTCGTCGAAGGACCGTTGCGCCTCGGAGTCCATTCAAGCTTCCTTTTTGTGCGGGGCCAAGAACGCAGCAACCCACGCCGCCAAGCCTAGAAATGAATCGGCTAAGGCGGCCATCTGGCCGAGAGCATCAGACTGTTTCGCCGAGGTCGGAGGTGCCATCTTCTCGAGTGCCTCGATCTTCTCCGGGTTCGGGCCGACCCCCAAGCCCCCAACCATATAGCCGAGCACCTTCCCTGAAGCAGCGCCGAATACGCATTTCTCCAGATTGAGCTTGATCTTGTGCTTGTTCAGGTTGACGAAGGTCTCCCCAAGGTCTTGAATGTGGTCACCCTCGGAAAGGCTCTTGACGATGATGTCGTCCACGTAGACCTCGAGATTGCGGCCGATCGGGGGATCGAACGTCTTGGTCATCAGGCGCTGGAAGGTCGCGCCGGCGTTGCGGAGACCAAACGACATGGTCGTGTAGCAATAGGTCCCGAACGGCGTGATGAACGCCATCTTGCTCTCATTGTCAACCGCCAGCTTGATCTGGTGGTATCCCGAATAAGCGTCCAGGAAGCTTAACATCCTGGCGTTCGCGGTGGAGTCGACGATCTGGTCGATGCACGGGAGGGGGAAGTTGTCCTTCGGGCATGCCGAATTCAACCCCGTATGGTCCACACGCATCCTCCACTTTCCTCCCTTCTTTTAGACGATGACCGGGTTGGCCAACCATTCGGAGTAGTCGATCTCATGGATGAACCCGGCCTTCAAGAGCTTGTCAAGGTTCTCTTTAATGATGGCGACCTTCTCTGGCGAGAAACGCCGCAGCTTCTGGCGTACAAGCCGGCAGTCGGGTCGCACCTGCAGCTTGTGCTCGACCACCTCCCTCGGGACACCCGGCATGTCCGCCGACTCCCAAGCAAATATACTTTGTTGGCGCGGAGGAAGGTGACGAGCTCGAGTTCCTATTTGGAACCCAGCTCGGCCGAGATGTGGACGCACTTGGTCGGGTCGCCCTCCTCGAAGCAGCCAGCCAGTAGCCCTTCTGTTGGATCGCCGCTACAGCGAAGCATTCTTCACCGTCGCCTCTGGACCTCGCTGAGGCAGCATGCCGGCGAGGGCTAGGGCCTTGGTCTCGCATCCGTGCGCTGCCTGCAGATCGCCCCACAAGGTTATGATGCCGTTGGGGCCTGGCAGCTTCATACACCGATGGCCGTAATGGTTGGCCGCCATGAACTTGACCAAGGCGGCCCTCCCAAGGATGGCGTTGTACGGGAGGTCCGCCTCGACCACCTCAAAGGTGATCAACTCGGTGCGGAAGTTATCCGAACTGCCAAAGGTGACGGGCAAGACCACCTGCCCCAGGGGAACGGTCGAGCTTCCAGGGACAATTCCGAAGAACGGAATTGCTATGTTCTTGATCTTCGACCGGGGATCGCATCCGTCGGCGTGCTTGCTGAAGTAGATTGAGGAGCTGCCGCCATCGATCATGACGGCCCAACCATGGTGTTCTTGATGGTAGGAGTCACGACCAAAGCGGTCTTGTGTCTTTGGCCATACCTTGAGGGCGTCTTAGAAGAAAAGGTGATGGCGGCTCCACCACTTGCGATCTTTGCTCGATGGGCTTCGTGGCGACACAGTAGATGAGCCGCGAGGCGGCCTTGAGCTCGTCTTGGGCGGTAAGCTGACGAGCCGCCGAAGATGACGTCGATCCGGCGCTCGCCCTGTTAGTATTCAGTCGGGGTTGTCGAGCTCGCGTCGGCATTCACCCATCCTGCTTTTCGCCTTCTCTCGGGAGCGCGGGCATTTCCCCGCGCCTGTCGTAAAAGGCCTCCAACTTGCTCTGCTAGGCCCTGCAGGTTCGCAGGTCGTGGCCTGACGCCTTGTGGAATAAGCAGAATTTCGCTTCGTCGTACCTGGAGCGCCCTTCACCCTCCTGCGCCCGAGCGTCGGGCCGTCGAGGCCCAGATCGTCGGTTTCCCTGCTAGGTTCGCTGCGGCGCCTGACGGGGTCGAGACCGATCTTGGTGAGGTCGGGACCCCTCCTGAGCCGGGTTTCGCACCTCCAAGACTTCACGCTGGCCGTTCGCCGAAACGACCACACGCGGCAAGCCACCCCCATTCCTGCGGTCCCGCTTCCACTTCTTGGCGGTGGAGCCATGGTCGGTGCCCTTGGAGTTAGATGGGCCTGTTTCTCCGGGGCTCAGACCAAGCTTACCTTGGTTGTAGTCGCGCTTCCAGTGGACGGCGTCGTCCGCATCCGCATACCGCTCCGCCATGCGAAATAGTTTGTTGACGCTGAGCCTCGAGGTGATCTCCAGGTCTTCGGTGAGGCGCCGATTCTGGACGCCAAATTTGAAGGCCTTGATCACAGCCTCGCTGGAGATGCTTGGGATCAAGTTCCTCGTGCGGATGAACCGCCGTACGAAATTGCGGAGCAGCTCGTTCTTGCCCTGGATGACGCGATCCAGGTCCTTCTCTGTCCCAGGTCGCTCGTAGCAGCTCTGGAAGTTGGAGCGGAGGGCGCTTTGAATTTGGCGCCATGATCTGAAGGAACCAGGCTTCTGGTTGAAGAGCCAGGTTCGGGCGGCGCCATCCAGCACGGTCGGGAGATAATTAGCCATCACGAGCTCGCCGCTTCGCCGCCGGGATGGCGGTGGAGTAAATCGACGAAATTCGCCGGATTCTTGGTCCCATCAAAGCGCTCAATCGGCGCCGGTTTAAACAATCGCAGCGACCCGGTGAAGCTCATCGAGTAGGTAAGCGGCCGTAGGCGAGACGGCGCACGCCGGAGAAGTCGTCACCGGCGAGGCTTTATTCGCCGCAGACTTCGAGTCGAAGCCGCCTTGGCGACGACCTTGGCGAAAAGCGGTGCGTGGCGCCAGCGAGAGTCGCCAGAGATACCACAGCGGTCTGAACCCTCGGTGCTGGCGGTACATCCGAGAAAGACCCAGACCAGCTTCTTTGTTCGAAGGTGGTGATGTAGTTTCGGTTGACGCCAAACGCTACTCGGGATTGTATCCGAGGGGCGGCGTTGCGGCGGTGTCAGGGACACATCCTGAGGCGGTGGCGAGAGGTGCCTCTTTCCGGGGACGACCGTGCAACGCCGTGCCGCTGCGACAATTGTCGTCACTTCGTCGGAAAGGGTCCTGGCGGTGAGATTGGTCTTTGCGGAGGTATGACCTCTGTCGCAGCCCGGTCAAGCTCGTCAGCCAGAGCCCAACCGAAGAGTTCTGACCTCACCTGGTCGGGATCAACCATGACCCGGGCGATGGCGCGAAGGCGTTCTCCCGAAGGAGGAAGCTTGGGGTGGCCGGACGAGGCTCCGCCCTCTCTGATCTCTCGCCGGGGCGGTTATTACTGTTAATGGCGACATGCACCATCCGGCGAGCGTCATCAGGGGTCTGCGGGTCACGATCTCCCGCCGCCGTGCTTACGCCATGGTTGTCGGCCATGAGGACATGCTGCTCGCGCGGCGAGGGCGAGGGCGAAAACAGGGACGTGGAGTCGCCGTGCTCGGCGTCCGAGCCCACGTCCGAGGAATGTTCAACGAGGTGCGCCATGCTCCTGAGACCTTGGTGTTGTTCCTCCGAATGAGCAAAGCTATGGGGCCCCACGGTGGGCGCCAGCTATCGACGATCGGGATCGCCTGACCGTAAATACGAAGGAGGGGTTAGTAAAATCGAGGACACGAGGCGAGCTCGCTCGTGGCGAACTTCTTTGGTGGCGTTAGTCGAGCTAAGCGGCAACGAGCGTGACACAGAGAGTTATACTAGTTCAAGCCTCCTGTGAGGGTAACAGCTCTACTCCAGTCTTGCCCTGAGGCGGAGGTCTTCATTATTCTTGAGTACAGTGGGGGATTACAGTTTTAGCTCGAGCTTGACGACAATGGCTACTGTCCTATAGCTCGTGCTCTGGTGTGGTGTACACGTGTGGTTGCTGCCTCTATGTCGATCCTTCGGTGGGATCTTATATCCTCTCTGGCGCAGCCTGCAACGGTCAAGAGAAACTGCCGGAGTGATGGCTTCGTGCGTGCTGGAGGTGGACTGCAACCGTTCCGGATATGCCGCCTACGTCCGCCTTGACTCCGCTTTCTCAGGCCTTGGGAACCGCCGGGTAAACGCACGTCCTGGCGTCCAAGGGAAACTGTCCCGAGCAAGAGCTGACCTCACGCGTCCTGAGCCCAAGGTCGTGCGGGGGTTCGAGCTCTTGGTCGAGGCAGACTCTAGGTCGAGGTCAGCAGCTAGCGAGCTAAGGGCCTCTGCTGACCAGGCTTTGACCGGACAAAAGTCTCCCAATCCCCGTCATGTCTTTATACATGCTCACGCTTGTGACTCGAGTTCGTATACTTCATGCGATGTACTATTGAATTGGAGCTGGTTCATCTCAGCAGATGACGATATATGTTATACAGAGATCTAAGTTTTAAGTTCAACAGAAATACCAGACATACAAGTAGGCTTGCACACAGACAAGACTGACAAATTTGTTGCTTTATTCTCTTGCGGTGGCACGTCTGAAAGCCGCACAAACCGATGCACAATATGTACATGTACAGCGCCTGAAATTTCCCTCTCGATCGAGAACAAGATAAATAATACTCTATGCGACAAGATAGCCAGATAACAAATGGCCATTGTCACATTTAGCACCAAGGCACTAACACATCAGGTGTGTACCCATACCGACCGGTCCCGCTGCCAAGTTCCACCAGCACAGTCAGTCATATATACCGGCACCAAAATGCAGCAGCTCAATCTTATTTGTCCAGCATTGTGTAAGACGGCAGGTCCTTCACTGCCATTACATCCTCCAATACCAGTTCACGCTCCAGCTGAGTTCTTGTCGATTTCAAGACCTCCTGGTGGAACGAAAGCAAACAATCAATAGCGCAGCTTGTTAAAAATAACTGTAATAAGAAAAGCATGCTCAGTCTACTCAACATGCCGAAAAAGCTTACATTGAACTCCATATATGAAGCACGCTTCACAAGCCACTGAGCATCGAGCAGACGAAAGGCCACGCAGTACAGGTGATCAAACGCATTCTCATCTTGTCCAAGTAGTTCCAGGAAACGAATTCCTGACTTTGAAGACGGAACGGCTGCACAAATTTAGGAGCACAAAAAACCAGGAATTAGGAACCATACCAATATAATACACTAGTGTAAAGATGATTTGGGAATTGGGATATTACTTGACTGTAGATCCAACATCTGGACCAGCATGAATGAAATGTTGATACCAGCAACAGCAAAAGGGTACTCCCAATCTGCTCTCTGCCCTTGTACTTTGTTCAGAAGAATCTGAAAGGAACCCTGTGCCAGAACAGATATATCGATTAAAGAAAATGCCAATCAGAAATATATCATTACCAATTGTATTATATAGAAAGGCTAGAAGGTCTTTACAGGGTAGTTCCTAGCGAAAAAGATGAGGTTCTCCAATGATATGAATCCACCACCCCTGCATGGACACGATCAGTGTTAAATGGCTTTATCAATTGAGTAAACTGCACTAAACTTGATACTCAAAACTATAACAGAATACCTGAAATCAGTTGATGGATCTGTGCCTTGCCAACCCATATCCTTCCATAATTCTGATTTTAGAGGAGGAATCTCACGACTTGGGTAAGCTAACCTCCAGAGTTGTCTCAAGGCATCCTAATAATAATAATGCAGATCAGTTACTTTGCTTGCATACGGGGCTGACTTGGGGGAAAGCCACAAAAAAATCCACACTTGAGCTACGGAAATAGATTACATACCTGATGCTCAACACGGGAGCCATCAAAAGGAATTTGCAATCTGCGTCTTAAAGTATTCAATCTTTCTTCCTGGAAAATAAATAGAGGTTCAGAGCTTAAACGATTCTTGCATGTCTATTGTGTACCTTTCCTCTATACATTACCTGCAAAGGACTAAGATACACTGGATTGCTGATTTGGCTATCCGAAGAAAAGGGAAACAATTTGCCAAAAACTGAACCTGAACTTACTATAATATTTGCTGCAAAGCAAATTGTCAAAAGAATTCAGAATTACAGGAGTTACATAATACATCAATATCAACTATAAATGTCATGAAAGAAAGCTCAAGATGGACTTCAAGATAGGAAAATCACTTCTCACATTGCTATGAAGAATTATGTCTAGTGCTACATCAATATGTTGTTTGTAATTGTATGACTTCTGAAAATGTGATACAATCAAGAATTTGATATGGACTTCCAAATTAGATAAAATTACTTCTCACTTTGATAATGATTCTTCTGCCTAGTCAACTTTGCTACTTTGTTAGAGTGTTTTGCAGTACTTCTGAAAATGATGACAATAGCAAATAAACAAGTAGACTATTATAGCACTAAGAGCATCTGCATCCATCATTCCTTGTCTTCGTTGCTATAGCAACAATAAAACTAAGTTCTGAATTTGAAAGCACAAAAGAAGCAAAACTGTGTGCACTCAATTCCATTTCAGTCTGTAACACACTGACTACCAGTGGTTATGCCAAACCCAGGGAAGCTATCCAAGAATGTCAGCTCGTATAAGTCAGAAATGCATACGTAGGGAATATGTGAGTACAGGCATATCGGCCTGGAATGTTAAGACTGAATGTGGGTATCAGTGGGTATCTTGCTACCTATTTTCATAAACTACTTACTGAATTTATATTTAGCGAGGAGGACTAATATATAACTCCCATTGCAAGAGCTAGAAAATAAAAAAACTGAAATGAACTATAACAAGCCATATCTGTCATGCGTGGACAAAACTTAGGTATCAATGTAGCAGGTATTATAAACAGTACCTAACCACTGTGCCCATTGCGCAATCAAATTTGAGAAAAGAAACGACCAGTGCAGCTGTTCCTTCTTTCTATCATCATCCCACAACACTTGCCTTCTGGGATCATATACCTATAGGAGGCCAAATATTTAGCAATACATTAGCAGAAGACATAGAATTCTGCACTCGATGAAAAAATTGTTAGGAGGGTTAATCAAATTATGAATGCAAAAGACTAACCTCTGATCCGCCGTTCTCATAGCTAGACTTCCCTAGTAGAGGTTCATTGAGAGAATCCACACTTGATATGTCAACATGCTCATTCTTCCTCCCATCGATGTCTCCATGATGGAGCCGCTTCCTCAGATTGCTCGTTGACATAAGAACTAGTACTACCAACCCAAATAAAAATCTAAGCGCACAAAAAAATAAAATAATCAACATCTTACGAGTGCAGTAAAGCAACAATACAGATGTTCCAGCATACAGGCGTGCAGCACATCATGTATTAAGTGCAACCATTTGTAGGCTTTACAGTTCTTTAACCGCCAATGTTATCATTTCGCGAGAGTAATCTAAAATGCGAGTTGTTCAAAGTAAAAAGACCATCAGAATTGGAAGTCCCACCTTACTTAAGAAGTTTGGAAGCCCCTCTCACGCCCAAAAGAAGAAGAAAACAACCGAAGCCCCCCAAAATATCATCTTCTACATACCCAGAGTACCGCATGACTCGATCAGCAAGGTTGGGGCAGCACCAAACAAGAAAGAACTAGCTCGATAATCCCCGACAGGAAACCCTACCGAACCAAGGCCACCAAATCTCCTCCCCCCGGAATGCAGCAAGTTCCTCTCCCTAACTTGAAAACCCTAGACCCCTCACGATTCGACGAGCCCGGTGAAGCACGTGGCAAGACTTCCGCTCGATTGGAACAAATTAACCGGCAAGGAGGGAGGAAGGATCGAAGTCAACTCACCGGGGGCTCCTGGCTGGCTCCGGCGGCTTTCCGAGATCCGGGGTTCGGGAGGACGACGAAGAGAAGAAGAGGAAGCTGTCTTGGGTTGGGGGAATTCGGTGAGGAGACCACTTTGGAGGAGGAGGAGGAGGAGGAGATGAAGCAACCAAGGGAAGCTTCGAACAAAAGGCATGGAGACTCTTGACTCGGCTGCTTGCTACGAATCAATTGTATAGGCTGGTATGGTTTGGGTTGGGTACATGAATCCATAGTCTCATCAGAGGCCCAATGACTCATGGGCCCAACATAACGGCGTGTTTTTAAGCACGTCGGCCTATTTGCATGCACCCACGAGCCGAACAGCAATGTGGGTTTCTCGTAGTGCTGCAAACGGATGGGGTTAATCCCGAATTGATCCGGTGTCGAATCCGGTCAGTACCAAATTCGAGTTTGGAATTCATACGATTAGTTATCGATATCGGATATGGTAACAAAATCAAGGAATTGTTTTTTAATGATATTTTTTAAAAAAATTTACAGCAATAATATACCAAATTACAATTTTACAAAAACACCCGTCTATCACCATTTAAATTGGTGACAGCTCTCTATAATCATTGACGATAGACCTTCTGTCACTATTTAAATTGGCGACAGAGAAGTGTCGTCAATTTAAATGGCGATAGGGTATATATTTATAATTTTTTAATTTGATATATTATTTTTGTAATTTTTTATTAAAAAATATTATTTCCAAAAAACCCAAAATCCAGGGAGGCACTACCGGAGCTAGAAATTTTTTAAAACCTAACAAGCCAACAAGCATCATCATACTCGAGAGAAAGACTAGGCAGGGACTCGTCGGCGAGCCTGGGCAACCAGTGGCTCAACCGAATAGCTTCGGTAAACGGATGGCCGGGTAATTATCCGGCCGGATATTCGGTACCGACCAACCCAAAGAAAAAAACAAATGGATATGAGAAGAAGATACTGAAATCAAGAACCCCAACCAGAAATGGAGTACCAAGCAGGGTAAAAAATTTCGACGATTTTTTGGCAAAATTTTGGATTTCGGGACGGGGCGAAATTTGAAGTATCGGCTGAATTGAAAATTTTGAAAAAAAAATTGAATTTGCTACAGTAATTTCAGAAATTTCGGGCAAACCAGATGAAATTTAGAGTTTTGAAATTGGATTTTGATATTTTAGGGCTGGATTTGACCGGAATTAGTCCAATAACTCTTAAGAAAGTCATCTTACATGAAAATTTGTTGAAAAATAAATTTTTGAGACATTTTAAAATTTGGGTAGAAACACTGTCAATTTTTATAAAATTTAAAAGCTTTATAATAACCTAAAAATTTATAGTACCATCTTTAGTAGTGTAGTATCATATAGAAAAATTTTCAAAATAATTAAACTTCATTTGTTATCCTTAAAAAATCAAAAACAGAATGGATATAATTGGGACAGTAAACTTGTTAGATTTTTCTAAATTTTCTCAAGTGTTATCATGATCTAAAATTTTTATGACAGATTAAGAATTGCCTCAGTACCATTCTATAAAATTTTTAAAAAAATTAAAAAAATTTTGTTTGGTCGATCAAATCTATAAAACCATTGAACTTCATTTGTGATACTATATTGCAAAAACCAAAAGAGAAAGAATATAAATGTTACTATGCCTTGTAAGAATTTTATAAATTCACTGGAGTGTGATCATGATTCAAAATTTTCATGAGATCTTAAACACTTCCTTTTCACTCTTATGTAAAATTTTCACAAATTTTAAACCTGCTTTTATCTCTAAAGTAAATATATGTATTGATTATCAGACTTTTATCAGGACGTAGTACTGTCAGAATTTTTAAAACATCTTCAAGTATGATAATTATATGAAACTTTTATAAAAACATTAGTGATACATCGGGACCTTTGACAAAAATTTCTAAAAATTTTCAATGTGGTTTGAATAACTGACCACACGATGCTTGCGTCTAATCTGGCGAGAAATGGAACGACAGCAAGGAGGAGAGCATGGCGAACGGCGGCTCCAGCGGCGGCAACCAACAGCAGCTTCGCCTTCCGTTTCTCCCATGCCGTGTATGCGTCTGTCTATGCGTATGTTTTCAGATTCCGCAGTGGGATGGTTGCTATGGCTTGTTTTACATATATTCGTAAAAATTTATTTTATTTTATTATACGTCAGAATGAACGGTACCGAAATAATCTATCCAAAAGCTAAAATAGAATGCCCTCCAAAATAGTATTGACAACTATGAGTAGGAGACTAGTAGTCAATAGTCATGCTAGATTATCTAGCACTTATGTTGAACTTGCGTCTAGTCAAACTTGAAGTGTAGTATGATCATTACTTATTCATATTTAATGGTTGAAGGTTTGAAGTGATGGTGGCAGGGTTTTCTAACATATATTCCTTTCGGTATGCGGGTATTATCCACTTATACTATTTATTTTAACCCAAACTCGTTATATATCTATTCTAAGGGTGGTATATCCGAAACTCCAAATAATCCTACTGAAATCCAAAATTTTAGCGAAATCTCGTTATTTCAGATAAAATTTGAATAAAATTCAAAAAACAAAATTCAAATCCGAAATTTTTGGACCGAATTTCTGGCGAAATATCCGAAATTTTGGACGAAATCGCCAAAATTTTAGCAAATTTTAACTAAATAAAAAAATAGTTCAAACAATATCAAAAAATTTGAAATTTTTTATGGAGGTTCCTGACACATCATTTATGTTCCCATAAGAATTTCAGATAATTATCATGTTTGAGGATTTTTAACAATTCAAACATTGCTACTGTCATGATAAAACACTGACTGGCAAATTTGAACCAATGAAAATAGGTTCAAATCATGTTAGAAAATTTTGAAATTTTTTGTACATGGTTATTATGCATCACTAATATTCTCAAAAAAAATTTAGATAATGATAAAGCTTTAATAATTTTTAAAATTTTGAACAGTGCTACTACCCTGTTAAAAGACTTACTGGCAAACTTGAATAAGAAAAATGGTCCAAACCATGTTATGAAATTTTGAAAATTTTGTGGATGGTGCTGATGTAACATTAATATTTATATTAAATTATTAGATGATGATCATATTTAAATAATTTTTAAAATTTCTAACAGTGCTATATCCTGATAAAAGCCTAATGATCAATACATAGATTTGCTTTAGTAATAAAAAAAGATTTAAAATTTTTGAAAATTTTACAGAAGGTTGATAAGAAAATTCTTAATACCTCATAACAATTTTGAATCATGATCATAGTCCAGAGAATTTATAAAATTCTTACAAGGCACAGTACCATTTATGTTATTCCTCTTTTTGATTTATGAAATATGATATAACAAATGAAGTTCAATGCTTACATAGATTTGATTGATCAAGCAAAAAAAAGTTAATTTTTATTTAAATTTTATATAATGGTGCTGAGGCAATTCTTAATCTCTTAAAAAAACTTTATATCATGATCACACTCGAGAAAATTTATAAAATTCTGACAATGTTATTGTCTCAATTATGTTCATTCTGTTTTTGATTTTTTAAAGATAATAAATAAAGTTTAATTATTTTTTAAAATTTTTTGTATAATCCTACACTTCTAAAGATAGTACCATAAATTTTCAAATCATTATAAAGTTTGTACAATTTTATAAAAATCTAAAGATGTTTCTATCAAAATTTTAAAAAAATCGGTTTTTCAACAATCTTTCATAGAAGATGTCTTTCTTAAATGTTATTGGACTAAATCCGGTCAAATCCAGCCCTAAAAGTTCAAAAACCGGTTAAAAATCATGAAATTTCGCCAAAAAATAAAAATATTGTACTAATTTCAATTTTTTTAAAAAATATCTTTCCGATAATTTGGATTTTGGTGATGGCCCAAAATCCAAAATTTCGACGAAAATTTATCGAAATTCAGCAAAATTTGTATCCATGCTCCTGACAGTTCCCCTCAGCCCCGTCATGGTGGTCGACGTGGCTCGGCAGGACCCTTTGTCTATGGTGGTGGTGTTGCTGATGTTGCCCTTTATTCTTTGCCAAGATCGGGACTTCTCACCAGAGAAGAGGGTGGAAGGGGCGAAATCATCCAAAATGTTTCGAGTGTTATTTGAGCGAAGTGGCTGACAACAATCTTTCATAGAAGATGTCTTTCTTAAGTGTTATTGGACTAAATCCGGTCAAATCCGGCCCTAAAAGTTCAAAAACCGGCTAAAAATCATGAAATTTCGCCAAAAAATGAAAATATTGTACTAATTTCAATTTTTTAAAAAAATATCTTTCCGATAATTTGGATTTTGGTGATGGCCCAAAATCCAAAATTTCGACGAAAATTTATCGAAATTCAGCAAAATTTGTATCCACGCTCCTGACAGTTCCCCTCAGCCCCGTCATGATGGTCGACGTGGCTCGACAGGACCCTTTGTCTACGGTGGTGGTGTTACTGATGTTGCCACTGTTGCTGCCAGCACTGGGGACTTCTCACCAGAGAAGAAGGTGGAAAGGGCGAAATCATCCAAAATGTTTCGAGTGTTATTTGAGCGAAGTGGCAAATGAGAAATGACATTTGTTGGCAAATGCGCGGGAAAAAAAAAGCGCTACAGGAGCAATTTTATTTTTCATTTTTATTGCCCCCGTTACTCAAACAATTATATGTAACTAATAAAAACTAAAATCTAGATTAGATATGCTTTTGTAGTTTATTGCTGAGAAAAATCAACTATTTATTAAACGATTTTTTATAAAAAGCTATAGCCACTTTTTAGTTTAGAAAACTAGAAAAACAGTTTTTTCAAAAAAAACTACTACTCCCAAATAGGCCCAAAGCCTGCAGACCAAATTTCACTCCCAGGAATAGTAATTAGCCAAATTTCAACCAAGAAATCATACTTCTTCTATTTCCAGGAGGAATCGTGGCCTCCGGTTGATTTGAGCCGAGCCGGCCGCGCGGCTAGTCTCGGCTCGCAGGCTGGCTCGGCTCAATTTTTTTTTCACATTTTGGTTCCTAAAAAAAATCATAATTACGTATAGATCTTTCTCGCGGTTTTTTACAAAGAGAATTTTCTGCTTAAAAAAATCATGGATCTTTCATGAGAAGACTCTAGATAGATACCGGAAAATACGTACCCGCCGAAAAATACGAAATTATTTATTTGAAAAAAAACAACACGAGCGGCGTATTATGCCGCGAAATTTTTACGAAACGGACCTTTTAGTTCCGAAAAATTGCGAAGCTTTCGTGAAAAGACCCTAAATAAATACCGGAAAAAAGGTAACCTGACCGGCTCGGCTCATTTTGTTTTTCCCGCTTGTAGGTCCCTTAAAAAATGTGTAATTAGGTTCTTCAAAAAATGCGTAATGACGTGTAGGTCCTTCACGCGGTTTTTTGCAAAGAGAGCCTTCTGCTTTAGAAAAAAAAACATGAATCTCTCGTGAAAGGATCTTAAATAAATACCAAAAAAATGTAGTGACATTTGGATCATTCCGACTATTTTTCACGAAAAGGACCTTTTGATTTAGCGCAATCACGGATGCGCTTGTGTCTTTTCAATCGTTTCTTGTGTTTCCTCGATGATTTTATAAAAAAATCGACAAAAACAAGAAATTGTTTCTACAAAAAAATGCACGCCCTGCTTGGCTCGGCTAGCGCAATCGTGGATGCCATTGTGTCCTTTCAATCGTTTGTCACGTTTCCTCGACAATTTAAAAAAAAGCGAAAAAAGTGAATTTTTTTCCGCAAAAAAAAACGCATGGCCGGAAAAACGCACTGCTGGCTCGATTTTTCCTTTTCACGTGTAGGTCTCTAAAAAAATACGTAATTACGTGTAGGTTCTTCCCGTAATTTTTTACAAAGAGGACCTTCTAATTTAGAAAAATTGTGAATCTTTCATGAAAGGACCCTGAATAAATAGAACAAAAAACGTAGTGACGTCTAGATCATTCCGATTATTTTTCACAAAAAGAACATTTTCGATTAGCGCAAACGTGGATGCGCTTTTATTCTTTCGATCGTTTCACGCGTTTCTTCGATGATTTAAAAAAAGACCTTCTAATTCAGAAAAATCGCGAATCTTTCGTGAAAGGACTCTGAATAAATAGAACAAAAGCGTAGTGACGTGTAGATCATTCCGATTATTTTTCATGAAAAGGACATTTCGATTTAGCGCAAATGCGGATGCGTTTTTATTCTTTCGATCGTTTCGCGTGTTTTCTCGATGATTTTTTAAAAAAAAGGCCGGTGAAAAAAAAGACATTGTTTCCACGAAAAAAACAACGCACACGATGTATTACGCCGCGTAAAATATCTTAGTTGTTTACAAGTACCTGCACTTCGCTCCGTTCCTAGTATTTGCCTCTTTTAGGATAAGGTGACAGCAGGACTAGCTCACGAGAGCAGCAACAAATACATGGTGCGCAGTATGCGTTTAGTGGACCAGTCTTTTTGGAATAATAATAGTGCAGTGCTACCTTCGGTTCATAAGAACGGGTCGGTTTGAGATATATACAATCAAATATTTAAAACTTTAACTAATGATATCGTTTTAAACATTTAGATTGGATGCATAAAAATCATATATATAGATTTATCTTGAAATGTACTTTTAAAATATTATACTTTTATTAGATTTTTTAAATAGTAAAAATTAGTGAGCGAAATTGAGGTTTGAAGACAATATCGATGTCTAAAATGATAACTATTTGTGATTGAAGGGATTAATAATAACGGTTCGTTCACAGCTACACATGAATAACGAAATTGTGCTTGAAGGTACCAATGATTTAGATCATTTTATGGACTACATGACTTTCATGCGGATTTACCAAAATGTGAAATATTTTTCAAAATTGGAGTCGATGACAACTGTTGGAGTGTGAAAATTCAAGCTTCATTAATTTAGTTTTGGTGTTAATAACAAATCTAATATTCAGACTAACTCTTTTGATAATTGTAATATTGATTAGTCACAATTGTTAAATAATGACAAATCTTTTATGAGACTAACTCTTTTCTTGAGTTTAACTCTTATTAGTCTCTTTAGATGAAAAGATGCATTCCTTGAATATAATATTCATGGTCATATTAAATATGAAACTAACTCTTTTATTGAGTATAGTTATGTTTAGTTTCATCTCATTGAAAAATGGAAATCCTAAAGGTATGTATCCAATACAACTCTATTATTTTTAGATGCATTCTTTGGATTCAAGATAAAGAATGAACTTCACTGTAGTCTCAATCATACTAACTTGATTGAATCTCCACATGGTTTCTGAAATATAGTTCCTCGGTCACTAAATGTTAGTCATCTTAGATATTTTAACACCATATCTAAAGTACTACTTAATCAGACTGCTATTGTTTCGTTGTAATATGTTGTTAATTATAAACCACAAACAAAAACATCGTTTTGTAAAAGTATGTTTCACATAATGAATCTAATAATATCATAGTCGTCTGACCGATGGATATTTTTATACATTTGACCGTCAAAACTCAGAATATTTGAGTCACACATTATATGGGGCGACCAACGTTTAGTGATGGAGTTGAGTAGATAATTGTTACCGGTTACATCGCAGTAGCAGCTCAGTGATTTGGGCTGTCGCTGCACGGCTGGAGTAACTATCAATACAGTTTGTGCTAGCTATCCTCATCGCGCACAGAGATGCACGGAAGCTTCCAGAATAGAGATTACTTATGCTGCTGATGTCACCCAAAATTGACCGGACATTGTGATAATCTTTTTAACACAACAGATGCCGATCACCTTCGTTATCTTGCTCCTAAATATCTCCAACGGGTCCATTTGGTCCGGTCATCGGGCTGTTGTTTCGGTGCGCTACGTTGGCCCCCTTCACACCTTTTTCTCGTTTTGACCTTCCAAGTACAATTTCATTCGAAAGAGAAACAAAAATGTAAGAGAGAAAAATAGGCCAAACTTCTACTGCTGCATTTTCTTTTGAGACGAACTTTGAACATTATGCTATGTTGTAGATCTTCGGAGACGCACCCATATTGACTTAAGGTCCTATTTAAAGGTTTTAAACTAGTTTCATCTTTTGAAAAGCCAGCAAATCCTTCAAACAGCTCAAATTTTAAGTAGTTTTTGTCATAAGACAGAAGTCATATATAACTAACAAAAGCCAAAAAACTAAAAGCTAAGCTGGATCTGGTTTTGTAGCTTATTGCTGAGAAAAATTATCTATTTATCAAACGGTTTCTTATAAAAAGTTACAGTTATTTTTCAGCTTAGAAAACAAAAAAAACAGCTTTTCAAAAAAGCTAGAACTTCTCCAAACAAACCATCTTGAGCTACGTAAGATGGCTCTAACTAAACCTACACGAGAATAGGTATCTAAAAGATCGAGTTGACCTAGAGGGAGGTGAATAGGTAACTTTTAAAATTTCAGAAATAATCACATAAGAAAATCAATCTGAAAACTTAACTACTAAAGATTCAAGAGATTGACAAGAAAGCACATGAAACTTAAATCCAGTAAGAATAAATCACAACAGAGATCAACCGCAAGAAAATGAATGAGAGACACAAGGATTTATCCCGTGGTTCAGAGCCAAACTCCTACTCCACGTTAGAGTACTTCTCACGAAGTATAGCTCTTCCAAGGCTAGTCGTAATAACCTTGGTCTCCACTAAGGTGACTCTTTCGCTACTCCAGTGAGGTGAGCCCTAACCTCTCACAACCAGTGGTGGCCTTCCACAAACACTTTTAAACAGATTGCACCAATACCTTCTCCAAGCCGTTTAGGAACAAATTGTTCTAAGAGTAATAGACTATCCACAAGTTCTGTCTCTTGGTTCACTAGCATAGCGCTTAACTAGACTAAGCTTGGAGCCAAACACTTAGAAAGTGTGAAGCTTGAGTTTAAGGTTGAAGTATAGTCTCCTTAATGGATGAGGCTTTAGAGTGCTAAAAGGTCAAGGAGATCAAAAATTCTATGTAGGAATACTCTGACAGTGCTTATATAGCCATTTGAACAATAACTAGCCCCACAGTAGCCGTTGGATGTGTCAGACTATAAAAAAATAGGCTAGCACATCTGCTACGGACCTAGCATGATTAGACTTAAAAATCAGTTCTTTGCACTCCGGACTTTGGATTTTGAGCTAGCGAAACATAAGATATACCTAATCGAAAGGAATGCATTTGCGTCGGACTTTGGATTTTGAGCTAGCGAAAGTTGGTCCGATGTGAATGGCGTATGCTCAATTTGACTCTGGCATGGAAGGCTTTTATCGACGGACTTAGAGGAATATGGTTCGGCGAAGATAGGCTTGAGCCGGACTAAATTTCTGAGAAATCAAAGTTAGTCCGTCGTGAATGGGATGCACTCGGTTAGAAGTTTGACTAAGCAGATTTTAGCACCGGACTAAAAAGGAATGGTCCGGCGTGGACTTTAATTGACTCCGGACAAAATTTTGGAAGAACAAGAATGGTCCGGCGGAAATGGGATTTTGACTAGGGTTGCGCCGGACTTAAAGAAAGAGCAATGAAAATTGAGTCCAGGGAAACACATACTATTTGTTTGGGTAAAAGATAGATTTTAGTGGGGAACACATTTGGAAGACCTTGACTCTAAGCAGTTTAATTTATCTTAGCCTATGAACCAAAACTTGAACTTGTGCATAATCCTCCTTTATAGTACGACCAATCTAAAGCTACCCTAGCTATTTGGTTTGAATCATCTCCCAAACCAAAAACTAGTAACAATGGTTCTTAATTTTGACCTTTTTGATTGATGCATTCTTGGATACCCAAACAGTAAACTTCTTGCTTAGTGATTATTGACTTAGTCATCAACACCAAAACCATATAATTATATAAAATAAAAAATTAGAGAGTCTAGATGCTATCAGTATCATATATAACTGGCTACAAAGCAGCTGGGAAGCTAAGCCACAACAGAAGTACCCCAAAAAGCTGAAGCTATTGAGAAGGAGCTTTTCAGCTGTGGCTTGGCTTGACCACCTTCTACCTCAGTCGCTCTGCCCTCTCGACCTCCGCCACCCTGCCTCGCTGCCTCCACGTCACCTTCCCACTCGGACGCCGCTATACTTCACTATGTTGTTACCTCCCCGTTCGGTTGACCCCCAAAAGCTACAGCTACAACAGTTAGTTTGACAAACAGCATAACAAGAAAAGCCACAGCCGCTAGCTACAGCTGCTTTACAGCCCAGTAAATCAAAAACAGCTTTTCAGCCCAACCACAACTCCTCCAAACAGGGCCTATATAATCATGGAGAAGTACGGTCGGCCTCCCGCATGCTCCCTGCATGTCCGGTTTTCCCTAGAAACTACAGTACCGATCTACATAGCTTTATATATTTGTTTCTCCTCTTATTTCACATGCAATGCTTAGCTCAGTTGGCAAACACTCAGCCCTTCGACTGTCAGGTCTCGTTCCAATCCGGCCGAGAGCGATTTTTGTGCCATTTTTCACATGAACTTTGCCGATTTGATTTGAGCTATTAAACCATGTCATAAATTTTTGAAACTTTTTTGATAGGGTCCTAGGAGCATGCCTACTCTACCATAGAAAATTCAGATCATTATTAGACTCATGTGATTTTAGAAAAATCTGGATAGGGTCCTGGGAGCATGCCTAATCTACCTTAGAAAATTCATATCATTATCAGACTCATGTGATTTTAGAAAAATTTGACAATGTTACTACTACATTAAAGTAACTTTACTGATTTAATTGAGCTACTGAATTTACTAATTCGCTAATTCTTCAAGATTTTTTGAGAGGGTCCCAGAGCATGCCGACACTCCCGTAAAAATTTTGGATCATGATCAGACTTTTGTGGTTTTTAAAATTCGACCGTGCTACTGATGCATAAATTTCATAGATTTGATTGGGCCATTAAACCATGTCGTAATCTTTTGAAATTTTTTGAAAGGGTCCTTGGAGCATACCTAGCCTACCATAAAAAAATCGGATCATGATCAGACTCTTGTGATTTTAGAAAAAAAAACTGACAATGCTACTACTATATTTAAAGTAACTTTGTTGATTTAATTGAACTTCTGAATTTGCAAATTCTTCAGATTTTTAGGAAGGGCCTAGGAGAGATGCTCCCATAAAAATTCTAGATATGGTCAGACTTTTGCAGTTTTTAAAAAAGCCGACAGGGCCACTAATATACTTAAAGCAAGCTTCATTGATTTAGTTAAGCTATTAAAATTATAAATTCTTTAAAATTTATGAGAAGGGTTCTGAGAGCATGCTTGAGCTTCCATAAAAAAAGGATCATTATCAAGCTTTTGCAATTTTAAAAAATCATTATAATTTGGTTTCTTTTTTTCTGAAACTATTCCTGAAAAAAGATTTCCTTTCTGTGTAGAATCTCTACTGTCGAATATCTAGATATGGGATATAGGCACGCGCTATGAAATCAGAAATCACGCCAAGTATATCTTTACCGGTATCAGGATATTTTATATATCTCTAGCCCGAACCAGCGGGATAAGGTATATGCGGAAAGGATATCCCCATGCAGGGAAAGCTCCGATCATACTCCTGATACGGGGAGACCTGCTTGAATACACCCGGCGGTTATGGAAATTCAGGTGCGATACAGAAACCATAACGGTAGAAGGACTCCTCAACGATTACAATTCGGTACTCCAGCCCACTATATAAAGATCAAGGAGGACGTCGTCCAGAACAAGCCAAAGAGAGTCAATTGCAATCCACAGCAAACTAGCATAGAGCGCAAGCTTCCAGTCGTCGTCGTCTACTAGCCGTAGTCTAGCCGTCCCCCAGATCCGTAATTCTTCCTTGTAATCAGGAGTACCCCCATTGATCTGTAACCTTTTCATTGGTCTCAATCATTGCCGACACAAGAGTAGGGTATTACTCAACGATGAAGCCTGAATCTGTCTACGTCGTGTGTTTTTGATTGCGTGTTTGATCCTGCATATCTCGAAGGTACCCAAGCATAAGTTGTTGTTGATCACTAACCTTCGATATCTACCTATGCCGGCCATTTCTTCTACCTGCAGCAACGCATGGACCCGTTGCGTATCTAGTTCTATTAAAACCTTAGCGATCTAGTAGTTCTCGTTGAGGAAACTCACACGCGGACAGGTATTCTCTGATGAAACATTGGACATACTAGGTGGAAAAGCGCGCTACGCTGCGCCAGTTGAATTTCGATAGCATGCGCTCGGAAAAATATTTTTTTTTTTTTCGCAAAACCACCAACCGGTCAAAAATAGTCCGAGAGGAAAAAGGAAAAAAATTATCGGAGATGGCAACATTCTTTGTCGAGCCTAATACTCTCGTGTTCATCGAGTAATAATACACGTTCGCAAAACCAACCATTGTGAAAAATAGCCTAGAGGAAAAAGGCGAAAAATCTTGATGAATCTTTTTTTTGTGACCAAAACATGTTTTCGGTTTTTGGGTGACGAAAACAATTTTTCCGAAGTTTTTTTTGTTGCGTTCGATGAATCAGTGTTTTTTGTGACGAAAACATTGTTTCGTTTTTTTAATGCTAAAAACCTTTTTTCGTTTTTTTGTTGCGTTTGTTAAAAAGAATGGGTCGTTAGGATCCACCGTGAATCCATGGAGACGAAAATATTTTTAGTTTTTTGGTCTTTGAAAATATTTTTTCCGGGTTTTTGTTGCATTTGCTAAAAAAATGGGTCGTTAGGACCATCGGCGAATCCACAGTCACTATAAATCTGGACGAATCTACATTTTTTTAAAAAAATCATGATTATGACCGTTGGCAAATCCATAAGTTGTTATAAAACTTGATGAATCTGCGTTTTTGGTGGCGAAAACATTTTTCGGGTTTTTGGGTGGCAAAATATTTTTTCCGGGTTTTTACGGTGGCGAAAACATTTTTCCGGAAAACGGAGAAAGGACTGAACGTAAGAAGTAGGGACTCGGTTGTTATTTTTTGGACATTTCGCTATCTGAAAAATTAGAAAAGGGCTTGTTCGCGATTTGAAACTAACGGCGAGCTTTTAGTAAATTCAGGGCCAGGACCTAAAGCGAAGGAAAAAAAATATTCTCGCCTCACAAAAATCGCGAAGGACCTATCCGTAATTTCAAGAAACGGAGGACTTTTTTCATAAAAAGCGACAAGCGATTTGGTGCTGCAGTTGCTCTTCAATTCTTGCGCATATAGGTAAGGGATAGATGACCGTTTATTCTGGATCAGACAACCAATAAAACTTGGTAGGTATTCTCTCATGCCCTTGCTAGGTTTCCGTATGGTGGCGTGCAGGGGATATAGGGCATATAAAGGCTATTCTCAGTGCAAGTTTCATGAGAGTTTTATTTTTATTAAATGAGATACCACATAGATAAAAATGGTGACATGGCAATAAATTTATAAGAATAGAGGGGAGTTGAGTTTCATGGGGATGAAGCACGGTATCTGTGATTCCAAGTCTTTAAACGGGATGAAACCCCACTGAGAGCGATTTGTTTCATCTCTACAATTTTTCTGGATCCCGTGTGGCCATATTGTAGTGTGCTAGATATAGTTGCAAGTGGCTACACAATTTATATGGCACATTTAATCATAATACCATGCAACAAGCGACGGAGGGGACGATGGCACGGCACAAATCATTGTGAGGGAGTCGTCGCTCTCTTTATCCGCTCATTCTCGACGTCGCAACTATCGGATTTGGCCAGCCTCGATCCCACCAACATCAGATCTAGCTGGCTTCGGTAGTGTGTCTTGGACCCCACCGATGCTATGGTTCATCCTCAGCTCCAGCATGATTCCCTATCCGCTAGAATCCCTAATCCCGCCACCTTTGGATTTGACCATATCGACCCATCTGCATTGCTGTGTCTTCTTCCTTCCCATCATCATCCACCACATCGACGACGGTGTTGTTGAGGAGTATATCACTACCATGGATATCGTCTTTTGATCTGGCAAGGAGTAAAGATGTACTCCTCCACTGCTATAGCCCATGGTCCTCATCGCCGCCACCATATTAGGGATGTAATCGGATCGGATCTGATCGGATATTGTTCATCCGTATTCGTATCCATATTTTTATCGAATCTGAAGTCGATCTGAATGGTGTCGGATGTGAATACGAATGCGAATGCGAATAATACCGGATACTATCACTTACGAATACGAAGCGAATACAAACCGGATTCAATACGGGTACGAATATTTTTAACTGGATAATACACGAAAATATAGATCATTTATTGCACATGTAACATATGAATGGTAGATTACTTATGAGTTATGAATAATTATTGACAAAATGTGAAGAAAATAGTATAAGAATTTACTATAGTTGCATTGTACATAATTAAGAATTAATAATGAACGCACTAGAGATTATATAAAAACTAAATGTAGAGTCATAATAGAATTATCAAAGACAATGGCACTAGCAAATTAGAAGTCACAAACTAGTAAGGTAAATATGATAGAATCATATAATACCATCGAGTCGGCAGACGGCGGCATGATGTGATCGGGACCGTAAGTGGTGCAGACTCTGACCTCACGGGTGGTGCCGGACCGCCGGTGGCTACGGCCTACGGGGCTGCGGGCTATGGCCAGCCGCGGTGCATCGACCGCCGATGCCGTCTCGGTGCCTCCTCAACTCAAGCCACTCAGCTCAGCTAGGTTTTGTTTGGATTGGGGATTTTAGAGGAGAGAGACTATCAGACTAGTAGAGAATAGAGATGGGGAAAGAGAGCACGAATGATGGATTGGGGATTTTATGTTTTTGGTTTTGGAGTGCATTGCGTGGCGATGTCGTGTGCCTTGATTTTGGCTTGGCGCCGGTGGACAAGCCGAAATACTGAAAACTTGATAAATTTTTGGTTTGGCACCGTGTGGCTGTGGTGCACTTGGCGTTGGCACTTTGACAGTGGCAGTGTGGCACTTGGTAGAATGGTAGTTGGTACTTGGCTACTGGTATGGTAGAGTACCAAGAGTGGTATTGGTACACTGGTACTAGTGCCTCCAGACTCTGGTGACTGGTGCTCTTTGATTGGAGAGTTACAAACTCACAGTCTTGGAGAAGTCTTTAAAGTTTTCGGATAATATCCATATTTTATATCCGGATATTATCCGATTATAAACTCGGATATTCCTATATCCGTCGGATAATTACTATCCGTATCCGTATCCTTATCCGAGATAACTATCCTTATCCGTATCCGTATCCGAAAATTTCTTCGAATATCCGAAAAACTATTCAAATCGCTATCTGAATTGATTCGGTCGGTCGGTCGGTCGGAAAATATCCGTTCCAGTTACACCCCTACACCATATAATTCTCTGCCACCACCGCCACCATGTACTCCTCTAGGGCGGTGCATGCCCCATGGTGGCCATCATCGTCGCTGGTTAAGGTGCACGGTATACCACGGCCATATACACCTCCCCTCTCTACACTTCCTATACAGTGTATGTGTATGCATCTTGTACGTCTCCTCTCTCTACACGTCAAATACATGTGTACAAATACATTGTACAGATATATTTGTATAAACGTGTGTATAATACGTTGTATTTTGTATAACACATGTTGAGTAGTACGCTTCAGTATACAATACATGTATCTCACTCCAAAGTTCAAAACTGAAATGGTCATGAGAGAGATTTAGGAGTGATGGGACAATTAAATTTGCCTCCTACTCTTGTAACCAGTGCCCACTAATTCTCTTAGGGGCTGTTTGGTTGCCTTCTCAGTTTAGCCAGGCTGTATGAGCTCAGTCAGGCTGGTGTGAGCCAGACTGAGTGAATGCAAGGGGATGTTGTTTGATTGGTTGTACTAGAAGAGAAGTGGGAGACAATTTAAGAGAGAGATGAAACAAATTAAAAACAAATACTAGAAAATTAATAAATTTTAAAACAAAAATAAAAATTTTAAAAACAAACAATAGGAAATCAAAAATCTAAAAATGAAAATTTTAATCTTTTGAAATTTATATGGCAAGTGTGGTCTAATTTTGTTCTAAAAAATGTCAGGAACACATAGGTGAAATCGGTTCAGTGATCGAAGATACTAATCAAAAGATATAGTAAAAATTTAGATGAAAATCGAATTGAAAACGCTGATATCATCTTGATGTCAACGTGCATCGGCTCAGTGAGCACAGCTCGCTCATACTACCGATTTCACGTTTCGGTGATCTGAAGCTAGAGGAGGAATCTTGCATCACTCATGCAGGCTCCAAGCAATATGCAGGTAACCAAACACACAAAAAAGCTAAAAGCTGCATCTATGGATGCAAATTTCTATACACGCAGGCAACCAAACAGGCCTTTAGGCCATTCACAGTGCAAGTTTTATGGGAGTTTCATTCTCATTAAATGAGATGCCACATAGGCAAAAGTGGTGACATGGCAACAAATTTATGAGGAGAGTTGAGTTTCATGGGGATGAAACCTGGTGTACACGGTTACCAAGTGCTTTGAAACTGGAATGAAACCCCATTGAGAGTGATTTGTTTCATCTCCACACCTTTTCTGGATCCCGTGTGGCCATATAGTAGTGTGCTAGATATAATTGCAAGTGGCTACACAATTTATATGGCATATTTGATCACAACACCATGCAACAATTAAATGTTATGTCATGCCTATGAAACTGCAAAATAAAACTGTGCATTGAGAGAGGTTGTTTCATTCATCAACTCAAACATATAACTATGACGTGGCACTATCGGAAACCGTGAACGAAACTCTTCACTGTGAATGGCCTTAGGGTGCGTTTGGTTGGATGTACGAGAATGAATGAGATAGGATGGTACAGGATGGATGAGATGATTCTAGATGAGATGGTACAAGGAAGGTGTTTGGTTCCTTGAATGGAATGATACAAGATTTTATTTGGTTGCTTGAATGAAATGATATAGGAGGGTACGAAATGATGTTTGGTTGAAGGGATAAGATTAGATTGAGGGATGAGGTTGGTTTGAGGGATGGTGCAAGTGAACGATCCTGACCTAGACCAATTGGTTCGGCTAAATTTCTCGTACGGGATGGTGCAGCATCTTTTTGGAATATTTTAAGAATCTGTATCATCTCATCCTGTACCAAATAGTTCCGTTCGACCAACCAAACGCAAAAACAGAACCTAATCCTGTACAGGATGATTCGGTTCACCCTCGTACACCCAACCAACCGCACAATGCAGCAAAAATCAGAAAAACAAATTTCTTGCATTAATCTCGATGCGTATTGTGCGGCTGTGGTTGTGGGATTACCTGGACGTGAGTGTAGAACGGCATTTCCGTGGTTGACAGCTGCAGCATAGTGGAGTACCATGTTTCTTTTCTCAACCCTTTCATCCGTCGCAGTTCTCACAATTGGAATATTCGGCCGCCACTAGCCGAAAAAGACAAACCAAAACCCTTGAATCTCTTGTAATGATCCATTGGGCCTACTTTCCGTTCCATTTGAATTGTACTAGGCATGGTAGCGTGCGACTGCACGCCGTGTTGTGTGGGCGTGTGGAAAAAATCGACGAAACGACGCAAACGCGATTTTCAACATATTTCTCATACCGGAAAACAGTAGAAACCGAGTTAGGGGGGAAAAATAAAGAGCTAGAGTTGTAGAAATATCTCCTTGACGAATTATTTGGGAAATATCGGAGACCGAGGTGCCCCAAACGGCTAGTTTTCTTTGGAGGGGGTATAAATAGACCCTATGGGGGGCATTGGGCAGGTGTTGCTGGCTTTGTTGAGTGTTTTGGTGAGGTGTTGTATGTGTTGCACACTCACATTTGATTCTTGAGCAAAGAGTGATCCCAAATTGCATGTGTTGCAATCAGGAGTGGATTGAATGATCTCTTGTGCATGTGTTGCACTTGAGGGAGTCATTGGTGCATGTGTTGCACTAGGTGATCATCGGAATCGCATGTGTTGTGATAGGTGAAGCTCGAGCGGAGGCTCGACTTATTACTCTTGGAGGTTGCTGACTCCTAGACGGCGTAGTGCGTTGTGCGCGGGAGCTCTTGAAGGTATTGTGAGAAGTCCCTGCGAGTTTGTGAAGGTTCGGGTTGAGCCTTTGCGAAAGCGTGAAAAACACCTCTAGTGGAATCGAGGCGGGTGCTCAAGCGCGGAGCCGGTCCAATTCGTTTGGGCTAACCTTAACATGGATTAGGGGAGACCGGCAAGTCTCTGAACACCACGGTAAAAAGTATCGTGTCTCTTGTCTTATTTACATTTAAGCATTTACATTATTACTATATTATTGAGTGCTTGATTGCGTTAAAATTGCTTAGTAGTGCTTACTTGTTCAACCTAGCAATTCTTGTGTAGAGACTTAATTTAGTTAGTGTGCTAGTGAGCCTAGTTGATTTAAATCTTAATTGTCAAAACCTAGTTTATTACTTCCGCATTATTCTTGATTAGGTTTTGTCATAGGGATTGATTAGTGAGTGTCGTTTTAGAAAGCGATTATTTTTTGTAAACGTCAATTCACTCCCTTCTAGGTACATTCTCGATCCTACATTCATACGCACCGACCATCCAATGGTTTTTAGGGAACTGTACCAAAAATCAATTTTCTTTCTCTACTCCTCTTGTCCTCTCCGGACGGAGAACCTAATGCGGCGGTAGACGAGAAAACGAGTGGCAGCTTTATCCGCTCATTCTCGACGTTGCAACTATCAGATTTGGCCAGCCTCGATCCCACCAACATCAGATCTAGCTGGCTTCGGTAGTGTGTCTTGGACCCCACCGATGCTATGGTTCATCCTCAGCTCCAGCATGCTTCCCTATCCTCACTAGGCTAGTACACCTACTTCGTCTGAATTATTCCGTTCTTGCCATCGTTCGCCGCTAGAATCCCTAATCCCGCCACCTTTGGATTTGACCATATCGACCTATCTACATTGCTGCGTCTTCTTCCTTCCCATCATCATTCACCACATCGACGACGGTGTTGCTGAGGAGTACATCACTACCATGGATGTCGTCTTTTGATCTGGCAAGGAGTAAAGATGTATTCCTACACTGCTATAGCCCATGATCCTCATCACCACCGTCATATAATTCTCTGCCGCCACCGCCACCATGTACTCCTCTAGGGCGGTGCATGCCCCATGGTTAGGGGTGACAATGGGGACCCGTTCCCCGATCCCCGGCGGGGAATTCCTCTATTAAGGGACGGGTATGGGAAGAAATCGTCCCCCGCGGAGATGAAAACAGGGAAAATTATTCCGTCGAGATGGCGAGACGGGAAAAGAGGCGAGGATCGGTTGGGGATCTAAATTTAGTTTAGTCTAATTTAGTTATTAGATTGCAAACATATTCTCTAGCCCATCATATTCACATTTTCATTCACGGGACAACATAACCTTCAATGAATGCATGTATTTTTTTTTTCCTTGTCTGTTGATATGATTTTAGAGTTAAAATGGCTATAAGAGCTCTTCTCTTGTGTGAAACTTTCGGGGATGGGTCTCGACAGGCCCCGATACCGACGGGATGGGACGGGGGGATTTTCTCCCGAGGACAGAACGAGGGACGGGGACGGAAAAATTTTGGATCATGAGGGCAGGGATGGGGAGGCACTCCCCGGCGGGGAATGACCCCGTTGCCACCCCTACCCATGGTGACCATCATCGTCGCTGGTTAAGGTGCACAGTATACCACGGCCATATACACCTCCTCTCTCTACACTTCCTATACAGTGTATGTGTATGCATCTTGTACGCCTCCTCTCTCTACACGTCATATACAGTACATGTGTACAAATACATTGTACAGATACATTTGTATAAACGTGTGTATAATACATTGTATTTTGTATAACACATGTTGAGTAGTACGCTTCAGTATACAATACATGTATCTCACTCCAAAGTTCAAAACTGAAATGGTCATGAGAGAGATTTAGGAGTGATGGGACAATTAAATTTGCCTCCTACTCTTGTAACCAGTGCCCACTAATTCTCTTAGGATGCATTTGATTGGGTGTATGAGGATAAATAGGATAGGATGATACAGGATAGATGGGATGATCCTAGATAAAATAGTACAAGGAAGGTGTTTAGTTGTTTGAATAGAATGATACAAGATTTTGTTTGGTTGCTTGAATGAAATGATATAGGATGGTATGAAATATTGTTTGGTTGAAGGGATAAGATTGGATAAAGGGATGAGGTTGATTTGAGGGATGGTGCAAGTGAACGATCCTGTCTTGGACCGATTGATTCGGCAAAATTTCTCAAAAGGGGATGGTGTAGCATCTTTTTGATATTCCAAGAATCATCTATCTCATCTCATATAAAATCAACCAAAAACGCGAAAACAAAACTTAATTTCATGCGAGGCTCTCACAAAACGCATCGCTTAATGCAGCAAAAAAATCCAAATTTCTTGCATTAATTTCGAGGTATTGTGCGGCAATGGTTGTGGGATTACCTGGACGTGAGTGTAGAACGGCATTTCCGTGGTTGACAGCTGCAGCATAGTGGAGTACCATGCCTCAAGATCCGTCGCAGTTCTCACAATTGGAATATTCGGCCGCCACTAGCCGAAAAAGACAAACCAAAACCCTTGCCATTATATGGGTTATTATTATATGAAAGGTGTTCCTATGTATTATTTTTTTAAAATTATATAGATATTAAATCATAAATAAATGATATGTTGTGATTATTTATCCTCTCAGTTGTTTCAAGATTTGTGTGTCTAGTAGTAGGAGTGATGTATAAGAGCATTACTCTTTTTTTAATTATTTTTTGTTTCGAAAGAAATAATCTAGCTGAATCTCTCATTTGCTAGGAGATTCCTTCAAAATTCGCAAGTTTAAACGGGACGGACTGTCACGTGGGCCCAGCAAAGGTACCTGGTCTCTTTGTCACTCGCTGTCTAGCCCGCAGGCTCGGCGCCGTCCCCCACAAACAAAAATTCGATCGAGCGAGAAGAGAGCGAAGGAATGGCAAGGCTCCTCTTTTCATCTCCTCGGCGTCCTCGCACACCCTCCCACCCTTTTTGGATTCTTCCCAAGTAGGCATCGCCTGTCTGGCTCTGCCCTCATTGGCCCAAGCCCACCACTCCCTTTGTGGAATCCTAAATCCTTGCCTCCTCCTCTGCTTCTTCTACCTGCCTCCCCCCTCACCCTCCTACTAGGAGGGAGCTCAACGGAGAGTGGAGTGGTCAAGTGTTTGCGTGCGTTTCTTGCAAGGTGTTTGCGTGGCGATCGCGCGAGCGGGCTGGTGAGTGAATGGGAGCTCAGACAGTGTCGTCCCACGGCAGCGGGGCCGCCGGCGGTGGGGCCGTCTCGCGGCAGGCCCCGGCGTGCGGCCTCACGCTGAGCGAGGTGGAGGCCGGCCAGATGCACGGCGTCGACGTCGACGACCTCCTCCTCCGCACGGCCGGCTCGGCGGTGGCGGCGGGCAAGAAGACGGTGGACGACTTGTGGCGGGACATCCAGGGCACCAGCGGCGGCTGCCTGCTGCCGGCGTCGACCCGGATGACGCTGGAAGACTTCCTGTCCAGGGCCGGTGCCGCGGCCGCGGACACGGGGAGCGACTGCGCCGGCGCGCACTGGGCGCAGCAGTACCATCCCCCGCCGGAGCCGGCTCCCCCGCCCACGGGGCGGCAGCACCACCACCAGCAAGTTGGGCGCCCCGTGCCGCGTCCCCTCGGTGTGGGCGCCGGGCCGGTGCTGGACGCGCTGTACCCCGACGGCCACGGAGGCGCCGCGGCCGGGCGGAAGCGGGGCGCCGAGGGTGGCGCGGCGGAGAAGACGGTGGAGCGGCGGAAGAAGCGGATGATCAAGAACCGGGAGTCTGCGGCGAGGTCGCGCGCGAGGAAGCAGGTGGGTCCTTGATATCATCTTGTGTTCTTCAATCTCAATCATCTCGCATGCATTTTTGCCTGCGCACATCACGTTGCTTACCACGTGCGGCGTTTGCACATGATTTGGTTAATGCAGGCGTACACGAACGAGCTGGAGAACAAGATCTCGCGGCTGGAGGAGGAGAACGAGAGGCTCAGGAGGCACAAGGTATTGATCATACCAAACTATGAGCTAAATCCGCACTTAGAAAACTACAAGTACTATCACTTGCAGTAAGCAAGAGTTGGCTTACAAATCAACATGCTCATGAGTTTTGGGCGGCTAAACATAAACAACTCTTGGCTGATATATGCTCATGATTTTGCCCAAAAGGACTAATCTGAAGCTGCTAGGCTTAGTCCTTTGGGTTTTTATACTGTCTAAACTCATTTCTATCAACCAATATTAGTCTTATGTTCTAAGCCTTTTAATGCCTATTTGCCCTATTGAGTATGGTGACTTATATCTAATCTTAGTATTTGAAGAGGTGTGATATAAGAAGTCATAGATGAATCCTAACAGGATTAGGATTCATACTTTCTTTTGGAGTAGCATTCCTACTTCTCTTTGGAGGAGGACTAAGATGCTACATATACCCACGGAGTGGTCATAGAGAAACTAAGAAACCATGGAGCAAGCCAAGCAAAAGGATCTCATCTAAAGTAGAGGTGCACGAAAAAATTGGGGGTAGGTTATTCTTTAGCACTAGATTCTTGTATATGATAAGGATCTTGAGGGTCTAAAGGTTCGAGAGGGTTGCGATAGAGCGACAATTCCCCGTATTCTTTTGAGGTTGTGCTTAAAGAATCTGTGGTTGGGTTCACCAAATCTTTTCTCTCTTATCATCGTTGCTTCAATGTTGCTATTTTGGTTCTCTCTGTGAGATTCATCTTCTTCATTCTTGAGATTGTGCATGTTCGTGCTATATTTCATAAAACTCTGATCTGATCCGGGGGTTGCTACGCATAAGAAGGGGTATCAGAATGTAACAAGTGGTATAAAAGCCAATGCTGGATTAATCTGATTTACGAGAAGTCATTAAAGCGTCAGGTGGTACTAAATCAAGATCAATGCTTATGATGTGGAATCAAGTGGAGAAATTTGATGACAGAGGAAATTTCAGCGTGTGGCGATGTGTGGCGAATGATGTTCTTATCCAGCAAGAGTTAATCGTTGCTCTTAAAGGGGACAAACCAGAAAAAACATCCAAAGAAAATTGGAAGGTGATGGAGAGGAAGGCTATCAGTATAATCAATCTAAGTCTCCTCGATGAGTTAAAGTTCTTAGTGATCAAGGACAACTCGTCGTAGGAATTATGAAAGGATTTAGAAAAATTATATATAGCAAAGTCATTGACAAACCGATTGGTGCTGAAGTGACAACTGACAACTGTATAGGTTCCGCATGGAGGAAGGTACACGGTTCGTTGACTATCTTAATGTCTTCAACAAGCTTATCACAGAGATGACTAGTTAATGAAAAAATATAGAACTATAACGTCATCATACTGACATAATCTCTACGACTATCTTTGGAGCAATTGGTGATGAATATTCTCGTCGGAAAAAACACTCTCAACTTCAACGAGGCAGTTGTATATCTATTGGAGCTGATTCATTGAAAAAATCATTGGAATATTCATACTAAGGTGATCAAGCATTGGCCGCCATAGATGTTGCAGACAAAAGCAAGAATCATAGGAAAATAAAGAAGGGCAAGAGTAAGGACATATGTGTTTGCTATCTATGTGACGGGGAACGTCATATAATGAAAAACTATTCAAGATTGAAGAAAATTAAGGGTGCATGCACAATGGTGGTAGCAAAAGATGATTCATGTATACTTGTCGTTAGTCAGTCAGGTACTTTTCATGGATGTATATTAGATTCATGTTATTGCTTCCACATATGTTTGGCAAGGGAGATGTTTAGCAAAGGATCTCTATGTTCGGCACATAGAATTGTTCACTTGGCCGATTGTAAGGAATATGCAATTATTGAGGTGAACAGTTACATTGGAGATGTATTTTGGAGCATATCGCACATTGATGAAGTTCGGGTATGTTCTCAGCATAAAGAAGAATATAATATTTGTGAGGTCGCTTGAACTCGAAGGTTGTGAGGTATCACTTGAAGGTGGGGTTATGTGAGTTACTTGCAAAGGGAATGTAATCATGAAAAATATCTGGAACAATGAAGGTGTCGGCGTATTCCACCTGACAAGATCCCGTCGATGAACAGGGTTGATTACTCCCTAGATGGAAGGTATGGTTCGATAGAGGGCATCTTCATGGCTGGAAGCCCTAATGTCTCTCAACGATGGATTCCGGGCATCAACAAACTGATGGACATAACGATTTACCCAGATTCAAGCCCCCCAGAGTGGGTAATAGCCTTACGTCCTGCTGGTTCTTTGTTGAGGAAATGTGAAGGGAACTACAATGGTTTCTTCGCCTCGTCTGTGTGTTCTTGTCCTTGTGTTCTTGACCGACCGACCAAAACCCCCCTTCTCCTCATGCACCAAGGCGCCCTTATATAGACGAGCCGGCCCAGCAAGGGAGAGGGTGACGCTATGCTTATCTATAACACATTAATTACACCCATCATTTCGACTTCCACGTCGACCCACGACTCATTTATTACACACGCCTCCGTGGCCTTGTCCTTCAAACCTCATTTAATGTCGGTGCGTAGCTTCGCCCGGTCCGCCCGGGATATGATGTTCCTGCGACGGGTTTGGTAAGAGGCGTCAGAGGGACAAGCTGTCGTCGTGTCGATAGCAGAACCCTTCACAATTTAATGACCCTGACACGAGGTGCGAGAGAAACTTCGAGGCAAAGCCTTCCTCATTCCTTTGGTTGCCTCGTGGCACGACAAAGGGGCCCGAGACGCCACCGCTCGCTAGGTCGCCTCATAAGCCGCGCGCATTGGCCTTCGCCGGCGAGTAGGCGTGATCGCCGGCCGCCGCCCGAAACCCGTGGGCTTCTCGCCCGTGCAGCGGCGTGATCGCCCGCGCCACCGGCGCCCTGTGGCCGCTTCGTCCGCAGCGGCGTGATCGCCATTCGCTTCGCGAAGGCCACGTGGGCTCGCTCGCCCGTGAGCGGCGTAATCGCCGGCCGCGCCCTTGGCGCCACGCTGCTTCGTCCGGCAGCGGCGATCGCCCGTAATCGCCAGTTGCAGACGCTCGAGGCGGCGTGATCGGCTCCCGCCTACGCTGTCGCGGCAGCAGCGTGATCGCCATTGTTCGCCAGGCCACATTGGCTCGCCCTAGGCAGGCGTGATCGCTGGTGCGCCAAGCCGCCAAGGCGAGCCACTTCTTGGGCCTTTTACCTCTACGGCGGAGAGGGTACCCTGGTGCAAAGTACACCGACAGAAGGATATCGATTTATGGGTAAACCTAAAAGAAGGGCAACAAATGTGAGGTCTAATAAAAATCCTGATCAAGAGAAGAAACCTATATCGGTAGGTACTCAAGTCTCAACTACAGTTATGTGTGAAACTACAAAGACACAGTCGTAAAATCTAGCAGGAGCAAAGGTGAAGGTGCGAGCTATTGAAGGAAGATGTGGTAAGACCAACCATGCGGTATTAACGAGTAGTAGGTGGAACTCGGAGGTAATACAAACCTATGGTATGGAATGTTATAGAAACATGATGTGTGGTTAATCAAACTACACAAATACTCAAGTGGAGGGTTTGGGCGACAAAGCCTGAACATCAACACGCACATTCCGTGATGCGCATGAGCTCATGTGGTGGGGGCACTCTGAAAGGTGGGAGGAAAAACAAAAAATGCAAAACGACTCAGCGAGTTCTTGGAGGAGCACGGTGACTTTAACGGATAAGAGTCAAGGTGGAGATTGTTGAGTATGGTGACTCATGTCTAGTCTTTTAGGATTTGGAAATGTATGTTATAAGGAGTCCTAGCTGAATCCTAATAAGATTAGGATTCCTACTTCCCTTTGGTGGAGGATTAAGGGGGCTATATAAACCCATCGGGGTGGTCATAGAGAACCAAGCAACCAAGGAGCAAGCCAAGCAAAAGGAGATCATCCAAAGTAAATGTGCATGGGTGATTAGATGCTAGGTTATTATTTAACACTAGACTATTGTATAGGGCAAGGATCCAAAGGTTTGAGAGGGTTATGAGAGCGACAATCCCTTGTACTCTTTTAAGGTTGTTCTTAAAGAATTTGCGATCAATTGCGCCAAATCTACTGTCTCGCTGTGGTTGCTTCAATGTTGTTATTTGGGTTCTCTTTATGAGATTCGTCTTCTTCGTTCTTGAGACCGTGTATGCTAATGCCGTATCTCATAAAACTCTGATCTGATCTGGAGGCTACTGTGCATAGGAATGAATATCAGAGTGTAACATGCCCTTAGAAGAACCACTTAAATTCCCAAATATAGGACAAAGCTAATGCATAATTATTGTACATGTAGGGTACTGCCACTCAACTATGGTTAAAGATTTGACAGACAGTGATAAACGATGATTTGTTTATTTATTTTGCTAGTGAGTTATCGTGGGCCAAAAAAGAAGCACAAATTGGTTGTGCGGGTGACTGTTGAGTGAGATATTGCGCCGGGTCAATCATTGGGAGTTTAATTGTTCATTTTTGAACATTTTTAACTGTTAGACAACTAATCCTCTGGAATCATTATTTACCTTGTATAGCACATACCTTGTATAGCTTTTCCTTGTATGGTTAATTACCATGTATAGATCTTGTATCATGTATAAGATCAATGGAAGAGATCCTCATCTGTGTGTGGCATTACTCCCAAATTCATCTCTTTTCATGGTATCAGAGCAGCCAATGTTTTTCTCGATCCCTTTGTTCTTCTCCTTTCACTACCATTCATCATGAGCACCACCAGCGCCACCGACTCAAATTCCTCGCCCACAGGCCACAGCTGCACTGGATGCCATGACATTCGTCATCAACGTGGCCAGTGTCAAAACCCATGTTCCCATCACGCTTGACATCACCGACTCCAATTACTCGCAATGGAGCACTCTCTTCACGGTGTTTGTTGGCAAGTATGGCCTGTTGGGTTTCATCGACGGAACTATCAACCCCAACCTCGATGATTCCCACCGTCGGCAGGACTTCACCGTCCGTTCGTGGCTCTACGGATCCATCTACGAGATCTTCGACATCATCGTCGAACCTGACCAGACGGCTCGCCAGACTTGGGTTGCCATGTAAGAGCTCTTCCGCGACAATAAAGAAAGCTGCGCCGTCTTCCTCGAAGCTGAGTTCAGAAGCACTGTCCAAGGGGATATGCCTGTCGCTAACTATTGTCGCAAGCTCAAGAAGATTGTTGCCGCACTGCGCGACGTCGGCCAGCCGGTCTTCGACAAGGCTCTCGTTCTCAACACCCTTCGTGGACTGAACTGGCACTTCTCCACCGCTCAGTTAATCTCTCTGCTCGATCCGTTTCCCGGCTTCCTGCGCACCAGATCAATTCTAACCATGGCTAAGACGAAGGCTGCCAACGAAGCTTCTGTGGCGTCCAGAACGACACTGTTGTCCTCCACCGTCGGCGCTCACTCGGATTCTCAGTCCAGTGGCACCGGTCGCTCCGATCAGCATGGAAAATTTTCTGGGAGGGGGAAACACTAGAAATCGACCAATTGACATCACGGCACCGACGCTGGCGGCTTCAATAATCCCTCTCGAGCGACTGCCCCGGGCGGAGGGCCGTGGTTTTGCTTCGCTCCTTGGGCTAGGCTCCCTCCATTCTGGTCATCTAGCCCGGCAACTCCTTGGCATAGCGGTTCTTTTGTTCTCGGGGGCTCGGCTGGTATTCTTGGTCCGCGACCTACAGTGCCATAGCAGTCTTCCACAACTAATCAATCTGAACCACCGATGTGGGATTCCTCTGGTCTTACTGCTTCAATGAATGCCATGACAGTTCAGCCATATGGTGGTTCTGGTGCTGACTGGGTGATGGATTCTGGAGCTTCCTCACACATGTCATCCGATGCCAGTATCCTCGCTAATCCTAAACCTTTCCGTTCACCATCCTTTGTCAATGTTGGTAATGGATCTCCTATGCCCATTTCTTATACTGGTCGTACCACTCTACCTACACCAAACCACGCTTTTGCCCTAAACAATGTTCTTATTGTTCCTCATATAGTGAAAAATCTCCTTTCCGTTAGACAATTCACTCGTGATAACTCTTGTTCTATCAAATTTGACCCTCACGGTTTTTCTATCAAGGATCTTCATACAAAGATCGAGACTCTTCGTTGCAATAGTGGTGGCGACCTCTACACCTTCCTCGCATCTACCTCCTTGGAACTTTGGCAGTCATCTTGGCCACCCCGGACGTGGCAATTTATCTTTTATTCCTCAGCTTGGACAGTGTAATAAAACCAGCCTAACTCTTTGTCATGCTTGTCAACTGGGCAAACATGTTCGGCTTCCCTTTAGTCGTTTAGTTTCTTCCTCCCGCAAACCTTTTGAATTGTTACACTGTGATTTGTGGACATCTCCTGTTCCAAGTTCTTCAGGTTTCCAATACTATTTAGTTCTTCTCGACGATTATACTCATTTTCTTTGGACTTTTCCCCTTCGACGTAAAAATGATATTTTCAACATTTTTCGCCATTTCTTCCCATACGCTCGTACCTAGTTCCACAAATCTATTCTAGCCATTCAAACAGATAATGGAAGAGAATTCGTCAATTCTCGTATTTCCGAATTGTTAGCTTCTCATGGAACTCTCCTTCGCCTCTCTTGTCCACATACCTCGTCTCAAAATGGCAAAGCCGAAAGAGTTATCCACACTATTAACAATGTCATTCGCACTCTTCTTATTCAAGCTAGCATTCTACCCTCCTTCTGGGCTGAAGCTCTTGCCACTGCCACCTATCTTCTTAATCATCGACCCACAACAACTCTAAATTCCTCTACTCCCTTCCAGTCCCTATACAAACAACCACCTACCTATGACCATTTGCGTGTTTTTGGTTGTCTCTGTTATCCCAACACCTCGGCCACCTCTACCCACAAACTAGCACCCCGCTCCGCTGCCTGTGTCTTCTTAGGCTATCCTAGCTCTCACAAGGGATACCAATGCTATAACCCGGTCACTCGTAAGATCATCATCTCTCTCCATGTTATTTTCCATGAGGCCATTTTTCCCTTTGCAAGTATTCTACCCCACACGGCCACCACTGCTCTCAATTTTTTGCAGGATTTCTCAACTACTCCACCGCCCTCCTCCATGCATAGCAATACTATGCATGCACCTATCTCTCAGCCGGCCAGTGAGGCTCGTTGCACTGCTCCGGATGGTCTCGATACTTCAACTGGGGTGTTTTCTTCTGGTACTTGTATCGCTCAGGCCACCATTTCCTTGGAGCCGTGCTCGGGACCACTCGCCGGGCCCAACATTGACCCTCCTAGCCGGATCTCTTCCTCAGGCTCTCCGATTGCTCCTCTCCGGCGTCCTTGTTGTCTTTGCCGCTTTTTTTTCGATCTTTTCTTTGCCGCCGATTCCACACGAGCTTCTTTGCTTCGCCTTGGTCGGTCAGCGCGACACCTTTCGGAGTCTCATCAGATGATCACGCGAGCCAAAGCCAGCATCATCAAGCCCATTGACAAGCTGAATCTATCCGCTGTCACCGCCGATTTCTCGCATGTACCCAAGAACTATCGATCTGCCATGAAGAATCCACATTGGCTTTAGGCCATGACAGAAGAATACGAAGCTCTCATGAAAAATCACACATGGACTTTGGTTCCTCGGCCAATCGGTGCCAACATCGTCACCGGAAAATGGGTATACAAACACAAGTTTCATGCCAACGGCCGTCTTGCTCGATACAAAGCGAGATGGGTAGTTCGTGGTTACTCTCAGCAACCTGGCACAGATTTCGATGAGACATTTAGTTCTGTTGTGAAGCCTGCTACCATTCGGATTGTTCTCAGTCTCGCCGTCTCACGCTCTTGGCGAGTTAATCAGTTGGATGTCAAAAATGCTTTTCTTCATGGTTCTCTCGACGAGACAGTTTATTGTGAGCAGCCTTCCGGGTTCGTCGATCCCTCTCGACCCTCACATGTGTGCCGTCTGAAGCGTTCTCTTTATGGTCTTAAGCAAGCACCACGTGCATGGTACCAGCGTTTTGGACAATATGTCAGCAAAATTGGTTTTATTGCCTCCCGATCCGATACCTCTCTTTTCGTGCTACGGCGTGGTTCTGCTACTGCATATCTCCTCTATGTGGATGATATCATTCTCACTGCTTCTTCCACGGATCTTCTGCGGGCACTTACAGCTTCTCTTAGTCGTGAATTTTCTATGACTGATCTTGGTGCTCTTCTCTACTTTCTTGGGATATCTGTCACCCACACCCCCAACGGGATGTTTCTGTCTCAGCAGAAATATGCTCGTGAGCTTCTTCACCGCGCTGGGATGTCTGAATGTAAGCCCTGCACAACTCCAGTCGATACTCGTGCCAAGTTATCTGCAAATGAGGGTGCACTAGTTGCTGATCCATCAGAATTTCGGAGCCTCGCTAGTGGTTTGCAATATCTTACTCTCACTTGCCTCGGCATTGCGTACGCCGTACAACAGATATGTCCCTACATGCATGCTCCGCAGGAACCTCACCTTCAGTTCCTAAAGCGTATTCTTCGGTATGTTCAAGGCACCCAGTCGCATGGTCTCTCTCTGCATGTTTCTTCATCCATGACCCTGACAGCCTACTCCGACGCTAATTGGGCCGGTTGTTCGGATAGCCGTTGTTCTACTTTGGGCTTCTGCGTCTTCCTTGGTGACAACCTGATATCTTGGTCTTCCAAACGTCAGGCTACCGTTTCCCGATCCAGTGCGGAAGTAGAATACCGGGCTGTTGCACATGCCGTTGCAGAATGTTGTTGACTGCATCAACTTCTCCAGGAACTTCACGCACCACTCTCCTCAGCCACTGTCGTCTATTGTGATAATGTCAGTGTTGTCTACATGTCCTACAACCCAGTACAGCACAAGCGGACCAAGCACATTGAAATCGACATCCATTTTGTTCGGGAAAAAGTCTCACTTGGACATATTCGAGTTCTTCATGTGCCATCCTCGCATCAGTTTGCTGATATCATGACCAAGGGTCTTTCTTCGCAACTATTTACTGATTTTCAGTCCAGCCTTCATGTTCGCGCACCGCACCATTTGGCTGAGGGGGATGTTAGACAACTAATCCTCTGGAATCAGTGTTTACCTTGTATAGCACATACCTTGTATAGCTTTTCCTTGTATGGTTAATTACCATGTATAGATCTTGTATCCTGTATAAGATCAATGGAAGAGATCCTCATCTGTGTGTGGCATTACTCCCAAATTCATCTCTTTCCATTAACTTGTCTTTTTGAGCTGATGCATAATATAGGGTCTACTCTTTCTGACGAGCTTTCTGTTCTTTCGCTGTCTCTGCCTGGTTGGTTTTGCTCTGGAGTGGTTATGGGAGGATGTCTGGTGATGCATGGAACACAAAGTTGTGTCCAATCAGACTGGGTTCCAACCTTTTCTTTACATCCTCTTGTACAAAATTTCTCATTCTTTCCCATGTTGAAACTCAGTTTTCAAAATGCGACATCAGTATATACATATTAAAAATAAATGAATCGCTGATAGGTGACCTAAGATGCTAAATTTGCTTGATCATATTGTGAATGACCATCCATTTATATCTCTCCTCCTGTGATCGTATACTTTCCCAATGCAATAGTCAATGCCTAGTGCCTGCTTATTGGACAGACGTCACTGGTTCAGTAGACTAAAGATGGGGTTCTTGAGTCTTGGCCTACTCTTAGGATGGATTAAATTAGGGCTTTGGAAAAGTTTATCGCTGCATTGTCTGTCAGCCCTGGTTCCTCCATTAGCATGAAGTCAGCATCAGCGTAACTATTTGCCCATCTGTTTCAGCTTGATGTGCAAAATTTACTACTACTCATGTACTAGTAAAATCTGCACATCTATCTCGAACTGTACTTCTTTCAATTTTTTTGTTGCGTTTTTTATACTTTTCTTGTGCTCCTTTCTATGACAATGTCATGAAATCTGAAGACAGTATGTATAACTCTGCAAGTGGCAACTTTTCCGATAGGTGAGATTTATGCCCTACTTTGCATTTTGGAAGCATGAAACCCTGACCTCATTGTCTAGAAAAAAGTACAAGATGATCAAACTTCCTGGAACAGATAAGCTTCATGGTATAGTTAAATCCAAGAAATGTGTGTTTTAGCAATAAAATTCTAACCGATTTATGTCCTACTTTGCATTTTGGAAGTGTGAAACCCTGACCTCATTGTCTAGAAAAAAGTACAAGATGATCAAACTTCCAGGAACAGATAAACTTCGTGGTATAGTTAAATCCAAGAAAATGTGTGTTTTAGAAATGAAATGCTAACCTTTTCGCAGTTGCTGCTTTCCGGTCTTGTGTGTTTCAGGAGTGTCGAGCTTCACAGATATTTGAGCCCTTTTCTTTTGTTTTGGTAAGGCAATTGTACGAATGCTTTATCCACATGCAGCGCAATCCGAATTGCGTGCATGCATCAGTTGAAACTTGGAATGTGCGAATGCTCAAATTACGAGGTGAAGAACTGCATTCTTTTTTACTTCTCCGGGAAGGATGAACTAGTGCACATTTGCCCTTTTGAGATCTGCTTCACCAATGGAGATTTGTTTCCATAGTTCGATGTCCTATATGTTATGATATGTCCATTTTAACATTTACAGTTTGCCGAACTGTTGCGGTAACTAGTTTATTTTGTGTTTGTTACAGGCATTTGAACCAGTAGTGCAGTATATGCCGCAACAGGAGCCAAAGAATCAGCTCCGGCGGATTAACTCAGCCAACTTCTGATCATGTTAATAGTAGTATTAAACTGCCCTGGCATTAAGGTTGTTCCCGTTGTAACTGCCGTGCTGAAAATACTTAGCTAGTAAGAACTCTTCCTCTCCGCAGTCTCCAACTTGCAGTATGGGTATTGTTGCACAAGCATTGTACTTGTGTCTTGTGGTTTGTTGCTGCAGTCCAGCCTTCGTCCAACTGGTGCATTGCTTTCTGCAGCCTGTGATTGCAAGAGTGTCTCAGATTAGCCGTAATGTATTATCATTTCACAAATGGAATAGAAAAATACTCGCTTAGCAGTGTAGTATTCCAAGTTATCATCCCTCAAAAGTAGGTAAAGCAAAACAAATTCCAGGATATTTTCATCTAAGTGTTGACACAAAAGATCAGAGAAATTTTATTCAAAACTGAAATACGTTGCAAATAATGCACAAAAAATAGGAATGAACGAGAGACAAATTTTACGTGGAAAACTCTTTTAGGAAAAACACAGACGCATGAAGTCTATATCACTGTGTGAGGAGATATTTACAATGAGACTCGTTTTCTCTATTTCTTTACTTTACTCTTATCCTATGAATTGCATGTACATTTTTAAAGAAGTACATGAGAGACTATCCGTGTAGGAGTAGAACTTCGAGTTAGTCTCTACATTGAAACAAATTTCTCATGTAGCTAAAATAAAACATGATCTCAAAATAGATAAGCATGAACACCTTGTGCTATGAAAATCCAAAGGATTAGTGAGTGATACTAAGTCTGAGCAAAGCTCACAATCAGTAGTAGGAACTAGCTTTGTTAACATATCATCTGGATTATTATGAGTGTTTATTTTGCTAACTGTAGTGTCAACTTGAGCAATTGATATCTCAAATGTATTGATATCTGACATCAATGTGCTTTGTTATCTCATGGAACATCTAATCCTTTATATGGCAAATAGTACTCTAACTATCACATAATATTGTAGTAGAAGATGTATTTCCATAAAGCTTGTAAACAAACCTCTCATTCAAACGACTTCTCTACAAACTTCATAAAGCTATATACTCAGCCTCTGTAGTAGACAAGGCAGCGGTAGCTTGCAGACTTGCCTTCTAGCTAATGGCACATTCTCCAACAGTGAATACATAATCAATAAGAGATCTTCTCTTTTCAAAATCTCCAGTAAAATCTGAATCCACATAACCAATGAGTCTATCTCTAGTTTTTTTTTTCAAATTATAAACAAGCATTAGAAGTGCCTCACAAATATCGAAAAATCCATTGAATTGTGTTTCCAATGCTCTTTTTTAGGATTTACCACGTATCTATTAACAACACTCAATGGCTGAGATAAATCGGGACAAGAAGATACCATGCCATACAAAGTGAACCAATTGCACTAGTATATGGAACTCTAGACATAAACTCAACTTCATTATCTGATTATGGACATGATGTTAAATAAAGTTTGAAATGTGTAACTAAGGGAGTACTCATTGGTTTGGCCTTATGCATGTTGAAATAACGAATAACTTTATCAATATACGCTTTTTGACTTAAATATAGTCTTTCAAACAATCTGTTTACTGCACCGAGATCTTTCATGTCAAATGCACTGTTTGATTATGCCTTCAACTTTGAAATTTCTGCCTTGTCTTTTATAGCAATCAGCATATCATCAACATATTAAAGCAAGTAAATAGCTAAATTATTAACGGTATTCAAATAAACATAACTATCATAATTAGATCTTTTGAAATCTTGAGAGATCATAAAGTACATATATTTTGTACCACTATCTGGGTGATTGTTTGTTGGACCTAGAAGCTATGTTTTTGAACCCTATGTATTCATTATGCTAGTCCCATAATCAATCACTAGCACACTCATCCAACAATGACATACCATATCCATACATAACGGAAGTTAAATATCATTTAGTAACAAGCATCTAAAATTAAGTCATAGATAACTGGTTTTGATAATGAAGGGGTAGACCGGTCAAATGTCCTTACATAGCAAAAGTACAAAGTGAAAATGAAAGCAAAATTTGGTAGGGTACCAACGAGCATGCCTATTCCACCCATAGGCAATTGACTAAATGAGACCAGTAGAAATCAGCATCCTTGTCAACAAAACCTGCAACATAATAATAATCGTGCATTGAGTCATCTTTTACTTCTTCTTAATACGTTCAACAAGCAATGGTGAGTACAAAAATCGAACTCCGTAAGACTTTTAAACAAATGTTGTGTAGTATACAAGGTAATATCAAAGGAGTGGTTATCCTATCATGTTCTCAAATTTTGCATAAAGCAAGTTTTCTTTCACACTATCGAGTAGTAGATTGCAAACGGAAAGTTGTAAAGACATTTAACATTTGATAACAAGTAATGATACGAGTATATGTAACAATTATAAACAAGTGGCGTGCTGCCATAAATATTAAACCACGGTAAAGTCCCTCTTTATCAAGTTGTCTACAATCAAGGACATAGCTATTTTAATACCGTTTTAAAGGAGAAAAAGCTACTATGGAGGAGGATTTATCAAGTTGTCTACAATCGGGGCACAACTATTTAAATAGATTCATACACTACAGAGGCCGTACAACTTTACTCACATGCCAAGTGTAAGATCGAGGATGCCGACTAGAGGGGGGTGAATAGGTGGCTATAATTTTTTTTTCTATGATTAATTAAAATCTGGCCTAAGTACCCTTATGTCAAAACTTAAATGATAATAGATGCGGAAGTGATAAACTGAAGTTTTGACAATTAAAGCTTAAGTCAACTAGGCTCACTAAGTGCATTAACTATTTATGTCTCTATCACTATTTGCAATCCAAAATACAAGCAATCAAACCATCAATTCTATGAATACAAATTGCACGAGTATAAATAAAGAAAAGAATGCAAATCACAAGAGACATCCCGATATTTTACCGTAGTGTTCGGAGACTTTTCGGTCTTCCCTAATCCACATTGAGGCAAGTCCAAACCGCTTTGGATTGACTTCACGAATTGAGCACCCGCCTCGATTCCACTAATGGTGGCTCTTTCCCCCTCCGGATAGGTGAGCTCCGACCTTCACAATCTTGCCGGGCCTTCTCACAATCTCCATGAGAAGGTTACCGCACAAGACGTCTCCACACGTTGTCTAGGTGTCGATAAACACCAAGAGTAACAAATCAAGCCCTCTAACTTGAGCTCCACTAAGAACAACACATGTACAATAGTGATCACCGAGTGCAACACATGCACAAGACTTTCCTCAAGTGAAACACATGCACAAGAGGCTCTCAATCCTCTTCTAATTGCAACACATGCAATTAGAGCTCACTCTTAGCTCAAAAACCAAATATAGAAGTGCAACACATGCACAATGCCACCCAAATGCTCAACAAGGCCAACAACAACCAAATAACAGCCCCTAAGGCTCCTTTTATAGCCTCTCAAGAAAAACTAGTCGTTGAGGGGCAAAACACCCAGGAAGCCCGGTCATACCGCCCTCAGGTCGGTATGATCGGCCTCTGGTCCAACGGCTAGTGTTACTCAAAAAATCTAGTCATACCGGACCCCAAAAATTGTCCTTCGGCCAAAATATCCCTTCTCTGGAAAAAACACACCGAAATGACCCTGGTCATACCGGCCTCTGGTACGACCGGAGAGGATCCGGTCATACCAGAGGGGGTCCGGTCATACCACTGCTACAACCACTAAAACGTCCATAACTTTTTACTCCGAACTTCGATTTAGGTGATCTTGGGCTCTATGCAAAACTTATCAAGAGGGCTAAAATCTCCATCCATTTTTAAGATTTAAGCAACCATGGATATTTTTAAATATCATAAAAATAAAAACTCCAATGTAGTCATTCAAAACTAAAATATGATTTTTCAAAATCCCTCATATAGACTTCATCAAGGGCATGACTACAAGCTAGAAAGAGTCGATGAGATCAAATATTGAGCCATGTGATAATCAACTCATGATCAAAATAATTTTGCAAAACACATTTACAAATTCTAATCACATGCTCTAATATCAAATTAAGCACAACTCATTTGCAACACACATTTGCAGATAAACTGAGAACTTATGAGATCAATCCTTTAGCCATGTAAGGATCAACACATGATCTCGATATTTTGCAAAACACATTTGCAAATGCAAACACATGCTCTAGAATCGAAACCCATAATCTCTAGCTTATTTGCAAAACACATTTGCAAATAACAAATCATCATTTTGCAAAAACACATTTTGCAAACACAAAGCATAAACTTTACTTAACCTTCTGATGATCAATACATGATCAAATTATAAGTTAAAACACCGATGCATGAATTCTTCACTTTTGCAACACATGCAAAACTTAGCTTCATGCAAAAACTACATACACCAAATTACATGAGCTATCTCCCTTTTGCAACACATGCAAATCCATAGTTCCATTTAAAAACCAAATGATTAAGATTCAATAAAAAGCAAGTATGAGCTCCCTTATTTGCAACACATGTAAATACTTAGCTCATGCAGAATCCAAATAAGAGAGTGAGCTAAAGTGAACCGGATTGAGTTCATAACACATGATGAAGCTCAAGCTAAATGACTCAACCCTTTTCAATAATATAGCACCTAACTAGCAACCCGGTCTCCTATCCAAACACCGAGACCGGTAAAAGACTAGAAACACATCCTTAGCCCTAGCTAGTTATACCTTTGCCTCTAACACATCCACTTAGAGCTCTTATGATTTCCATTATTTTCTCTCCAAATCAGGTCCTTTCTTCTTGTTCATCAACACATAATAAACCTTCTCTAGCTTCACTTCACGTCTGGATTCATCCTTGAAGCTCATCAACACATGATGACTTCTTCTTCCTGATTCTTCATTTTCTTGTACTCAACCTACTTTACAACTCATGAAAATTTGTTAGTCCAACAAACACGGTTGTCTCAATCATCACTTGCACTCCATTAACACATAATGGATGCCCCACGATCGATTGAGCATAACCCTAATTAATTTGAATGATTTAAAGATGTCTTAAGTAATTTGATGCAACTAATGCTTTATTATACTCAAGAAATTTCTGTTTGTCCTTAACTAACAAAGAAACACCATCAACACATGATAAAGCGTTCTTTGATTGATTGAAAGACAACCGAACTCAATTTAAATTTTATTTAAATTGACATGAGTATATATTAACTACACAAGTTTCATATACTTATTTTGATGGTTACTAAGTAATGATCCAAATTATGTTGGAGTGGTGGAAAGGGATCAATACTCTTAATACCATCAACAATAAAATAAACTCTATTAAATATGTGTATATAAATAATTGAACTTGAAATCAATATGCACATAATCAATTTTAGATGGCATTTGAGTTTATCGTATATTAACATGAGCATACTATAACTACACAGTTACATATACTCAAAGGATTGTTTCAAAGTCTTGATCCTATATGTTGTTTGGCAAGAGTACATGGATCAATTCTATTGAAACATAAGTTAAATTGTGAACTCCCCCTGGATATGTGCATTCATATAATATGGATGAAATTGGAAATATAATGCACATCTTTTAATATATAAGCAATGGAAGAGTTCATCCTTTAACTTGAGTCCTAAGTATGTAATAAGGTATTATAAAATGAATATGAGTGCACACCTTGGGTTTTCTATTTTTCAATGAGATGAGATTAATCAAAGATATACTCAATAAAAGAGTTGGTCTCATATAAAGATCGAGACAAATCAAAATTATGATTATCAAAATATTTAGTCTCAATATTAGATTTGTCATGACACCAAAACCAAATTAATGGAGTTTGAACTTTCAAAAACATCCTATCATGTAAACACATGTCATGCGATACCATCGGTACTCAATTTGAGAACTTATGAATACATTGCCGATCCTAACAACAAACTGCCCATCTATACCCTCTTTAGGATAAAGGGTAGCCCCCAACATCCAAAGAGCTCAAGTGTTGTATTGGTAGACTACTCTTACCGAGCGAGTTTCCTACAAGCAAGGAGTACACCCTCCATGTAGGCACAAGCCCAATCTCAACTATCAGCTACCATTTGTGGTTTTGTTGCTAGTCCATAACAACTTATTATGCTAGGGCCTTTCTATAAGAGGCACATATGGTTTGCACATTGTTATTGGAGTCTAACTACACCATAGACTCAGTCCTTAGTGACTAGGACGAGATAACCATATACCAACATCTCGTGCATAAGCACCAATCTTTATAACCATTCGTCCAAGTCTAAAACAAGTTTTTTATTTATTTCTTAGCCAAAATAATAGTGGCACCAACTCTGGATCATAACTTAAACATTTCCAATATAAACATTTTGACCATAGTCTAGCCTAGTGTACATGATATCGGAATAAGTAGGGCTAAGCATCTATCACACATTTATTACAATCTTCCATAGTTAATTATTTGAGCAATAGATAATAGTTGCTAAGGTGACTATAGAGGGTTAATAATTTATCAAGGTAGGGTATATGCAACAATTGGGCATATCTATCATTTTCATCAATCGAAAATATGCGCATGCATAATAGTTTTGAACACAACATACATAACATTGAAATATGGGATCAACATGATCAAATGGGGTACTTTCCTTGCTCATTGAACTCTTGGCTTTACTCTGGTTTGTTGGCGAGATTTTCTAGGTTATCGGTATTTACACGCGAAATATTGAATAGTGCAAAAGAGCAAACCATATTCAAATATTTTTGCATATTATAAAATCTTATGATTTTTAAAATTTTATAAGCTTGTTTCGCTCAAGTTCGAGTTCATATGCAAAAGTTATGAGTATTCGAATCTGGCTTGGCTGAAAAAAAGAGAAAGTATTGTGGTGAGGATGACATTGAAGGTGTATTTTTCCAGAATGCTCTATCCTAGGGGAAAATGTATTACTACAAAACTAAACATGATTATTCTCTTTTTTTGGATTTATTTAGTAGTGGGTCCACCTATAAGATTTTTATTATTTTTACTAATTTTTCTCAAGTAAGTCCTACTTGCGAGTCTCACATAACCTTAAACTTAATTTAATTACAAAAATACGAGTGGGCCCCACCTGTCATACTCACAGTAGTCGCTAATTTCATCATTACCACTAACTATTTTCTTAACCATGATTTAAGTGATTGACATGTGGGCCCTAAATGTCAGAGAGAAAACGAGAGAATAGAAGAAGAAACAAAGGAGGACAATGGTGGTCTCTAGCTGAGCTTACTAGCGACGAATGATGATGAGGCCACTAGTGGTGGCAGCATGGCACCAGGTGGTCGAAGTTGAGCTGGCAGCGACAAAGAGCGGCAACAGAAGAGGTTGAAAGGAACTTGCATGGAAGATTGGCTTAAACAAGCTAAATGAGGAGCATAGAAGCATCCTAGGATCACTAAGTACTTACCCAAGTTACTAATGGTGGCTATGTGCTTTGGAGAGGCATCAGGGAAACTAGGATGGCGGCAAGCTGGAATGACGGTGAAGCTCGGTGACAAAGATTTGCTGAAACCATTAAGCACATAAGGCTCTAAGGAAAACTATGAGTGTGTAAATTACCATGTTCAGGTCTAGGGCTCATCAGAGAGGGGAGAACATCGATGGTGAGGTCAACAGTGATAGGCTTAATGTGAACTTGGCGTTGCCAAGGGTTTGGGCTGCAAATGATCCCACAGTGAGACTTAGGGGGTCGTAGATGTGATCTAAAGGACCATGTTCAAGGTGAGAAGCCATCAGGGCAACGATGTGGTAATCGACAACTATCATACACTACAGAGGCCGTACAACTTTGCTCACATGACAAGTGTAAGATCGAGGATACCGACTAGAGGGGCGTGAATAGGCGGCTATAAAACTTTCTTCTATGATTAATTAAAATCTGGCCTAAGTTCCCTTATGTCAAAACCTAAATGATAATAGATGCGGAAGCGATAAACTAAGGTTTTGAAAACTTAAGTCAACTAGGCTCACTAAGTGCACTAACTATTTATGTCTCTAACAATATTTGCAATCCTAAATACAAGTAATCAAACCATCAATTCTATGAATACAAATTGCATGAGTATAAATAAAGAATAGAATGCAAATCACAAGAGACACCCTGATATTTTACCGTGGTGTTCGAAGACATGTCGGTCTTCCCTAATCCACGTTGAGGCAAGCCCAAACCACTTTGGATCGGCTCCACGAATCGAGCGCCCGCCTCGATTCCACAAGTGGTAGCTCTTTCCCTCTCTGGGTAGGCAATCTCCGACATTCACAATCTTGCCAGGCCTTCTCACAATCTCCATGAGAAGGTCACCGCACATGCATAAGGCTTTCCTCAAGTGCAACACACACACAAGAGTCTCTCAATCTTATCCTAATTACAATACATGCAATTAGAACTCACTCTTAGCTCAAAAACCAAATATAGGAGTGCAACACATGCACAATGCTACACGAATGCTCAATAAGGCCAACAACAACTAAATGCCAACCCCTAAGGCTCCTTTCATAGCCTTCCTAAGAAAAACTAGCCGTTGGGGGGCAAAATGGGCAAAAACACCCAAGAAGCCCGATCATACCACCCTTAAGTCGGTATGACCGGCCTCTGGTCCAACGGCTAGTGTTACTTAGAAAATCTGGTTATACCGGAGGGGGTCTGGTCATACTAGACCCCAAAAATTGCCCTTTCGGTCAAAATACCCCTTCTCTAGAAAAAACACACCAGAATGACCCGGGTTATACCAGAGGGGTGGTCCGGTCATACCACTGCTACAACCACTAAAATGCCCATAACTTTTTTTTCTCCAAACTCTGATTTAGTTGATCTTAGGCTATATGCGAAGAGGGCTACAATCTTCACCCATTTTTAATATTTAAGCAATCATAGATATTTTTAAATATCACAAAAATAAAAATTTTAATGTAGTCATTCAAGTTTAAAATCTTATTTTTCAAAATCCCTCACATAGACTTGATTAAAGGCATGACTACAAGTTAGAAAGAATCAATAAAATCAAATATTGAGTCATGTGATGATCAACTCATGATCAAAATAATTTTGCAAAATATATTTGCAAATTATAATCACATGCTCCAATATCAAATTAAGCACAACTCATTTGCAACACACATTTTTAAATAAACCGAGAACTTATGAGATCAATCCTTTAGCCATATAAGGATCAACACATGATCCCGACACTTTGTAAAATACATTTACAAATGCGAACACATGCTCTAGAATTGAAATCCATAACCTCTAGCTTATTTGAAAAACATATTTGCAAATAACAAATCATTATTTTGCAAAAACACATTTTGCAAACACAAAGCATAAACTTTACTTAACCTTGTGATGATCAATACATGATTAAATCACAAGTTAAAACACCGTTGCATAAGCTCTTCACCTTTTGCAACACATGCAAAAATTAGCTCCATGCAAAAACTACATAAACCAAATTACATGAGCTATCTCTTTTTTTGCAATACATGCAATTCCATAGTTCCATGTAAAAACCAAATGATTAAGATTCAATAAGAAGTAAGCATGAGCTCCCTTATTTGCAACACGTGTAAATACTTAGCTCATACAAAATCCAAACAAGAGAGTGAGCTAGAGTGAACCGGATTGAGTTCATCAACACATGATGAATGTCAAGCTAAATGACTCACCCCTCTTAATAGTACAACACCTAACTAGCAACTCGGTCTCATATCTAAACACCGAGACCGGTAAAAGACTAGGAACACATCTTTAGTCCTGGCTAGTTATACCTTTGCCTCTAGCACATCCACTTGAAGTTTTTATGATTTTCACTATCTTCTCTCCAAACCAGATCCTTTCTTCTTATTCATCAACACATGATGAACCTTTTCTAGTTTCACTTCACTTCGAGATTTATCTTTAAAGTTTACCAACATATGATGACTTCTTTTTTCTGATTCTTCATTTTCTTGTACTCAACCTACTTCACAACTCATGAAAAATTGTTAGTCCAACAAACACAGTTGTCTCAATTATCACTTACACTCTATGAACACATAACGGATGCCCCACAATCGATTGAGCACAACCCTAATCAATTTGAATGATTAAAAGGTGTCTTGAGTATTTTGATGCAACTAATGCTTCATTATACTCAAGAAATTTTCGTTTGTCCTTAACCAACTAAGAAACACCATCAACAAATGATGAACCATTCTTTGATTGATTGAAAGAAAACTAAACTCAATTTAAAATTTATTTAAATTGACATGAATATATATTAACTACACAAGTTTCATATACTCATTTCGATGGTTACTAAGTAATGATTCAAATTATGTTGGAGTGGTGGAAAAAGATCAATACTCTTAATACCATCAACAATAGAATAAACTCTATTAAATATGTGCATATAAATAACCGAACTTAGAATCAATATGCACATAATCAATCTTAGATAGCAATTGAGTTTATCCTATATTAATGTGAGTATACTACAACTACACAGTTACATATACTCAAAGGATTGTTTCAAAGTCTTGATCCTATATGTTGTTTGACAAAAGAACATGGATCAATACTATTGAAATATTAAGTTAAATTGTGAACTCCCCCTAGATATGTGCATTCATATAATATGGATGAAGTTGGAAACATAATGCACATCTTTTAATGTATAAGCAATGGAAAATTTCATTCTTTAACTTGAGTCCTAAGTATGCAATAAGATATCATAAAATGAATACGAGTGCATACCTTGAGTTTTACATTTTTCAATGAGATGAGATTAATCAAAGATATACTCAATAAAAGAGTTAGTCTTATATAAGGATTGCTATTAATTAACAATTAAGACTAATCAAAATTATGATTGTCAAAATAGTTAGTCTCAATATAAGATTTGTCATTAACACCAAAACCAAATTAATAGAGCTTGAACTTTCAAAAACATCCTATCATGTAAACACATGTCATGCGATGCCATCAGTACTCAATTCGAGAGTTTTTGACAAAGCCTTTACATTGCCGATCCTAACAACAAACTGCCCGTCGATACCCTCTTTAGGATAAGGAGTAGCCCCCAACATCCCAAGAGCTAAGTGTTGTATTGGTTGACTATGCTTACTGAGTGAGTTTCCTACGTGTAGGGAGTACACCCTCCATGCAGGCACAAGCCCAATCTCAACTATCAGCTACCACTTGCGGTTTTGTTGCTAGTCCATAACAACTTATTATGCTAGAGCCTTTCTATAAGAGGCACATGTGATTTGCACATTGTTCTTGAGTCTAACTACACCATAGACTCAGTCCTTAGTGACTAGGATGAGACAACCATATACCAACATCTCGTGCATAAGCACCAATCTCTATAACTATTCGTCCAAGTCTAAAACAAGTTTTTTATTTTATTTCTTAGCCAAAATAATAGAGGTACCAACTCTGGATCATAACTTAAATATTTCCCATATAAATATTTTGACCCTAATCTAGCCTAGTGTACATGATATCAGAATAAGCAGGGCTAAGCATCTACATAAATTTATTACAATCTTCCATAGTTAATTATTTGAGCAATGGATAATAGTTGCTAAGGTGACAATAGAGGGTTAATAATTTATCAAGGTAGGGTATATGCAACAGTTGGGCATATTTATCATTTTCATCAATTAGAAATATGCACATGCATAATAGTTTTGAACACAACATACATAACATTGAAATATAGAATCAACATGATAAAATGGGGTACTTTCCTTTCTCATTGAACTCTTGGCCTTACTATGGTTTGTTGGCGAGATTTTTTGGGATATTGGTATTTACACGTGAAATATCGAATAGTGCAAATAAGAGCCAACCATATTCAAATATTTTTGCATATTATAAAATCTCATGATTTTTAAAATTTTAGAAGCTTGTTTCACTCAAGTTCGAGTTCATATGCAAAAGTTATGATTATTCGAATTTTGCTTGGCTAAAAAAAAAGAGAGAAAGTATTGTGGTAAGGATGACGTTGAAGGCGTTATTTTTCCAGAATGCGCTATCCTAGGGGAAAATGTATTACTACAAAACTAAACATGATTATTCTATTTTTTTTGATTTATTTAGCAGTGGGCCCACTATAAGATTTTTATTATTTTTACTGATTTTTCTCAGGTAAGTCCTACTTGTGAGTCTCACATAACCTTAAACTTAATTTAATTACAAAAATACAAGTGGGTCCCACCTGTCATACTCGCAGTAGTTACTAATTACACCATTACCACTAACTATTTTCTTAACCATAATTTAAGTGATTGACATGTGGGCCCTAAATGTCAAAGAGAGAAAACGAGAGAAGAGAAGAAAGAAATAGAGGAGGACAATGGTGGTCTCTGGCTGAGCTTACTAGCGGCAAATGATGACGAGGCCACTAGTGGAGGCAGCATGGCACGAGGTGGTCGAAGTTGAGCTGGCGGCAATAAAGAGCAACAACAGAAGAGGTAGAAAGGAATTTGCATGGAAGATTGGCTTAAAAAAGCTAAATGAGGAGCATAGAAGCATCCTAGGATCACAAAGTACTTACCCAAGTTACTAGTGGTGGCTATGTGCTTCAGAGAGGCGTCAGGGAAACTAGGATGGTGGCGAGCTAGAATGACAGTGAAGCTCGGCGGCAAAGATCTGCTGAAACCATGAAGCACATAAGGCTCCAAGGAAAACTAGGAGTGTGTAAATTACCATGTTCGGGTCTGTGTAAATTACCATGTTTAGGTCTAGGGCTCATCAGAGAGGGGAGAATATCGATGGCGAGGTCAACGGCAATAGGCTTAATGTGAACTTGGTGTTGCTGAGGGTTTGAGCTGCAAATGATCGCATAGTAAGACTCAGGGGGTCATAGAGGTTCTCTAAAGGACCATGTTCAAGGCGAGAAACCATCAGGGCAATAGTGAGGTACTGACAACATCAGTTACCAGAGTTAGGGAAGAAGGTGCGGCACAGGCGATACATTGCACAAATCACAAAACTGTTTGAGGGGTATTGAAGAATAACCAGAGTAGTGCAATATGACATTAGTGTCGAGGAGTTAGCTCACTGGGAAGGGCATGGTCTACGATAGAGTGGGGTGGAGGGCATGCACCAACGTTGAGGATGACAGTGGCGTTTCAAGCAACTTAGTAGGAGATATTGGCTATGAGTGGGTAAAAAGGAGGCGGTGAGCCTAGGGAAGAAGGATGATGACCATGGTTAGGCTTTAAAGGGTGAGATGAGGATGCTCTACTCGATGAGAATTGGCGAACATATGGGAGAAAACATGAAAAACTCAAGTAGCGAAGGCTTGCAAGTACTCTATCATACCAATTTCACTCATCTTCGGTACTCTATCATGCCAATTTCAGCTCATAGTATAATTTTCAAAATTTCACTCACACCTTATGAAGGCTTGTGGTACATAGTATAATTTTTTAGAAATTTTGGTATGTTACAATGTTTCAAACCATAAAAAGATTTGTTTAACTTGCAAACAAAATTCTCATTTTCTGGAATGACAAAACCTTCTAGCTTCTTCATATAAATGTCTTCTTCTAGCTCCCCATGTAACAACACAGTTTGCATGTCCAATTGTTCAAACTTGTAATCATGCATAGCCACAATGCTGAGAAAACACATATGTGAAATCGATACTCAGAATTTGTATATATCCTTTAGCAACAAGTCTTGCCTTATACCTAAAATTTTTGTTCGGTGGAATGCCTTCTTTCTTCTTGAAGACCCATTTACAAGGAATAACCTTCTTCTCAGTTGGTAACTTGATCAGCTCCCTAGTATGATTCTTCTAAAGAGATTGCATCTCATCATGCACGGCAATCATCTATCTTTTTAAATAACCGAAAAAATTGCCTTTGAATAAGTTGAATGTTCTGCAACACCTTCAATTTCTTTTATTACATTCAAACAATAAGCCACAACATTGGCTTCTTTAATCAATCTCTTAGGAGCTTGAATATTCTTCTTTGATCTGTTGGCTTCAATGGAACGTTATGGTGGTTGCACCACAACAGGAACACATTGTATGTTTTCCTTTTCAATTTTTGGTGTAGATTCTAGATCAATAACATGCTCCACCTGCACGCTTGATTTCTATAGCTTCTCAACGGGAACATCAATAGGTGGTTTATCATGCAACATAACAGATTCATCAAAAGTAACATTTCTTAACCACCTTTCTAGTTTTTGAATTCCATAGTTTATAACCTTTCACACTAGACTTGTAAACAAGTAAAATGACTTAATGGCTCTAGGCTCTAATTTACCATTGTTAACATAATCATAAGCAGGACAACCAAATATTCTCAAATTTGAATAATCTACTAGAGAACTAGACCATATCTTTATTGCATCCTTCTTATCAATTGCCAGGTTTAGTGACCGATTGATCACATAACAAGTAGTGGAAGTAGCTTTAGCCTATTAACTCCTAGATAAGCCAAAATTAAATAACATGCAATGTATCTTCTCCATGATGGTTCTGCTCATGCGTTCAACCACACCATTTTGTTGAGGAGTACAGAGATATATCTCATAATACTCTCTCATACACATAAAGCTTTAAATTCTCTAGAACAAAACTCAAAGCCATTGTTGGTACGTAACTTCTTAACATGCTTGCCGGTATGTTTGTCAATCATAATCTTCCACTCCTTGAATGTTTTGAATACTTCCAATTTGTGTTTTATGAAATATGGCCAAACTCTTCTTGAGTAGTCATTAATGATGGTTAACACGTAGTTAGTACCTTAGAGAGATGGAACACTGGACTGGCCCCATAAATCAAAGTGAACATAATCAAATATGCCTTTTGTAAAGTGAGTTGTGGGGTTGAATTTCACCTTCTTTTACTTGCCAAAGGCACAATATTCACAAAAGTTCAATTTGTGAATGGTTTGACCATCAAGAAGTCCGCTTTTGCATAACTTCAATATACCAATTTCACTCATATGCCCCAGACACATATGCCAAAGATTAGTAGCATTAGAATTAGATGATTTGTTTGAGGAAACAGTAGTGTTATCTGAAAATGTAGTGCATCACATATGATATAGATTGGTAGTTGTCATATTACCCTTCATCATAACAAGAGAACCTTTGGAGACTTTCAGAACTCCACCTCCACGAATATTTGTATCATTTAGCATCAAGAGTACTTAGCAATATTAGACTTTTCTTCAAACTCAGAATGTGTCGAACATTCGATAAAGTTTTGATGATGCCATTAAACATCTTGACTTGGATATAACCGATGCTTGTAATCTTGCATAGTGAATTATCATTCATCAACATTGATCCACTTGGTATAGCTTCATAATTAATGAACCACTCATGATTCGGGCTCATGTGGAATGTACAAGCTGAATCAAGAATCTACTTATCACTAGTTTTGGAATAACTGGCAAAGGCAATGGGAACATCACCATCAAAATCTTCTTTGGTAATAACAATGGCTTTGGCTTCATCATCTTATTGATTCTTATTGGAATTATTATCTATTTTCTCCTTTTTTTTCTTTAACCACCAATACTTAGATTTGTTTTGTATGTCCTTCTTGCAATACTTGTACGATTTGTACCTTCCTCTAGATTTTAATCTGCCTTTGTAATTTCTGCTTGAGCTTTTGCCTCTTGTATTATCCTTTGAACTCCTCTCCTATTGTCCACCATAGACAATCAGGACTTCTGCATGTGAACTTGAATTTTCATTTGGAACCATGAGTTTCATCCTTCCTTCACATGCTTTATAGATTTCATTAAGTGTAAGAGTACCTCGAATATATATAATAGTGTCTTTGAACCTAGAGTATGAACTAGGCAACAAGTATATAAAAAAGACCCAAATCTTCATCATTATATTTTACTTCTATAAACTTGAGATCCAAGATTACTTCTTTGGACGTTGTCAATTAGTTCAATAATGACCCACCTTTCACCATCTTGTGTAAATAAAACTTCTGCTTCAAATGCATCTTACTAGTCAGATCTTTGATCATGCAGATCTACTCTAGCTTCAACCACAATGTGGTGGCAGTCTTCTCCTTCAAAACCTCATGTAGAATATTATTTGATAGATGAATATGGGATAAGGCATTGCGATCTTTTCTTTGCTTCTCCACAAGGGTCATGCAGCAAACATCTTGTCATTCCCCAATAAAATGTCGTCCAAATCAAGTGGTGCAAGCATAGCTTGCATCTAGAGAAACCTTGTGTCTAGATCTAGCAACGGGATATCATACTTTAGAGTCGCCATTCGGAATAAATCCAAAATTTCCTAGTATGAATATGTGTACCTAGCTGAAAGTACGAACTTCTAGTAGCCTTCCTTGTGTAGACGTATCAAAGATTTGCGGAATCCTTGGTATATTTTCTTGTAAGTGTAGCAGACATCGGCAAACCTACGTGCTTGATACCACTTGTTGCAAAAAAAAATACATGGAAAAGTAGAACGAGACACAAATTTTACGTGGAAAATCTTTACAGAAAAATCACAGCTACATGAAAACCATATTATTATATGAGAAGATGTTTACAATGAGACTTTTTCTCTTCTTATTGCCTTGCTCTATCATATGGACTACACGTGCATATTTAAAGAGGTACATAAAGGACTCTAGAGTAGAAGTAAGAGTTAGAGTAGTAAAAGAATTCGTATCATACTCAAACTCAACAAAATATGTTCTATACATCAATCTGGTCTTATTAAAAAAAACTAGGTTAACACAATCTCTCGCTAATAACGCTTCAACTGCTGTCAGCATCTTCTTCAGGGAGTATCAATCTAAGGTCCTCGTTGTCTCTGTATACTTGCACCAAAGCTGCAGCCTTGTATGCGAAGAAACCCATCATCCCTGGAACAAGCTGCGTAAAGAGAAACAGACATTCAGGATGCTTTGTGTTCACAGGGCAACATCTTCTGACAAGGAATACAAGTAATTTAGCTAAAAGATTTAGGTAATATCCGCTTGCTATATAGTTGGCACCGTTAAGAGGGGAAACAATACATGTGTACCCATAAGGGGAAACATACGCAGTCATGCACCACTAACTAAATGAGATCTATAAGAAATAAGAATTGTGCTTTTACCTCAAAATTTAAAATGCTATTTTGGAAGTGGTCTGAAAAGGCCGACAATCCAAAAATTACAGCGGGAATCACAAGTCTTGGGGATGAAAGAGCTACTGCAGTACCACCCAATGTCTTCTCGATTGTATTCTTCAAATCCTCGCTTCGTATGCCAATTCTAGCATTTGCATATATGTAGGAATAATTAGTGAAAATATCAGAACGTGAGGGATATAAAAGACTTGAGTACAGAATCTACAGATTACAGACAATATCATTTTCAAACCTACTTCTTCACTTTCTTCTTCAGAAAAATTTCTGGGACATCTTCCCTTGACATGTTATCCGTGTGGCGATATAGAAGTTGAAGATACAAGCAACTGTTCAACATAATGTGACTGGTTAGATTTATAATACATCTTAGTTGTAAGTTGAAACGCAAGTTAAAACTTTATCAGATTCCTTGAGAGATCAGCTGCAGCAACAATGTATTAAAACAACAAAGAGTAAAGTACACGGTGGGTAATTGAACCTGTGCAAGTAGTATACTAGTATATATGGGTCACGGTACTTTGAAAATGCAATTTTAGGTCACTAAAGTTCGTTAAATGGTCATCAGCCACACAACATAGTCCAAGCTGGCAACTCACGCTAGCCTGGACTTTAGTGACCTATGCATTTCAAAGTACCATGACCCAGATGGACCACCCACACAAGTTCAATGACCAGCTGTGTACTTTACTCTAAAACTTAAATTGTACAGGAAGCTTTATGAAGCTTACCTGAAAGCAACTCCGAGAGCATAGCTGATCGCAGCCTGTTCAATCAGAGCATGCACGATCAGTCACAGTCACAATGGAACAGTATAAAAGTAACGATCATAGGATCTTTAAGAAAATATATGAAACATTTTGTCCTAACAGAGCTAATAAGCTTGGCTATATGGCTTGATAGGCATTAAATGCTGAGATCATTCACATTTTTTAAAAAAAATAAGGTTGCTTTGATTCTAGACAGCAAGTCCACATATCAGCGTGCATGTTTGATGTCCACATATTACATTGGGTCAAGTCAGTGATTCAAAAGATTACATAAGTCTGAGATAAGGACCAAAATATAGAAATATGAATTGTTGTCGAAGGTTAGATCTTGACAATAAACTTATGATTTTGGGTACCTTCGATTTAGCAAAGTAAAGCACGAAGACAGTGGCACATGATGTATATAGGTTCAGACCTCCGGATGGAGTAATACCCTACGTCCTATGCGGATGATGTATGAACTTAGTGTATCAAGTATAGAGTAAGGTGTCTAGCCCTATTTACAATGAAGGTTGGATCAAAATAATGACTAAACTATGGCTGGAGGTTGACGGAGCGTGGTCCGTCGGCTCCTGGTTGCTCTGCGTCTTCTTCGTTCTGCTATCTGGCTCTCAGTCCCTGTACTCTTCGAATAGATTTACATCGTCTGTTCGCACCTGCTCATGTTCCTCTTTCGAGTAGTTGTCCACACAAGGTGACCTGAATGTTAACTCGGTCGGAAGCACCGCTTCTGCTCCATAGACCAAGAAAAACGGCGTTTCACCAGTGGCTCGACTAGTCGATGTACGAGCAGCCCACAGCACCGAGGGGAGTTCTTTTGCCCACCGAGTCGAGTAAGCCTTGAGACTATCGAACACGCGGGTCTTGATCCCCTGCACGATTATGTCGTTGATATGTTCGACCTGACCATTACTCTGAGGGTGAGATACAAAAGTGAAGCAAAGTTTGATACCCAAATTTTTGCAAAAGACTATGAAAGCATTGCTCTTCAACTGGCTACCATTGTCTGTTATTACTCGATTGGGGATGCCGAATCGAGTAATGATGCTCCTCATAAATTTCTTAGCCGCTTCTGAGGTGATGTTCCTGACGGGTTCGACTTCGATCCACTTGGTGAACGTGTCGATAGCCACGAACAAGAACTCGTAACCTCTTTGAGCTCTTGGGAACGGTCCCAAGATATCCAAGCCTTAGACGGAGAAAGGCTAAGACAGAGGAATAGTTTGCAGGGCCTGGAGTTGTTTGAGTGGTTTGCTTGCTCCGTAAAATTGGTAGCTCCCACACTTTTTCACCAGCTCGCAAGCATCCTAGAGGGCAATCAACCAATAGAACCCTTGCCGGAAAACCTTTGCAACTAAGGTGCGATAGGACGCATGGTTGCCACAGATGCCTCCAAAGACATCGAGCAATATCTTATTGCCCTCTTCCTAAGTGATGCACCTCATCAAGATTTTGTTACTCCCCTTTCAGTAGAGCTTGCCGTCTACTATTGCATATAGCTTGGACTTACATACAATTTTCTCAGCTGAGGCATCATCGTTAGAGATCTCTCGACCTTCGAGATAGGCTTGGAATGGAGTCATCCAAGTTGGCTCGCGTTTGAGTAGTGCGGCTTCCGTGTCTATAGGTTCTACCTCGATGACTCGACTAGGCTGTTGGTTGAGTTGGGCAGCATCTGTCTCCCTTACAGAGGAGATGGATGGTTTGAGGAGTTTCTCGACGAAGACTCCTGCGGACGCAGGTGAACGGGACAAGGCGAGCCTAGCAAGTTCGTCGGCTACAGAATTGTCAGATCGCCTGATATGCCTTATCTTGAACCCTTTGAACTTGTGCTCTAGCTTGCGAACCTCGTTTAGATATGCCGCCATGTTATCATCCAAGCACTGGTACTCCTTTTGCACTTGGTTTACGACTAGCTGTGAGTCCCCTTTCACAAGTAGTCGTCTGATCCCAAGTGATGCAGCTATGTGGAGCACGTTAATCAGCCTCTCGTATTTTGCAACATTGTTTGAAGGTTGAAATCAAGTTGGACAACATATTTAAGCTCCTCACCTATCGGGGATTTGAGCACGATGCCAGACCCCGAGCCTTGAAGCGTGAGCAACCCATCGAAGAACATAGTCCAATGGTCATCGACCATATTGTGCTCTTTTTCCTCAACATTCGTCAATTCCGCAATGAAGTCCGCCAAAGCTCTTGACTTGATGTTGGTTCGCGGCTCGAAATCGACCTCAAACTTGCTGAGTTTAACGCCCACTGTGCAATTCACTCGTCACGTATTACCTCCTTGAGTAGATACGCCGTCATGACCGTAATCTTATTCACTTGAAAGTAGTGCCGCGGCTTTCGGGAAGTCATCAGGACGGCGTGCAGCATCTTCTGCACTTGAGGGTATCGCAAGACCTTGCTCATGTAGTACACAGACTTCTGGACCTTGGCCTTTTTCTCAAGGCAATCACGCTCGACCACCAGGACTGTGCTTACTATTTGAGGGGTAGCTGCAGTGTACAAAAAGAGGTCTTCTTTTTCGTTAGGTGAAGTTAAAATTGATGGAGACGATAAGTACCTTTTCAAATCCCGAAAAGTTTCTTCTGCCTCCTTGGTCCATTCGAAAGTGTCCTACTTCTTGAGTAACTTGAAGAAAGGCAGCACCCGCTCGCCCATCCGAGAGATGAATCGACTAAGGGTTGCGATGCAACCCACGAGCTTTTGCACTTCCCTCAGCATTCATGGAGAACGCATCTGGTTGATGGCCTCAATTTTACGCGGGTTGGCCTCAATGCCTTGACTGGACACCAGGAAACCGAGAAGCTTGCCGGACGGGACGCTGAACGTGCACTTCTCAGGGTTAAGCATCATTCAATACTTCCTAAGGTTGTCGATTGTCTCCTTAAGGTCGTTGATTAAGGTGCTCCCAGTTTGCGACTTGACTACGATATCATTGAATGCTTCTACATTGCGCCCGATTTGGAATTTCAAGAAATTTTGAATACAGCGTTGATACGTAGCACCAGCACACTTTAGACCGAAAGGGATCTTAGAATACACGAAGGGAGTAGTAAAAGCAGTTTTCTCCTCATCCTCTGCGGACATGCTAATTTGGTGATATCCCAAGTAGGCATCTACAAAACTTAGTAGTTCACAGCCTGGAATAGAGTCCATTATTTGGTCGATGTGGGGAAGAGGAAAAGGGTATTTGAAGCAAGCTTTGTTGAGGTCAGTGTAGTCGACGCAAATCCTCCACTTGCTGTTGGGTTTCTTGACGAGGACAAGGTTCGCCAGCCATGTTGAGTCACAGACTTCTTGAATAAAGCCAGCCTTCAGGAGTTTACCGACTTCCTCTTGTATGGCCTGCTTCCTGTCTTCCGTGAATATACGTTGTTTCTGCACCACAGGTTTGGCGCTTGGTTCCACAGCTAGTTGATGCTCGATCATCTCCTTGGGGACCCCGGGCATGTCAGACAGTTGCCATGCAAACACGTCGCGATTTGCCCAAAGAAAGGTGACGAGCTAGAGTTTCTATTTGGTGTCTAGGTTGACACCCACTTTGACTGTCTTGGAAGGTTCCAACGGGTCTAAGGGCACCGTCTTGACGCCCCTATCGATCTTCGTATCTTTCTTGTCGTCGTCGACTGGGTCCTTGGTGACGTTGTTGGATACAAAACCTTGTCGATGCTTTTGGATTTTTGGCGCTTGGCTCCCTCACTGTCGGCATTGGCTGCCGATCTGCTGAGATGATCAACCATCTCCAAGCTCCTCTTATCGCAACTAACCACCGCGCGCTGGTCCCTTGATTGTAAGGACTCCTTTTGCGCCAGCATCTTGACGGCCTGGTATACGTAGTACACCACTACTATAAACTTAGCTAGCATTGGGCGACTTAGGATCACATTGTAGGTAGTCTCAAAAGTCCGCCACGTTGAAGAGGATCTTTTCGGTGCGAAAATTATTTGGTGTGCCAAACATGATGGGAAGCTCGATGCATCGATGATGAACGTGGAGTTATGCCATGGAACGGCTCGGCTCCAGCTTTTATCTCTGTTTGAGGAATCCCCATGTTCTCCGGCGTTTTTGCGAAGATAAGGTTCAACAAGCTACCTTCATCGACCAAGGTTCGGGCGCATTTATCTACCAACTCGAAGAGTTTCTTGGTGATTTTGATTTTTTGAGTGACAAGCTTTCCCTTCAACTCTCTATCCTTAACACCGTTCTCAAAGGCAACTATGAACGCCTCATCTGAGATGTCAGGGATCGAGTTGCGTTTGTCACTAAAGCGTCGGATGAAGCTGCGCAAAGACTCCCCTGGCTTCTATATTACCCGATGCATGTCGTTGCGCATTCAGGAGCGTTTATACGTGCCCTGAAAATTGACAATGAATTGGGCCCACAACTCCGCCCACGATGATATCGATTGAGGTGGGAGGTTGAGCAACCAAAATCTCACTGCACAATCCGGGTGGTTAGCAAGTAGTTGGCCATCACCTTCTCGTTACCTCCTGCAGCCCTCATGACTGTAGTGTAGATCTGCAGCCATTTGATGGGGTTGATCTTACCTAAGTATTTCTCGACGGGGCCTGGCTTGAACTTGTCTGGTCACCTAACCGCGCGCAGCTCGGGGTTGAAAGCTTTGCACCCTTCATCAACGTCCACGGGAGTCGCTTGTCGCAGAACTTGTCGTTCTCCTTATCGGGGAGGGAACTTGCGCCATGCCGGCGAGCGGTCTCGCGAAGATGGAGATTCGCCTTGTCGGACCCAACATGCGGGAGATTGGTCCTTGAAGGTGGGGACTCGTTTTCCCGCTGCTCGCGGTCTTCTCGTTCGCGTTCTTCCCTTCGATCACGAAGGACGTCACACAAATCTCGTCGATCTTGAGGAATACGATCTCGAAGATCCTCGGAACATCTCTGGTGGGAGTTGGAACGAGTTGTCTTGGAAACGCGATGGTTAGAGCTAGTCACCGCCGATCTTGCTGCTCGATGACGATCGTGGGATGATCCCGACAGCTAGCTTCTAGCGTCCTGCTAGCTGGGGCGTTTGAACTTCGAGTTGATCACTCGAGCGGTCTGAACTTGCGTCGCATCGAGTAGCGATTTCATCTGATTGAACACTGAAGTCATCAAGTTTCCCGGATCTAGTGGTGGAAGGGATTTCAGTAGCATGTGAGTGCACTGGACATTTGCCTCAGGGATGTTGAAGATGTTCTTTATTACGGCTCGGTGGGACCTTGCTCTAGAACACGGCCAGAACTGCTGTTTTGGTTGGTGTCGAGAAATTTGCTATCTCAGGTTGGCCACGATCCGGTATGGCGCGGCGGCGCTAGATCTCGATGATCTGAAGTATTAGAACAACGGCGTTTGTGGCCATCCGGCCTGCAATTATCACATTCTGAGATCTTGAGGCGTGTATGGGGATTTGGTGTCCCTGACCATCTGTGGTGTCTGCTCCTTGATTTTTTCCTTGGGAATTGTCGGCAGATAATCTTTATTCTTGGCTCGACCATGAACACACATAGATACGTTAATTTCTTGCGATTGTCACTTTCGCTATCGCTCTCCGTCTCGATGTACTTGAGAACGTTGGGCTCCATAAGGTCAAAGTCTAAAAACACACCTCTCGGCGTGGATTCCAAGAGCGGGACTCGGTGAAACCGACGTGCATTAGATCTCCGCCCGGTCCCCATCGATAGAGCATGGTTCGCGGGCGATCTCAGATCCAACCGTGGGTGCTTGGTCGATGGCGGTGATTGAGCGGAAGTTGTCGCAGGAGTTGACGTCGGATACTCCGATGTGAGCGTGCGAAGACATGTTTGATCTGCAAAAACAATTGAAGGCCCCTACCTAGCGCGCCAACTGTCGAAGGTTAGATCTCGACAATAAACTTATGATTTCGGGTACCTTCTATTTAGCAAAGTCAAGCACGAAGACAATGGCACACAATGTATACAGGTTCAGGCCCCTAGATGGAGTAATACCATACGTCCTGTGCGGATGATGTATAAACTTGGTGTATCAAGTACAGAGCAAGGTGTCTAGCCCTATTTATAATGAAGATTGGATCAAAACAATGGCTAAACTATGGCTGAAGGTTGACGGCGTGGTCCATCGGCTCCTAGTTGCTTTGCGTCTTCTTCGTTCTTATGTTTGGCTCTCAAAAGCTCTCTCTCTCTCTCTCAGAAGTTCTCTCTCTTTGTCTCTCACTCCCCTTGAGGATACCTACCTCCGGCCTTATATAGTCGGGGTAGCCCTATCTTAAATTGAGTTGTAGTCGATTTGGGATACCAGATCGTAGTTGATGAAGAGTCTATCATCGTGTCGATCTTCACAGCATATCCAAACTTCCCTGGATACCAGACATACTCGAGTCGGTTTCCTCGTAACGGGAATATGATCAAATCCTTCCTAGTATGGAAATATCCTTTCCGCGTATATCTTATCACATAAAATTGGGCCTGTGATATCCGGAGTTTCTAGATGCTTGCTTGAATATATATGGTACAATCTTTGAGTTTCCGATACGTATTCATATCCCATATTTAGATATTCGACGACTATGTGATGCGTACTTGGCACAAATTATGTCAACGCAAAATCAAGCTAAAAGTTTTTTAAGTTATCTACCAGTAGATTTGAGATATCAGTTGCTTCTGAAAATTATGAAATAAATAGGAGATTGCTTAATTAATCTACTTAATTATTTTATGGTTGGCAAAAAGCATGTGGCTAATTTGATGTCAACTATAAAGTTGCAAAATCTATATACCTCCAGAGAAAAGACCAGGAGACAGTATAAACTGCAAGCAGCTCCAATCCCTGTGGTCAGGAGCAATAGCTCATCCTTAAGCTGTGAAAAATGATGAGCATCAGTAGATGGATGTTAGAAATTTTCCTTGAAGTTCGAGGTGAGAATTTTTTGAAGAAATACATCCGAAGACGAAGCACCAAAAATATTTAGAGAAAACGTACTGCTTCGTATCTCAGAAGGTTAAGTTCCTTCCGTTTGTCGCTCTCATTCTGCCTATCCTGTCACCATTTGCAATAACATTCCCATCTCTCCATCAGTTTCTTCTATAATAACATGGTCACAAGCCAAACTAAATGACAGTTATCCGAAACCACCACCATGACAGACCTTAGCAGAAAGCCTCGTGCTCACAGGAAGGCTGCTTTGAGTGCTTTCACCACACACCCAATCTCCAGTTGCCGCAAGTCTCAAGGCTCCCTCGATCATAGCATCATCCCTGACCTGCATTCCAAGTTTCTATCAATTATGCTTTGCAAAACTAAATTAAATAGCGTGTACAGCATGATTGGCACAGCTTACATTTTCACGCTGCTCAACATCCGCATCATTTTCTTGATCCGTGGTAGCCTGTAACGCGTCAAGGCTTGTGCCATTTCTCCTCCAAACCATGTCAGACATTCTCGAGACGAAATCGCCGTGCATCCGCCTCTCCGCTAGGAACATGCGCAGGACCTCCTCCCCTAGACTGTCACCAGCTATCAGCAGCAGCACAAGTCACGGGTATCAGTATGGACCAACAAGTTCACATGTTTGAGATAGTAGTGGTGAAGGCAGGCAGGGTAGGTACCTTGGAGAGAGGAGTAACGGACAGCCGAGGCACGGGGGGACCTGCTTGGTCGGGCAGCTCTGAGGCGAGGGAGCGAGCTGTAGCCGTGCGCGGCGAGGTCGCAGCAACGAAGGCCGGCGAACCCGGCCATGGCGGTGTCAACCCGGAGGAGAGAGCGAGCCGCGAGCAGGGAGCAATCAGCAATGGCAGCGGGGGAGGGAGATAGCCTCTCTCTTCCGTTGCTACAATCCTCAATGTTTTGGATTCTCGTGAGCCGTATCAACCTGCAGAAATATCTCCATTTTGGGTTGGGCCTCACTGCACTCCATCTGGCCCAAATGAGCAAACGTACCTCCTTAGCATTAAATATGCTGCAATATTTTGTACAGTGCCCGGGGGGTGTTTGTGGACGATGGCCATTAAAAATCTTCGGATTTAGTTCAAAATTTAAGGATTTAAATTCGGATTTAGTCCATTGGCTATATATAGAGCGCGTGACATGCACGGCAAGGGAGATTACATGCGGATTACAATCCGATTACAGTCAGAGTAGATATGATTCGATTACTATACAGGCAGAATCAAATCTCTCAACAAAACGAGAGTACATCTACAGATGGATATTACTTATCTTCTATTCTAAGCTTTTTTTTCTTGCCAGATTTGCTGGGGATACGAATATGAATTTGGAATTATCGGAATACGGACGATGGACATATATAGATCAGAAACAATAAAACAGACGGACGTTACTGCAGACAAAAAAAGGTACATGATATAAGTCTGGTGACTAATATTTTGTAAAGACCATAAAGAAAATTACACAAGCAAATACCTTTCTGTGGAGCGTAACACGAGTGAGCAACTTACCGTGATGCCCCCAAAAAGAAGGTGCGGAGGACAAAGTTCAAAATCTCATCGAAATTTTGCGAGATCTCGGTTTCGAACATGGATGAGTTTTGAAATGCCGATTGGAGTAAAAAATTCAAAAAATTAAATTGCTATAGTAATATCAGAAATCTCGGCATGATTTCGCCAAATCTTATTGAGATCTCGTATTTTTTGACCAATTTTTGAACTTTTTTTTACTAGATTTGGTCCAATAACGCATAAAAAAGTCATCTGCTATGAAAATTTGTTGAAAAACCAAATTTTTTAGTATTTTTAAAAACTGCAGAAACATTTTCAAATTTTTGTAAAATTGTACATATTTTATCATGGTGTAAAAAATTTATGATACCATACTAAGGAGTGTAGGATAATACACAAAAATTTTCAAAATAATTAAACTTCATTTATTATCTTAAAAAATCAAAAATAGAATGAATATAATTGAGACAGTAACCTTATCAGAATTTTATAAATTTTGTCAAGTGTGACCATAATCCAAATTTTTATGAGTGCTTAATAATTGCCTCATGAAGATTCTATAAAATTTTCAAAAATTTCAAAATTTTTTGTTTGCTTGATCAAATTTATTTATGCATTAAACTTCATTTGTTATATTTCAAAAATAAAAAACAAAAAGAACATAAATGGTATAGTGCACTTGTAAGAATTTTATAAATTCATTAGATTGTGATCATATTCAAAATTTTCGTGAGATCTTAAGAATTTTCTTAGAACCCTTCTGTAAAATTTTTAAAAATTTTAAACCTTTTTTATTGCTAAAACAAATCTATATATTGACCATCAGACTTTTATCATGATGTGTCACTATAAGAATTTTTGGAACCTCTTGAAGTTTGATCATCATATGAAAATTTTATAAAAACATTAATTATATATCAGGACCATTTATAAAAAACTTTAAAATTTTCTAACCTGGTTTGTACCATTTTTCATTTGGTTAAAATTGGACGGTAAGGTTTTTATCAAGACAGTAGCACATTCTCCGAATTTTAAAAAATTCATGAAGCTTAATTATTATTTCAAAATTTTATGAGAATATTAGTGATGCATCATAACATGTACAAAAAATTTCAAAATTGTTTAACATGGCTTGTGTCATTTTTCATTCGGCTTAAACTTGTCGGTCAGCGTTTTATTAGGATAATAGTAATGTTTGAATTTTTTAAAATTTCTTAGATTTGATAATAATATATAATTTTTATGAAAATATCATTGATGTATTAGGAACCTTTAAAAAAATTCAAAATTTTTCGACATCGTTTGAATCATTTTTTGCTCGGTGCAATTTGACCGAGATCTCGGTAAAACCGGCCGAGATCTCGGTTTTCTCGGTAAAAAAATCTGGATTTGAATTTTTTTTTGTATTTTATTCAGATTCTGAGATCTCGACGAAATTTCACTCTTCAACTAACTCCGAGATGTTAAGCGAAAACGAGATTTCAAACCTTGCAATGGAATAGTTGGGTTGTACCCAATGAGTCAACGTACTCAACGAGCCCAACTTCCACAAGCAAGCACTAGGGCTTCCCTGTGTTCAGGCGAGCCCGTAGTGAGACTAAGAAAGGAGTGGCGAGCCGCCGTCCTCGTGGTTCCTAGGCAAAGGCCATGCACCGCGCAGGGTTCCAAGTCGCTCGCGTTCAGTCTTCTTCACACCGGCGCATTTGGCTGTACAAAGCGTGGCGGAGCGGCAACTGCTCCGTAGGCGGCGGCCGTGGCGACACGGGAGGTGCCGTCGGAGCCGACGACGGAACTCTGGCGTCCACGATTCCACGTAAGTCCGCCAGACATCTAGAGAAAGATTTTAGCCTGATATCCGGTCCTCGAATCAGTATTTGGCGGATACCATGGCCCAGTGGTGGAGCCAGAATCTAGGTAAGTCTCAAGCCAAAAATAAGTAAATATTACTAATGTTAAATAATACAGATATTAAGGTATAACAAAAGTACAGTAGAATAGTAGTTTTGCTCCCCAAAGTGGTCCTCGCATCCTCTCACAACCACAAATATTCCCCAACAAGCCTAAGCATCAAGATTCAAATCTAGATTCAGATCAGGTCGCCCAGCGCCCCAGCCCATCCGGCTTAACAATACTCCTACTATTCAGAAACACCTATTCAATCACCATCTAGGCATCTACGAGCAAAAACAACAACAAAAAAGTATGTTTTTTTTTCATAAACTCTCCACTGAATTCTATTTCTACCGACCATACTTTACAAACACTATACACTACTGTCCCTTTCAACGTCCAAAACTAACTCAGATCTACACGACCATTGAAGGATAAGTCATAGCAATACTACAAAATTACTGAAGAAAGACCAATGCTTTGAAAGCTTCTTTGTGTGCGGGGACCTGTGGGTTGCAGCGACCGGCAACCTCAGCCCCACAGGAGTAGCGGGCGAGGGAGGACCAGGGCGATAGGCGGTGATGGCGCATCGGCGTCTCAGTAATGGCGCGAATCGTGACTCCACTCGTGAGAATTAAGCGGTCGCCTAAGCGTTCGTGTAACGGTGCGAGTAGAGGCTGGCTAGTGGCTAAGGCATCGTTTCTGCTTCCTGGACCTTTTGCTACTAGGCTAGACTGAGAAAACTTGAGCTAGGACTCAGGCCTAGATTCCGGTAGCCTGAGACTCAGCTCCGCCCCTGCCACGACCTCTGAATCCAAATTGGGATAGACTATCCAGAATTCCAGATCAGCTCATGAATCTGTACGGAACTGACCGGATCCGAAGCGGCTCCGGATGGACGGAAAACGTCCGTCCCGTTTTCACCCGACAAGACAGCGGTGCCACAAATGAACGGCGGTGATCGACTCACCGTTTTTAATCCGCAGGTTTAGAGAACTCAGCAAAGCAACCAACGGTCTCCTCCTGCGAGTGCGAACTCCACGTCCCCATCCAAATCTTTGGATTTTGGCCGCCGCCGCCGCCCCCACCGATTTCCATCTCCATCCCTCCCTCCGCTCCCCATTTCAAATCCTCTGGCTCCCCCTAGATTTCTGCCTCTCCACGGAATTCTCATCTCCCAGATCTTCGAAATCGCGATTAGTGCGAGCAACCTGTCCAATCCCACTATCTCGGCGGTTGCTAGGCAAGTGTAATCTGGAATTTCTCCCAAGCAAATTGTTTGTTTGTTCTCTAATCCCCTCGTGTGCTCTGCTGATCTTCTTCGGGAAAAAGATCTTTGGTTTAGTTTTGGTTTTCTAGTTTCTCTTGACAAAATTTTCGGACCCGATCTTTTATACTCGGTTTTGTTGCTGTTAGTGCTAAGTTCTGTTGGTCTCGAATTCTTGGAGATTCTCTTTTGGTTTATGTGTCGAATTTTTGGGTTTCTTGGCGCGTGTCTAATCTTTGCCTGCAACCTGTTCGACCGATTTTGCGACCCAAAATTTTCGAATCCTCCGTTTTCTATTAAAAAGAACTTGTGATTCCTTTGATTTCTCTTTGATTTGTGCCTGAGTAGTTCTCAGTACTGATTAGTTAGCATTACCATCCAGTTGTGTAACCTCTAATATACCACTTAGTCTGCAACTAGTTCGGAGTTGGAGCCATGCCAAACAGGGCCTAAATTTCATCAATTTTGTGCTTTGGTCTAGAATAATTCCACTCTTGAAGTTTGGTTATTGTTTTCTGACCCTGATGTTTTCTCCATGCAGCAGAGTATTAGACATTTCGGAAGATGAGAAGATTTTTTCCATTCCGCTCGTTCACAGGCAATGCCGGGAATGGCAAAGCAGCACCAGAACATGATGAGAGAAATGAGAACAAACTGGATCAAGGTCGGACCAGCGGTGCTTCTCATTCTCCCGACACACGAGCATTTAGTCCAAAAAGCCGGCATGGAGAACTGAGGGATGAGGAATCATCCAATCCACAGTTTAGGAGGTGCCTCTCGTTCACATCCTCGGCCTTTGATAGTTCTTTGGGTGAACAGAGAATGAGCTTTTCAGGCCATATTCCATGTTCTATGTTCAATAGTTCTGATGCGCCTCGTCATGTCGAAGATGTTGAGTAAGTGCCTATGTTACCTATTCTTTGCACTCACATTGCTAGAACTTTATTGCAGTGAGTCTAGTGACAGCGACATCAAATATTATCAATAATATCTCATCACTTTGTCATTCCCTATTTTGCAAAAGTGAGAAAACATCATCAATTATTTTTTTATAATTACATTTATATGTGGTATAAGGATGCTATTTTGAATTGTAATGCATTCGATTAAACCAAAACGAAACTGGCATTTGATTGCACCAAAATTTTATTATATGTATGATAAGTTGAGCAGTGTGTCATGGGTTGTATTGTAGCAAAATTATTGATTTTGAAGTGCACGTTTCTCCTGGACATTACAATTGCTCATGTAGGCTACTAATAGTCCCCTCATGAGAATTTGTTCTGCTTTCAGTTCACAACTAGCTCTCATATTTTTCTTTGGTGCAGACATAATCTGCAGCCGCATTAAGCTCATTTCAATTCCCAACCAAGAGTTTTAGCCGATTGATTTACCGGTTGGAAGTGAAAGAACTTATATTTAGTGGATGTGGTGGCATGTGCTTCCTGTTTACCATAAGTCCATAACATCGTTGTTAAAAATAACCTCGTATACTTATTGTTATGATAAAATTGTGCGCATCATACCTGCATGTTATTCTTATTTATCATGCTGTCTGGAAAATGTTAGTAACAAAGGTTACTATCCGCAGATGCTACACGTGGTCGCCAGAAATACGCCCCAATATAGGAGAATACATGATAAAGGTTCCAAAAGCACATGGAGTCCAGGATACCGATTCACCTCGATCAAGAAGCTACTCATGCTCAATTGGAAACTCTCCTGTTAGTTCTCCTATTGCGTTAAAATGCAGATCTGCTAGGTTGACCAATTCATTGAACACGAATAAAGTGCTAGATCTGTACATTGATGGGGAGCAAGAAGCGAACAGACTAAATGAGAAACTTGAGCAGAAGTACCCCATCAGATCTGCATCATATATGGCTCGGGGACGGCCACCCCGGCCCCATTCTACAGCTCCATCTTCACCAAAATGTTGCAAAGAAATTGTTGATAACTACTCGAACATCAATACCAATGATGCCTGCCATGACCAATTTGCTCAAGAGGGGGCCAAGGGCACCTGGAAGGCTGCATGCATGTGTGATGCAGATGGAGATGATACAAGGGTATTTGAAGGATCTTCTGAGAATCCTTCACATTTCGAGGAGTGCAAATCAGAAAGCGTGACTACAATGGAAGATATTTATGAGGACTTGCAAGATCTACAACCTCCATACTTCTATGACACTTCCATGGATCCTATTTCAGGTACTACCTCAAGATGCTTTGCTGCAGATACTTGTTCTGATGAGTCTCATGGAGTTTATGATAATAACCTGGAACAAGATACTGATGAAAAGTTGCTTAGAAGAGCTAAAGAAGTGGATGCGAACTTCATGGTTCCTCCTGCAAAAATGAATGAGCTTAACATGCTCAGGGACAAGAGGCTGAACTCAGCTGACACGTTGCAATTGATTCAGACTTTGATTGAAGACAGAAAACAATTGGCATTCGAGCTGTCTTCACAGATTAAGGCACGTCTTACAGAAAGGTTTGTTGCCAAAGAACAATATAAGCGATCCAAGGTAGAATTAGACACCAGAACTAGAAGGTTAGAGAAAGAGAAGACTGATGTACAAACTACCTTGGAAAGGGAGCTGGATAGAAGGTCAAATGATTGGTCAGTCAAGCTGGCAAGATTTCAATCCGAAGAACGGAGACTACGGGAGAGAGTAAGAGAGCTTGCAGAGCAGAATGTGTCATTTCAGAGAGAAGTTACTTTGCTTGAATCAAATAGAGTAGATGCTTTTAATAGGATTGCAAGTTTGGAAATGCAAAACAAACAACTGAATGACGAGCTACAGAAAATTAAAAGTGAGCATGGCGATCTTTACAGCTCCTCAGTAGAGTTGCATGATAACTTCACTAAAGCTGCAGAGGAACGGGACCAAATCCGAGATTGCTTAAAAGACAAGGAAGATGACAATAAGGCATTGCACAAAGTGATTGCAAGGTTACAAAGAGTATCTAGCGAACAGGAGAAAACAATAGCTGGCCTGAGACAGGGATTTAATGCTGATTTAGAAAAGATATCTGTTGGAAGTAGTGAAAGCGTTAACAAGATGCAAATGGAACTTATCAGACTTACAGGAGTCGAGCAAAAGCTGAGAAATGAAATTCAGTCCTGTACACTTGAAGTAGAGTATCTTAGGCAAGAGAATGTAACAATTTTAAATCGTCTACAAAGCAGTGGGTTATGTGTTTCCTCACTTCGTCTTTACCAGGAGCTTCATGCCAGAGTGGACAACTTGCAGACGCAAGGCCTAACATTACTTGATGAGACTAGTCAGTTTTGTGCCAACTTGTTGGACTTGATCAAATCCAAGAGGAGTGACAATATCGACAGCCTTGATGCATTAGCAGCCATTGAATACACTTTGAAGTACCAGAGTATAAAAGAAGGAATTGAGAATTTGACACGAAGTCTGCGAACAATAAAATCCATGTTGACTGAAAATGACAACAAAGAAGAAAAAACTGGGGAGAGCACAGGGGGAAGTCATTTGAGACTGGACAAGTTATCTAAGGCACGAAACTACCTTTGAATTTCAATGTTCTGAAGTAAATTGTAAGGGAGGTTCAGTTAGTTTATGACTTTGCTTTAAGAACAATGTGAAAAACACTTAAAACTTACACATTTTTTTAGAAATAGAACTTATCATAGCATGGAATTTGTTTATAGAGAACAGGAAAAACATTGTATCAAAGTAAATACTAGCATTGAGCTAAGGTGATGATTACTGAAACAAAGTCATAGCATGGGCTGCTGAAGCTAGTATCAGAGGCTGAAACCAAACCATGTCTGTTTATTTTTGTTCTTAAATGCAGGATGATTTTGGAATTAAGTTGAAAGAAGAAGCTATGCTTAATAGAGTACTAAAGGAAGAGCTATTGTCAAGGGAACTAGACGTTGAACAATTGCAGTCAGATATAGCATCTTCTGTTCGGATCCAAGATGTCATGCAAAATGAGTTGCAGAGAGTTCAGGATGAACTATGTTGCCTCAGTCACAAGTCCAAGCATTTGGAACTTCAGGTAACTTTACATCCTTTCCCCCAAAACACAATTATCTCAATATGTCTCCCTTGTAAAAAAAAAGTTTCAAACTGCTTCTCCCTTGCTAGTCGGCTAGATCTTGAACTAAAATGCCATTTAAGCAATTCAGAAGTTATGCTGTTTCTATCTTATGGGTTGCCCTCTAAAGGTGAATGAATAGTCACATGTTGCTAACTTTATGATATTCTGTGTATCAAATAGGCACTAAGCATCTGATATCAAATCTTGTGTCGCCAACGCTATCCTTGGTTACAACCTGTTGCACCTTGCAGGTTCTGAAGAAAGACGAGAGCATTAAACAGATCGAGCAGAATTCTCAGGAATCTGCAAAGGAGTTGACTGCTCTTCGGTGCACACTCAAAACAGTAAGTGACGAAAGAGACGTCTTGTGGGAGGAAACGAAGCAGTTGAGGAAAACCGTCAGTTCCTTGCAAAATGATGTTGCTTCGCTAAAGCAGAAGATTAAATCGCTTAATGAAGATATACTGCTTAAGGAGGACGAGCTACTGCTTAGGGAGGGTGAGATTTCGATATTACGGGATAGCATTGACAAGCCATTCGACATTATCTGCAGCCCTCGGTCAATAAAGCAGTTAGACATAGAGTAAATCTGCATATGAGAAAGGAATCGTAGAACTTAAGCTTTTCAAATAGCCTTTTTCCTTTATTTTACACAGTTAACAGCTTTTATCCCTGTAAGACAAAGTTAATGTGTGTGAATACTCGACAGGCCGTTGACAAGTTTCTACCCTTGTATACACCAGGCAATCTATTTCTGTTACTCACATTTGGTTTTGGGGTATTGGCGTATTGCACGATTACATATTATGTAAATGTAATGTTTGTTGAAAAAGAGGGCTCCAATCCTTTTCAGGTGCAGTTTTCTAAAAAGCAGGCACTGATTCTTTACACCCCTAGCTAATTCATGATTCTTTACACCCTTAGCTAATTCATGCTCTTCCATCTTTCTAGTTTATGTTTTGCTTGCCTTAATGGAAAAGTGATTTCGCTGTTAAGATGAAATTATTTTCGAGAGGCAGGCCCTGTAATAGAAGACAATAAGATCACCGCATAAATTTTACTTGAGTAATGTTTTTCATTCGAACAGGATGGAATGAGATAATACAAAAATGAGAGTATTCACCCTGTGACTACCCACAGGATGCATAGCGTTCATTTTTCACAACCAATAAAATGCCATTTCGTACGAAGGAAAACAAACCATAACCAAACGTTACTGCTTGCTCTCAAGGTTACAAATAATAAGATTTAATGCAATTGCGTCAGGCTGAATTTAAAGAGAAACACAAGCTCCTCAACCGTGGAAGATCTTTACAAATTGCCAAACTTGTAGGATGGAGATCTGCAAGAACAACCCCATAAACCAACATCATAGCATAATACATAAAGATATTGTTCAAAGACAGCAATGCTTAACTCTAGATCATATGACAAACCTTCCATTTCTTATGTCTTATTCCTGAGATCTTCCTTATCATGCTCGTAAGGCAACTAACAAACCAGTCACTGCTGAGCTGCTCGGACTGGTCTGTGAGGCTTTGGAGCTGAAATGCGTGGGAGAAAAATCTCATCATAATGCAGAAGCTTAAAAATGACACGACGAAAGTTTGTTTTATGCACTAATGTTACAAATGGTTCTCAATTCTCGTAGAAAATGAAATCGTACTGATTGCATCAATAGTGCTTTAGATCCCAACTATGTAAAATCAGCATAAGAAATACAGTTTGAACAACATTTTGGCATAAAGACTGTACAAGAATTCTATACGAATTTAAAGCAATAATTCTAGAAATTATGGAATAACATGTGCATACAGAAGGCCAAATGCACCAACCATTTGGGTTTCCTTGCTCATAGAAACTCCTAAAAAAAGCTACTGCCTCTTCCGCCATGATTCCCCCAGTACATTTGAAACCTCTTGGTCGGGGAGACTGGCTCCTAGCCAAAAAAACACACAAGATCATGATAGGTGTACAAATTCGTGAGTACCCTAAATAAACAGGATTCAGGCTTTAAGAACGTATGAGAACTCAACTGCCATGTATCACATGAATGATGCATGGAAACAGAGGTCTAAGCAAGTCCAGCTTTGCTGAAATCATGACAATGCATGTAGCATATTGAAATGTACTGGCAAGAATGGGCTAGCATTTTAAGTATAAAAAGATAATTTGTTCTCGTAAGAAAATAGCTTTAAACGTGCTGCTGCTTTTCCCTCACCCTGATAAATTATCTGATGAAGAACTCTTGTGCAGTGACATGATTGATCCACATCCTCCAAATTTATCATTGGCACAACCAAAGTACACTTCCCTTATTCCTATTCAAAGAACAAAGAAAGATCATATTAAGAGCAGAAATTCCTATGCTGTAACACAATTTAACAGGAAAATATTTCAGACCAATTATCGACAATGCCGTTGCGCACATTATACAGGGCTCACACGTGACATAAAGGTCGCATCCCGCAAACTTCTCCGCGACCTGGGGCTGTTCAAGCCCCAAGCTCTGCCACTCCCGAAGCAGAGCATCGATTGCTTCCATCTCAGCATGTCTTGTAGCCTTACAGTTGGATCCACAAGGTAAATAACATGTTTTAGCGAAAAGAACACAGAGATCTCAATCTGGACATTTCCATCAATGATGATAGCAGCATACATTCCGGGTGGCATTCGTCCTGTTACTACCAGAGGATACAACCTTCCCATCCTCCACAATCACACACCTGCCATGCCACGGAAAGAAACGAGGATAGAACCATACAATTAGCATGGTACGAGCTATAAGAATCAACTTGCAGATGTGTGTACTGTATCAGTGAAACCGGAGCATACCCTACAGGGACTTCAAGGTTGTCGAGCGCCAACTTGGCCTGCAGAAATGAGCCGAAATTTAGCACCAGAAATACAAGCGTACGTACGCGCGCGCGCATGTGTCTACTTGCAAAGCAAGCTGGATCTGGATTTCAGCCATACCTGCTCGAGTGCGAGCTCCATAAACGCCGCCGCCGCCATCGCCCGGACTGGATAGGGGAAGCACAAGTGCCTAGGCGCCAAGCCAGGTGTTCACAGGGAGGCGGCGTATGGCGCCGGCACAGGGATGGGTTGGCAGTGGCGGATCCAGGATCTTCATAATGGGTATTCGGAGTTACAAAAATATTGTTCAATGTAAAAATAATGGTTCACAATAGGAAAAATATAAAGTACAAATTGTTCAATGTAAATCAAGTCATTATATGTTCCAGTTTGTTTGCTAATTGCTACCAAGCAGATAAGTTTTCCATCAAATCACCAACACATCATTTTCCATGCTATGAAGTTTTCCATCAAATTAGAATACAGTTTTGAGTGTTCCATCGAATACTCATCGGTGGCTTCCTATACTAGTTCTCCACAGCCGTGACTTTCATAGTTTTGCAACAAATGATGTTGTAACTATACTAGACAATATACCGTGAATCACACACCATTTTGCAACGAACAGCAGTTCAGCACTCCAATTCTCCGCAGAAACCAGTGCAAACTACCCAAATGCGACTCTAGCGGCGACATTTGCAAGCTGCAGCTGCGCCGTCACATATGGGGATAAAGGGGGTGGTGGAGAGAAGACGAGAGGAGAGGGGTCGGCTTACCACCAGGAGCAGAGAACAGGCCGCCGACCTTGAGGGCGAGGAGGGCTCAGAGCGGTGTGCTGCCTCCTCATGCGGACCTGCTCCACCCTCCACAAAAGCCTCCACGTCACCTGGCACCGGGCGCTGCCTGCTCACTTGGCAAGGAGCCACCAATGGCGCCCGGCGGATCTAGGGCCCTGTTTGGGAGGGCTGCGGCTGGGCTATAAAGCTGATTTTAGCTAGCTGGGCTATAAAGCAGCTGTAGCTGGCGGCTATAGCTTTTCTTTAATAGGTTGTTTGGTAAAGTGGCTGTAAGTTGGCTGCTGCAGTTGTAGCTGGTATTTAAATGATTGAAATGACCTTGAGAGTTCTGAAGGCTTGTTTGTATGCTGATTTAACTTAAATATTGATCTTTTGGATTATATTTGTAAAAATATTAAGTAATGAATCTATTTTGCTTATTTTTCTTCATCAATCTTGCTTATAAACTCTGATATAGCGGTATGACTATGTGAATTATGTACTATATGGATAACTGCAACTTCGACCTGCTGGGTGTTAATTTTGTAAAAGTTCGTGCTGTTTGTTAACTCATATCCCACCAATGTGATTTCGTAAATTCGCAAAACTGCTTATTTATGTAAGAATAGATCATATTTATGATGTCACCAAATTATGTAAGGTGTTTGTATTGTTTGAATTTTCACCAAGTAGTGTTAATATTAGAAACTATGAAGGTGTATTTTTTTTCCTTGCTGCTTTGTAAGATGTAAGACGTAATACAATGTGTATTTCAATATTGTGAACTGACCTGATATTCTGACTTACTGTGCAACTTTAATAGCTGTTGGCAAAATTGCAAGTGTACTTCTATTTCATTTCTACATATAAAAATATATGTAAAATATTTGTAAAAATATATTTTGCTTATTTTTCTTCATCAACCTTTTTTTTTATCTTGTCCGATGCAACTAGCACATGAATTGCACACCGCAACGGGGTTCTTAACAACTTTGTCCATCTAGCTAGTGCATAAGCAACAGTAAACAACAAAATTAAATATCAAGACTGTCATGTCTATAATGCAGCATTGTATACACAAATCAGAAGTAATTGTCCATCTAGCTAGTGCATAAGCAACAGTAACCAACAAAATTAAATAACAAGACTGTCATGTCTATAATACAGCATTTTATACACAAATCAAAAGTAATTGTCCATCTAGCTAGTGCCAATGATACCTGTATGCAGTAAACGATTACTATTCCAATCCCTACAATGGTCCACTTCTGTATCACAAAAAATCTGAAACATAAAAGAGGACAAGAAATAAATTTAGCATAGACGTTTTGAGTATGATAGCACAGCCATGCATGCTTCTGTCGTTTGGGTGGTTGTCAGGTTGGAGCTTACGTGCACGCTGAAGACTTGTCAAATATCTCAGCTTGGTTTAGCCTCCGATTACTTTCGTATACTGTCAGTTCCCTACAAAAAAGAGGTCAACTTTGTGTAACAGCATGAAGGTGCAAGAGTAAACTACTGTACGTAACCATTCTACATCTCATATCTGATATACAAATGGTGACATCTATCTCAATAAAGAGAGGGAGGAAATAGTTAACAGATTGGTGAGTACTGAAACAAGGCATGAAGATTTGTCGGTTTTCATAGTTGTTGGTAATGGTGGTGTTGGCAATTAATCTTCTATCTGAAAGCTCTGATGGATTACTAGAGGCCATTACCAATCCAGTGAGGATGTTGCAAAAGAAAATATATGATACTGTAATAGGAGCAGGTCAAGTGAAAACAGCTAACTTCTTCACAACTGGAACATATGGCGGAAGATCCAAAAAGATCTTTTAACCAGAGCAATGAATACATCATAAAAGAGCCTGGTATCAGCCGCAACAAATTATAATCCTTGTTTAGTTGTTCCTTTGCCAAACAAAAATAGTGAACCACAAAGCAAATCACCAAACTGCTATGAACCACAAAGCTTGCAGCTACTAGCTAATGCATGCTGGAAAACTAAAATACTAGTTAGATTGATCCAAAATTCCAGTCAAATCAAACTAATCAGAGACTCTAAAAACCTTGTAAGATAACTTGCAACTCATCTTGGAAAGGTAATACAACCAAAATTTTGCATCCATTGGAACCAATTTGTATCCCTGAATCCCAAAAATCCACCACCAATTCCAACCCAGCACCACATCTAGTGTTAACAATTCTGGTTTGGGCAAAAATCACGAACCTTCACCAGAAGGTGGAATCGAAAACTGGTTGTTTTCTGGTCAACCCAGTTTTCATTTTCGTTCTTTCTGTGTTTTCTCAGGGTATAAGTTTCATCAAGACAAGAATTTTCGCTTCTAGATATAGCATTCTGGTATGCACATAAGGATGAATCCAGATTCCCAATAAACAACTTCGTTAGTATAACATTGTAGAATAAATCTTCTCATGATACTGTATAAGTTCACCTTGCAATCAGTGTAATGATTTTTTTAAGAACGTAGAGTTTTGATCAGTAATAGAAGAATGAGTGCTCTCCTAGTCCTGGAGAGCTTCAAATGAAAACAGGATGCTATATCTAGAAGCGAAAATACAATAATCAAAATAAAGTTCTATCTTGTATTTTTAGCAACCTATAAAATCCACACAAAACAACATGTAAACCTGAGGAGAAGGTGGCATTAAAGCATTGCTGGGAATGGTTAAGTGTGGGCACCCTGATGTTTTTACTAAGTTGCACGTGGCATTGCAAACTCTGCAAATTGTCAATCTAGAGCAGCTACTCAAGGTAATGGTACTGATTTATCTGCTGTGCATTCCTTTTCCCTTAATAAGGTGAAAACAGATATGTTGGTTCAATCAGGTAGCATATTGTGCAATCCAAAGATGCCATTTAAGGGATAATTTCTAGTTTTGAGGTCCTAACTGCACTCAACCAAAATTTGTAGTGCCATCCCATCCAGTAATGTGAAATGTTTCTGATGCGTTTTGTAAATGGAAATTGATGATACTCTACGATTAGGTCGTATGCACTTCTTAACATTAAGTCTTTGATTCCAAATTGTATCAATTAAATATACTTCCTACTCCCAAGTTTGATCCAACTTGGAACAATATGCCTGCATTCTATGGAGAACCATTGTGGCTAGATCCTAAATGCAGTCCCCACATTATTCCTGTTTGAGATCAGTTTACACACACACATACATACATTTGTCTTGATCCTACCCCATCCCTGAGTTCATGATCATGTTGTAACCGTGTAATTCTAAGTTGTGCATAATTTTATTCTATCAGGAAACAAGGTGGGGAAATCTTATTGATTGATGATGGAGAGCTTCCTTGGATCGTAAAAAATGCCAATAACAAAGCTGCTAACCATTTTGTCACACTCTAACGGAGCTACAAAACCATAGAAATGGGGAAAAAATACAGCCTACAAATCCATCTCTAACCCTCATTTCCACCACATCTCTGAGGCCGCAAATCCAAGTACCAGGCGAAACCATGTAGATCGATATCACAGAACAGATCAGGATAAAGAAAAGAAGGAAGCTTTGGCCTGAGCCGGCGGAGAGGCACACCTGTTGACGGCGGAGGGGTTCGCAGGTGATGAGGAAGCGCCGACCGGGGGACGAAGTGGAGGCGCCGCCGGGGGACGAAGGGGAGGCGCCGAGCCGTCGGGGGAGGAGGAGGAGACGCCGCGCCGTGTGGAGAGGAGGAGGAGGAGGCGCTGCGCCGTCGGGGGAGGAGGAGGAGACGCCGCGCCGTGGGGAGGAGGAGGAGGAGACGCCGCGCCGGGGAGGAGGAGGCGCTACGCCGCTGGAGTGGGGGGAGGACGAGGCGCCGCGGGAGTGGACGAAGGGTTTTTCTGGGAATCACGCTTGCGTATGGGTTCGAAGCGGCTGGCAGCACAGCCGAAGCACGCCGGGTTTTTGGGGTATGGGCCGGACTCGGAAGCCATGGCAGGCTGGCCCATTAAGGCGTGCGTCTCGTTGAGCACCCGGTGGCCCATATGCTAGTGTGCTTCGTCTCATTTGTCACCGTAGTAGGGGGAAGGCCGCCGTCTGCTCCTCTGACACCGACGGAGATGAGTGGTGGTGGCGCGAGGAGGGTTCTCGAGGCGTGGAAGCTCGGGGTGATCAAGTACGGCGATGCGCTCAGGCTCCAGGAGAGGCTCGTCGCCGACCGTAGGGCCGGCCGGGTCCCGGACCTCGTGCTGTCGCTGCAGCACCCGCCGACCTACACCCTCGGCAAGCGGCGAACCGAACACAACCTTCTCGCGCCGGAGGCCGCCCTCCGGGGCCTCGGCGCCGAGCTCCACCGCACGGAGCGGGGCGGCGATGTCACCTTCCACGGGCCGCGCCAGGCCGTGCTCTACCCCATCCTCTCGCTCCGGGCCATCGGGCTCGGCGCGCGGAGGTACGTCGAGGGGCTCGAGTCCGCCATGATCGAGGTGGCGGCGCTGTACGGCGTCAATTCGCGGCCGGGGGGCGCCGGCGAGACCGACGTGTGGGTTGGGGACAGGAAGATTGGAGCCATCGGGGTCAGGATCTCGTCCGGATTTACTTCCCATGGCTTGGCGTTCAATATCGATCCTGACTTGGGGTACTTCAAGCACATTGTGCCCTGCGGCATCGCCGACAAGGAGGTTACGTCGCTGCGGCGGGAGGCGGCGGTGGAGCTCCCTCCTGACGAGGTGATCCATGACCAGCTAGTGCAGAACTTGGCGAGAACTTTCCATTTCAGCGATGTTAAAGTCAGGGATGATTCAGAGTGTGCAGACATGATTTGCCCAGCTGCAGCTACACAATCCTGATGTGTGTTTTACTATGTATGCTGGGTATTATTCAGAACATCTGGTCATCAATTCTGGAAATAACATTTGGAAAAGTTCCATCTGATTGGATTCGTGGCAAAGGGAGCTTATTTCCATGACATAAGCCACGGAGCCAACTCTGAAACCAGCCTATTGGTGTCTGCTTGGTATGCTTTTTACAGCATCCTGCTTCATGGAATTGGCAATTATTTGTGGAGATTTTAACGGAGTAAACACTAAACAGATGCTGGGGAGATTGAATGGACTTAGCAATTGTGGATGCTGGAATTTTCTTCTATTTTTGAGCATGCAAACTTTGTGTCTCGTTTGATGCATTGTCCTTAGTTTGGTCATTCTTCGTCATCAGGTCCATTTAGACATAAAGCAAAAAGATGTTCAATAATATTATTCATGTGTATATTTGCACCAGTAACCTCCCCAACTATGGATTATAATGCACTGTTGGACGTTCAACTTCGTTGTCCTGTCTCCTGAAATTTGCCGTAATAATGATTTCTGTCTGAGATGGTAAAGGTTGTATTTGTTACATCATGCTACTAATGATTGGAGCATAAGTGATCTTATGAATTACCCTGAATTGAATTGCGTATTGCAGTGGGATCCTGCAATTGATGGCCAAGGTACAGTATATGGTTTGGAAGAAGTTAGATTGTGTTGCCCATGTTTCAGGTTCATATACTTCTGGGGCCCTCTATGCTCTTTGTTTCATACCATAAAACTCTTTGCAAGTTTATTTTTGACCATGCTGCATATATCTGTATGATGATTTGAGGTCTGTCCAATGCTGCTTCCTTTTTCATCTTTTGTGTTCCTGTCTTAATCATGTTTTCATTGTGTATGTTGCATAACGGGATATGTAATGCACTCATTGCTTTTGAAGGTTCAATACACTACATTGTGTCAACACAAGTAATGGTCATGTTTGCAGAAATGAATTCTGGAATTTGAATTAGCAGTGGTATTCAATTGAACTAAGAAAATCATGGTCACATCACACATGGAATATCTGGCACTAGCATGTAGAGGGGGGAAAATATTTGTATCATATTAGTTCTTTGAAGTAAAATGAAATGTCTTCCATTAATCCATTTACAAAAAATGGAAGAATCTGATAGAACCAAATCTGCCTGCATCTACCATCTCTTCAGAAACTGTACCGGATGAAAATGCATCCTGACACTCGGTGCTGCAAGACTGGAGCTCAGTAAAGACTGGTTTTTGTTCTCCGACACCGGTGCCCCAAGAATAGGCTTCTGAACGCCGTGGAAGAGGCTGGTTCTTGTTCTCTGAAGGTGTGCTGCGTCGCGGTGTGCTTGAAGAAGACGAGCTGGCATTGGTTATCGGCTCCTGAGTTCCAGATGAATCAAAGCAGATGGAGACTGCCTTCCCAGATGCATTCTGCAACTGGAACTCCGTGGGATTAAGCGGAAGAAAGGCACTGTTACATGTATGCTCACTGTAGTAGGTGACTGAATACAATGGGGGATCACTGTAATCTTTCTGCTGAATCTGCTTCGTGGCCGGGCAATTCATGTTCTCTTTATAGGTGCATCTGTAATAGTACCTGCAGCAAGACAGGAAAAGCACCAATTTGTGGGTGAAATGAACATGAAAAGATGTTTTTTTCCCACATATATTTTTTACGCTACGCCTCTAGTCTCATGTGGTAGATATGGATGAGAAGAATGAGAAGAACAGCAAAGAATCATCACAGAAGGGTGGCTAAAAGATGTAGATTTCTGATTATTTGCTTGTCAAAACTCACGAAGTGATACCAATTGTTTTCCAGAGCATCATACAGATGCAGATCACTAAATGAGGAGACCAAAGAGATGTTCGTCCTAACCTGGGGAAGTTGCAGTTGTTTATCTTCTTCTCGCCGTACTTCCTCCATTGGTGGCCGTCGTTGTGCGGCGCAAAGGTATCCACCTTCCTCATGCTCTTCTCTTTCCTGTATTTTTTTTCCCCAAGAAACTTATCAAGTGTTACTCCAATTGAACTTGCTTGATGCACCAACATCATCACACCCTCATAAAGATCACAAATGAAACACCAGTATTAGTTAGTTACCTTGTTCCATGGCCTAGAAGGTGTGATTGATGTGGACTCGGCACGGGAGACATTGTTCCCGGAGGAAGAAATGCAGAGGGGGAGGAAGAAGAAGAAGAAGAAGAGCCTAAATTCAGAAGCGTACTAGACTGAAGCACCTTTTTAGCTTAAATCAAGAGCTCAATTGAGGCCTCATAATTAATAAAAACTATTTACACTGAGACCAAAACGATGCAAAGATTATCTTCTCCTCCACCGTATCGCTGTCACGTGCTCTCGCGCACCGACGGGACGCCTTCGAAATTTCTTTGCAGCTTCTCCAAAGGCCAGGAACGCACAGACGCCTACATGTGGCCTAAAATGATGCGTCCTGCTGTATTATAAGGGGTAAGCACTGTCATCGATCTCGCAACTTGGTCCTAAAAATATTTTAGCTGATTGGAACTTGGGCAATAATGTTCAGCCGGACAGGTTCAAATCTTGTCCAAAATGGAAGTTTGGTACCGCTTGGTGATATAAAACTAGTCGGACTTGACCTGATTCTTTTGCCTCGCAAAGCCAGAGGCAGGAATCGTCTCGTTGCTTGGCTAGGGAGATTAGCTGATACCTAACGCATATCGCTGGTTTTTTTAAAGACCTGCACATGCTGCAGGACAAGTTGAGGCAGGAAGGAATCTCACCCTTTTCGCCTAATTTAGGACTCGAAATGATCTCATGTATGGTGCACCACTTCCAATTGAGTCTTTAGTTAAAAGTTTGCGGCAATTGGATGGATGCCCGGTCACTAGCGCAGGACTACTATGTTAAACTGCGTTCATTGTGCAGTAGGAAGCCACGTTCATTATGCATCAAGTGTCACCGCTAATCTGAAGCGGTAAAAGTGCTAAAGCAGCGGCAGTTGCCGTTCTAATTATGTGAAAAATGCTGATGGCAATGCGCCATCTTTCCCGTGAAAATGACAACCATGAAACGCTGCACACTGAGCCTGGAATGGATGGATAGGTAGATCATAAATCCATCCATAGTTTATTGAAGGAAACACGTATCAGATCACATAGTTTATTGAACTGCGGTATTACTAAATTTATGACATGTTTAGCTGAGCTCTGACCTTTTACAACCCCCAGTACATCTCCATCTATTTTTTTATGAAGAGCGGTTAGTCCCCATCTCATCCTCTTGGAATTTACTATTTATAAACACTATGAAGACCTAGACACACTGGTGCATTTTCTATTGCCTCTTCTAGAAGTAGGACAGGTAACACGTTCTAATTGGCTGATGGACAGAGAGGGAGAAGGGGGATGCATATGCCATCCAGATATTGGCTTAATCATTGACTTGCATATTGTATATGTTAGTAAATGTCCCGCTAATTTAGTTAGTCGTCGACTAAAATATGTTGTCACAGTCCTGATAAAACGTGTAAAATAGGTATATAAGTGTGGTCACAATGGACTACACGATTGTCAATTGAGAGCCAAGAGATAAGAAAAGTTTATAAATGTGGCTCCGTCCATGTTCACACTTGCAAATCTCACCAAGATACATAGTCAAAATGATTGCACAATAATTTTTGCATGAGCAAAACTGAAAATGATTGGTACTCTAGATATAAACAGAAGAAGAAGCGGTTCTAGTAGGGCAAAAAATCACCGAATAGAGCGTGGAATATATGATAGGCAATAGCGCCAAACCACGTAATAGCTTGTGGGAAATGGTCGCATGACACGACAGTTTGTTAGCTCGGTCACTGCTTATCTGGAATCACTTGTTATTAATTAGACTTTTGGTTGTTGAGATATAATCAAACTCTTGATTTTGACGGGTGAGTTTCAAAACTACCTCTAAGGGGTTTTTGGGTATAAGTATAGCACCCTATTATTCAATAGAATAAATCTATCATCAATAAAGAGAAAAGTGTTGAGATCATTTATATCTTGTGTTCATCTATTCTGTGATTTTTATTCGGGTATTCTCAATATTCTTGACTATTGTGATTGATCTACAATGATTGATTTATTATTAAACATGTTATCAACATGAGTCTCTCCAAGGAAGACCTAACGATATATCATCGGATTCCCTCTTTTCAATCCCCGTACTATTAGATCAATCATGTACATTAATTTTTACTCTCTAGACCTGTCGGTGTTTCGTACAACCGACAAGTAAATTTGTAAGTATAGGGGCCGCGCGTTCTCTCTCCTTTAATGGTTAGACTACAGGGGTCCAAGATGTATCTTGGTTGGGCGAATATCCCTCGCCGATTAAGGAGGTGGTTTTGTATTGCTTGGGGTGCAGCGGACTGCACTGGGTTACAAGCGAGGGCTCAAGACAGGCCTTGAGCGCTCGTCCGAGTGAGAGGAGCGAAAGCTCGGGAGCTCGGGAGCTAGGATTGTTCGTCTGTATGTTTGACTTGCTCGAGACCGGATGTGTTTGCTTAAGTCGGACGCGAATGCCCTTCCCTGAGGGTCCTGCCTCCCTTTATATAGGCGGAGGGGGCAGGTTACACAGGAGTTTGGAGAAAAAAAGGTAGGGGTATGCTACGCCCGGGAGTTCCGGTCTTGGTCTCGACGATTGTGAGTTCTGGTGATCGGTGATCGTGAGTTCCTACTCATCCCACGCTGGGTTGGTAAACCACGAAGCGGCGTTCCGTTGGGAAGGGCGCACACGCCGCCTCTGCGGTTGTCGAATCTTGACGCCGTTCGTTGTGCTCTGGCGTTACCTCGGGAGGGAGCGCGTCTCTCCATTGTGCATGACGGGGCGAAGGGACGGGCGCTTAACTTAGGCGGCCTCCCTTGGAAGGAGCCACTTGCTCGGCATGGTAAATCATGTCCACGGGCGGTGACACGCTTGAAGTCGATCGGTGGCGTGGCGGAGGTCGTTGAGTCTGAGCTCGTTAGGGATCCGACACGAGACCAGGTCGAACTCTGGGGCGACCGACCTGCGGCCAGGTCGGAGCCTGCGGGAGCGTCCGACCTGTGGCCTGGTTGGAGCCTGCGGGAGCGTCCGACCTGTGGCCTGGTCGGAGCGCCCCTGGTGGGCCTGAACGAGGCTGAGAATCCTTTGTGACCCGATTGAGGCCTTTGACTGGAGTTGGGCCTAAGATGACCCATTTAGTGTTCTGGCCAATATTCAGTGATAATCCCATCCGTGAGGGGCGGGGACTTTGGTAATACCCTTCAAAGATTCTCGTGCTCATCGCCGATCTTACCGCTTTGTCCGCATTTAATCGGAGAGAGAGACGATCTTGAAATAGATGTATACTTTGCCGTGGGGTACCCCTGGTATGAGTATTCGTTAGTAGCCCCCGAGGCCATCCTGAAACGCGTGCGTTCCAGGATGGGCCCATCGTCTTCGGCGGCGCGCTCTCTTCGCATGCATGGCGACGCCTCGGCTTCTTGCGCCCCCATTTATTGGGAACTGTTCGGCTTCCGCGTCTTAAGCATATATGAGAGTGGTACGGTCGCAGGTATTTGGGGCAATCGCTCGCCGCACAAATCTCCCACTGCTCCGTGACGCATAGCCTCCCTTAAATCCTCAATGGCTAGGCTGGTGTTCAATTTCGGAGATGGAGAACCGCCGGCGCCGACGGACGAGGAGGCCTTCTTCACGGAGCTCTGGGGCGACTTCGACATTGCCATGGCCGAATGGGTCGAGCTGGATGCCGCCGCTCGCGACGCCGCCGCTATTGACGTGCTGATCGAGGTCGTCCTGAAGCTTGTCAAGGCGAGGGATACCCTTATCGAAGCGGTTAGGCGCGCGCGCGGCGCTTAGACGCCACCTTGACGTCTTCATCGTTATGGCGTGAGTAGCAATCATATGTAACTTGCGTGTTATATATATATGGTACCAGCTTTTGCCCGCCGAGAACCTTTGTCCATACGATCTCGTGGAGACTAGTTGTAGCGTCGCATAACGAAGCAACGGGTTCTCTGGGGCGGCTGACTTGGTCGGCCGAGCCCGACCAAATTGGTAGGATGGCCTCGGACGGGTGCACGCGAGCGCACCCGGTGGCTGTAGCCCTCGAGCAAGTCGAAGAGCTGGTCGAGGGGTTACCCTGGTCGGCATAACCCGACTAAGTGAAGCGAGGGCGGACTCGATCGGCCCTGAGCCCCTGAGTGAATCGGGAGGCGGCCTTGGCTGGCAGAGCATAGCCAACTCGATCTGCCGGTTTCAGCCAAGGTGTGAAGGCCTTGCGGTGGTGTAGCCCCGAGCTCCCGGTTGGAGAGCGGTCGGGGTTACATTGGTCGACGGCAGGATGCTCCTAGATAAGGTGGTCGGCGAGGATGCCCAGATGTGCTCGTTTTCGAAAGTGCTCGTCGTGGTGGGCCGCGGCCTTGGTCGGCAGGATGCCCAGATGCCTCGGCGAGGTTACGGTTCCGAGTGCTAGTTTTACGTCGTGAGTGGGACGCGATCTTGGTCGGCGAGGATGCCCGGATGCCTCGGCGAGGTTCGGTTCTCGAGTGCTAGTTTTCGTTTTGGCCGTCAGGATGAGATGCCTCAACGAGGTTTCCGTTGGCCTTGGTCGGCGCCTTGACGCTTAATCGGCGAGGATGCCCGGATGCCTCGGCGAGGTTTCGGTTCTCGAGTGCTCGTTTTACGTCGTGGTGAGACGCGCCTTGGTCGGTGAGGATGCCCGATGCCTCGGCGAGGTTACGGTTCCCGAATGCTCGTTTTACGTCGTGGCCGGGCGTGTTGTAAAAAGTGGTTTAACGCCGAGCTAGGGCGGCGGGCGCCCGGCCCCGAGTCCTCGTCGGGCGAGACTATTGCGGAGGAGGTGGCATTGTCATCCCACGATCGCCCGTCCGCAGGTGTGGGACCTGGAGGGGGTGAGCAAACGTGTGTTTACCATGCGTCGATTTGAACACCGTGCTCGTGGAGCTACTAATGGGTTATCCGAGTGGGCCCTGGAGATCCCTCCCAAGGAGGACCTTTTTCCGAGCGGACGATCCCAGCGTCGGGTGTCCGACCCGCTGGGGGTGACCCATAAGAAACCTTTCTTTACTCGATCCCGTATCGGACCCCGAGCCGTCCGCCCACCCGGAGCGCAGCTGGCTACCACCCATCGATGGGTTCCGCGGGAGAGTGTGAAGTATGGTCTCGGACACGAGTTAAGGCGATTGGGTCGTCCGCCAACCCAACTAGAGGCCCACTGGGGGCTCGCCTTGTCCTCGCCCCTCGCTCGTTTGCCTACTAGGGCGGCTTGAGATCCACTTGGTGGATTAGGCCTTCGGAACCCGCAGCGCCAGGCTAGTCGTTGGGCGTAAGCTTTTTGAGCCCTCTTGCCACCTTGAGGCCGTAGCGGCCCGGTGGGCTTTTCATACCTGCTTCGGTCCAGTCGACCCAGCCTAGCGGCGGAGATCGAGAGGTCGTAGGGCGTGTCGCCCGGAACGAAGCCCTGACGCCTCTGTGGGCGTTTAATGCGCTGGAGGCAATTAAATGCGAAAGGAAATGATTGGGGAACGATGCGTCTCACCAGCGGCGCGGTGTGGCGCTCTGACGGGACGCGCGACGCTTCGACCGAAGCAATGCCCGCTTGACTGGCATCCGCACAGTCGATGCTTGCTCGGCTGGTGCGTGTTTCGGCTGGTGCATGTTTGGCGCCTATAAATTCGGCGCGGGCGTGCTCGGGCAAGCCCTTCGCGTTCGCTTTCCTTGTCTTCTCATCTTCTTACCTGAGGAGAAAGAGCAAAAAGGAGGCCGAAGAGTTTTCACCTTTCCCCTTCTCGCACCTTTTTGTGGTTTCCCACAGGGATGTTGTGGCTCGAGTCTTTGCCGTCGCGTACCCAGCGGAGGTTCCCCGATGGAGATGCCCTCGAAGCGAGTCCTTCCGCCCCGCCAGTACCCAAAGAAGGTGTCCCCGAAACCGAAGAGTCGCGCCGCGCCTTGTCCGAAGCGGTGTCCTTCCGCCCCCTGCCGTCCCATCACATTTTAATGCGTAGTGGGGGGAGTGGAGAGGACACGTCCCGTCGCGCTGGGCGTGGAGTCAATCTTGCGTCTGACGCCTGACCTTGACGCGGGCGCTTGGCCGCCGCCCGCCTCTATAAATACGGTAGGGGGGTCGTGAGAGCGACCACGTCTAGCCATTTTGCCTCTGCCTCTCGGTCTCCTTGCGCTTCTGTTCTGCAACACAAAAAGGGAGAGGTTCTCGCATTCGAAAAAAACAGATGGCGAGCGGCGGCGACGACCGGAGGGCCGGCAAGCGGGAGGCGGTAGCGATCCAGGGGGTTTGGACCCCAAGAAACCCCGCAGCGGCGCCGGGTCCTCCAGAGCCATGGTGAGGGGCGGGCTCATCCTGCCCTCGTCGACCTTCCGCATCCGGAATCCACTTCCAAAGTGAGTTTCCTTTGCTTGGCCTCGGGATGGCTTTGATTTCGTCTTGCTGACGCTGAGCTGCTTCGTCTTTCTCTCGGTAACCGGCTCGGGTCGCGCCCGTTGCCATGGTGTCCCCGTGGCCGCGATGGGTAGGGGTGGCAACGGGGCCATTCCCCGCCGGGGAGTGCCTCCCTGTCCCCATCCCCGCGAAAATTTCACACAAGAGAAGAGCTTATAGCCATTTTAACTCTAAAATCATATCAATAGACAAGGAAAAAAAGAATGCATGCATTCATTAAAGATTATGTTGTCCCATTTATGAAAATGTGAATATGATGGACTAGAGAATATGTTTGCAATCTAATAACTAAATTGATTAAACTAAATTTGGATCCCTAATCGGGTCCCCACGGGAAAAAAATTTCTCGATCCCCATCCCTCCTTATCCCCAACGGAGAATAATTTTCCGTTTCCATCCTCATGAGAACGATTCTTCCCATACCCGGTCCCTAATAGAGAATTCCCTCGGGGATCGAACGGTCCCCATTGCCATCCTAGCGGTGGGAGGCGACGAATGAGCGGCCTCCCCAGGCCCCCAACCGCCCCGGGCAATCCTCTGCGACGACGGGAGCGGCGGCGGATCTTATGTCACAGCTGGCGGTGAAGGCCTCTTCGATGTCGACAAGAACAGCCACCGCCCAGGAGGCGGAGGCATTGTGGCAGCGGGCTCGAGTCCAGGCCGTTGAGGAGGAGCTCGCGAAGACACGCGAGGAGGCGCAGCGGGCTCGGGCCGAGGTCACTGAGGAGGAGCTCGCGAAGACGCACGAGGAGGTGACGCCGCTGCGGGCTCGGGCCGAGGACGCCGGGGAAGAGCTGGCCAGGCTGCACGCGGAGCGCTGGACCACGTGCGAGAACCTCCTGTCCATGCTCCGCCCAGCCTTCGAGAGCATGGGCAGGAGCTTGGAGCCGTTGGGGGTGAGGCTGAACGAGCCAGTGGAGCATATTGCATCACAGTATGCCTTTGGCCTCACCCAAGTGGCCGAGGCCTTGGCCGACCTGCCCCACGCCTTCGCGGCGTTACTGCTTTCGCGAGGGCGCAGAACCGCCCGTCGGCGTGGCGAGTATGCGTCTTGGCTTTCTTTGTTGCCGCGACGCCTCCTTCGACCCGCTAGCGGCCGTCACCGGGATCGAAAGCGGCGATGCAGCCGGTGCTGAGCAGAGCAGGGCGGCGGCGGAAGATGGTGGCGAGGCTAAGCGCGGCCCAGAGCGAGGACTCGGCAGCGACGCCGCCTTTTGTTAGCTTAGGAACGCCGCGGGCGCCCGCGACTAACTTTTGCTTCATTTTTTGTGATGTAATGTACATAATATGTGGTATGGAGACTTTTGTTTGATATCTTGCATTTCCCCTTTGCGGTAAGCACTCGCTGAACGACCGTAGTTCTCAGGAACCGCTGAGGTTGTTTGAGCGTAGGTCGGAGCGCTGATACTTCGAGGGAAACGCAAAGATAGCAATAAGATTGATAGCCCAAAGGTGTGTCCTAGATCGACCGAGGATCGCTCATACGGGCACTTCCTTTTTACATGAAGTGCTAGCTAGAATCAGTGGCATTGGGCGAGGTCGTAGCACTTAGTAGAAAGGTTACCGCTAGGGGGCTCACGATGGCCGATCGGGGCGCCGTTTTGGGCGAGAATGCGAACGAGTAGCCTCGGAGTGGCGCATGAGGACCGGGATGTAGTCGGCACGCCGCACTTCGAACTCGGAGGTTTCGCCGGAGACGCAGGAATAAAGGAAAAGTTTTAGGGATAGAATCGCCTTAACTTCTCAATATTCCACGCGTTGGGTACAATGTTGCCATCAGCATCTTTGAGTCGAAAGGTGTCGGGTCGGAGGACCTCCACGACGGTGAAAGGCCCTTCCACGGAGGAGACAACTTGTGCCTGTCCTTGTTGGATGAACTGGCGTGAGACCGGTTCGCCAACATTGAAGGACCGGCCGCGGATCGATGGTCGTGGTAGCGTCGCGGCTGTCTGCTTGTACTTGCGTCGATGCAGCGGCCTACATCGCGCGCCTCGTCGAGTTGGTCGATGGCGTCTTGTTGTGCGTCGAGCCCCCGAGTCTCGTCGAAGGCCTGTAGTCTTGGGGCGCCGTACTCCAGATCGGTCGGCAGGACGGCTTCAACACCGAACACCAGGAAGAATGGTGTAAACCCGGTTGACCGGGTTGGTGTGGTCCGCAGGCTCCAGAGAACGGAGGGCAGTTCGGCCGCCCATCGTCCCACGATCTTCTTCAGCCGGCTGAAGATTCGCGGTTTGCGCCCTTGGAGGATCATGCCATTCGCCCGCTCGACTTGGCCGTTGGTCCGCGGATAGGCCACAGCAGCCCAGTCGACGCGGATGTTGAAGTCGTTGCAGAACTCAAGGAACTCCTTCCCCGTGAACTGCGTTCCATTATCGGTGATGATGGAGTTCGGGACTCCAAACCGATAAACGATGTCGCTGAAGAAGTTGGCCGCCTGCACCGAAGTGATGGTGGCGACCGGTTTGGCTTCTATCCACTTGGTGAACTTGTCCACCGCGACAAGTAGGTGGGTCAAGCCTCCGGGCGCCTTTTTGAAGGGCCCGACCAGATCGAGTCCCCAAACGGCAAATGGCCAAGTGATGGGGATTGTCTGCAAGGCTTGCTTTTGGTAGATCGTCTCGCCGCAAATAATCGCACCCTCGCAGTGCAAACAATTTGTTCGGCGTCGGCCGCGGCAATGAGGCCGATAAAGCTTTTGACGGAAGGCTTTCCCTACGAGGGAACGTGGCGCAGCGTGGTTGCCGCAGATCCCAGCATGGATGTCGAGCAGCAGCTACTTCCCTTGGTCCGCCAGAATGCACTTCTGGAGGACTCCGGAAGGGCTCCTCTTGTAGAGGTCCTCCCCGACCAGGACAAAGGACTTTGCCCGTCGGGCGAGGCGCCAGGCCTCGGTTGGGTTGGCGGGGAGCGATCCGTCAGTCAACCGGTCGATGAAGGGCTTTCTCGGTCGGTCGGAAACTTGACATGCCGCGTGGCTCAACCGGAAGGTCCGCGTCCATTGTCCGTGATCGGGCGGATCTTCGGAGAGTCGGTCTACTTTCGGAGGCGAGTCCAATGGACGAGCGGCTTGTGGAGGTCGGAGACGAAGATCCCTGGTGGGACCGGTCCTTTGCTGGAGGCGAGATTGGCCAGGTAGTCGGCTTCACCATTGAAGCGTCGGTAGCTATGGTGAAGCTCGAAACCCTTGAATCTCTCCTCGAGTTTGCACCTCACGGCGATATCTTTGCCATCACACGGGCGTCAACAAAAGGTGATGGAAGAATGCCGCACTAAGGATGGGTGGCGCCTTGTTATCCGAAGGTAGAGCTTGAGCCGCGACATAGGTGGCGAAGCCCGGCACCTTTAGGCCGAAGATCATAGACGAGCCCCACGGTAATGGACAATGTCGACGCTCCTTAGCCTCATTCTGGTAGTCGGGTCCGCACTTCCTTTGCCGAGACTCCGAAATAAGCGTCTTGGTCCGTCGACCGGAGTTTGTGCTAAGACCGTGATGCGGAAGGCTATCCATCGGCTTCGAAGTTTGCGCAGCCTTCGGCAGATGTCGCCATGCGGGCGCCACGGCCCGAGGCTTCATGACTTGGTGACTTGGTCGACGACAAGCTTGGAGTCGCTGCAGAGTAGCCTACCGAGGTTGGCGCCGATCCGAGACCGTTGATGAGTGCTTCAGAGCTGCGAGTCGCTGTAATGTTGAGCTTTCCGCCGAGGTTGGCGCGATGGCGATGACCGTTGATGAGTGTTTGCAAGCTGAGAAACATTGTTGGTTGCGCTGGCGTAACCGATGATGGCGACGGAGCTTGTTTCAAGCGAGAAACAAGGACGACTTGACCCGCTCTTCTTGTGTAGGATACGTCATACATCTTCCAATACGGCGTTCGCGCTTGTTGCGCCGGTTGCTTATTACTTGGCCAACAGCCTGCCAGATTGACTGATCGCCGCTCGGACGACGACGATATCGTAATTGAGCTCAAGATGTCGCCATGCGGCGCCACGGGCTCGAGGCCTTCATGACTTGGTCGAGACGAAAGCTTGAGTCGCCGTGTATGTAGAGTCGGGCGCTTGGCGAGGTCGGCGGCGATCCGGAGACCGCGATGAGTGCTTCAGACTCGGTGACATTGTTGGTTGTGTCGGCGTAACCGGATGGCGATCGAGCTTGTTTGCAAGCGGGAAACAAGGACGACCCCACAACCACTCCGCTCCTTGGTGTAGGACCCGCTGGCACATCGTCCAATACTCGGGGTCTTCAGCGCCGGTGGCGCCGCTTGGTCCACTCGGCATTTAAGTCGGCCAAGACCAGCGACTTGATCGCCGTCTCGGGACGACGATATGTCGTGGCCGTTGAGCTCAAGCGCCCATTTGGCGATCCTTCTAAAGCATCGCGGTTCGTGGACGATCTCGCCGAGTGGCGAGGAGGTCACCACGAGACGGGATGCCTGGCCGAAGTAGTGGACCACCTTCTCTTCGTGATGAGCACCAAGATAGAGCTTCAGACACTGCGAAGTACCGAGCCTTGACTCAAGAGTACTTTATCGATGAAGTACACCGATCGCTGTACCTTGAGCACATGGCCTTCTTTCGCTCGCTCCACCACAAGCGCCGCCGATGACCTCGGTCGTGGCGGTGATGTAGAGGAGAGCGGCCTCGGTGTCGGGCGACCAACACCGGGTGAAGTCAGAACGCCTGAGTTGGTCGAGGGCTTCGCGCTTCCTTAGTCTAGCTGAAGTGGTTGGACTTCTTGAGCAGCTTGTAGAGCGGCATTCCGCGCTCGCCAAGGCGATACACGAAACGGCTCAAGGCTGCAAGGTATCCTATCAGCTTCTGGACTCCCTTTAGGTTGTCCACCGGGCCCATCTTCATGATCGCAGAGATGTTCTTCCGATTGGCTTCGATGCCGCGCTCGGAGATGATGAAGCCGAGTAGTTTTCCTTTGGGGACCCTGAAAACACACTTTTCAGGGTTGAGCTTGATGCGAAACCGCCGGAGGTTTGCAAAAGTCTCGTCTAAGTCGGCGACGAGATCGTCGGCCTCCTTAGTCTTGACGACGATGTCGCCGACGACGCCGACATGTTACTGGCCTATTCGATCAGCCGAAACACGTTTGCATACATCGCTGGTATGTAGCACCCGCGTTCTTTAGACCAAATGGCATCGTTATGTAACAAAACGAGCCGAACGGAGTGATGAAAGAAGTCGTGAGCTGGTCGGACTCTCTCATCGCTATCTGGTGGTAGCCCGGGTAGGCATTCAGAAAGGACAAGGACTCGTACCCTGCGGTGGAGTCGACGACTTGGTCGATGCGAGGCAATGGAAAAGGGTCCTTGGGGCATGCCTTATTCAGGCCCGTGTAATCAATACACATCCTCCATTGCCCGGACTTCTTTTTTACAAGGACAGGGTTGGCGAGCCACTCGGGGTGACGCGCCTCTTTTATAAACCCTGCGGCCAAAAGTTTGGCGATCTCTCCTCCTATGATCTTACGCTTCTCATCGTCGAAGCGGCGCAAGCGTTGGACGACCGGCCTTGAGTCGGGCTGGATATTAAAGGAGTGCTCGGCGACCTCCCTTAGGATACCTGGCATGTCGAAGGGCTTCCATGCGAATACATCTCGATGGCGCGGAGGAAGTCGACGAGCGCCTTCCTATTTGGCGGGGAGCGTGGTTCGACCCGACGGTCTTGGCCGGATCGTCGGGATCGACCATGACCGCTTTCGTGTCCTCGACGGACTTGAAGGACCCTCGCCCCGACTCACCGGAGTTGAGCGCATCGGAGGTTTCCCTCCGGAGGTTTTCGAGTTCGGCGGACGCAATGAGCGCCGACGCTTAGCTCGCAATCAAGCAGTTTCGCGATAGCTAAAGCGAAGTTGAAAAGACGCCATCACGGTGATCACCTCCGTGGGCCCCAGATCTTCAACTTGAGCTAGGTGTAGTTGGGGACGGCCATGAACTTGGCGTAGCACGGCCTCCCATGATGGCGCAGGAGCCGTGAAACCCCACGACCTCAAAGGTTAGGGTTTCAAGCGGAAGTTGTCGGGCTCCCAAAGGTAACCGGCAGATCGACCGCTCGAGCCAGCGCGGGCTGGCGCCGTGATGACACTGTGGAAGGCGCCTTGCTTTCGGAGACGCGAGCGAGGATTCCTATGGCGTTTAGCATCTCAACATACAGGATGTTGAGACTACTGCCGCCGTCCATGAGCACCTTGGACAGGCGCTTTGGCCCCACGACGGGGGTAACGACCAGAGGATATCTCCCCTGTGTAGACGCGGGTAGGGTGGTCGGCCCGATGAAAGGTGATCGAGACTCGACCACCGGAGGTACTTCAGCGCAGGGTGTCGCTGCGTGGACCTCGCGAAGGCGAGCTTGAGGCGCCGCTTGTTGGCAGAGCACGCCGCCCGCCGAAGATCATAAGGCGTGCTGCCGTTCCGGAACTTCGTCGTCGCCTTCCTTTGCCCCAAGATTCGGTGTCGGGTCTGCTTTTTCCTTTGCCCCTGGTGGGGGCTCCTAAATGAAGCGCTTAAGGTCTCGTAGTCCCGAGTTTGTGCCCGACGAGGTACCCGTGATGCGACACGGCCGTTCATCGCTTTTCGAAGTGGTCGGCGCGATCGCGCTACCGCGCAGGCAGGTATGGCTTTGCCGTCACGCGACCAGTGGCCTTCGCTAGCCTCGCTTCCCCTTTCGCTTCCATTTGTCGGAACGGCCGGAGGGGCGGCGCTTGCAGCCGACTCAAGCTTGGCCTTCCTTATCGAAGATGCCCCCATGGCCTCCTCGCCAAGGCGTGGTTGGTATGGCGTGTCCGTGCTCCTTGGTGGTATTGGGCTTGGCGCAATTTCACCAGGACCGTAGCTTTAGAGGTAGTGTCAGAATGAACGCCTGACGACGCTGGCGCCGCAGACATCGGGAGCTCATTGCATTGTTGGGAGAAGCGCCGGATGTAGTCCCGAGAGTCTCTGGTCAGCCGCTTGCTTGTTCTTCAGTCGAGTTCAGGAGTTCCTGTGGGCGCCAAGTGCCCTAGAAGTTACCGAACGAAGAGGTTCTTCAAGTCGGCCAGCCTCGATGGTGTTTATAGGTGTACTCGAGCCAGCTCGAGCCGAGTCCGTGAGGTAAATGGGGAGGTATTGAATGATGAAAAGATCATCTAGAGCTTCGCCGCAAGATGCGAGCCGTAGTCTTCGACCAAACACCGGGTTTGTCGCCCAGCAGTATTTGGCTATGTTGATCGGGTGCCCGAATCGGCAGGAAACCAGATTGCGGATCTCCAGAATGCCCGAGGCCCCGCCGTCGGGGCTCGAGCCGCTGGCCGCATCGACCGCTGTCCATGGTCTCCGCGATCGCGCCGCTTCGCCCATCACCTTTCCTTGCTCGAGGGTGTCGCGGACGCCGCGATCGCCGCCAGCGCGGCGACCGAGCGCGAGGCTGGACCGCTGAAGGAGCGAAGGCCACATCGCCGGACCTCGCCGTCCTGCCAGAAGGGCACGGCCGGTAGCTTAAAGAAGCCCCGAGTGATGGGAGCGAGTTCGTGCATGCCGAGACGCAAGAAGACGCTCCACCCACCGGAGGTTCTCGGTACATGGCCTTGGCCTCTGGGGCTTCCGGCCGAATGCCGAGATAAAAGACCGCCTTCTGCAGCGACATTTTGGTGGCGTGGGGAAGAACGGAAGACCGCCGACTTTCGGCCAGCTGGTGTTGTACCGACGAAGCGAGCGCCAGGCATGGGGCGAGGTCGCTCTCGCCTGTGTCGGCTCGAGTTTGTCAAGCTTGGCCTTCGGGCCTCTAGCTCGTCGGGCTGTCATGCCGAGCTCAGCCATGCAGTGAGCTCGAGGTGTTGCCAGGCCAACCTCCGCCTCACAGATCGGCGCGCCTTAGCTGGCGTGTTCTCGACTTCTACGAGGTTGCATGGTTTCCTGCACCGCCATGTTGCACTCGGGAGTACAACTTCGTCAGAGTGTGCTCCACGCCGAGCCGAGTCGCCGCCGGAGAAAGCTCGGCGGTCGTGGCCGGAGGAAAGCTCCACGAGCCGTGAGCTGCGGGCGGCGACGCCGGATTTGAGGTTGGCACGTGGAGCGCTGATGGGCCCATCGCCACGTCACCGGGGCGCCGATGGAGAGCTCTGGCGGGAGGCGGGGAGCGGCGAGGAGTTCTCCGTGGGGGTGGCGCCAATCGACAGCTAATCGGAAGCATCATCGCCGCCATCGAGGAGGTGGCGCAGTGCATCTAGGGCGGGATTTTGACAAAGCATATAATGACAATCTATATAATTGGTGCTTAACTTAGTGCTTAACAAATGAAGCCCTAAGCGAGGTCGCCTAGGCGTTGGTCTCATCTATTTAGAGGGAGTCAAAGATAAGGTATGCAATTTTGGTATCTATTCTATATTTGTTATTGCATTAGCGAGGAACTCCAAGTAGCTCGACATTTGAGATGTGCTTTGAGGCGTTAAACTTCAGATATTCTATAGATTGACTTGGTGCATGCATGTTTTAGTTGACGATTCTCTTAGTGAAGAGTTCGCACATGTAATTCGTATATTCTATCATGGGGTGGCGACGGTTGAGATGCACTTAGTAGAGAATATTTGAGCTTTTGGGACTAATGTCTTTCATGAGTGGTTTGGAAAGAATTAGGTCCCGTGTGTATGATTCACCAAGGTATCCTGGAGGATGATCATTAAGTCAAGTCAACAAGATGCATGTGCCACCAAGAGCAAAGATCGACTTGGCGTGGAGATCGCCGGAGAGGATGATCAAGTCAAGGTTGATAGGACGAGAAACGATCATGCACCCTGACTATCTCCGACGCAAATGCTGCTGTCATTGTAGGTCTCTTGGATTCTTTGTGGTGAAGGAAGCCATCGGATAAACTCGAATATCCGAGGTGATCTCGGGGATCCGGAGATCACGAAGATGCTCTATTTACGCACTTAAAGCTCCAAGCTTGTTCTTCCCTAGACGGCCAGGAGGTCGCCACGAGCCACCAAGCGCGTGGAGTTTATGAAGGCCGATTCCGCCTCCGCAAGGGAAGGAATCAAAGAAGTGAAGTCCGCGAGTGCATTTGTGCAACACCGTGGAAAGGGTTAAAGAGACCCCTACCAAGTGTGACTGAAGCACTGCATGAAGTGCATTTGTGCAACACCGAGAAAAAGGGTTGAAAGAGACCCCAGCTCAAGTGTGACCGAGCCGCTCAACGAAACGATCCTCAAGATCCGAATTTTCGAGTGAAAATCATCGCTCCAAGTTTGCTTCTTACTCTTGCATAAGTATTTGATTTTGAATCTTGAAATTGTCCGATCTACTTTTCTAGTGAGTTTGCCAGATCTCTATTTGCCTCAAGTATTCTAGGCTAACTAGTTTAATTTGGTGTATTTAATATTCCCAAATAGCCTAGATCCTTTTTAAGTAGCCGTGGAGCCTGAGCATCTTAATATCCTAACCAACTCTACTATCCGAGAACTTTATCCGACATTACCCCTGACTATCCGAATCACTCACATTCAAGTATATTTCGGATAATTCAACTGTTAATTTCGCCATGCATTTAGTTTTAAATTTTAATTCACCTATTCACCCCTTTAGGCGACATCGCATAACCCAAGTAAATTTGTAAGTATAGGGTCGTGTTCCTCTCCTTGAATGGTTAGACTACAGGGTCCAAGATGTATACCGTTCGGGCCAATATCCCTACGCCCGCTTCAGGGTGGTGGTTTGTATTGCTTGGGATGCAATGGACTGCACTGGCAAGCGAGGGCTCAAGATCGCCCCGAAAGGCCGTCTGAAAGGGAGAGGAGCGAAGCTCAGAGCTCAGAGCTAGGAATGTTCGCTCAGAGGTTTGACTTACTCGAGACCGATGTGTTTGCTTAAGTCGGATGCGAATGCGAATGCCCTTCTCGAGGGTCCCGCCTCCCTTTATATAGGCGAGGGGGCGTGTTTCACAGAGTTTGGAGAAAAAGGTAGGGTATGTTACGCCCGGAGTCCCGGCTTCGGCCTTGACGATTGACAAGTTCCTAGTGACGAGAGATCGATAGGTTCTCGCCATCCCACGCCGGTTGGTAAACACAAGAAGCGACGCCTGCTGAGAATGAGCGCAACCGCCTTCGCGCGTTGTCGACATCGACGCCAGCACGCCTGCCAGGCTCTGGCGCGTTCTCGAGGGAGCGCGTCTCTCCATCACGTGCATGACGGGCGAAGGATGGGCGCTTGACTTAGGCGGCCTTCCTTGGGAAGGAGCCACTGCTCCAAAGATGGCCGTCAGATTCACGGGCGCAGACTCGCTTGAAGTCGATCGGTGGCGTGCGGCGAGGTTGGCCGAAGCCTGAGCTCGTTAGGGATCCGACTTGAGGCCGCCTGAGTTCTGGGCGACCGACCACCTGCTGCCTGAGCTCACGGGAGCTGCCCTGCCTGTGGCCTAGTCGAAGCTCATGGAGCGTCCGACCTGTGGCCTGGTCGGAGCGCCCTGGTGGGCCTGAACGAGGCCGAGGATCCTTCGTGACCCGATTGAGGCTTTTGACCGGAGCTGGGCCTAAGATGACCCATTTAGTGTTCCGGCCAATATTCAGTGATAATCCCATCTGTGAGGGGTGGAGACTTTGGTAATACCCCTTCAGCATTCTGTACCGCTGCCGATCTTGCCACCTTGTCCGTACGACTGAGAGAGAGACGATCTTGAAATAGATGTATACTTTGCCGTGGGGTATCTCTGGTATGAGTATTCGTCAAGACCCTAGATAGTTTTCTCGCTAATTAGGGTTCTATATTGATTTACTGTTTATGGCTTAGTCCATGTGTGCAAGCCGTCCAAACCGTGTGAGCTCGTCTCTCTTTGCCGCGTGCACACCACCATTGTCGTCCGAGCCCATCGCTCTGTGTCACACGCACCCAAAACCACTGCCACAAGCAAAGCAATTATCGCCATCGTGCGCCCGAAGCGTAGCTTGAAACTACTGCTCGATGTGCCAATCCCGGTGAGCGCATGCGGCACGCGTCAACACCACACCCACTCATGCCATTGCCGCTGCTCCTGCTGAAGCACCGTCAGGTTGACACTACTCCCGACAAGCTCTACCTACCCCTACTGCCACCAAGACCTTGTGAGGTGGCACTTGCAACAATCGAGCTAGGGTAAAAAAAGGAATTTTTTTATTTAATATTTATTTTAAATCTTTTTAAAATAATCAATGAAAAAAAATATTGTGAAAATGGGTTCCCATCGCCCGGATACGGGGCGATCGCCCTATATTCGGGCGATAGGGACCCTGGTGTAAAAAACACCGCTCAAATCCACACATATCCGTGACGAGAACCCATTTTCGTAATTTTTTTCCGTTGATTATTTTCGAAAAAAAGATTTAAAATAAATATTAAATAAAAAATTTCTAAAAAAAAAGAAGAGTTGAAATCCTCTAAAACCCCTAGCTCAGTCGGCCATTTTTGGCAATGTGGCCTGTTAAAATTTCGGCTCAAGAAAGAAAAAAAAAGGATTCGACCCAATACAGCCTGGTGAAAGCATCAAGGTCCTCAAATTCGTATTGGTTTTGGTAATTAATGACAAGCGCGATTAAAGAACTAATATTTCCAATTGAGAATGTTGATTTTAGGTTCGTACTAAAGATGGAACATGTTGAAGCATGAAAAGGAAATGAGAGAAGATCATTGTGTCAAGCTAAAAGAACAAAGGTATATAATTAAGGACATTTTCATAGTTTTTACCGATCTCGAAGTTTTGAAGAAAGATCGGATTGCTAGATTAGGTGCCGTACTATTAAGAGGGACTCTTGATTAGTAGCTTGATGTGTTTTTAGTGAAAATGGCTCAATTAATGCTGATACAAATGATTATTTTCACTTAGAATAAAAAGAAAAATTGAAAATTCTTTTTCACATCCTTGCCCGGCACTACCACCCATGGTAGGGTGGTACTGCCGCTTGGTCGACAGTACTGGAGCTAGAGCCAGTAGTTATATTACAGAACGGATGATCTTTGGGGTCTGGCCTAGCCGGCACTACCGCCCCATAGGGGCAGTACTGCCGCTCGGCCAGCACTACCAGCCTCACATGGGTGGTAGTGTCAACCCTCTGGTAACGGCTAGTCTGTCAGTGCATTAAATGCCTACAGTCAACCGTTGGACCTATATCGGCAAAGACTGCCCTGATGGGCTATAGAGGCCGCCTCCTCCAATTTTTTTCCAGGGGTTTGATAGTAACGGCTAGAACTATTGATGAGGGCTTTAAATACACTCATGTATGCAGTATAGAGTAACTTTTGGGCACCTATTGTATATTCTTGAGCTACTACTCAAGTGCATTCAATTCACATTTTAAGAGTAGTTGAGTGAAAAATCAAGTGAGAGCATTCAATTAAGCCATTTAGATGCTTGATTCATGTCAAGCGATCGTTAAAGTCTATTACTCTTGGAGGTTGTCGCCTCCTAGACGACTTAGAGGAGAAGAAATCGGTGATCTTCTCAAAGGAGCTTGTGAGAAGGTCCGGTTGATTGTGAAGGTTGGAGTTCGCCTACCCGAAGCGAGGAAGAACCACCAAAGTGATCGCGGAAGGCTCAGGTGGATGGAGCCGGCTTGAAGTTGTTCAAGTCATCTCAATATGGATTAAAGGAGATTGGCAAGTCTCCGAGACCACGGAATAAATACTTGTGTTTCATTCTCTTGTGGTTTGAATTTTTCGTTCTTGTGTTCAATTTACATTTCTAGCAATTTAATCATATTGATCATGTGATTAGAATCACCCCCTTCTAGCCGATTATCATTGATCCTACACCTGGCCGATCCGAATTTGGTCCACGTACTTAAAAGGGTTGCACAGCCTAGCAGCAGTTTTGTCTAAAGACCAAATTCTTTTCATATTGTGTTACTTTTGTGACGTGTTTTCACATATTCATTTGGATGAAGGTAATTTTTTGTGAAAAGACCTTGAAGTTTCGTATAATTATATAAATTTATTGGGATAAAAAAATTATATTTTGAACCCTAAAGTTTTCAGTAATCCAAAAAAATAGTTAATAAATTCTGATTTTATATTAATCTTAGAAACTAAATTTTTAAGTTTATGGGCTTTCGTAAATTATGGAAACTTAGATCTAGCACACATTGGAAGCTTCATATCATTGGGTTTACTTGCCTAGCACAATTCCATATTTATGCATATGCTGAATTTATTTTTGTGTTGTTTTTATGATTTTGAATATTGCTCAATAATTAGCAAAAAAATATTGAAAAATGCTCAAAAAATTCTAAAAATTTTAGATAATTATCTACCGAATAGATATAGACCAATTTTTATTGATTCAAGAGTGAGCATGCAATATTTTGAATTTACCAATAGTAAAATTTATTTTTGTATGAATATAACATAGAATATGTTAAACATCGCAAAGAGGGAATTTATTAAGCTTGCCTTGAATGTTAGTAATTGCCTAACCGGGGTAATAGATACCAAGATTAATTTGATACCTCAATCTCTTGGAGTTGTTATTACCTAGTCTGAAGCTAGCACCATTGCTCTTCCTAAAGCCGTCAAGTGTGTGGCTCTGCACTTCCTAAGGTATCACCTATATGCGGACTTAAAGGCTGAGTATTTGATGGAGGATCCACTGGCACTATGTAATTCCCAGAAAAGAGCGCTATAATCGGCAGAGATCCACCCTGCTGCCAGAAGGACAACACAAATGGACCCTTCTACGCTTTCAGTACTATAAAACTATGGCAGCATACAACTCTTCCATGCACAACCTTGTCTCAAAACTATGTTTCTGTAACCATAAAGTTACAATATTGAGATGATAGACAAAACCTTGTGCACATTCCACCCTAAGATGAGAATACTTCGGCAACAGTATTGTCATGCCAAATACCAAAAGTACTCTGAACTTATCTACACCCAACTAGAAACAGAGAAGCATGGTGAACTCCTGATGAAATATCATCATATTTTTTTCTAACAGGACACAGGTAATGCCCAAAGCATATGCTAATACTTAGTAGGCATCAAGGGGGAAAACGAAAGATTGGTGTAATACAGAAGGGAAGAGGCAAGCCCTAGTAGAGAGGTAAAGGTAAAGGGTTAGGGAGTTTTCAAAAGCAAAACTGAGCCTACTTACCATGCATAGTCCTTCTTTACGTGTGGATGCACTAGCCATTAGTCGCGCAACTGCCACACCACTAAGTGTCTGGTGGACCTTTACATGCAATCCACTAGAAAAGTTAAGAAGATCTAGGATTTATATGAAGACCTGAACTAGTTTCCTAAATGTTCCTTCACTTTGCTAGTTGATGTCACATACTCCTTATAAGTATCCTTAAGAGTCTTTTTATCGGTTTAGTTTTAATTCCTAAAGGAACATTGTTCTATGCTTATATTGAGCGATTATTATTTAAAGTTGAATAAATTGTCATTCCCCAATATATTTGATTCTTTTATTGTGTTATGTTTCTTTCTATATTTTACAATATGTTTCTGATGCAACAATTATAAATAATACTTCTAATATAGAACACTATATAATCCAATGACGGAGAAGAAAATATGTATTGTAGATAGAATTGCATCATAAATTCAATTATTAGAAAACTACATATTGTTAGACTTTAGCTAAGAAAACTAACAATATGATGACTATCACTGAAAGTGGTATCCTCATTGTTGGCACAAGAAGAGCCATCAAAGTTCTCTATATGGATACTCGTATAATAATAGAGGAATACTTTCTTGTACCCTGAGTTCAATCGTACTCTATTAAGTTTTAAAGACATCCGTCTAAATGGTTTCTACATGGAGACATAAAATAAGGATGGTACAAAATACCTACTCATGACTAAGTTTAATGGATTCAACAAACGTATGGTTGAAAATTTCATCCCTTCTCCTCAGGATTGTACTATACATGTATATAAGATTTGAAGTTTTTATTGCGATGAAGACAATGCTTACAAATCTAGAAATATTTAAGATCTGGCATATGATCAATGGGTCATCCTAGGTTGAATATGATGAGAAAAATCATCAATAATTCTGTTGGCTATACGATAAAAACTACAAACTTCTCTAGACTTGAAGACTTCTTAATCCTATTTGTGCTAAAGGAAACTCATAATTAGACCCACTCATATGAAAGTTAAGAAAAAAATCACTAATTTTTCTAGAGAGAATTCGAGATGATATTTAATAATTTATCCAACCCTTGTTGGGCCCCTTTAGATACTTTATGCATGGTACTGATAATGTTTTTACTAGATGGTCTCATGTATGGCTCTATCTACTCAAAACAATATTTTTGCTAAATTAATCTCCTAGATTATTAAATTAAGCGTTTCCTTTATAGATGAAAGGATCAAATCCATTCGAATGGATAATGCTAGTGAGTATACCTTAAAGGCATTTAATGATTATTGTATGACTCTGGGCATTAATGTAGAGCATTCAGTATCTCATGTCTACATACAAAATAGTTTTGCAAAGTCATTAATTAAAAAGAATAAAACTTATTGCTCAACCACTATTGTAGAATTGTAGTCTACCCACCCGTTGTTGGGGCCACATGGTGTTGCATGCTGTTGTATTAATTCAATTTAGGCCAACTGCATACCATAAAATTTCCCCCTTTGTAGATAGTGTGTAGGAAAGAACCAAATATTTCCTATTTGTAAAAATTTAAGTGTGTTGTACACGTAGCAATCTCACCACCCAACTGTATATCTATAGGCTCTCACTAGAAGTTAGAGATCTATGTAAATTATGAAACTCCATCAATTATTAAATACCTAGAGCCTCTAATAGGAGATCTGTATATGGCTCGGTACATTGATTGTATCTTTGATGAGTTCAATTTCCTGACATTATGGGGAGAAAAGTATCACATTAAAGAATACCGAAATATAGATTGGAATGTTACCGGTATTCAGTCCTTAGACCGACACACTAAAGAATTCAAACTTGAAGTTAAAATGATAATAAATTTGCAATAAGTAGCTAATAAATTGGCTAGATGCCTTCAGTGACCATAAGAGAGTGACAAAATCTTATATACTTCTAGTAAACACACCAAAAAGGGTGGACATACCCACAAGAATATTGAATGAACTCTTACTCCTCATGATAAGAACAGCAGAGACCTCCGGGTGTATAGGATTCAATTCCGTGGAGACGTCCGTATAAATAGAGAACCGAACAAGTTAGAACACCCCTTAAAACAGTGAAAGAACCTCAATCTGATGTTGAAAAAATCCTAAAGTGACCCATCCTGAAGATGGTAACCCCGATGAATATTTGCACGCACAATCTAACACTAGGAGATTGGAACACATAGACTCCATCGCTGTGATAAACTACGATTAGTTAGAAGAAATTAATAAAGAAATATCCACTAATTATGTGGGTTTAGGAGAGTTATATAAAAGAAAGACTACATTGGTCGATATATATTTTGTCTCAAAAATTGGTAAAACTCTTGATATAGATCTAGAACCAAAGTTTATGGCAAAGTGCCAAAAACACTCAAATTAGGTCAAATAGAAATAAGTAATTGAGGTAGAATTATACTTGCTTAATAAAAGGACACTATTCGGTCCCATTGATTGAACACCCCCTAAAGTGGATCAAAATGTGTTTTCATCCTGAAGAGAAATGAAAGCAACCAACAAAGCAAGACTTGTAACACAAGAGTTCACACAGAGACCCGACATCGATTACATTGAAACTTACTCTCTTGTAATAAGTGAAATAACATTTTGATATTTAATATAAATGGCAGCTAGCATAAACTTAACAATACAATTGATAAATCTAATGACCATATATTTATATGAGTCATTGGATACGGATATCTATGTGAAAGTCTCTAAAGGAGTTAAAATTCCGAATCCTAATAAAAGTAATTGCAACATGTATAGCATCAAACTGCGGAGGTTTCTATATGGATTAAAACAGTCAAGGAGAATGTGGTATAACCGACTTAGTGAGTTCCTCCTAAAGAAAGATTACTCTAATAATGAAGATTGTCCCTATATATTCATAAAAAAATCTCATAATGAGTTTTGTATCATCTCATCTATGTCAATCATCTAAATATTATCGGAACCATAAAGGATATAAAGGAAGCAAGTTCTTACCTTATGACAGACTCTAAGATGAAAGATTTTGGTTAAAACCAAATATTGCTTAGGCTTGTAACTAAAGTATTTCCTAGAAGAAATCATTATACACTAGTCTACCTACACCAAGAAGATGTTGGCAAAATTCAATAGGAATAAATCTCATTGTTTGAAGGTCCCATGGTAGTAAGATCCCTTTAAATGGATAAAGACACAATCAGATCAAGGATAGAAAATGAGGAAGTCTTAGGATCTAAAGTTCCATACTTAAATGCCATAGGAGTATTTATGCATCTTGCGAATTGTACCATACCTAATATTACATTCGTAGTAAATTTACTAGCTAGACATAGTTCAACTCCAATTAGAAGGCATTGGGCTAGTATGACTTTACTCAGTTACCTCCAAGGCACATACGATCTTGGCTTATTTACTGGAAGGACCAAGACTCAAGTATAGTGGGATATACGGATGTTGACTATTTATCTGATCTCCATAGTGTCAAATCTCATATTGGGTTTTGTTATTCCCTGCAGTGGTATAACCAATTCTTGGCAGGTTTTAAAGCAAACCTTAGTAGCTATCTCTACCAACCACTTAGAGATAATAGTATTATATGAAACCTCACATGAATGTGTTTGTCTAAGATGTGTAATTAGCTATATCCATAAGCCATGTGGTATTAACACTCTCGATACTCCCACAATTATATATAAGATAATGTTACTTGTGTTGCATAAATACAAATGGGTTATGTAAAGAGCAATATCATGAAGCATATTGTCTTCCAAACTTGTCTATCTTCATGAACTCTAGAAGAATGATGAGGTAAAAATCCTACAAACTAAGTAATGTTAAAATCTAGCTGATTTATTCACTAAGTCTTTGCCAACATCCAGTTTCTAAAGATTTGTTCGTGATATTTAGAATGGGACAACTTAGAGATATGCAGAGTTGAGGGGAGTAAATTCTTGAACCATCACCGTAATATGATCCTGAAGATACCACCCTAATCAAAAGATTATAATTTACACTCTTTTTCCTTAGTGAGTTTTCTGAAGTTTTCTAACAAAGTTTTTAATGAGGCAACAAGGGTAACATAATATGCGGTAGCAATGTACTTTTTATTATGCAATATTCCGCTGGTAAAAGCCGCCTTTGGTGGCGGAAACCGGTAAGTCTGGTCACCACCAGTACGCATCTGTCTTGGCTCGACACATCCACTAACTAAGAAAAAATTTGCAGTGCTTCTAGCTGGAGCCCAGTACTCCTATTTCGTAAGAAAAGACATCGTTGGTCAGAATAAATTGGATTGTGCAGCTCTGAAATGTCGTTGCTGCTAGAGGCCTACGACTGAAAAAAGCAAAAAAGAAGAAGAAAAAAATACCGCTACGGTGTTCCCGTTGGCGCCCATGGTTGCGACCAGCCGGAAAGAAATTAGCTTTTGGCGGTTGGGAGGATTAGTTATGCATGATAGCGTACGTGGTCCGCTCCCGGTGCTAGCAGCTGTTCGCCGTCGTCACCTATATGGCTATATCTCAAGTTTATTCATTGATTTAAAATCCCGTCAGACCTTTTATCCTACAAATGTGTCTGAAACCTTCAAACGAAAAGGAAGTTTCGTGAAACGTAGAGTATTTACGTGTTCTGATATGATTGTTTGGACAGGCGACGAAGCTATTGCTGCACGGGCGGAACTATCTATGGGACCAATCTTAGCTTATCTACACGGTCAAATTATTAGGGTGGCTATCCAGCCAAGTCTAAATTTAATGGAGCTTGTTTCAAAATTAACATATCTTGATTCTGATTCAGTAACATCTTATTTATAGTTTAGAAGCAATTTCATTACAGAGTTAACGAGCCGAGCCGAGCCAAGACTAGACAGTCCAGGCATAATCTTGTTCCACTCAAAATCGATTTATTTCCGACCCACTAAACGGGACCAACTACCGGCTCTTGTCGTGGACACTGAAAAATTACATAGCCCAAAGCCCAAATTCCAGCACCCAGCATTTATTACAAAACTAATCGGGGAAAATTTCCCCGCTGCCAAGACGGGTTATCACCGGCACGAAGGAGATATTCCGCTTTAATTCAAAAATTTGAAAAATAGCGGTATTTTTTAATAAAATTGAAGTAACTATCTACTGCATCATGATAGATCTATTTTTCAAATTTTGCTCGCTTATTGTAAGGATATAAAGGCACCTATCGCCACTAGCTTGAGGCGATCTGGATTGTAATTTCTCCGCCGATTAGTTTTAAAAAAGATTTAAAATAAATATTAAATAAAAAAAGATTCCCAGGAGTTAGCCTAGTGGTCTACTAGTATGTTTAGTTATTTTGAACCGCACCTAAAGTAGCTAACCGGGCGAGTGACGAGGCCAACGCAACCCACTTGCAACGGGCCGTATGCATATTCTCCTCGTGCCGGGCCGAGAAGCCCAAATCCCAACGCAGCCGCGGCAAAGATTCTCTCAGCAGCAGCGACCAGCGGAGGCGCCGCGGACCCGCCGATCTCCGCACGGGCAGGCCGCCAGCCTGCTGCCGCGGGGACAGTCAAAACGTTTGGAAAAGCAGCAACACCAACGCGGCAGCTGCCGGCCGTGGAAAGCGGGAAGCAACGCGGGCGCGAGGCCGGGCCGGGCCGAGTGCCGACGACGCCCACGGATGGATGCGAGCGCGAGGCGTGCGGCAGATCGTCCGGACGGTGAGCCGTTTGCGCGGCGGAGCCCAAATCCCGCGCCGTGCCAGGGCCACGTCCCGTGCCAACGATGGGTTTTGTAACGGACCGGGCCACGGGAATAGGAGCACCCTCGCTCGCAGCACGGCCGGCGGCTGCTCACCGAGGGCTTGATTGGATTGTTTCCGTGGTTACTTATCTTATTAGTATCTTACTAGGAAATTATCGCGGCGTCTGGCGTCAGCGGCGTGTCTATTTCCGAAAGAAAAAATGTTTTTCGGCGGTGTCAATTTTTTAAATAAATCGAAATAATAAGCAAAGCAGCGGAGAAAAATAGAAAGATAGAGTTGTAGAAATATCTTTGACGAATTATCATCGGAAAATATTGGAGTAGAAATTGGAGAAAAGCAGCGGAGAAGAAAAGTCTAGAGGGAAAAGGGTGAAAAATTATTAGAGATGTCAACCTTCTTTGTCGGGAGTTTAATACTCTAACGTTAATAGAAGTAATAATACATGTTTTTAAAAATATTAAAAACTTCGCGTAACCATCGCGCGCGTGATTATTTTCAGTAGGAAAAATTTATTTTTAATCGGTGGCGTTTTATTTTTTAAAATAAATCGAAATGGGAAAAAAAATAGAGATAGAGTTGTATAAATATCTCTTTCAGCGAATTATTTAGAAAATATTGGAGGCCGAAATTTGAAAATGGCGGCGAGAGAAAAATCTAGAGGAAAAGGGTGAAAAAATATTAGAGGCGACAACCTTTTTTGTGGGCTCAACACTCTCTGGCGTTCACGAGTAATAATACATGTTTTAAAAATATTAGAGATCAAGCGTTTTTTAGGAAAGCGGAGAAAGGATATGTTTTAAAAATATTAGAGACTCTGACGTAACACGTGCATACGTGTCGTTTTTTGTATGGATTTCTTTTTGACGGACTTTTATTTTTTAAATCGTCGAAAAAAATATAGGCGAAGCAGAGCAGAGATAAGTGTAGAAATATCTCATAAATTCGACGAATTATTTGAAAAATATTGGAGACCGAGCTAGAAAACCGAAAGGGGAAAAAGTCTAGAGGAAAAAGGTGAAAAATTATTAGAGATGGCAACTTTTTTGTCGAGCTCAACACTATACGCTTCACGAGTAATAATACATGTTTTAAAAATATCGAGACCACGTGTTCAGAGAGTAATAATGTATGCTTTAAAAAATATTAGAGTTCGAGATGGAAAATCGAGGTGGAAAAAGTCTAGAGATAGAGTGATACGATTTCTAGTGACAAAAACATTTTTGGAAAACGGAGAAAGGACCTAGAATCTCGAAATAATGAGCGAAACGGGAAAAGTAGAGAGATAGAGCTATATAAATATCTCTTTCAATTATTTGGAAAATATTAGAGAGAGCTAGAAACCGAAAGGGGAAAAGTCAGAGGAAAGTAAAAATTATTAGAGATGACAACATTCTTTTGTCGAGCTTAACACTATCGCTACGAGTAATAATACATGTTTTAAAAAATATCGAGGACCGAGCGTTTGTAGAGTAATAATATATACTTTAAAAACATTAGAGATCGAGATGGGAAATCGAGGTGGGAAAAGTCTAGAGATAGAGCTACACGATTTCTAGTGACAAAAAAATTTTCTAAGAAAAACGGAGAAAGGACCTAGGCGTAAAGAGTAAGGACCGAATGTTACGCTTTTGGACCCGTCGCTATCCTTAAAATTAGAAAAGGGCTTGTTCCATTTGAATTTAACAGAGGTTCTTTTCGAAATGGGTGGGGACCCAAGAAATTTAGACGAAAAATCTTTCCTTTCAAAAATCAGAGGATCGTTAGAATTTACAAAAGGATTAAATCGTGAAAAGAATTTTTGAGCCAGGCCGATGGTTTCGGTTGAAACACCACTCGGCTAAATCACCAAAGACACGCCAAGTCTTCAACAAATAGGAGGGTAGTATTAGGCGACTAAATTTGATAAGTATTTAGTTTGCTTTCAAATTTTAGTAAGATTTTTTCTTGGTTCTCTAGTTCAAAAAACGTGATCAATTTTCAACCGACCCACTAAGCGGGTGGGGTGGCCCAGGCCGGATCTGGGCGGATATTGCTTGTCCGTATTCTAACCTATATTTTTTCGAGATTGGTCGGACACGGATACTAATTCGGATTATTCGAGATTCGGATCTGAGGCGGATACACAGCGGATTCGGGTCGGGATCGGATATCATAATCGGATAGTAGTATAGTATATAATTGTATGCGTAAAAGAGCGAATGGCGCATTAACCTTACAACATTAGCTTCAAGTCATAATTATTTCAACGTGGGATAGTAGTATAGTTAGAGGTGCAATTTAGTGACTCAACTAATTCCAATAATTTGAATAGAAAAGAAGTTTATCAAATAAGTTGAACAATTCAATTTAGGTAAAAGCATTATATCATCACTCTATTTGTTTGTTGATAGATTTGTTGAAGTTCACGCTTAATAACAAAGTAGTGTTTTTTAGTGCCAGTATCAAACAACTATTCTATCTATCTAATAATGAACTAAATTAATGGAAGAATAACTGATTTTATCCGAATATCGGGTTGGATATTTACCGGATATCGGGTCGGATATTGTTCTTTCCATGTCCTAACCTATAACATGAGATTTCTCGGATACGGATCGGATATTGCTCTTCCTATATCCTAACCCATATTACATCGAATTTTCCTGATACGGATACGGATAACATCGGTACAGATTTTAAACGGATTCGGGATCGGATCGGACGAATATTTCCTGTCCTGTTTTCACCCCTATAAACGGGACCAACTACCGGTTCTTGTCGTGGACACTGAAAAATTACATGGCCCAAAGCCCAAATTCCAGAACCAGGAGTAAGCCTAGTAGTCTACTAGTATAACTTGCTCAATGTGTTTAGCTATTTTGAACCTTGGCTGTGTGCTTATGCAGAGGCCGGAGATAATTCTATTGTCAAAAAAAGCTATTTTGAACCGCAGCTTAAGTAGCGAACCGGGCGAGTGACGAGGCCCAAGCTGTCTGCCAACGTAACAAAACCAAAGCCCACTTGCAACGGGCCGCATGCATATTCTCCTCGTGCCGGGCCGAGAAGCCCAAATCCCAACGTAGCCGCGGCAAAGATTCTCTCAGCAGCAGCAGCGACCAGCGGAGGCGCCGCGGACACGCCGATCTCCGCACGGGCGGGCCGCCAGCCTGCTGCCGCGGGGACAGTCAAACGTTTGGAAAAGCAGCACCACCAACGCGGCAGCTGCCGGCCGTGGAAAGCGGGAAGCAACGCGCGCGCGAGGCCGGGCCGTGCCGAGTGCCGATGACGCCCACGGATGGATGCGAGCGCGAGGCGTGCGGCAGATCGTCCAGACGGTGAACCGTTTGCGCGGCGGAGCCCAAATCCCGCGCCGTGCCAGGGCCACGTCCCCCGTGCCAACGATGGGTTTTGTAACGGACCGGGCCACGGGAATAGGAGCACGCGCGCTCGCAGCACGGCCGGCGGCTGCTCACCCAGGGCTTGATTGGATTGCTTCCGATGGTTACTTATCTTATTAAATTTTAGTAACATCGATTAAATTTAGTAAATATTTAGTTTGCTATCAAAATTTATTAAGATTCTTTTTTTGTTCTCTATATTATTTTCTTGTTAATATTTGGTTAAAACAATGGTAGTCAATTTAGTGATCAAATTTTGATAAAATTTAGTAACGTAAATTTGTCATCAAACCACCTGTAAACGGGCCAGTGATCAGCCCATGAGACCAAGTGCTAATGTAGCCCAGTATACGTAACTCGTTTGTTTCCTGTTGGATGATCACGGCATGGTTGCACAAATCGTCGTGGTTAAAAGTTCCGGCAGCTACTTGGTGCGCTTGCCCCCTTGTACTCAAAAGGGGGAAAAAAACAAAGCTTGGTGCACTTGCCCTTCCAGTGTATCTGTGAATGGTTAAGGATGCATAGCCTTGTGAAGGAGCTGGCAATTTCTCATTACTACTGGATACATGCATACCGTTAGAAGGAAAGCATCGCCTTGCTTTTATGCTTTCCAGTGCACAAAGTAGTCTAAGAAGAGAATGCAAAGGCGCCCGAGCTCCAAGATAATATACGAATTCCTTCCCTCTCTCTCTCTCTCTCTCTCTCAGTTAATTAAGGTGCTAAATGAACTAATTCTCGAGCAAATTCATGCTTGTATGACCTTGTTCGCATGACAGTGTATTCCTTCCTTGAGCACAAATGTGATCGAATCCTAACTCCTAAGACGAGCAAAAAAATATACAAGTAGAGTATTGTCGTTAAGGGCCTCTTTAGAACACAGAAAATACAAAACGTAGGAATAGAAGGAATACGGATGCAACTAGGGCTGGATATCGAGCTTAACGAGCTATTATTGAGTTTCTTTCGAAATTGATCTAGTTTGATGTAAAATCATTTTATGTACCATTTAAGTGGTTACATCAAATTCGAGCTAACGAGCCTTTATCGAGTCGAGCCTTATTATTTTTTCGCTCAAAATTGTCTTATTTCAATTTTGAACCTATCGAGCTACTGTAATTGAAGAAATTTTGATTCAAGCTCTAACGAGTTTTTTTTCCAGCCCTAGATGCAACCCTGTAGAATTTAAGGAGAATAGATGAATGGTGTAAAAGCGGTGTTTAGATTTGTACAGGAGCTTCGTAGGAATTTAAGGAGAGAGAGGGCACACGTAAGACAGAGATTTTTCATTGAGATCTACTATCGCGTTAGAATTCCTCCAAAATTCCTACGTAATGAGCTTTTTCACAGAAATTCTATGACCCCAATCCTTTCTTCCAAAGAACTATATAGGGAATTTCCTTATGATTAGTTTCATTTCGAATCCATAGATCCAAAGAGGCTCTAAACCAATAAAAACAGATAGCATGTAGTTTTATTAAGCCTGTAACTTAAGTATTCCTCACGCAGCACCGTCCGATTGAAAACGAATGGTTTAGATTGGTTAAAAATAATATACAATTTTTATTGTACAGAAATACTATTAATGGTACTGTAGCTACAGGCTGTTTATCCTGGATTCCTGGTTGTGATCAGTCGATTCGGACCATCCCTGTCACGACTTCTCGTGCCCACGAGGTTCCTAAAGAATACGTCATATCAATGTTGTCAACTGAAGACCTGTTGTCTGTGGATGCTGGATTTTATTTGGATCTGATGGAAATAAAAACCGGGGACAAGATGAGATGAAAAGGACGTTATGACAGGGGAACAAAATGCCAAACGAACACTTGGATTTTTTTTTTTTTTACATGCATGTCCAACCGGGCACCAACTGAACGATAGTTTCACGTACCGTGTTATATAACGCTAATCCAAAATTGACACATGAAGATGGTCGTTGGCTTTAGTAGTTCCCAAAATTACCGTGCAGATCGATCTACATCAGCTAGCGTTGATTGGCTCCAGGAATTAGCGGCGACTTGTAGTTAAAGACAAAGACTAGCTGTATCTGAAGTCTTTGTAGTTATCTCATGATTTTTTTTTTAATATCAAACTTACGTAACACAGGTCGAATTGCGTATAAGTGTCAATTTCCATGTAAGCAGGTCATTGCTAAGTCTCAATGAAAAATCTCTGTCTTACGTTGGCATAGTAAGCAGGTCATTGCTATGCCGCTGTACAAGTGTCAATTTCCATGTAAGCAGCCCATGTTTCAATTTGTAACTTACTATGCCGCTATATTTCGCTATGTTGTTATCTCCTCATTCGATTGGTCGCTAAAAACTACAGCTGTAATAGCTAATTTGCCAAACAGCATAACAAGAAAAACTACTGACCACGATTCTGGTGCTTCTAACCTAACAAACAAAAAAACTTTTCGGTCAGGTCATGACTCCTAAACAAGACCTAAGCCTCTTCTATGCTTCCGGAGTAGTTACTCCTTGTATTGCATCTTACAAAGAAAGAAGTATCTCACTCAATGGATGATATGTATATGTAGTATATATGTATATAAGATTATATAGGTGGTATGTATATTTTTTTAAGGTGATATGGATATTTTTTTAAGACATACTCCTTTTTATGTACGTATATAAAGGTATTTGCAAAATATGTTTTTATCCTTTTGAGCATACTCTAATAATGATTATATAATACTCCAAAGTGAGTCTTATGAAAAATTTCACCAAGGTCCACTGTTTATAGTATAATTTATATATATATATATATATATATATATATATATATATATATATATATATATATATATATACTCTTTTTATATGAAAAATGGTATATGTAAAAAATAAAGGACTTCGATAAATTTTTTCAACCATGTTGCATTGAAGTATCTTGAATTGGTATTTAAGTGTACCAAAAGCGATAAAGAGGTATAATACATTTGCTTAACTGTGATTGTCAATATCTTTTTAAATATTCAAACTGGATATACGAAAATCATATTTGCAGATTTGTCTCGAAAAGTCTTTTATAATATTATAATTTTATCAGATTTTATAAATATATTGTAATAGAAATTATTGATCAAAACTATGTTTTAAAGATTTACCAATATTCAAATTGATAGCTATTTATAACAGGAGGAAGCATATTGAAAGGTGGAAGTATGACTCCAAGGAGTGCGAAAAACTATTGCTATATATATTCTGAAAGTACTCTGAAAAGTAATATATAAGGAGCAATTTGAAGGACAGCATATATTCTTTTCTTTCATTAGTATGATTTGCACCGACATGGCAGAATGGGCCCCTAATATACGTCCATTGAGTGCACTTTTTCTATTGCCAGGCGAGATCAGCATTCCAGGCTCCAGATCAGCACCTCGTGGCGTATTTCACAAGTGGAGACCATAATGAGCCAGCCTTTTTTCTCCGCTAACTAGTACTACTAATGTACTACTCTATCAATCCATCGTCAATCCATGGTAGGTTCAGTGTTCGGAATCTCGCTGAGATTTTTCGGAAATCTTCGCCAGCATTTCGAATTTTGACCGAATCTGATATTCTAAATTTTGATGAGATAAATAAAATAAAAAATTAGGATTGCTATAGTGATTTCGATAAATTTTATTTTTTTTACCGGTTTTGATGTTTCTGAACTGAATTTTGCATCAATTTTTTTATGACGAATTTAAATGCCTTTTATGAAGAATATATATAAAAATTTTGCAAAAAATATATATACAAATTATGTAACTCTAACCCTAAACCCGACTTAGATTTTAGCTTTAAATAATGTATTTTGGTCTAAACTCTAAACCCTAACTTGAATTTCAGCCTTAAATTGTATTTTGGTCTAAACTCTAACTTGGATTTGGCATTAAATGATATATTTCGGCCTAAACTCTAATTTGGATTTTTGCGTTAAATGATGTATATTGTATTTCGACCTAAACCTTAAACTCTAATTTGGAAATTATATGTGCAAATACTTAGCATTCTGCATACAAACAGATCAAAAATGTAGATAAATGTTTACATGATTTTTCATATTTTTTCTAGCCTTATGAGACTATTTCATAAGGGGTTGATCACAGAAATTCCGATGATTTCAGTCGAAAATTTGGTTTAGGGTTCCAAAAACAATAGATTTGAAATTTTGTTTTTGAATTTTAACTAAATTTTGGTTAAAATTCTAAAGTCTTACTAAAATTTTAAATTTCAGCTACCCTTAAGATATAGTCCGAAAATAAAATTTCAAATCTAACTGGGTTCCATATGGGAGAACGACGGCTGGTTCTAAGTTTAGCCAATTACCCCGATGGAGCTACAAGATTGAAATGCAGTGTGTGCATGGAATGGGGACGGGGAAGCGCACATGTTTCTGACTCATCCCTACACGGACACCTCGACATGCATGCACCGGTAAGTACCATGGGCCCCACCCTCGTACAAGCACACGCTGCACACCCACAGCAATTTTAGGACACAATAGGTGCCTCAAGCGGTGTTTTTATCCTCCACCCGGGCACAAAGCATTCAACAGGTCGACGCACCGTCAAGGCTTTCGGGAAAATACGATGTATGACACTCAATTCGTTCGCCTCGTGCAGAATGACGTTAAATTGGGACGTTTGATCGAAAGCAATGGCCGTCATCCATTTCTCCACGGTGACATTCTGCCTATTGAATTGTGAAATGCCCTTGGGTATTTGTTTTGTGCTTGCTGATTGATTTGTGAATTCAATTTACGGGCAATAAATAATTTACATAATAAATAATTTACATAATTTCAATAAATAAATATTTAATTTGGATACATGGAAACCATATATGTAGGTTTATCTAAAAAATACTTTTATAACAGTAGCTTATATCAAAAATATTATAAAATATTAGCGGAAAAATAATATTTATTATAACGATGGCGAAAATTAATATTTATTATAACGATGGCGAAAATTAGCGGAAAAATAATATTTATATTAATATTAGCGAAAATTAGCGGAAAAATAATATTTATTATAACGATGGCGTTATATCAAAAAATAGCGGAAATATTTTTTTATCACTAATTTTTATAAAATATTATAAAATATTTATTATAACGATGGCGCTATATCAAAAAATTAGCGGAAATATATTATTTTTGATCACTAATTTTTATAAAATATTATAAAATATTTATTATATGATGGCGCTATATCAAAAATTAGCGAAATATATGACCTAGCTTCCAAAATTGTGGAAGCCTCGATGAAATAAACATTAATTTATTTTCGAGACGGTGAATATAGACAAATGCATACGCACTCTTCTTATCACTTGGATAATTTCTTTTCTAAGACTACCTTGAATAATATTTTGATACGGTGAATATAGATAAATGCATACGCACTCTTCTTATCACTTGGATAATTTCTTTTCTAAGACTACCTTGAATAATATAAATTAATGTTTATTTCATCAGGAGGCTTCCAAAATTTTGGAAGCTAGGGTCATATATTTCCGCTAATTTTTTGATATAGCGCTACTGTTATAATAAATATTTTATAAAAAATTAGTGATCAAAAAATAATATATTTCCGCTAATTTTTTGATATAACGCTACTGTTATAATAAATATTATTTTTCCGCTAATTTTCGCTACTGTTATAATAAATATTAATAACAAAAAATATTAACAATAATATTAATAAATATTATTTTTCCGCTAATTTTCGCTAATATTAATATAAATATTATTTTTCCGCTAATTTCCGCATCATTGTTATAATAAATATTATTTTTTAGCTAATATTTTATAATATTTTTGATATAACTCTTTGTTATAAAAGTACTTTTTAGATAAACCTACATATATGGTTTCCATGTATCCAAATTAAATATTTATTTATTGAAATTGTGTAAATTATTTATTAGTAAATTATTTATTATTGAAATTATTTATTGCCCAGAATTGAATTCACAAATCAATCAGCAAGCACAAAACAAATACCCAAGGGCATTTCAGTCAATTCAATAGCCGAATGTCCTTTGGTGGGAGAAATTGGATGGCACGGTGTCGTTTCGTGATCAGCGTCCCAATTTAATGTCATTGGCACGCTGATGAACGAATTGAGTGTCATACATCGTATTTTGCCCAAGGGTTTCTTGTGAACTTATCCACCCAATACATGGTGGTTTCATTTGACCCACAATAAAATTTGCATTTCAGCCCATAAAAATTCCTCTCTCAGCTAGCTAATTTACTTTTATTCAAAAAATTACACGAGAATCCTAGAAGAAAAAAATATTAACAAAGCACCCAAGTCCATCGTCTCCTCCCTGAGCTCCCTCCTCACTTTTCCATCCTCTTTCTCTCTCCCTGTTTGATCTCTACTGACACCATTGCTCCCATGGCCACTCTTCGGCAACACCAACCGCCTTTCCTTGCCATCGCAACCTCGACCTCAGCGTCGTGATCCTCCACCTTCATATCTGGCCGCTGCAGAACTTGCTTCGTTAGATATGGCCTTCACCAACCTCGTCTCCTTAGAGTGTGTTTGGTTGGTGAGATGAGATTAAATGGAATAGGATGATTTGTTACCATTTGGTTCCATTGTTTTGGGTAAATGAAATGGTTCAGTATTTATAAAAAATATTTCTTACATTTGTATCTCACTATTCATAATGAGATAGTTCCTTAATCAAACACATAGATAATTTTTTTCTTGAATTATATATGCACACACATACCACTTGGTATACGATGTATGTATGTACACACAACCCCCCCCACACACACACTTGGTATTCGGACGCGGCCAAGCTCGCATTGTCAGATCATGCAGCAACTAGGGATGGCAATCTTACCCGATTACCCGTGTACCCGCGGGTAAAAACCCTAATAGAGGTGGGTATGTTTCTCTTTTATTACCCGCGGGCATGTTTATAGAGGCCAAACTCTACCCAACAGGCAAACGGGTATGGGTATGGGGGAGGGTGTTCACCCGTACCTGTTCCGCCCGACTACCCGTTACCTTCTATTGACATATGGGCTAGAAATGCGCCCAGTTAGCCCCGTGATCCCCAGTTTGTGGTGTCTCATTTCAGTAATTGTTGAACTTGAGCATCTGTGTATAATTTGTCTTTATTTATTTTTTTAATTCTTATTCTCATGTACATTTGAAAATTTTGAATTATTGATAATCATTCAATCTACATAATGTAGCTAATACCTGTAATTTTATCAAAAAGATTGTATTAACATCATAGCTCATTAGCTTCTAGTGCCATTTTGTTGAAAAGATTGTTGATAGTGACGGATAAATAGGTATACCCGCGGACGATAGGTATGAACAAGATTCTTTAGCCGCAATTCTTTATAGATATATTCATAAGAGAGATTTTAATTCATAAATATAGATATAGATAAGCATTGTCTATACCTGCCATATCCGATTACCATTCCTAAAGGCAACTCCCTTTGATTTGGAGCTGTGGAATGAGCTGCCCTACTCAGTACTCACTCAGTACTCTGGTCTGTACCAGTATCACATCCTCTCTCTCCTCTAAGCACCCACATGTTTGCAGAAGTTGCTGGCATTCTGCAAGACGGAAAAATATCCTGTGCAATCAGGCAATTTGGTGAAACACGGTCTTAATCCAACTAGAAAAAGTTTCAAAAAATTCTGAAAAAAATCATGAATGTACATCTCAGCTTACCCCATCTACATATAAAATTTCATGATCAAATTCGTCCTGTGCTAAGAGTAATAAAAAAGACAAACTTGATCATGAGCAGTAATAGTTCTTCGTTTATGATCAACTTTGTCTTTTTGTAACTTCTAGCACAGGACGAATTTGATCATGAAATTTTATATGTAATGGGTAAGCTGAGAATCCATGATTTTTCAGAAATTTTTGAAACTTTTCTAGTTAGATTGCAACCGTAGCTTCACCAACTCTCTACTGCAGGATATATTCCCTACAAGACATCGGCTCACCTCCACGACGGCATCATAGCCTAGTTGACCCTGCGGCGGGGCACCCGGACGGAGCACTGTATTGCACGTGCCCTTGGTTAAAAAGGACATTTAGTAGATCTAGAATCTATCATTTCCTCCAAAGTTCCCAGTACATAGTAAAGGAAAAAAAAATCCAAGGTAGAAATTTTGTAACGATAAAGGACCGTACTGTACTCGTGGTTGTGGAGCCGAGAGATGCGGTATTTATGTGTTTTATTATAGAATTATGCATTAAATAGCTGGATGTACGTAAGATCGAGACTACTAAGCAAGAGTGAATGGTGCAAACTAACATGTAAAATTATTTTAAATTTTTATTAATTCTAAAAATAATAAAATAATAATAAAACTGATAGAATCACTTTAGAATAATTAATTTAATGCCATGGAAGAAAATTAGATTAAACTTATAAACTAAAAAATAATTATACACAAGCAATAATTAGAGATTAGAATCTATACTCATTGATTTACTTAAAAATACACATATAGATCTCTTAAAAAAAAAGCACGGTCCTCAAATATTAAATTTTTCATTCAATTTTCTTCTTCTTTTGCTCTCTGTACTCTCTGTTCTCCATGCGCTGTGCACTGCTGCAAGGAACTTCCTTCTCTCTGTTCCCTCTAATCTCTGTTGTATGCACTGTCGCTACCCCCTAGAGTAGGGGTGGGTATTCGGTTTTTTCGGTTTTTGAAAACTGGGAACCGAATTTCTCGGATAAAAATAAAAAACCGAACCGAATTAACCGAAATATTTTGGTTCGGTTATTTCGGATTTTCGGTTAACCGAAATATGAATAACACTAGGTAAATTAGATTTAATCATTCTCATATTCCAATAAAAAATATGGATAAACCCACATAATATCCATATGTAATTATAATATAAGCATAATAAAACATATAAATATACTAAACGTACGCATAAATGTATTATAGTATGTGAATTGTTTAGTGGTTTTAAGAAGAATACTATAAAAATAGTATTGTATATGAGCTATTCGGTTATTTCGGTTTTTGAAAACGAAAAACCGAACCGAACACCAAAAACCGAATTATACCAAAACAAAAATCGAACCGAAAACCAAAAACCGAAATAACCAAAATAATCGGTTAATTCTAATTCGGTTTTGGTTTAAAAATACCCACCCCTGCGCTAGAGTACTCCCCTCACGTTCTTGCTCTAGAAGCGACCTGCTCTCTTTTCTTGCGCCTCACACGACAGGAGGGAGTATGCTGCTGCATGAAGCACCTTCTGCTACTACACGTCATACTAGATTGAGTCGCGCGCGATGCCGCGCCGCGAGGGAAAAATATGGCATGAGTTTTTTCAAAATCGAATTTGCGGAACCACGGTTCTCTTTTTTTCGAAATATTTTTTTTCGGGTCTAATCTAAAAAAAAATTCACGAAATGACCCAAACGCGATTTCCAATCCAGCTATAAACCCTTGACGAATCCGCGTTTGTGTTTTAGAAAACCACATGGAGGGACCTAAATGTCATTTCGGTTTTTTCGGGTTTGTTCTAAAAAAATCGACGAAAGGACCTAAACGCTATTTCCAATCCAGCCTATAAACCGTGTAGGGACCTAAACGTAATTTTAAAATTTTTGGGTCTATTTTACTTAAAAACTTGAAAGGACCTAAACGTGATTTTTAATCTTCCGAGAAAGGACTTATCTGTGGTCAGGATTTTTGAGGGCCTCACCTAGGGTGGCGACACGTGGACGCATTGGTTGAGCTCCATTCTTTGCCGCTACTATATCATCCTCCTATTAAAGCCTGCAGAGTTCCTGAGAGGAGGACGCGCCACGTCACCCCCTAGGCTATTTTACGAAAAAACCCCTCCGTTTCTTGAAATTACGGATAGGTCCCTGCAAATTACGAATAGGTCCTCCGTAATTTTTTGTGAGGGAAAAATTTTCTTTTGTTAATCGCGTTTGGGTCCCTCGTGTGCCGTTTTACGAAAAAAACCTCCCGTTAAATTCAAATCGCGAACAAGCCCTTTTCTAATTTTTCAGGATAGCGAATAGGTCCAAAAACATAACATTCAGATCCTTGCTCTTTACGTCTAGGTCCTTTCTCCGTTTTTCGCGGGGAAAAATGTTTTCGTCACCAGAAAAATGTGTTCATCTATATTTCTAGACTTTTTCCCTCCGTTTTTTCCGGAAAAAATATTTTTATGCTCCGTTTTTCCCGGAAAAAATGTTTTCATGCTCGTTTTCCTCGCTTTTCAAAAAAAAATTCCGTGGTCCGTTTTTCTCTGAGTTCCTCCGTTCTTTCCGGAAAAAAATATTTTCGTGCTCGTTTTTCTCGCTTTTCAAAAAAAAAAATCGGGTCCGTTTTTCTCCGAGAAAAGCGCAAATTTGTTTTTTCGCGTGCGGCAAAATTTGTTTTTGTGATCCGTTTTTCTCCGAAAAAAACATAAATTTGTTTTTTCGTTCAAGCGGCTTGCGTCGCGCTTTTTGTTCTAGTATAGTATATATATGCTGCTCCTTCCTGCCGCCGCCGGTACACGCATGAGCACTCCTCCTCCGCGTTTTCATGTTTCCTTGCGCAGCCCTGATTTCTTTTGCACGGCCAGCCGCCTCCATTTTTCTCCTGCGCCTCCTGTTCCTCCTGCATGCGGTCACCCGAAGCCAGGAGGTAAACCAACTATTTATTCTCCTCGTAGCCCTAATTTTTCTATCTCTAATCATATATATATATATATATATATATACATATCCACCTAGTCTAATTATATATTTTTTTAGATAAAGGATTAAAATTCGGTCTCTGCAAATGCACACAAGAGTTTGACAACGAACATAACCGTAAAACATTATTGTGAACCAATGAGCTAAATTAGCTTAACATTAAAAGAAAATTCTATAATTGAGCATCCATCCATGCTTGGCAAAGATGTCCAAAGCCACCGTTTCCAATGCCTTGCTTGCCACACGAAAGATCTCCTATTGTCCTCGAGGCGCAATAAGGCCCAAAACCGCATCCAAGTATGTTCCCTTGAAGGTAGCTTTGCATGAAAGAAAAATATTGTTTTTCTCAAATGTTAGTTCATTTCTTATGCACCAAATAGCCCATAATAGAACAACGCCCCCACAAGAATCAAGCGCTTTGCACCCTTCTCGATGCTGTTAACCAACTACCAAGCATATGAGAAATAGACCTTAGTGGCGATAAACCAAGTAGCAATATGAACTATTTGCCAAATAATTTTGAATGTTGGCAATCAAAAATAAATGCTGAATTGTTTCACTACAATTACAGAAACAACATTTTTTATTCCCAATCCAATTCCTTTTAGCTAAATTATCCTTCGTTAAAATTACTCCTCGATGTAAATACGGAGGAAAATTTTAATCTTTAAAGGAGTTTCAACTTCCAAATGAATTTACTATTGAAAGGATTACCATGGTTCATCAAATAACTATACATAGAGCGTCAGAGAATTGGCCATGGCTATGTAAACCCCGATGGAAAGTGTCCGACCATCGGAAAGGCGACAATTAGCTAATTTTGCTATTAGATTTAACCATGCCGTCAGCTTATCACCTGATAAGGTACGTCTAAAAGTAATATTCGATGGCATCTGAGTCATGATCTTAGCCACAGTATCATGATGGTGATGGACAATATTATACAAGCTGGGAAATTGAATCTTAAGTGGCGTCGAATCCACCCAAGTGTCCTCCCAAAATCTAGTTTGGGTACCATCTCTAATCTGAAAGGAACCACAAGTCAAAAAATCTTCCCTGACCTTTAAGAGCCCTTTTCAAAATTGTGAGTCCCCAGGCTTAATATGCACTTGGGACAAACATTTGGAAGTTAAGTATTTGTTTTTAAGAATAGTCTGCCAAAGCCCATCCTCATTAAGCAATTTAAATAACCATTTGCTTAATAGACATTTATTCTTAGTCTTAAAGTCAATAATTCCCAAGCCTCCTTGATCTTTGGGACGACACAAAATATTCCACTTAGCAAGACGGTATTTTTGCTTTTCGTTAGTACCTTGCCAAAAAAACCGAGACCGACAGCTATCTAATCTTTGTATAACACCCTTAGGAATTTCAAAGAAAGACATCATGAACATAGGAAGACTACTTAACACGAATTGAGTAACACAAGTCTCCCGTATGAGAGGTGTTTGGCCTTCCACATACTAAGTTTTCTATTGAATCTATCTTCAATTACACCCGATCGCATTCAAGTTTATGATAATGCATTGGAATGCCTAAGTATCTGAACGGTATGAACCAATCCACGACCAAACAAGTCGGTATAATCTTGTTCATATTGTCTAGCATCAAAAGCAAAAAATCTCGCTTTTGTGAAAATTAATTTTAAACCCGATATGCATTCAAATACACAAAGCAATAGTTTCATATTCTTAGCTTGTTCAATATCATGATCCATAAAAAGAATTGTATCATCCGCGTACTGCAAAATTGATAAACCATCGTCAATAAGATGAGGAATAATTCCTCGAATCTGACCATCCTCTTTCGCCCTCTTAATCAATATTGCCAACATATCAGCCACAATGTTGAACAGAATAGGAGATAAGGGATCACCCTGCCGAAGTCCTTTTTTAGTTTGGAAGTAATGCCCAATATCCTCATTAACTTTAATACCCACACTACCCCAGTCACAAAATGATCATAGGCCTTTTCAAAATCCAGTTTTAAAATCACTCCATTGAGCTTTTTAGACTGAAGTTCATGAATAGTTTCATGTAATATCACTACTCCTTCCATAATATTGCGGCCGGGCATGAGCGTGCATTTGTGATGGATTCGACTTTGTTAGCCACCCCATAATTCTATTAGTCGCCACTTTTGTGAAAATTTTAAAACTCACATTGAGCAAACATATGGGTCTATATTGTTGAATTTTGGTTGCCTCTGCCACCTTTGGCAGAAGCGTAATGGTGCCAAAATTGAGACAATATAGAGGTAAATTCCCTTGATGAAATTCATGGAACAACGCCATAAGATCCCCTTTTATTATATCCCAGAAAACCCGATAAAATTCAAGCTGGAAACCATCGGGACGAGCGACTTATTATGTTCCATTTGGAAAAGCGCTTCTCGGACCTCCTTTTCAATAAAGTGCGAAATGAGAGTATCATTTTCCTCATTTGTGACTGAGGTAAATCATGATTATGATCCTCCACCAAGCTGAAATTATTATCTTGAGCGGTCCAAACAAACCCTTATAATAATTTGTAATATACACTTTTAAATCAGCATCACCCACAATGGTACCATCTTCATTGTCTAATTTGAAGATCTATTTGTTTTCTATGTTTACCATTAGCAACTAGGTGGAAATATTTAGTGTTATCATCGCCTTCTAAAAGATCTTTTGTTTTAGCTCTCTCATACCATTTAATTTCTTCTTCCTCAACAAGTTCACCAATCTCTCATTGAGGTAATGTTTGATTTAATTCATGATTTGAGAGAAGCGTATGTTCGCCTTTTATCCAAATCATCGATTATTGAAATAATCTTTTTTTCTTTCTTGTTGTGCCCAGTAGTATGTTTGGCCCAACCTCTTAAAAATTGCCTAAGAGATCGAATCTTATCTTGCTATTTATCCATAGCAGTATCCTCGAGTTTCACTTGCCATTTAGTTGCAACCAATTCATAGAAGCCCTCTCTAGCGACCAACCACGTTCAAATTTAAAACATGGTGTCTTACTATTATGTAGAAACCCTAGTATTCAATATCAAAGGTGTATGATCGAGTGACTCCTATCTCTAGCATGCACTATAGTGAAAGGAATTTATTTTCTCATTCAGGTAGATACCAAATTCTATCTAACTTTTCAAAAGTAGGGTTATCACGCTACTGACCCAAGTATATTGTCTACGACATATGTATCTCCACGAGATCTAGAGATTGAATAACCATGTTAAAAAGATCCGGCCATTTCTTATTAAAGTTATCCTTGTTCTTATCTTCCGGACCACGCATTATATTGAAGTCCCCACCAATAAGTTCAATTATATATAGTTCAATATATACACACAGTTCAAAACTCATACATACGTGCGCATAGCTCACCTACCACTCTTGCATGGCTCGCTCGTTCATGACCCGCTGACTGGTATATTGCATCGTCCATCCACATAGAGTTCTATGTGTCCCGTCTCACTGCACTTGCGATCCCTCATGCTGCTCTCGGGTTACGTGCCATCTACGTGAATTCTCTCCTACCTACAGTATGCGTCCGTACTCGCATGACTACGCTGCATCTCTGTTACCTGCGTTATATCTCCTATTACAAATAAAAAATCAACCAAACACAGTACCTTGATCTTACACAAATAAATTATTCCATATAAATATTGTTGTCCATCACAAATATTGCTTTCATAAATAGTATTGCCAAATTAATCATCATGCATATATATTACAAATAGAATTAACAATGTATTAATCCCTAAGATATCTACACATACGATATATGACAGATTTTGCCTTCAAATTACGTATGATAGAGTATACAATTTTGAGCGATTACATCTAGATAAATAGAGTATATCACTACACGCATGCATGTTGTGCATACACGGTGGTGTGTATACGTGTGCTTTCGCAAATAAAAGCACCTTCATCTCTAACACTAGCCCTACCACTGATGCCAACTTGCACATCTCCTCGCCACGTACTGGCACTCCTCCTCCTCTTGTCTTGTCCCTTGCAACCGTCTCCAATGCTGCGGCAACTCAAAATATATACTATATGTTTTCCAATTACAAAGTACTTAAATTTTAAGAATAAGAAGAGAGCATCCGGAGGCTGCAGCGACGCATGTGTGCTTGCCAGATATGTATGGAGTTTTTGGCTTTTATTTTCATGTTTGACACTCATTTGAACGAAATTATAAGCCTGGCCTCTTCTCAATCGCGAAAGGATTAGGAGGTAACACATGCCATCTGCTACAGTATAAGATTGTAAGAGGTCCATCTGCCATGATACGACAACGTGTAGATACCTGTCGTGTTCGAGAAGGAACCATATTTACAATTTTGTTTGGATATAGGTCAAACTTAAAAAAATTTGGTGCAAGGGCAAAAAAAAACCCAAAGCTTGGTACGAATGTGAAGGTTTTTGGCGAAATTTTGGATTTTGGTCGGGACCGAGATTCCAAATCCGCATGGAATGAAAAAAAAATTGAAAATTAAGGATTGCTACAGTAATCTCAGCGAATCTTGACGATATTTCAGTGATTTGGATTGATTTGCATGGTTTTTGGACCGGTTTGTATGGATATATTTCACACTAATTTTTTTAGAATTGTAATGCCTTTTATAAGAAATACATGTGAAAAGATTGCAACACACACACACACACATATATATATAGGAAAATGATTACATACTCCTGGGTGTATGTACTCTCACCTCTAATATACCGTTTAAATGATGTTATTATATCTCTTTATCCTTTTGAGTATACTTTAATACTGATTATAAGATACTCCAAAATAAATTTCATGAAAATTTTCATTAAAATCCACCCTTTATAGCATAATTTGTTTACATATTCCTTATATATATATGGAAAAGAGTATGTCGTAGCAAAAAAAATAAAGGGTCTGATGAAATTTTTTTAATCATGTTGTATTGAAGTATCTTGGAATTATTATTGGAGTATACCGAAAGCGATAAAGGAATATAAAGCGTTTATTTAAGTTGAGGTGAGAGTATGTACTCCCGAGAGTACGGATAAGATTATATATATATATATATAATGAAATATTTCGGCTTAAACTTTAAACCTTAATTTAGATTTCAATCTTAAATTGTATTTTAACCTAAATCCTAACTTGGATTTCGACGACAAAAATTTCTTAAGTTACTGTCTCTGCGGACTGCACCCGATCTGTGTGTTACAACACGGCATATTTTGTTTGCACATGATGTGTGCCCTCGTATAATCGGAGATCTTCCATGCATGTACTAGTATTTTATTATATAAACTATTATATTATACAGTTAGAAAATCAAGGATGGATTACACATCCTGAAACTGATGTACGATTTTTTTTGTAGTAGCCTCCTGGCCAACTATTTTTCAAAAATAGTCGTTCTTGCGATAAAATTATGGAAATAGCTCTCTTGCCCCAAATGCAGTGCTCGGGAGCTACTGAATAATTTTTTTATTTATTTTTATCAGTCTAGAATCGCAGAAAATTTTTATATTATTTGCTACAGTAAGAGAAATGTTTCTTTAATTTTCAATGTCCGGAGCTAGCTGATAATCACGATTTGCAGCGGTCAGTTCAGCTGGATAATAAGTGGATAATTGTGTCATTTCTAGCTTGGTCGATTCAACAATGGCTCCCTTCGTTTCAGCTTAAATACAGCTTCTACTTAAAATAAAAGCGGATTATTAGTCGAACGGTAGGATTCTAGACAGCTTCTCCAAGAATCAGAATCTGATTTGTACACAGAATCAGAAGCTGCCACCCACCTGATTCTGCAGATTCTGTCACAGATTCTGTGAGTTCCGCTTCCTGAGTCGTCATAGGCACAAGAGCTTCCGCCGTCGTTCCTAAGCCTATCCACCACCCTCATCCGCTCACCTGTCACCGACGCCAATCAACAATCAACACAAACAATCAGGATTGCCAAACGACCAGATTCTCCGGTCAGCAGATTCTTCAGACAGTCGCTTCTCCAAATAGCTAACTACAATCCAGAATCTGCATAATCAGAAACTGTCCCGAAGGAGGCCATTCGACACACAAGTGCTAATAGATGTACGTACTGCTTTTGTTTCGAAGGAATGCTGCTGATCAGATATTGCGGGATCTACAGAATAACCCCGATCGACCTGTGGCTGCAAGTAGTCCACATTCTGCAGAATTCAGCGGAACCAGACCCTGCAAATCGATGGAAAAAAATTATCCAGCTAATTAAAGAAGCATTTCTCATAATATAAAAATTTTCTGCGGTTTCGGGCCAATGGAAATAAATAAAAAAATTATTCAGCAGTTCATGAGTAAGGGTGCAAACGAATCGGATACGGACGGATTTCACTCATTCTATATCCTATTTCAAATTTTTTTTCTCAGATATAGAATCGGATACGGACAGTGCCGGATTCTAATACGAATACGGATTACTTCGGTCGCGAATACGAAGCGAATATAGATCGTTCCGAATACGATTAGTCTCAGTCACGAATAGTTAGTCGGATAATGGGTGAAAACAGAAACCAATGAGTTAGGATCGATCAACCATACACAAAAATTTACTAAAACCTTCGAGACATATAAGTGTTTCAAATTCAATAGATGTCTTCCCTACATAAGAATAATATGCAGCCAAGTATAATTTCAATCAACATATGAACTTATATGATGTATAATGTTTATGTTTATCGGATATGTTATCAGATATCTATTTCACTAATTTACACTGATATTTTTTGGATATCTCGGATATGCAGGTACGGATCGGATACTTCTCTTCCCATATCTTAACCCATATTTTTTTCGGATAGACGGATTCGAATCCGAATATAACCGGATGTCATTTTTTCGGATTCGAATCGGGTTTTAAACGAATTCGGGTTTGGATCGGTCGGAAATTATCCGCTCCGTTTACACCCCTATTCACAAGCACTGCATTTGGGCCAAAGGGCTATTTCTATAACTTTATTCTGAGAACGGTTATTTCCAGAAAAAATTTACCAGGGAGGCTATCACAGTAAAATTTTCCCCATGTACATGGGCTCATTCAGGCTTTACTTTCTTTTTCCTACTTTACAGTAGTTTGAGAGACGTAACAGCTTGCATATGCTAGCTTTGGCAGGTCAGTGCGTTTTCCTACCATCAATCTTTTGGATGAGTTTGGCGTCGAATAATTGCACGTAGAAAGCGATGGAAGAACAGCCTGCCGGGGAATTATCATTTTTAAGCCCTCTTTGTTTTATTATTTTAATAAATTTAACTCTCTTTCAAACAAAATTACAAATATAACTCCGTTACCAACTGCGGAAGCGTTGGAGCGGCCGACCGAGCGTGGAATTGATCATTTTTAAGCCCTTTTATTTTATTTTAATTTTTGTAAATTTAGCTCTTTCAAACAAAATTGGAAATATAGCCCCATTCTTAATTGCGAAGTGCTGGAGCGGCCAGCGAGCGCACCCTCCCACACTCGGCGACCGCGACAGCCTACTTGCTCCCGCGCTCGCCTGCCCAATACCACACTTGCCAGCTCCCATGCTCCCGTGCGTGACAACCCGGCCACTCTCTGGTGCAGCATGAGATAAGTGTTGTTTGTCACGTCTTCCGCGGTGAGGAGGGGACTAAATCTATAAATGCATTATCTGAGAGGCTAGATTTGCAAAAAGACACAAAGAGATACAAAAGTGATTAATTCCCTGCTGGGTCAATTTAGCCTCAATAGCAATGGAATATATATATATATATATATATATATATATATATATATATATATATATATATATATATATGGGGCGGATCTACAGGGTATGCTGGGTATGCCACGGCATACCCTCAGATCGGCTCAATACGATCTATATCGGTGATTATCTTATACAGTCAGCTTGTAAAGGTCATAACTTTAGATCCGTAAATCCGATTGAGCTGATTCTTATTGGGTTAGTTTAGAAATTGAATCTAGTTTCTACAGTTAAAATTTCATATCAATCCAACAGTTGGATCTTCAGTAATTACTGTTTTACTTAACATGTGTCAGTCTGTTTTTATTGAAACTGAAATAGTTTTTTATAATTTGTTTAGGGGTGATTTGAGAATCAATAAAAAAAATTTTAGCTTCCGCGCAATCATTCACTCCCCTCTGATTGCTATATTAGTGTATATCAATCCTACATGTAATTTGAGTGTAAGACTGCTAGTTGAATTATATAGTAGAAACAAATATAATTGCTACTTTGCTAGAGACTAGAAAGTTGCTTGTTGATACATTGCTTTTTTTGTTTGTAGAGTTGTTGAATTATGAAGAGGAGCGAGATATTGCATCTCTTTTTTGAAACATGCAGCAAAGAAGGCTCTCTTTGCTTCATTTCCTTCCATGGCTCTTGCCTAGAACCGTAGCGAAGATGAACCTCAAGAGCAAGAGATAGTAATTGAAGAAATTGTGAATCCTATGCCATCTTCTCCGCCTTCAGGTCCCCTTGATAATGTCTCTCCACCGGCATCAGCACCGCCACCACCGTCGGTCTATGATATCAATCGTCTTCCACATGATCCATGTGAAAGGCTGCCCATTCAAATTTATCCTGTTAATGATCAAGATGCAATTCGAAGAGTATATATTCTTAAAGGTCCATTCCAATTATATGCACATGGATTTCCAAAAAGGAAAATTGGAAATAGAGATCATCAATTCAATTTTGTATGGTTTGCTAAGTATCATTGGCTTGAATATAGTATCAAAAAGGATTCTGTGTTTTGTTTTGTATGCTACTTGTTCAAAGATAACAAATGTAAGGGTAAGGGGCCAGATACATTTACTATTAGAAGGCGGAGGCTAGACAAGAAGGACAAGAAGTAATATTGTATTCTTTGAACTGTTGTTGATGCGTAAGCTTCTTTTATGCATATTTCATACTTAAAATATTCGAACTATTTATATTGTAATTTATACTTGTATTATTATGTTTCTCGACAACATTTGTAGTAATTTATCGAATTGTTTATTGGATTTTATCGAATTGTATATTATAGTGTTAGCTCGGCATACCCTAACTTAAAATTCTAGATCCGCCACTGTATATATATATATATATATCATCCCTAGAAAGTGAAGCTTACTGTTACTGGGCGGCCTTAATTAGCTAGATTAGGTCTGCGACCCCGGCCATCCATTCAAGCTTGCGCCAACTTTTCCACTTGCCGTAGCCTTCTCGTCGCCATGCGTGCAAACAGCCAGCTATGTCTGCGTGCATCCGACGCCAACAGTGATCGCACGAACGGACGGGATAAAAGGGACACGGACAGCAACGACGACGCCACATCACACCGACCATTTCAAAAGGAGCTTTTGGAAGAAAAACCCCGCATATAATACACCACCACCAGCTGCATCGATCGTAAAAGAATCTACTCCTGCGTTACCCTAGCTATCTTTTGCGCTGCAATCTCTGTCAGATCCAGGGGGTCAAGGGAATCCTGCCTGCGCCAATAGCATCGCTCGTTCCTCGATACGTCACATCTTGAGTACGTCCATTTGTGTTGGCTTCGGCCTTCGGCTCCGTCCAGTGGCGGAGCCAGAAACTTTCAAAGAGGGCTGCGTATGCTGGCTGAAAACATGGATATGGTAAGCGAGGTCGTCGTGGCATTAAAAACAACGCATTATAGCGTCACTACAAATAACTAATCGTATATATATATATATATATATATATATATATATATATATATATATATATATATATATATATATATATATATATATATACTCAAGAAGACAAGGTTGATGCAGGCCAAAATTGAAGACCTTCTTCACATAGAAAGAGATCAGAGTTGGAATTCACTTAGGAAGAGTTGAATGCCACCTCATTAATAGATAGTAAGTCGGCGTTTTGCTCAAACCAGGTCGAGTACTTGGTGACTCATGGTCAGGCACAATAAGAGCAGTGCGACACCATTTGCAATCTAAACGTTATAAGTAGTTCAACTGGTTAGTGTGTTTTATTTTTTATTATAAGGGGAGTGATGTTTGTTAACAGATTTTTTTTACTGGGCATCTAGCTGAGTGGGGCCGGGTGGGCTCCAGCCCCACCTAGCCCCACCAGCAGCTCCGCCTCTGGCTCCGTCGCTCGTCGCATGGATGGGAGCTCACGCCGTCTTCTCAGGGGTTGTCTATTTCTCGGTTGCTCTTATTCATTGTTTTAGCCTTTGAATCAAGATTTAACCATCTTTATCTTCCTCCTCACATCATATATAAACCACCCAAAACCTTAACTCATCCACCGCTCTTCTCACCCTCAACCGCCTCCACCTCCACCACTTCTCACCACGGCTGTTAGTGTCATCCTTACACCCACACCACCATCCCCTCTTCCTTGTCCCTTCATCATCTCCTTATCGCCCTTTCTCCCTTCTTTCCTGTTTTCGACCATCAGATCTATCCACTACGTTGAGGAATCGCTCGCTGCCGCTACCCACCGTCATGCTTCTGTAGCACCTCCTCCCTCTAAAGCTCGAAGCCTCCGGTGAACACTAACTGGTGAATTCTAACCCCAACCTATTGTCACCGGTGAAGATGACACTCTCATTGTCAATTGGAAAAGAGAAAATGAGCCCTGGGCACAAATCTCCACGCCAATCCAAAGATGGGAAAATTCAACTGAGATATCTAAAATTCTCAAGCAGCTGAGAATTAGCGATCCCTTTTTTTAACAAAGGGCAGGAGAGCCAGGGGCAATACCAGGGGTGCCGGGTATGCCCCCGCACTCCCAAAATTTTGAAAATCGTATAAAATTGTCTTTTTAATATACTAAATTTGTTTATTGAATTGGTTTTGATTTTAGTAGTTTTGGATTTTTAAGACCTTAGAACTATTTATATTATGCTTTTAGTAAATTTCAAATATATGTGTTGGATTTACGATGTTATAAAATAATTATAAAAAACTACAGAATTGTACGTGTAAAGTGTACACCTCAACAAAAAAATTTTAGTTCCGCCACTAAGAAGAGCTGCCTTCATTTCATTGAAGAAGAGAGAATACAAATTACAAAACACAAATAAGAAAAACAAACTCTACATAGGCTATTGAATGAGCGGTCTTACAGGGATTTTTTTTTTAAAAAAAAAACAACTACGTAGTTCTGTCATGCATTAAAGAAGAAGAGCAAATACAACACCATTTTTAAGCAATGTCGCTTCTGGCAGTTCGGGCAAATAATACAACCTGAACTAGGGACTAATGAGGGACTAATTGCTCTAAATGTTTGGCGCCGTTTTGGGAGAGCCGTCGCGATCGGCCGCGGCGCGACAATGATATATCGAGGTGTGCAGTGTGCTCGATGGGATACACGCCGATGAGCGGTTGGCGGTCGCGCACTCGCGCGCGTTTGTTTGATGATTTGATCGCGCGTCTCGCGCTTTTGTTGTGTGTTAATTTCCCTGGTTAATCCCTAACTAGCGAACTGTGTTTGGTTTCTTGTATGAAACTTTTTCCGGCCGATGCTTGGCTAGCTGTTGGATGAACCTATTCAGAGAGTGACTGATTTACGCATGGGCTAGACTCCGGTAGAGCGGATCGGTGGACTATGTATTTTTGTTCACCAAAGGTTTTCAAATGTCAACGTGCAATATATATGCGTGTATATATCCTTGTACAATCGTCACATTTCTCAATCACAAAATCTCTGCATGTAAAATCATTTTACAATAGTATTATAATAGTTTTACAATCGTCACATTTCTTTTTTGTAACTTCTAGTATAGGACGAATTTGATCATGAAATTTTATATGTAGATGAGGTAAGATGAGATGTACATCCATGATTTTTTTCAGAATTTTTTGAAACTTTTCTTAGTTGGATTGCACAGGAAGCATGATTGCATAGCAGTCGTTCCCATGTTTGGATAGCTAAAGCTAATTATTAGCTGGCTAATGGCTAGAGTTAATTGTTAGTCAGCTAATAATTAGCCTATCTAAAATTAGCCTAGGGCTGTTTGAATAGATGGCTAATGGTTGGGCTAATTTCTTAGAAAAGTCATGTCTACCCCTCATAACACCTAGTGATTTACATCTTTTAAGCGAGGGTATTTCAGACTTTTTCCGGTATGTTACGCTATTAGCCCAAATCCCTCATAACACCTGGTGATTTACATCTTTTCGCGCGAGGGTATTTCAGACTTTTCCCAGCGTGTTACCTGCTATTAGCCCAAATTAGCTCCCATGCACCAGTTAATGGACTAATTGTTAGCTGAGGGGTTGGCTAAAAATTAGCCCACCTATTAGTCTTCCTATTTGGATAGACTAAGACTAATTTTTAACCAGCTAACAATTAGCCCAGGTATCCAAACATAGCCTAAAATGTGAAGAGAAAATGCACGTAAAAGTGGAGCAAATTCAGAACAACAGGGAAGGAGGACAACTTGTGGGTGAATGCATCATCGAAAATCTTGAAGTTATTATAGTACTAGTGGGTATTGTTGGAGTCAGGGTTCACAATCTCGATTTCGCTCGAAATGATGTCTCGAGTCGGAGAACAAAATTTCAACGAGATCTCGAAAATTCAAATAAATTTTGGCTGAAATGCAAAAACAGAAATTCAAATCCGGTTCTGGAGCTCCCAGTTGGACCAAAATCTCGCCGAGATTTCCGAGAACTCGGCCAGTTTTGCCGAGATCTCGGCAAAATTGCACTGAGCGAAAAATAGCTCAAATGATGTCAAAAATATTTGAAATTTTTAAAGGTTTCTAACACATTAATGATGTTCTCATAAAAATTTTAGATGATTATCAAATCTGTGGAATTTTTAAAAATTCAAACATTGTTACTGTCCTGATAAAACGCTGACCGATAAGTTTGAATCGAATGAAAAATGAAACAAACCACATTATAAAATTTTGAAATTTTTTGTGCTTAGTTATAAAGCATCACTAATGTTTCCAGAAAAATGGTACAAACCAAGTTTAGAAAATTTTAAAATTTTTTGTGTATAGTCTTAATGTATCATCAATGTTTATATAAAATTTTCATACGATGATCAAGCTTCAAGAAATTCCAAAAATTCTGATAATTCTACGTCCTTATAAAAGCCTCATGATCAATACATAGATTTGCTTTAGTAATAAAAAAATGTTTAAAATTTTTGAAAATTTTGCAAAAGGGCTATAAGGAAGTTCTTAAGATCTCATAAAAATTTTGAATCATGATCACACTTCAGTGAGTTTATAAAATTCTTACAAATGCAGTGTACTATTTATATTCTTTCTGTTTTTGATTTTTGAAATATAACAAATGAAGTTCAATGCATACATAGATTTGATTGGGCAAAGAAAAAAGTTAAATTTTTTTGAAAATTTTGTATAATGGTACTGAGTCAATTGTTAAGCTTTCATAAAAATTTTGAATCATTACCAAACTCGAGAAAATTTATAAAATTCTGACAAGGTTACTGTCCCAATTATGTCTATTCTATTTTTGATTTTTTAAAGGTGACAAATGAAGTTAAATTATTTTGAAAATTTTTAAGTATGATCATATACTTCCTGGGATGCTACCATAAGTTTTTAACATCATTATAAATCATGTACAATTTTATAAAAATCCTCAAAATTCGGTTTTTCATCAAATTTTCATAGGAGATGACTTCCTTAAGGGCTATTGATCAATTTTCGGTCAAAAAATAGCAAAAAACGGTCAAAAACACCGAGATTTTGCTGAGATTTATGAGATTACTGTAGCAATTTAATTTTTTTTATTTTTTTTGCTCTAGCCGACATTTCAAATCTCGTCTCCGTCCGATAAACGAGATCTTGGCGAGATCTCGCCGATTTTGCAAGATTTTGAACCCTGGATGGTGCGTTTTCTCCGAGAACACAGCGGGTGGTCAGTAAGCTTGTGCTCGTTCAAACGTCCGCTGATCTATATGTGAAACTAGACACGGCACATGTATGTGTATATATACACGAGGTTACACCTGAATGCACATACACGAGGTATAAGAAAAGAAAATCTTTGAAACATATTGAAGTGCCCATCAACGAAGCATCTCAAAAGCAAATTCCTTTGCTCTCCCCATAACACCGTTCGGACATATAATATTATTATTATATATCTAATCTATTAAAGCCGGAGATTTGAGGCTCAGCCGACGCCCACGTCACCAATTTCCTCCGCGTCCGATCTCGAGAGGCGAGGCGATCTGGCCGTCCGCGTCGCGTCTCCCTCGCGCGGCCTTCGCGCATTTAAGCCCGCCTCGCTTTGCTCCGCTCGCCTCAATCCTCCGCTCCTCCGAAACCCTAGCCGATGCCCCAGCGCCATCTACTCGCGCCTCGCTATTCCTGTCGAGTCCGCCAGCGTGGGCGAGCCCCGCCCGTCGCAACCGTAGTTCTCGCGTCGAGCGTCCCCGTGGTCCTTCACGGCGCCGTTTGGTTCGGGGTCTCTGCCCGACGGCATTTGGTGTGGTCCGATCGTCGATTCCCCCTTGCCTCGCAGCTCTCGCGCGCTCCATCCGCGGCCCGGTCGAGCCGCTTCCATCTGACCACCGACGGGGAGGCTCTACATGGGGCCCAACTATGAAGCACCTTCGCCCGATCGACATCCTCCTCCATCCCGGCACGGACAAGCGCTCACGAGATTTTCTGTGAGCTCCTCACTCTTACGCCGCGGTTCTTGCCGTGTTCCATTGGTGAGGGCCGGGTGATGGCGAATGATTGTTTGCTTGAACTCTTTCTTTCGGTGGCGTTTGTCAAGGCTTTGTTAATGTGGTGATTCTGTTCTTGCCTGATAAGATTCGAGAGGATCTTTCTTGTTGTTTTCCCATGAAAGTTGGGGTTTGATATGCCTAATTCTTCTTTGGTTAGCCTTTGATTAGTGGGATGGTTGCGTGTGTATGCGTCGCTCGAATAGTTGCTTGCTTATGCTAGCTTTGTGACATAAAACCACGAGGCTTTCCTTTGATGAATCGAAGGCTGATTTGATCCCATCCACTTGTGTCATATTACGAGGGTGAAATGTTAAGATGTGTATTCTGTTAGTCATCTTGTTCATGTTGTCTCGGCAATTCATTTTAATTTGCCTCTGAGAAACAGACAAAGAACACGGAATCGACCAAGATCGTATTTATAGGTAGCCACTATGATTTATCATTATTTTTACGGTACTTTATCGGATAGGGAAAATATTTTATCATTCCACGTTTGAAGTTGTATCTATCCAACACATTCCATCAAAACATTCAAACTTAAATCAATCATCAGAGAAGCCCACTTGATGCAATTTGTGCTTATTGTGTGATGTTATCTTTGATGTACATACGTGAAATTTCATAGGCGGACACTATCAAAAGCGGGAGGATATTCCATTTTCCCCTCAAGACCTTCCGCCACCTCTCGGTCCTACCAAAGGTTACCCAAAGGTGCATACTAGGATTTAATTAATCTTACAAATTCTGACATCGAGGCCGATAACTAATATTCTTGAGATTAAAGTTTGTTTTATTTGTCGTATGCCGATTATGTGACATGAGTGTGTCACATTTTCACATATTTTCGATGTTGCATGCAGACCTAAGTCCTATTCTAATAATTTTTTCTTGTCTATTATGCGCTTCAAAGTACTTTAGATGTTAACCTCCTGCACACATTAGCATTTCCTAATAGGAGCCACCAAATCGAAGGCCGAGTCCTTCCTTTGCTTTATCTTGCTGATCATTGCGAGGAAGCAATGCTATGACAAACTTGCTAATGTTCAAGGCGGTTGAAGAAAAGGTCATGAAGAGAGTAGAGAAGAAGGCCACGATTTTAGACATTTCAAATATGAATCATGACAAAGCTTCCTATGTTTCTTACGCCGGACCTATGATCCATGATCGTATCACCCAAGCAATATTAAGTGGAGAGATGGAGCTACGTAAGACATCGGCGCTAAAATGCTTATCGATATCTTGCTTTCATGGGTGGTAAAGCTCGAGTGAAGGAAGGTCAATGTAACACAAATCTAGGAGGTGTGTTTTCAGTGGCACTTTGCATTGTTTTTTGGGTGGTAGCGGGCACTATTGGCAACCTAAACACCATAAAAAGGTAGTGCACTGTGGGTTAGTGTATAATAATAATGAATTATTTAGCACCTCAGCGCTTCATTTTCTGGAATATCTATTTATCATATTATGAAATATGTTCTCTTTCTCTGTGAAGAAACAATATATATCGTTAACACATTTTTGTAATGTACCCTTGTGCTGTCACAGTCCAACCACTGTTCTTGAGGCGTTTGGCAATGCAAAACAATCATGATTGATAATTCAAGGTAACAAACCTAAATGCGAGGCGGTAATCCTCCTTTACCTTTTAAGTGGTTGTTAGTTCCTTATACAACTTCTACATTATATCGTCATAGCAATTTGTCTTTACACTTTACCTTTCTTGATTTTCTGGTCGTTTGGCAAATTTGTAGAGATTCAATTTCATGGTAATGAGAAGATTTGGAGCCGCTATAAGGACTTATCTTACGGAAATATCGACCCGAAAGAAACTATCACTTCTTTTTACGTGTTGTATGAATCATAACGGCTCCTATGTTTCTTCTCTGGACTTATGATCCATGATTGTATCACCAAGCAATATTAGTAAGTGGGCGGCTAGAGCTTGCAAGACAGAGAGCTAAGATGCTTACACAATATCTTACTTTAATGGGTGGTAAAGCTCAAGTTGGAGGAAGGTCGATTGTAACAAATAAATACTAGAGGTGCTTTTTTGAGTGGCACTTTGCATTGTTTTCTTGGGTGGTACCCGTAGTAGCATAGGCACTATTGGCAACCAAACACCATGAAAAGGTTGTGCCCCGGGTTAGAATATAATAATCGTGAATTAGTTAGCACCTCGGGCACTTTATTTTTTACGGAATATCTATTTATCATACTATGAAAGATATTTTCTTTCTAGAGTTAAGAAACAATATATATCATTGACGCATTTTTGTAATGTACCGCTATGCATGGCAGATCCACCCTATCATTGCTATCGTTGTCTTGCTAATGCTTATGTGTTTCTCGCCTTCTTCGTGTATTGTTCCTCAAGAGACTTTGTGAGGATTCGATCGAGCGACCAACATTATTCGGATGAGTCCTATGAGAGGTGTACTCTACAAAGGTTAGGCTACCCTCAAACTCACGGACTTCTTTGTACTCTTCTTTACTTGATATTGAAACACGTTCTTTTTTTTTTTGGCAACATGGAAAATTCGCATTAACACAGTAGCTCAATACTTGGTTTGGATTTGGATGTTTCACGAGTTCCATGTCGACATCGTAGATCACATCGCTTTTGGTCACATATCGATATATCGACACGATAATTCCAAATGCATACCCTCTAATAATTTGGCAGTTCTCCTGTGCTCCCTAACCTCATGAAATCATTACCTTACTAATTTTTGGAAGTTGTCGTTTGGTCATATAGTTACTCTCTTGTGTTTCATTTGCCCGATCGGTTAGATTACCACCATTAGTTGTTCATCATTTTTGCTTGCTTACTCGGTGAATCAGATGGCATTACATTGTGAAACTTTTGTCTTTGGTTTGCTTTGAGATGCTCTCATCAATTCAGTGGATTCTAATATTGGAATTCTTTGTTAATGCATCGTTACCTTTAGGACATAAGCTTGCACAACTTTGTTGCTAATACGTTTAGCTAATTTTTTCCTGATTCACACGGTTATTTGATTATAATTTTTTCTCTTTTCATTTCACAATTGATCGTGTGTGAGCCTAGACTTAAAGGAGGAGCTTAGTACTACATGTCCATGTAAGGACAGTGGTGAGGACTCGACCATCTCTAGGTATGCAATTGAATATTTAGCTTTACTCAATAATTTGGTCATTAATTGTGGGTTTTCCTTATTTGATTCTCCGAATTCTTACACTAATTTGTTGGGTTATGCATTTTTCGAATGTTGATTATTTAACCAAACACATCTAGCCTTGATGTTTTCTCGTCCTCACGACGCAGTAGGATCAAAGATCTAGATACACTACATTATTGGCATTAGTTCTTCATTCGGTTAATGGATTATTCTAATTACATGTTAACGAACATGGCACCGGAATAGCACTTATTGAAATTGGATGGTGGCGTTTAACCTTAAATAATAAGCTTGTGATATTCTTTTAACTCATTAATATATTTCATGAGCCATCTTTGGAAAGTGTCGGTTTGTGCTATTTTGTTTCGGTTGTTCACGGATATAACTATGCTTGATCGAGGCACAAAGGAAGAATGTAATTGGTATCTCGTTACGCACTCTTGCAATCAAATGATTATTGAGAAAGGAATGGTGCTTTTTTTTAGACCATATAATGCCTTTTGCTAACAAGTTAACTTCAAAGTTAATTTGAAATATTGGTGTAGTCAGGTCCATTCAAGAGACAAACATCATTCCAAAGATAGGTTTGTTCCTATTTGGAATACTCGTTAGTACCGAATTTTGTGAAGAGTCAAGAAGAAAGTCAACAGATGGTCTTGATGTTCCCACAAGATGAATTGTTGTATGAGTTTTTCTGCAAATAAACCATTGTCATATTCTTATGTAAAAATATATTAGAAATGATCTAACCTCTTGGACTGGTGGGGGAGTTGAACCATTGTGTTAGGCTATGTGTGCATCATGTAAGCGGTTTATATATTCTCAAATAGCTAAAAGCGAATCAAGTACAAATGGACATATTTATCAAAATCTGTAGAATTTTGATTATGTGTTGCTAGACTATCTATGGTTACTATTGGCTTGGTATTACGTAGATGATGTCCGGTAGTTTTTTCTTTGTGGGGCTACATAGCGTCTTGCCTTTCTTCTTGCATCTATATGTCGTATGACTACCATATGCAGACCTTTGTTCTTACATCTATGTATCGTATATCTAGCATGTGCAAAAACTGAACATTTCTTATCTATTACGCTACCTATTCATCTGTTACACTGCTTGGATGTAGGGTGGATTACCGTATGGATTTTTATATTTTGCTATCGTGCATTTATTTTGTTCCTAAATACTTCAAATCATCATAGTTTTCCGCACGCGGCGTAGCGCGTGAGATCTATCTAGTATATCATTATGCCTACAAGATTTGAAGAGCAACTAGGCAGTAAGGTACTTTTTTTTTTGCGAAGAAGCCTTCTAAAAAATTCAAAATCACAAATAGGTCTTTCTATCGGTTATTTTGCAAAAAAACTCTGTAGTTCTGCAAATTCAACACAAAAGATTAAAATTACGTTTAGGTCCGGTTATTTTGCAGAAAAAAATCTTGTTTTGCAAAAAAAATCAATGGTATGGCGCCGGTTCATTTAATTATTTATTTAAATCTAAAAAGCAAAAACCATTAATTAAATGCTAAAATTTCAAAAAAATCATAAAATCTGAATTAATGCTTAATTAAATAATTTGCATATTTTTAGGGTGTTACAACTTGGAACATACCTGGATGGAATTTTTCACTTTTTAAATATTTGCTTTCCGCTTTCTATTCGCGTGATCCGCTTCCGCTACTATCCGTTTTCATATCTATTTCCAGGGTTCCCAATTTTGTTTCCGTTACTAGTAAAAAATATGGAAACGAAACAACTATTTACTAACTGTCGGTGTTTCGTATAACTGGCAGGTAGATTTGTAGACATAGGAGATCACGCGCCCCCACTCCTCGAATGGTTAGACTAAAGAAGCCTCGGATGTATACTGGTTCGGGCTGAACGTCCCTACTTCCAGTTTGTGGTGGATCTCATTGCCCAACGTATGGTAGATTACACGCGAGGGCTAAGGACAGGCCCTTAGCGCTCGTCCGAACGAGGAAGCTTAGGAGCCTCGAACGATCGTCCTGCCTCGGGAGAGCAAGCGAGATGGGATATGAAAAATGAGAGAGTCTTGCCTCACGCCGGGGACCCTGCCCCTTTATATAGCTCGGAGGGGTAGGTTACCGCAAATTTTGGAGAAAAGAGATGGGGGTATGCTATGCCGGGGAGTTCGGTCCTCGGTCCCAGCGATTGACGGGTCCTGTTCATCCCATGCCGGGTTGGTAGACACAACTGTGAATGCGTTTCTTCGGAAGGTCGCGCTGCCCTCTGGTCACCGACGAGATCTTGGCGTCGCTATACTGTATTACGTACGCTCCTTTATCCCTAACGTGGTGAAGGGACGGGTGTTTGACCCAACGGCTCCTATGCTGCCTTGGGAAGAAACCACCTGTCTCAGTATGGACGTCGAGTCCATGGGTCATGTGACCGGCTCGAAGTCGATCGCCGACGTGGCGAAAGTTGTCGAGGTGAAGTTCGTCGGGGCCCTGACCGGGGGCCTTAGTCGGAGCCTTTGGGCTGCATACATCGGGACTTCGGTCGGAGCCCTGCAAACGACCGGCCGAAGCGATCCGTTATATCCTCTTGGGCTTGGTTGACTGCGAGAAATACAATCTTCAAATAGACGTATACTTTGTTGTGGGGTATCCCTGGTATGAGTATTCGTCAGTAGCCCCGGCCGTCCCGAAATCTGGCGTTCTGGATGGACCCTTTGTCTTGGCACATGGTCTTCTCGGCGGTCTGGTGTTGCTGCAGCGCAAATGGGTAGTCTTAAGGCGGCTTACTTTGCTTGGTTGAGCCCGACCGACTCGGTAGTCGATTTTGATGGGGTCTTGTGGCATCTTCCGTGTGAAGTCTAGCCGAGCCCCGAGTTGCTTTCAGAGGTGGTCGGGTATATATCGATCGTGAAGGATCGGTGAGCGAAAGTACGGACTTGATCGAGCTGAGCCCCGAGAAGATCGGTGATTCCCCAAGAGGTGGAGTTAAATCGGTCGGTCAATTTATTCGGCCGGGTGCGTCTTGGCCGCACCGGTGGGTGTAACCCGAGCCGAGGCGGTCGAAGAGCTAGTCGGGGTTACCGGTCGAACAGTCCGGCCGACTTGGTCGGAGAACTCCGACTTCGGCTTGGCCGTCGCGCATAGGCGCTGGTTGCCTTGGCGAGGTTCCGATTTTAAGCGCTTGTTTAACGCCGAAGCTAAACGCGGCCGTGGTCGTGGGGAGGTCGGATGCCTTCGCGAGAGGTTCCGGTTCCCGGGTGCTTGTTTAACGTCGAAGCTAGACGAGTTAGTGCTATTTTTACGCCAGAATCGGGCGAGGGCATCCATCTCGAGTCCTCGTCGGGCGAGGCAATCTGCGAGAGGAGAGGCGTAATGCCGGTCCCACGTGTGCATACTGTCGCGGGTGTGGGACTGGGCGGGGTGGCGAGCGCGTGTTTGCCTCGTCGACGTAACACCGTGCTCGTGGAGCTACAAGCGGGTTATCCGTGGGCCACGGAGATCAGCGATCTCGGCGAGACCGATCCTGCGTCGGTGTCCGACCCGTGGGGCGACCCATAAAAACCTTTCTTTACTCGATCCGTCTGGGACCACTGGCCGTTCAGTAACTCGAGCATGCACTGTTGGTGGTGCCCCTTCTGGAGCTCAGCAGGAGAGTTTGAAGTATGGTTTCAGACACGAGCTAAGGCAATTGGGTCATCCGCCAACCCAACTAAAGACCCACCGAAGGTTCGCCTTAAACTTGCCCCTCGCTCGTTTGCCTGTCGGGGTCGACGGGGGATCCATCTGGTGGATCCTGCCTTTAGGACCCGCGGCCAGGTCTTAATCGTCAGGCATTCAAGCCTTCTCGCCACCTCGAGGCTGCAAAGGCCTGGTGGGCTTTTTTCCTCCCTGCTTCGGGCCAGTTTAAGACGACTCAGAGGCGGAGATTAAGAGGTCGAGGCGTGTCGCGGGCGATACAGCGTCTCTGCAAGCATTTAATGCGCGTGCGGGAATTAAATGCGAAGTGAGATGATTAGGAGTGATACGACTCACCAGCGGTGCGTCGTGGCGCTCCGATACGATGGGTGACGCTTCATACGAGGCCGTCTTGGTCGGTGCTCACCCGGTCGACACACGTCCATTTGGTGCTGTTCGGCGCCCATAAGATGGCGTGGGAGGCGTTAGGGCATACTCACCTGCTTCGCCCCTGCCTCGCCTTCCTTGTTACTTGGTTTCCCTGAGGCGAAAAAACAAAGGAGTTGGGAGAAAGTTGCTCACGTTCTTTTCCTCCGACCCGATTGCTCGCGGATTGAGGATGTCGTGGTGGAGTGCTTCTTGCGAAGTTCGATCGCGCAGCTTGTCATGAGAGGAAGGGTTCCTCCCCGAGATGCCTGCAATGGAGGGTCCCGGCGGGACCCACGGAACCCGGCCAGGGAGGAGATTGTGATCCCGCCAGTTCTCTGGCGCGGGTTCGGGCTCCTTCATCCTTCGTCGTGGGATCTTTGCACTACTCTGAGATTGAGGTGCATCATCTCAACCCTAACGGCGTGCTCCACATAGCGGTCTTCATAACGCTTGTTTGTGTGGGGCGTTCTGGGATCGAGCCCCACTAGCTCTTGTGGAAGTACCTCTTCCCATGTCGTGGAGGGATAAGTCGTGCGCCACGGCGTCCATGGGAGTGCGCCATCCGCCTACGCTCGGCAGCGGGACGGAGTACATCCTTGAAGATGCCGGCGCCGAGGCAGGGATGGCACTAAGAGTGGTTCTATGCTCGGAACACGGGAGAATAACGCCCGGCCTTCACCGGTCGTCTCCCGAGTCAAGAGAAGAGTGGGGTGGGGCCTCGATAAGAAGGAGAAAAAAAGTGGAGCCGATCTTGGGCGGATCAAGCAGCGAGGGGAGGGGGCTTCGGCCGTGGCGTCGTTATGCAGCGTTTATGAATATCGCATACAACCCTATGGATGAGCCGCGCCCCATGTTCTGTATGGCGGGCGTCCGACCCCATGAGGATGGTGCTGGCCGGAGCTTGCTTGCGTCGGAGCTCGAGGCCGTGGTGGCCAATGTGCTTGGTCGGGGGTGCTATCTTGGCGGCGTGGCGGCCCCAAACTTTTTCAATGGAGAACCCCGAGCTGGTAGGCGGCGATTCCTTTTCCCCTTTCGTGTCCTCGGCTTTTTACACTGAATTAACTAGTGATTTTGCACCATCCAGGGGTAGGCAAGATGGTGTCGGCCGTTCTTGCCAGGGAAAGCAATGAAGGCCGGGCCCGTGGTGATGCATACTGAAAGGTCCGCCCAAGAAGAAGCGGAGAGAGGAGAGGAGGAGTGAGAAGAAGAGGGAGCGCATGGCCAAAGTTGCACGCGGTGAGGACGCCTCTGTGACCACCAGCTGTCGATCTGGCCGATCCGGTGTCGTCTTGAGCAACGGTGGTGGCGCGACCTCGACGATCCGTATGAGGCCTTCTCGGGCGGCGATTGGTGGCGAGCCTGCGAGTGTCGATCTGGCGCCTCTGTCGCCAGCGCCCAGTGGAGGTCCCCAAGAGAGCGTCCACAGGAAGCGAATGGGCGACACGCCTCCACCAAGGAGGCCAGCGAAGAGAATGCTGCTACCGTTCCATCGCTCGGCGGTGGAAAGCTCGAACGAGGTGGTGGTCTAGCGTGAAACGACGCCGGTCCGCTTCAACGATGGTCGGGCGTCGGCGCCGACCGCCACCGCTGGCGGAATCGGGCCACCGAGGCTCTCGGCGAATTGGGCGCGAGATTCGGCGCCCGAGGGTCGGGGACCGGAGGAGCGTCGCGAGGCTTCGCCGTCACCGCCAAGGCTCCAGCGCTACCGGTGGCGCATCTGGCGCCCCGTAACCCTAAGCGTCGCCGCCCGAGGACCCGCCGGAGATGGCGAATCAGGCTTGATGCCGCGTCGAAGCCGTTGCAAAGCGGCGAATATCCTCCATAAGCCCAGGGCACGCCCGCTGCGCTAACTGGCGAACAACGACCCTTCTGGCGGCAGCTGCGCGCCGGACGCGTCGGCGAGGCGAGTCGTGAGACCTTCAAGAGGGCGCGCAGCAGTGGAGGCTCATCCGAGCGGTCGATGAGGCCGGCGGTGCTGCAGGCTCTGCCGTGTGGCGCCTGAAGGTCGTCGGCGAGGTTATCCGCCGGCTTGCCGGGTAATCGTACGAATTCTTGACTTCACTGGACTTCTGCAGCAATGGCTTCGATCGGGGAGATGTCGGCGGCTCTCCACTCTATACATGAACAAAGGGTGACCGCCCAGAAGAGGGCGACCTTTGCACCCCGAGTTGCGCGAGGCTCGAGGCTCCTGCACACGAGCAGCGAAAGGCGGAAGGGGTCCGAAGGGAGCTGCTCGAGAGTCACCGGATAACCGAATCCCAGGAGATGAGGATATCCGAGCTCGAGGCACTTTTGGCGGCAGCCCTCAGCGCCAGGGACGTCGCTGCTGCCGCGAAGTGCAGCCCGGGGTGGCGCGATCAAGCTCGGTGAGTCGGATTCACGGGAGGATGCCTTACTCGGCGGAAGGCGTGGGCCGAGGCCGTGTTGGAGCTCCAACGCCAGAAGGCCCTTGCGGCTGGTAAGCAGAATAACCCTAATTCGGTCTTCCGCGATTGCAAACCGCCCGCCTTCTTCGACATCGCTTTGGTCTCTGCTACTGCGAGAGGAGCTTCGGTGATGCCGTGGGGGTGCGGAAGACGGCAGTGGAGGAACGTAATGCGCCGATCGCGGACTGAGCGGAGGCCTTCTCCATGAAGGAGCTGGCGGAGCGAGATCTGTCCGAGCGAGCCGCCGGTGGCGACCCTCCATGAAGTCGGTCGGGAGATCCGCGACCAGAGTGCTCGAACCTCCGAGCGAGTTCGGTTCTTGCCGCTATCGCTGGCCCGCGTGTCGAGAACGCGTCGGCGTTCGGTGGCGAGGATAGAGCTCGAGCTTGCTCGTAGTCTTCTCTCTCCCATTATCGCGGCATCGACCACTGCCGTTGTCGCCACGGGGTTCGCGAACCGGCCAGTCGACGAAGAGGTCGAAGGGTTCAAGAGCGGTGCTCCTTGCGTCGAGGTGATCGCCGGTAGGATTCATGCCAGAAAGCATCCTCCACCGAAACAAGAAGAAAGTTAAGCATTTTGGTTTCTGTAATAACTTTGTCTTGTAATGAATCGCATTTTAGCCGTCGGGCGATCAGTAGGCCCCCCCTTTTCCGTACCTCCCAAGGATGATGAACATTTCGATGGCCATAGCTTCGAAACCCGCAGAGGTTTATGCAAGCGAGAGTCATCGTGGTGACTACCTTTGAGGGAGACTCAAAAGGATTTGGGGCCTAAGGAGCGAAATATTAAACTTATACTCGCCATGGCGGAGACGAAGTGTTCTTACCAGCCTATGGATTGTATGTTTGAGTAGTTCTTTCTTCCATAAAACACTACTTCGAATCAGTAGCCACTGGGCGTGGGCGTAGCATTTGGGTCGAAGGGTTACCGCTTAGGGGAACCCTATAGCCAAGCAAGACCATCTCGACCTGTGTGAGTGTGGGCACTTAGGCGCAAATCGCTCATCTACACTTGCGCGGAGAGAGTGTTTCGATCGACTATGAGTCGCACCTCGTGGGAACTTCCTTCTTCCGCAAGGCACTACCCATAGCAAGTAGCCACTAAGGCATAGACCGTAGTGCTTGGTCGAGAGGATTCCGCTAAGGAGGACCCGATGGCCGACCGGTCATCGACCCAAAAAAGTGTGTGAGCTCGGAGCCCCGGCGGGGTGTGGGACCAAGGTTGTGGTTGCTTCTAGCGCTTGGACTCGAAGTGGAAAGGCGAATCGGAAGAACTCTTGAGGAAAAGATTGCCTTAACTTTTATTTTGGATGCAGGAGGTGTTGTGGCGGTCGGGTCCTTTACTCAGCCTTCCATCGGTGCGGCTTCTTCTACCGGGCCCCCGATCCACTCGGGGCCATGCCCATCCAGACGTTAGCCGTGTCGGCCGACCGTCGGCCGCAATCGACTGGCCAAAGCGAAATCGAAGAGTCGCCGCTGCTTCCGCGCAAGCATAGCGTTCTATCGTCCCCGCCCCGTCGCATTTTAATGCGGCGAGTAATGGGCGAACGCGTCGTCGTCGCGGGGCGTGTAGTTATCGCAGCGCGCGTGCGTCGCCCGGGACGGCGTCCGCCCGCTTCGCTCCGCCTAACGGCGTATAAATAAGGGCGCGAAGGAGCAAACATGCGCGGCTATTCTTTTTGTTCTCCTACTTCTCCTTTTGCCTTCAAGGCGCAGAGAAGGAGAATTAGAAAACGGCGATGATGGCGGGGGTGGCGATCGGCGGTCCGGGAAAAGCGGAAGCGTGGCGGACCCTTTAAGTCGGACCCCAAGAGATCCGCTCCCTTACCCAGTCACCTTTACCGCGAGAAGAGGGGCTCACGCCTTTGTCGACCTTCGCGATTAGGGACCCCATTGTGGAGTGAGTCTTTTTGCTTGATGTCGAGGTGGCTTCGGCCCGATCCTGGCTGGCGAGCTTTTTCCTTTTCCATCCCGGGCCTCGGCTCGGGATCAGGTCGTCCGTCAGCGGCATTGATGGTGATCGCCCGGGAGGCGAACGCCGCGGCACGTGATGCTCCCGACATACAGGTGGTCTTTCGAGCCCGAGCAGCGTCCGTGGTGACGGTTGGAAGCCTCCACCGTCCAGACGCGTGAGCGCCGCTTGAAGCGGAGATATTCTGGCGGCGGGCACGGATCCGAGCCCTAGAAGGAAGCTCTCAAGACACGCGAGGAGGAGGTAGGCGCCATGTTCCGAGCCGCACACATGAGGAAGAATCGCCAAGGTGCGGGAAAAACGCTTGGAACATGCGCGATGATCTCATGAGCGATGCTCGTCCGCCTTGAAAGTATGGCGAAGCTTGTGCCACCGGGGTGGATCTGCGGGCAGCCGGGGCCTAGCCAATTGACTATGCCCTCGCCTACCTCATGGTGAAAGGACCGATATGTCGCCTAGAGGGGGTGAATAGGTGAATTAAAATTTGCAATTAAATAAAATCTCCGAGGGTCGAGTCAGAATGTCCAGGTTTTTGTCAGGATAGTCCGGGTATTTTCTCCGGATACTCCGGACAGGTAAACTCGAGAAAGGATTTTAAATCTTTGCAAGATTTCAATATTCTAGCTGAATACAAATGCTCTAAATGATATCAGGTACCTTAAGGATATATAGATCTAGAGCCAAACTTAACGAGAAAGTAGATCGGGGCTCCAAAAGATTCAAGAACCACAAACCCTAGCTCAAGCAAGTGAAGAACACAAAGACAACGATTTTTTACCGAAGTTCGGATTCTTGAAGGAATCCTCGTCTCTGATTGAGGAGGCACAAAGTCCAGGTCCCTCTTGACCCCTTTCCTCCGGTGTTGCCTGAAGCACTTTCGCCGGTCTTCACTTCTTGCCTCTTTCCTTTCGGAGGCGAGACTTGCCTTCTAAGCGATCGAGGCTCTCCACCACGAAGACTTGGAGGCTCCGGTGACTCCTTGCCGTCTAGGAGCCCTTCAAACTCCAAGAGTAACAAACACGCCGCTAAATCATCTTGAAGGATGAAACTTGTGCTCAAGAATCAAACAAGCAAGCTCAAAGCACTTAGATCCCCTCTTTTCTCCCCAAAGATTCAAATCAAACCAAGGATTTAAGTGGGAGAAAGAGGCTAGGGCTCAAGAGAGTGAGAGAGTGAGTTTGAGACTTGAATGCAGCAATGAATGAGGTGTCCAACGGGTAGATTTGGAGTGAGGGCTTAAATAGCTCACCCAAAATCCAACCGTTACAAGTGTGCTGCGCAAAGTCCAGACTATCCGGACATTTAGTCCGGAGTGTCCGGACTAAACTCCTTTTTCCAACCGAGAGAGTGAGCTCGGAGTGTTCGGACAAAATCTCCGGATACTCCGGACATATTAACCCCGGAGTGTCAGGACAAAATGTCCGGATACTCGGACTTCGAAGAAAACCAGCAGGGACCCCGGCCGGGTGTCCGGACTAAATGTCCGGATACTCCGGACTGACCCCTTCGGCCAGGAGTACCCTTTGATAGGAAATGCAAAGTTTCAAAAGGTTTTCGAGATGCAATTTTCATCCTATGAGCACAAGCATATCCTAGAAGCGATTTTCCGTCGTATCCCCCTTTATAGTACGGCTATCCTTAGACTCAAAGAAATAAAATAATTACAACTAAAGTCTTGATGCCGCCTTTTCAAATTTTAAATATGGTGGGGACCTCCAATCGCCTTTCCAACGATGATATCTTCTTGATCCTTTGATAGAATCTCACTTGCAGTTAGTATCTGAAATTGTGTTGCCATAAATCACCAAAACTCTTTGAGGGCCTAGATGCACTTTCAATCTCCCTTTTTGGTGAATTGATGACAACACAATTGGATTTAGATAAAATTTGAAATGATATAGTATTTGGAAAACCAAATACGGAAAGCTCCCCTAAATATGTGCATTGGAAGAATTTGAGTTGAATATCAAATGCACATATTTGCGGGAAAATTTTTCAAGAGCTCCCCTAAATGATTGCTTTCGAGAGAATATAACATGATATAACAGGGAGATTTGAGGATAACCCCCTAAGTTGAGAAGCCCTTCGTAAATATGCCCCATATGTGTCTATGACATATGGGTCCAGAGCCCATATGTCATAGACACAGAGAGGGGCATATTTACAAAGCCACCTCAACTTTGGGGCATACTTACAATTAGTTTGATATAACATGATATCACACCAATGCATAACGGAAAGGAAATTGATATTAAGCAAAACTATCATTCCAATCATTCCAATTATTCAGTTCACGAAACCAACCACAAGCACAAGTTCAACAAGAAGCTAATGATGATAATTAGACAAAGTAACTAAAGCAAGCACATCACAAGAGATAACACGATAACGCTAGACTCTACTCTCTCCCCCTTTGGCATCAAGACACCAAAAAAGAAGAGACAACACAGAGGATCACTCCTCACCCTGCTGGCGGCGGTAGGCGCAGAACTCACGACGATGCTCACGTAGCTCGCGATGAGTCTCCTTGACCTGAGAGGAGACTTCCTGACACATGCAGAGCAGGCACTTGAGCATCCTCTTAATTGTGTCGTGGCTAGATCGAGGAGAACCCGAAGGAGAGACTTGGGCGGCAGGAGCTGGAGCTGGAGCTGGAGGAGGCGCAGAAGAACGGCTACTAGGACGACCTCGGGGACGCTTCTCCACGGGGACAGCAGGAGCTGCAGGAGCGGAAGCTGAAGGAGCACGGACCTTGTAGGAAGGGTGATCCACATCCTTGACAAAGTCAAGACCCGTGACATGCTCAATGACAGCCATGATGAAAGGAGCATACCCGCAGCTGCTAGAGTGGCTCAAAGAATTGTGGCGGATGGCCTCCCAAATGAAATCCACGACATCAAAGCTATGAGTGCGCTCCACAAAGTGAAACAGCAAGTTACGCCCATAAGAACTGATGGCGAACGCATCACCCTCCTTGGGCCAAAGAGTGACCCGGCGACCTCGGAAGAACAAATGACCACAGGTTTGAGACCCTTTATAGTGCCAACCATGAAATGCTGAGAAGAGTCATACAAGTCTTCAAGCTGTTCAGGAGTCATAACCTTCTTGTCATGCAGCTTTGCATCACCATTAACTGACCTCAGACGCAGAATCCTAGCGAAGGTCCTCTTGGTGGCCACATACCACAATTTATCAGTCATCCACCAAATGGCATCTTGCTTTTTGTCAAAATATAGAGTGGCATAAAACTGCATGATTACCTCATCATTCCAAGAATGCATAAAGCTCATAATGTCCTTCACCTTATGCCGCTCACAAATCTGGATGACTTCGTCGAAGATGGGATTTTGAGCCTCAGTCATGTAGAGCCAGTCAATCCTCTTCATTTTCATCACGGGGCGCTCCATGGGGAGAAGGACTATCTCATAATAATCCGAATGGAACCTGTTCCAGAACCGCTTGTCGACATACTGATCTTGGTGAAACTCAAGCGGATCTTTGTTCCTTTGAGCAACAATGGCTTTGCCCTTTCCAGAACCAACTCTATAATCAACCACACGAAGAGGCATCATCTGGCTTGGGTGTCTCCACTAAGGCTGAAGCTTCTCAAGGGACCAATTGCCACTCTCGACTCTTGAAACTGCTTCTTTTTCTGTTCACGACGCCTTGCATGGGCATCCACGGGATGCTCATCAGCAGGATTCTCCTTGGGATCGACTTGAGGAGGAGCTTGAGCGGGAGATGGAGCAGCGGGAGGAGCGATAAGAAGATTTGCACGACCTTGGCTGATCTTCCTTACGCCTTGCCTTTTCTTCTTGGAAGCGCCGGAAGTGGGGGAGGAAGGAGGTGACTCAATTGGGCGCTTGCCGGCACCAGAACCTCTTTGTGAAGAAGCCATCTGAGGAGGAACAAAGATTGAAGTGAAAAGGGGTTCGCAAGAAGGTAAGATTTGCAATTTATATTTTTGGACCGAGAGGTACAGCTCGGATACTCAGGACATTTAGTCGGATTGTCCGGACAATTAATCCGAATACTCGGATTTAGTCCGAGTGTTCAGGTATAGTCCAGGATACTCCGGATAAAATGTTAGGATAGTCAGGAACATGCATGATTTCAACCCAAAAATCTAATTTGCAACCAATGGGGGATCTCTAAGAGCACATTCTAAGATTTAAACAAGGATATGAATGTACTCTAGCAAGGGAACCCTAATCCTAAGAATTCCAAGGATCAAAAAAGAAGATTAGGGCAAAAGAGATCATACCACAAGGAGGAATAACCAAAAAGATGAAGCGACGAGTGGAGATCCTTCCCCAAACCCTCCAAAGATGATCCGGAAACTCCGGAGGGTGAGGAACACGCCGGAGAAGAGGGGAAGACCGAGGGCGGCGGCTAGGGCGAACTTTTGAGGAGAATGTGGTTGGAGATAATGGCAAAGGAGAGAGAAGAGGAAATCCCGCACGGGCTTAAATAGCCATAGCCGCCTAAGTCCGGATATTCCGGACAATTAGTCCGGATACTCCGGACTGTCCGGACTGTCCGGACAATTAGTCCAGAATATCCGGGCTGACTACTCGGGATCCGACAGGAAATTTCAAGGATTTGAGAAGGAAGATTGGCTTGAAGCAATGGGAAAAGAGGTCCTTGAAGCCCTTTGCACTTATGTGACTAGCGAACATACAATCAACCAAACCATAGTCACATAGCATTGGACCAGGATCCAAAGATCAAATATTTCAACCAACACAAGAAGGTTAGAAAAGGACCAAACAAGCTTTTCTAAAACATTTTCAAACATCAATCAATAATGTGCACCCTTCAAGCCAAATTAGAGAATCAAGAATATTTAGCCCACTCCTCAATTCATAAAATCTCTTTTCATCAAGAGGCTTGGTGAATATATCGCTAATTGATCATTTGTGCTCACATGTTGGATATCGATATCGCCTTTAGTGGAATGATCCCTTAGGAAATGGTGGCGAATATCGATATGCTTTATCGAGAATGTTGGACGAGGTTGTTGGCAATTTTATGGCGCTCTCATTGTCACACAAAGTGGAACATAGTTATAGGTTAGGCCATAGTCATTTAGGGTTTGCCTCATCCAAAGCAATTCGCACAACAACTCCGTGACTATGTATTGAGCCGGTACGTGGATAGAGACTCACGGAGTTTTGTTTCTTAGAGGACCAAGAGACAAGGGATCTACCTAAAATTGACAAGTTCGAGGTACTCTTCCTATCCACCTTACATCGGCATAATCCGCATCGGAATAGCCAATTAATTCAAAGATGACCCTTTTGGATACCAAAACCGAAATGAGGAGTATGCACTAAATATCTCAAGATTCTTTTACGGCCACCATGTGGCACTCTTTGGGAGCGCTTGCAACGTGCACACATGCACACACTAAGCATAATATCGGGCCTAGATGCACAAAGATAAAGTAAAGAGCCGATCATCGAATGATATACCTTTTGGATGACCGGTTTACCTTCTTTGTCGAGGTCTAGATGCCCGTTAGCTTGCATCGGCGTCTTGATTGGCTTGGTGTTCTCCATTCTGAACTTCTTGAGCATGTCCTTGATGTACTTCGTTTGGCATATAAAAGTTCCTTCCTTGAGTTGTTTGACTTGAAATACGAGGAAGAACTTTAACTCGCCCATCATGGACATCTCGAATCTTTTAGTCATTATCCTGCTAAATTCCTTGCACAAATGTTCATTAGTAGACCCGAATATAATGTCATCAACATAAATTTGACATACAAATAAATCATTATCAAGATGTTTAGTAAAGAAAGTAGGGTCAGCCTTTCCGACTATGAAACCTTGACCGAGAAGAAAATCATGAAGACACTCAAACCACGCTTTTGGTGCTTGCTTAAGTCCATAAAGGGCCTTGTGTAGGAAGTAGACATGGTCCGTGGTTTGGGTCTTGAATCCAGTGGTTGCTCAACATAGACCATCTCGAGAGTGGCCCATTCAAGAAGACGCTCTTTCGTCCATTTGGTATAACTTGAAATCATGGTGAGTAGCAAAGGCAAGTAATATTCTAATAGATTCAAGCCTAGCTACGGAGCATATGTTTCATCGAAATCCAAACCTTCTATTTGCGTGAAGCGTTGAGCAACCAACCGTGCTTTGTTTCTAGTCACAATTCCGTTCTCGTCTTGCTTGTTCCGAAACACCCATTTGGTTCCAATCACGTTTTGCTTGGGCCTTTCGACAAGCTTCCACACTTGGTTTCTCTCGAAGTTGTTCAACTCCTCTTGCATAGTCATCACCCAATCCGGATCTTGGAGAGCTTCTTCTACCTTGAGTGGTTCAAGAGAAGAGACAAAGGAGTAAAATTCACAAAAATTTGCAAGTCGAGATCTAGTGGATACTCCCTTGTTAATGTCTCCAAGTATGTTGTCGACCGGATGATCTCGTTGTATGCTTTGATGAACTCTCGGATGAAGGGTTGTTGCATTTGAACGTTGAATAGGACCTCCGTCATCTTGAGAAGTGTGAGAACCATCTTGAGCTTGAATAGAAGAGGGAGGATCAACATTTGGACCTTCTTTGTCTGGAATGTCAGGGGTTAAGTCAGGACACTCGGAGATTTTGTCCGGATACTCGGACATTATCGAGATACTCGGGTTGGGGTGCTCGGATTGCATCTGCTCCACGGTTTACCTCCCCAATGGCCAATTTCTTGATTGCTTCGCATGGAGGTTCTTCCTATCAATTTCATCACAATTAACTTGTTCTACTTGAGAACTGTTAGATTCATCAAATGTTAAATCACGAGATTTCAACTACACGGTGGTGTTATTGAAAACCCGATATCGTAAGCATTTGATCCATAACAAGTAAAAATCCTTCATCTACTTTAGGAGCAAATTTAGAAGACTTAGCTCTCTTGTTGAGGATGTAGCATTTGCTCCCAAAGACTCGGAAGTAGGATACATTGGGCTTCTTCGGTGAGTAGTTCAGGTATCTAGTCTTCTTTAAAATCTTGTGAAGATATAGCCGGTTGGAGCTGTGACCTGGCGGTGTTGATGGCCTCGCCTTGAGAATATGCTCGGAGACCTTGTACTCGTCAAGCATCGTAGGCGCGCCATCTCGATGAGGGTTCGATTCTTCCTCTCGGCCACCCCATTTTGTTGAGGGGAATAGGGAGCCGAGAACTCATGTTTGATGCCTTCTTCATCGAGAAACTCCTCAACACCGGTATTCTTGAATTCGGTGCCGTTATCACTTCGAATTCTCTTTATCTTCACTTCAAACTCGTTTTGAGCCCTTCTCATGAACTTCTTAAGAGATCCTTGAGCTTCACTTTTATCATGCAAAAAGAACACCCAAGTAAATCGAGAAAAATCATAAACAATAACTAAGCCATACTTGTTTCCTCCAATGCTTATGTAGGTGATGGGACCAAACAAGTCCATGTGAAGCATCTCCAGGGGTCTTGTGGTGGTCATCACATTCTTGGCGGGATGAGAGGCTCCGACTTGATTCCCGGCTTAACATGCACTGCAAACCCTGTCTTTCTCAAAGACAACATTGGTTAATCCAAGAATATGATTGCCTTTAAGAAGTTTATGAAGGTTCCTCATTCCAACATGGGCAAGTCGGCGATGCCATAACCAACCCATGCTAGATTTAGCCATTAAGCAAGTCTCAAGGTTAATTCTATCCATAGTGAAGTCTATAAGATAGAGGTTTCCTTTTAAGCGACCCTTAACGGCTATTGAACCATCATCCCTCTTAATGACATCCACACCCTTATCACTAAACACACAATTGTAGCCCGCTTCACACAATTGAGCAACGGACAATAAATTGTAGCTTAGTGATTCGACAAGTGTAGGGTCGAGGATGCGCCTAGAGGGGGGGTGAATAGGTGTTTTACAAAATTAATCGCTCACTAAAATCGATCGCTCTAATACACCCCTAAGTCAAAACCTAATCAAAGATATATGCGGAAGCGATAAATAGGTTTTGACAATTAAAGCCTAAATCAACTAGGCTCACTAGTGCACTAACTAAATTATGTCTCTATGTATAAATTGCTAAATTGATCAAACAATTAATACTAAGCAATTCTAATTCAAGCAATCAATAATATGCAAAAGGTAAATACTTGAATGTAAAGAGACAAGAGACAACCGATGTTTTTCCGTGGTGTTAGGAGACTTCTTGGGTCTCCCTAGTCCACGTTGAGGCAAGCCCACACTTGGACCGGCCCCGCTCGAGCACCGCCTCTTTCCACTAGTCGTGGTTTTTCACGCTTGCCAGAGGGTCAACCCGAACCTTCACAAACTTGGGGCTTTCACACCTTGAGAGCTCCTGCGCGACGCCCACTCTGCCTAGAAGTCGGCAACCTCCAAGAGTAACAAGCCGCTCCTTCGCTTGAACCTCACCGGGCACAACAAATGCACTCCTCGGTGATCACCAAGTGCAACACATGCACAAGGCCTCACTCAAGTGCAACACATGCACAAGAGGCTCTCAAATCACTTCCTAATTGCAACACATGCAATTAGTCTCACTCTTAAGCTCAAGAGGCAAATGGAGAAGAGCAACACATGCACACAACTCCCACACACAGCAACAACACCAGCAACTACTGCCCCAAGCCCTCCAAGGGGGTATATATAGCCCCCACCAAGAAAACTAGTCGTTTGGAGGCAAAATGGGCGAAAATAGCCAAACCCGGTACTACCAGCCCTCTTCTAGGTATCAGAAGCCCCGACCTCCAGCGATGCCAGCAGATCATTTGACCGTACTACTACGCCTCCCACAGTAGTGTCTGGCCTGCCGACCTAGCCAAAACACGCACCTTTGTTAAAAGGCTACCTGGGCAATTTCCAGAGTAATAAGACTTATGTACTACCAGCCCTCAAGCCCCGGTAATCTTAAATCAGCAGGAGAAAAACACGATTTAACTCAAAATCATTTCTCCAAAAACCAAATTTGTTCTTTGAGCCACAAAGATGATCAACACATGATCATACACATGTGCAAAACACATTTGCACCAACTTAGCTCATGCTCAAAGAATTTCAACCAAATTGCAAAAATACATTTCGCAATCAACTCAAAGACTATTTGCAAAACGATAACAAATCAAACTCGAGTTTATGAGATTAATTCCCCTAGCCATGTGAAGGTCAACACGAGACCCAGTCAACTTGCCAACACCCGTTGCAAGCCCTACTCACATGCTCTCGGAATTTCGGACTCATAAACCTCAGTTTATTCGCACAACGAACTTGCAAATAACGCAATAAACATATTTCATGCTTGAGCACTACTCTTTGCAACACATGCAAAAGTCTAGCTCCAAGCAACCTCAAATCAAGATGCATGAACTCTTCTAATTGCAACACATGCAATTCTCTAGTTCAATGCAACACCAAAACCAAACTTCACACCAAAACCAAATCACACGTATGAGCTCTTTACTCGCAACACATGCAAGCCTCTAGCTCCATACAAACACACAAACATCAAATCATGCTTGAGCTCTCTCCTTTTGCAACACATGCAAAACTTAGCTCCAAGCAACACCAAGGTTTTATAAAGATTTGTTTTGCGAAACCAAAACATGAAGCTTCAACTAATGCAACACATGCAAAAGTGAACTTCACACAAAAGACAACGCACTAGCTTATCACTTCTTGCAACACATGCAAATCAAAGCATAATGCGAAAACCAAATACAACCAAGCATAAGTTTAACCCATTCGCAACACATGCCAAATGGTCAAACCCTCATGCAAAAACCAAATCCAAATGATTTGAGCTTGAGTGAACGCGGAATGAGATCACCAACACATGATGAAGCTCAAGCTAGGGAACGACCCCTCTTAATAGCACGGCGATAAAAACCTTAGACTCAAAGACTACAAAGTCCTTAGCCTATCTAATTATACCTTTTTGCCTTCAAGCAATCCCCTTTGGGGTCTTTATGATCATCACTTTGATATTTCCCCGGGATCGTTACCCTTCTTTATCTTCGGGATCCACTCTTGACGCCCATCAACTTATGATGCCGTCCTTGTCTCGTTCTCATCATCTCATCCATCTTTAGACCTAACTCAATCACAACTCATACAAATAGTTAGTCCAAGATGCATGGTTGTCTCAATTATCTCTTGCACTCCATTAACACATAATGGATGCCTTTAGATCAATTGAGCACAACCTAAATCAATTGAAATGATTTAATTGTGTCTTAAGTATAATAAAGCAACTCATGCTTCATTATACTTAAGAGCTATTCATTTGTCCTTAATTAATCAAGGAACACCATCAACACATGATGAAATGTTCTTTAATGATTAACAGGACAAATGAACTCAATTTAAATTATCATTTAAATTGATATGAGTATATATTAACTACACAAGTTTTCATATACTCATGTTGATGAAAAGTAATGATCTATTATGTGTAATCTATATGGAGATGATCATTACTCTAAGTCATCAACTATAGAATAAACCCACATGTATATGTGCATAAATATAATTGACTTGAACATAATATGCACATATTCAATTTGATTGTATTGGAGCATATCCTATATTTCCACGAGTATACTTATAACTAGGCAATTCAAATATATACTCAAGGATTTAGTTTCTTTGTCTTGATCCTTATGTGTGTCAATAAGAATCGATCAATACAAAGAGACTTTCAAGTTAAACTACAAACTCCCCCTAAATATGTGCATCCATGTAATATATGGATTGAGAAACATAATGCACATTTTGTGGTTAATATCATGGGGACATTCATACTTTAACTTAACTCCAAAGTATGCAACTAATATTAGAATGAATATGCAAACATACCTTGGGTTTTCCATTTTTCAATGCGATGAGACTAATCAAAGATGTTCTAAATAAACAAGTTAGTCTCGATATAAGATTTGTCATTAATAACAAAATCACATTAATGAATAATCTCAATATTAGATTTGTCATTAACACCAAAACCATAACTAATGAAGGTTGAACTTACAATCTCCCCCTTTTTGGTGAATAATGACAAATCCAAGCTTAATAAGCACATTTGGATTAAAACTAACATATCGAGAGAATTTAAGCTAATTGAACACATATGCATATTAATTCTCCCCCTTAATCATATCAAGCTTACTTTTTAAACCAAATGACATTAAGCTTCCTAATTCTCCCCCTTTTGGCATTAAGCACCAAAAATGAAAAAACTAAAAGATTAACTTGAAATACATTCTTCCCCCTTTTTGGCATTTAAACATTTATCATTAATAAGATTTATCATTATCTCCCCCTTTTGGTATTTAACTTGGAAAAACATTCTCCCCTTTTATGTAATGATTCTCCCCCTTTTAGCATTTAACCATTTCTTTTTAATGAAGGTCATATAAGGATTTGAATGAACATTTATGACCTTGGGGATGAATTAAGATTTCAAACCAAATAAAAACTTGAAGGGTCTTTCAAGAAGTAAAACAAGTTTTTATTTGAAATATGGTCTAAAAATAAGGAAAACTCGAAAAGAGACCATATTTGGATTTGTGGATACCACTTGTAAGACAAATACCACTTGTAAAGATAAGCATGAAAAAGCGAGGTAAGGGTATCACACGGTTTATTTGAAATAAAAAGATATTTGAATGTGTTTCAAATAAATCACTCCTCATTTTATTAGGCTTTGCAAATTTTCAATATGATTCTGTTGAAGAATCCAACAAATTTACCTAATAGGGTTAAACGAGGAACCCAAAAAGAATACCACTTGAGAGGTTAGATACCACGTGTAAAATTAATCTCAAGGGCTTTGCATGAAGAACCAAGAAAAATGAGCATTTTCAAATTTTTGTTGAAGAACAATGCTCAACTAGAGATTTTCCTCTTTTATGAATTACAACACATAAAGACTCTCACACAGAGAAATCTTAGGCGGTTGAACTTACAATTTTAGCTTGCGAGGAAAAATCTTAATCAAGAATGTGGGTATCGCAAGAATGCTACAAAGAGGCAATGAAATACCACTTGTAGGAAATAATTGAATTTAACGATACCACTTTAACAAGGAATTCACATAATCACGGATATCATTAGAAGAAATGATCAATAAGAACCTTGATACCACTTGGAGAAGAGAGAAACTCAATGATACCACTTTGTAAGCATATGAAATGAATAAAAGCTCGAGAATTGATACCACTTGAAGGAATAATCGATAAAAGATTGATGGGTATCGAGCAATATTCTCGAGCAACAAACACTTACGAATTGTCGAAGAAGAAAAGCTCAAAATAGATCAATGAAATCCAAAAGATTTAGTATCGAGCAAATTAAAGACATGATATCACTTGGAAGCCAATAAGTACCCAAAACTTGGTATAAATAAACTCCCTGAGATATTCAACAGGTGAATTATGGAGTTATTTGCATTTGAATTGCACAAGCTTTGCCTTTTCAAGAGATCAAGTGAAAATCACTCTTTAGATCAATTAAAGTGCTCATAACTGATACCACTTGAAAACATGATCAAATAAATTTCAGAGCTTTTCAAATTTTGCACAAATGAACTTTGGGATGACAAGAAACTTTTCCAAAAAGAATTTTTTTTTGAAAAAAAAAATATTCCAATCAAAAGATATCCCAAAGCAAACCTTGAAAACCTGAAATTTTTTTGAGCCAAAGCTGCCGGGCGGTACTACACGCCCACAGGCAGTAATCAAGAAACCCGACTACTCTAGCACATTAGGCGGTACTACCGCTCTGACAGATCATGGTTTAATTTTTACAAATTTTTGCCAAATAGGATTCAAATGAAGTCCAATTGATTTGAAACTTTCCAGAAATAAACTTTGGACTAATTAGAAGGTTTTGCAAAAAGAATTTTCTCAAAAGCAATTTTATTTTTCAAAGTTATGGCAAATTACGTTTTGAGGCAAAAACGAAAATCAATTTTCACGAAAAGCCTCAAAATGCACTTCGGTTTGGATTTTATGCAATTTTGATTTTCATGGCTTAGATTGGTGTATCAAGAATGTGTATAGCCAAGATTTATGATGAAATCCAACTCGAATGTCATCATTTTTGCATATTGCTAGAGTAGGCTCTTTTGGATCAAATCAAATTGTTTATGAGCCAAATTAGTTTTCAATATAGAGTTTTTCATTTTGAAAACTTGTAAAACATTTGGAATACTTAATAGGATACTTTTTCAAAGCTTTTCACAAATTAGGTCCTTTTAAATTCAATTTTTGATTTTTGACCTAAATAGTCCAACTTGAAGAAGCAATAAGAGAACAAGGTCAAATTCAATTAACACAAGAATTCAAATTTAGCATGGGGTAAGAAATAGAGATTTGAATTTTGTGTATGAGTCTAAAATACCATTTTGAATTACAATTCTACACAAGAATTGATCCAAATGGAGAAACTCACTAAGTGCAAGAATATGACCATTATGGGTCAAGTATAGTTTTTCGGCGAGTTTCAAAATCAAATATCTTTTGCTAAGTTGGTCTTTTGAGAATATTTTGAACACGAAAGTTGTTGAGAATAACCAACTCTAGGATTTTTATTTTGAAATTATTTTCAAAATCCTTTTACTTTTATTTCTATGAGAATTATAAGTTTAAATCAAAGTCAAGATACTAGTAACTAGTTTTTGACGTTAAAACTTATTTTCCTTTTAAAATAGACTTTTGTAAAGCCAAAACCTTTGAGAAACATTTCAAAAACATTTGTATACATTTTAAACTAGTTTTTCACAAGATTAGTAATAGAGTATACAAATTTTGAGTTTTGGCTAAATGGCTTGATTTTGGAAATATATATATGCACTTATATTAATATGGGCACACGTAGGGATGTGATACACATGAATATGAATTAACACTCCCCCTAAATGTGCCACTTTTAAACTTGCTCAAGATTTGCAATTAAGAGAATAGATAAGAGGCGAGAGCAAGTGGCCATAACAAGTAATCTAAATTGATATTCATTAATATTGCATTATAACCTACACAAGGCTATATGTTTAAATAATAATCAATTTAAATACTTGTTACCGAGATAACATTGGCTCATGATGGACTTGATTATCTTCATGCTTGACACCACTTGTAGATAAATGTAATCCTTCTCCTCTTGATGTGCAAGCGTCCAATCCATCTCTTTATTGCCTAAAATTCTTTTAGGCGGTCTTTGGTACCCAATCCTTGTTGGGTCCGACAATGTTAGTCACAATAGATTTAGGAACCCAAATGGTCCTAATTTTAGCATTTTTAAATTGACTAACATATCTAGGAATAGTTTTGCGATAATTATTCCTCCTAAGCAAAATATTTGGATTTAAGTGAGAGGACTTAGGAGGGCATTGATACTTTGCAAAACTATTTCTAGTTTGATCCTTTCTAAGCATATGATTATTGAAATTATGAAATGGCTTAGAGGATCTAGCAAATCTAGCAAATGTTTTGCTATTGTTATTTTTCCTAAGCACATGATTTTCATAATTTTTCATAGTCTTAGGAAATCTAGCATTTTGAGCAAACACATTTGTCGGCGTATTCCACCTGACAGGCCCGGAGGATGCAGACCGGGTTTGGTTGGAAGGAGGCGTCTTGGTGGCTAAACCTAGAGGCGAAAACCTAGGGACTCCTCGCGAAGGACTCGGCGTCGACGATTTAACCGCATATGACACGAAGATTTTTACCCGAGTTGGGCCCTTTTCCTTCTGTATGACCTTACTTCTGCTCGATTGTTTTTAGAGGTGTGAAGGCGATACAAAGCTCTTGAGTTACAAGTTTTCTTCTCTCGAATGCCCGTCCCCTTTTCCATGCACCGGAGGCCCTTATATAGGCGGGCTAAGGAGTAGGTAAAAGGGAGGTCATCATCTTGATCCTCATACATTTATTACTCCTTCCGTCTTTGTCCTGTTCCTCGGCCTCATTAAATGCTTCTGGCGTGCCCTTGCGGTCATGGGATGGGACCCCTTGCGACAGTAGGTGAGGCGTCGGAGGAATGGGCTTGTTGCGAAACCCTTGCGGTGATAAACTGCTATGGCGAACTCGCTGTTCGACATGGTATGCGGTAGTGGAAGGAGCCTTCGAGGCGGCCACCGTGCTCTACCTTTTTGCCTGGCGGGGCGGCAGGCGTCTCGCCGCCGATTGCTAGGCCGCCACGTAGGTGGCGCCCGCGGCGGCGTGTCGCGCCTTTCGCCGCCGGACGCCGTGGCCGAGCGCCGCCGGCGGCCGTGATCGCCGCCCGATTGCCAGCCGCCACGTAGATTGGGCGCCGGGCGGCGAGCGTCTTCGCCTACCTTTCGCCGGACGCCACGTGGCCGACGCTTTGGCCGTGGCATGTCGCCGCCGTCGCCAAGCCGCCACGTAGATTGGGCGCCGGCGGCGGCGTGCGTCGCCCACCTTTCGCCGGACGCCCGTGGTAACGACGCCGGTGGGCATGTCGCCGCCGTCGCTAAGCCGCCACGTAGGTGGCGCCAAGAGCGGCGCGTCTTCGCCCACCGCTCGCCGGACGCCACGTGGGACGTCGTTCGCCGGGCCAATCGCCCGCCCGTCGCCAAGCCGCCACGTAGATTAGGCGCCGGCGGCGGCGTCTTCGCCACCGCCGCCGGACGCCACGTGGGCCGACGCTGGCCGCGGCGCATCGTCGCCCGCCCGTCGCCAAGCCGCCACGTAGATTGTACTTTTATGCGGTGGAGAGGGTACCCTAGCGTGTACTACGCTGACAACATTTCTAGAATTGCTCTTCCTATGCAAATGAATATCATTTTGAGCGGGCATAGGGGACTTGACAAGCTTGGCAAACACATTGCCATTCTTGTCCTTCCTAAGTAAATAATTTTCATTAACAAGAATAGGCTTAGGAGTTTTACCTTTGGGACAATCCTTACCGAAGTGTCCCTTTTTCCGGCAATTGAAGCACGTAACACTATTTGGCCCTCTCTTGACCGATTTGACTTGCTCCTTGCCGGTTTGCCTCATTGTTGATGCTGTGGCCTTGTTATCCACTTGATTAGGGCACACGGAGGCGAGGTGGCCCTTCTTGTTGCAAGCAAAACACTTGATTGTCTTCGAGTGTCTTGCGTTGTGCCTCGTCTTGCTATTCTCCCTCTTGGAGTTGTAACCGAGTCCTCGCTTATCTTGAGGCTCCCTGGGCTTGCTCAAGATCTCGTCGAGGAGGGCTTTTCCTTTAACGCACCTCTTCGAGTCATTTTCCAATTTAATGACTTGGGCCTTGAGCTTATTGTTTTCCTCTACAAGATTAGTATCTAAAGACATAGAGGAACTAGAAGCCATTTCATTAGAGCAACAAGGTAAATCATCACTAGAAGTAGATATGCATTTAATTGATGAATTGTTTGTGATAGAAATTGAGTGAGGCAATTCATCTTCTAAATTGCATTGAATAGACATATCCATACTAGCTTTAGTGAATTCCTTGAGAAGGACTTTTTCATGATTTTCTTTTAGAACATCATAATCATTTTGAAGTGACTCATGTTCTAACTTTAAAATCTTATATTTAGTTTTCTCCTTCCCAAGATAATTATTGAGCTCGTCTAACATATCCATTAAATCATCATATGAGGGCTCTTCGTCATCACATACCTCATTTTTACCTTTTGCCAGAAGCAACGAATTTTTGATATAAGTGAAAGATTCGTCCGTCGCTTGAGGCGGAGGTTGAGGTCCGCGACGTTAGTAACAAGTGATTTGGGAACCCAAATAGATCGCACATTAGATGAATCTTTGGGTTTACCCCCAATATGACAAGCTACTACTCTACCAAGGCTAGTCCTTTTAAGCATATAAGGGCCTGTTTGTTTCAGCTTTGGATTCTCTAAAAGTCGATTCGGATTATGGTTGTAGAAGTCGATTCTCCAAAAGCTGGAATCCGAGCACATATGAAGTGGATTGTGGATTCTAGTGTATGTGGGTGGGTGGATTGTGAGAATCGGATTCTAGAATCAAGTTGTTTGTTTGATTACGCTTTTGGGGCCAGAATCCAGAATCAAAAGCTAAAACAAACAGGACCTAAGAAGCAAAGAAAGTGGAGTGAGCCTTATACTTAGAGTTTGCTTCCCCCTTAATGAAGTGGATGGGCTTGTTCAAAGGAGTGACCACAATGTGATTTCCTTTGCCCTTTGGAGGGACATATCCAAGCCCATGCTTCATGGGGTTACCTTTGCGCTTACCGAGGAACTCCTCTAGTCCCTTGCTAGCATTATAGGATTTTTGAAGTCCATCTTCAAGCATTCCCTTGAACTTTTCATTTTCATGAGCTAATACTTGCAAAGTCTCGAGGTTAGTGGCACAAGTATTAACATCTATATTAAAGCATCTAGCACAACCATTGCTAGTAGAGGGTAAAGAAAAATTAGAACTAATGGATGAGGTAATCGGAGGGCTATTCTTGAGACCAACAGGCTTCAACTCAAGAGCCTTGCAAGCATCTTTTGACTTCGCAAGTTCCTCTTCGAGTGAAGCGTAGGTGATCTCAAGACTAGTCACCTCGGATTTGGTTAATTTTAAGTTCTTAACCAATTCCTCATTCTTCTCTTTTTCAAAAGATAAGCTCTTCTCTAGCTCACGGTTTTTCTCCTTTTCGAGGATAAGCAAATCCTCTTGAGCCTCAAGAGTAGCTTCCTTTTGTTTTACAACTTCCTCCAATTTTTCAATATCTTTTAAGAGCAAGTTTAATTTATGAATGTCAAAGTTCTTCATAGATTTAAGCACAGTGTTAACATCATCATCATCACTATCGCTATCGTGCTCATCTAGACATTCATTAGCAATGGAGGGAGTGGAGTCTTTTGATGATACCTTGTGCCCCTTTGCCATAAGGCACATTGGAGCGTTGTCGTCATCGTCGCTCAAGTTGTCGAAGAGGCTCTTCGACGTTGTTGAGGTGGTAGGCACGGAGATGGCAACGGAGGCAATTCCTCCTTCTTCTTTAGACTCGGAGCTTGAGTCGGAGTTGGAGTCGGTGTCGGAGTTCAACTCCTTTCCAATGTAGGCACGACCCTTGCCCTTATACTTCTTGCTCTTCTCCTTGTCTTTGCCCCGGAACTTGTCCTTCTTGTGAGACTTCTCATCTTTGTTCTCCTTATGCGGACACTCGGCAATGAAATAGCCTGTTTCACCGCATTCATAGCATCTTCGGGTGGAATGCCTACCCTTTGACTTTCTTCCAAAACTTTTAGACTGACCTCCTTGTCTAAAGTTCTTCCTCTTAAAGAATTTGTTGAATCTTCGCACAAACAGAGCCATATCCTCATTTGTCAATAGACCACACGACTCTTCGTCTTCACTTGAACTCTCTTCTGCTTGGCGCACTACCTTGACGGCCTTGAGGGCAATACCTTTCTTTTTACCCGACTTGAGTTCTTCAACAACTTGGCTTCCTTTACCATCATCTCATCCATCATGGCCTACCGATGACATCATGAGGCGTCAAGGTATCAAGTTTGGCGGTCACGGATGAGTTGAACCAAATTGCGGTTGGTGGGGGTGATCACACGAAGAATGATTTTGGCGGCGGCTTTGTCGATGAGATCGGTGCACCAAGACCCTTCGCTTGATTTACAAGCACCATCAAGCGGTCAAACATTTTAGTATATGATTCTCCTTCTTCCAAAGTGAGCGACTTAGCTCACCAATAATGAGCTCGATTTTTGATTCGCGGACACTTGAAATTCCTTCATAGTGACCATGAGCCTATCCCGGATGGCCTTAGCTTCCTCGAGTCCATCGACTCGGTTGAACTTCGGAATCACTCAAGGCGTTGAACAAAGCATTGATCGCCAAATCATTGAAGTGTTGATCTTTATCTTCTACTAGAGTGAGGTTGTTGGATCAGCGGGCTTGAAACTGTTTGCACAATCTTTCAAATAGAAGGGTGAAGCGATCTCAAGTGCATGTTCATCTTATGTTTCCATGCCGCATAGTGAGTGCCATCGAAATGAGGCGCTCGGCCAGGAGAACGCGGAGACATAAGATGAGGAGCTTGAGACACCAAGAGAGAATAATCAAATGGAATAGCAACCCCAATCTGGGGCCGTGCCTTTGTCTTGGTCATGGGCTTTGGTATTCTTATCTTCTTGCGACATATTGATTCTCCAGCGGTTAAGCCAAATTACGGAGATTTGGCTCTGATACCAATTGAAAGGACCGATATGTCGCCTAGAGGGGGGGTGAATAGGCGAATTAAAAATTTGCAATTAAATAAAATCTCCCGAGGGTCAGAGTCCGGACTGTCCGGGATTTTTGTCCGGATAGTCCGGAGTAAATGTCCGGATATTTTCTCCGGATAGTCCGGGTATTTTCTCCGGATACTCCGGACAGGTGAACTCGAGAAAGGATTTTAAATCTTTGCAAGTTTTTTAATAATCTAGCTGAATGCAAATACTCTAAATGATGTCAGGTACCCTAAGAGTATATAGATCTAGAGCCAAACTTAAAGATAAAGTAGATCGGGGCTCCAAAAGATTCAAGAACCACAAACCCTAGCTCAAGCAAGTGAAGAACACAAAGACAACGATTTTTTAACGAAGTTCGGATTCTTGAAGGGAATCCTCGTCTCCGTTGAGGAGGCACAAAGTCCGGTCCCTCTTGACCCCTTTCCTCCGGTGTTGCACTGAAGCACTCATGGTCTTCACTTCTTGCCTCTTTCCTTTCGGAGGCGAGACTTGCCTTCTAAGCAATCGAGGCTCTCCACACGAAGACTTGGAGGCTCCCGGTGACTCCTTGCCGTCTAGGAGCCCTTCAAACTCCAAGAGTAACAAACACGCCGCTAAATCATCTTGGAGGATGAAACTTGTGGTCAAGAATCAAACAAGCAAGCTCAAAGCACTTAGATCCCCTCTTTTCTCCCCAAAGATTCAGATCAAACCAAGGATTTAAGTGGGAGAAAGAGGCTAGGGCTCAAGAGAGTGAGAGAGTGAGTTTGAGACTTGAATGCAGCAATGAATGAGGTGTCCAACGGGTAGATTTGGAGTGAGGGCTTAAATAGCTCACCCAAAATCCAACCGTTACAAGTGTCTTCTTGCAAAGTCCAGACTATCAGGACATTTAGTCAGGAGTGTCCTGACTAAACTCCTTTCCAGCAGAGAGTGAGCTCGAGTGTGGGACAAAATCTCCGGATACTCGGACCACCGGATACTCGGACATATTAACCGAGTGTCCGGGACAAAATGTCCGGATACTCTGGACTTACGAGAGAAAACCAGCAGAGGACCCCGGCCGGAGTGTGCGGACTAAATGTCCGGATACTCGGGATGATTCTTCGCCAGAGTACCCTCGATAGGAAATACAAAGTTTCAAAAGGTTTTTGAGATGCAATTTTCATCCTATGAGCACAAGCATATCCTAGAAGCGATTTTCCGTCGTATCCCCTTTATAGTACGGCTATCCTTAGACTCAAAGAAATAAAATAATTACAACTAAAGTCTTGATGCGCCTTTTCAAATTTTAAATATGGTGGGGACCTCCAATCGCCTTTCCAACGATGATATCTTCTTGATCACTGCATAGAATCTCACTTGCACCGTTAGTATACGAAATTGTGTTGCCATAAATCACCAAAACTCTTTGAGGGGCCTAGATGCACTTTCAGCGGCCAACGTCCTGGCCGACCTGCCCCACATCTTATGCGAGCGTTCGGCTCGCGAGGGGTGGGAGGTCGCCGTATCCATGGCGGAATATGTGCTGGCCTGTTGTGCCAGCCGCCATGCCGCCTTCGACCCGATCGCGACCATTGGCGGGGTCGAGGGAGACGCGGATCGAGCGCGAGCCGGCGGCTGAGATGGTTGCGGGGCTGGTCGCAGTCGAGGTGAACAGAGACAGCTCCACGGACGACGACTACTTCGCCGGATGAGCTTTCGGGTGCCCGCAGCTTGCTTTTTGCTTCCGGGGGGGCGCAATGCATGTACATATTGCATGCTATGAACTTTGGGGATGTTGCTAGATACTTTACATTTCTTCGCCGTAATGAACACTCATCAGCTTAATAGTAGCTTTCTAGGCACCACCGGGTCGCAAAGCGAGGTGGAAATGTTAGTGTCTAGGGAAGGCGTAAAAAGATGCTCGGGATTGATGGCAGCGTGTCCCGGTCGCCACGGTGCGTCTCGCTGGCACTTCCTTCTTCCACGTAGTACTACTTAGAATCAGGCCAGCAGGGCGAGGCCGTAGTACTCGGGTCGAGAGGGTTACCGTTTGCAAGGGGCCCGATGGCCGGTCGGGACGCCACCTCAAGCGGGTATGCGAGGATGCAATTTCGAGATAAAGACATGCTGATTCCTTAGCATTCTATGCGGCCGGCACAGTGGTTCCATGTCCGACCGGTCGACGGTCGGAACGGTCGCGCCTGGTGATTCGGTTGGGCGCCAAGTTGATGGGCCCAGCCGATCTGAAGACACGCAGTGGTCGAAGACGAAGGCCCCCGATCGAATACTGCCGCGCGGGCGCTATTAGGCTCCGAGGCCTGCATGATCCAGTCTCGGTTCCCTGGCCCAGGGATGCCTCGAAGCAGCACCGCCGTTGTAGCAACATTCTGGCCGCCTAGGGGTGGCAATCAAACCCGCGGGTTGGTACCCTGGTCCCGCCTGCCGGGTTCGGATTCGGGTTCAATTTTTACCCGTGGGTATGGCGGTCGGCACCAATCAATTGGTCGGGTTGGTTGTATAATCACCCACGGGTACCCATCGGGTACCCGAAAATCCCTAATCGCTAAGTATTAATGTGTGTTGCCCTAAACTCCCTGGTCCCCATTCCCCAATCCATTTCCCCGGTTCCCCTTTCCTTGGCTTCTCCCGAGCGAGCAGACTTTGCCCGGCACTTCTCGAATCCAGCGGCACTTCTCCAGATCCAGCCATCCAGGCGGCACATCTCCAGATCCAAGCTTCTCCAGATCCAGGCGGCAGACTTCGGCACTTCTCCAGGCTTCGGCACTTCTCCAGATCCAGGCGAGCAGGCGGTAGGCCACCCATCTCCATTCTCCACTTCTCCAGGCGGTGAATCATGTGATAATTGATGTGATAATTGCTGTAATTGCTTTCCTTTCACCTTGTTGAGCACCCTGCGCAATATTCATGAATGCATTGAATGGTTGCTATATTTCGGAGAATATTGGTTCTTTGTGTTCTTTCTTTGCTTTCGATCTAATTGCTATCTTGAGTCTCGAAGAAGTATAATCGTGATACTTACTTTCTACTATAAGTATTTAACCGAGTTCCTTGTATATGATGGTTCTGGCCATTGTGCTGGATCAGTCATGGGATTCTTACTGAAGGTAAAGCGTGCAAAGTTTGTTTTGGATGAAACCAGAAAGTGGATGTGGAAGGTACTCATCCATCTGATCATTTTGTTATCATCTAATGCTTTGTGGCCTCTGATAAGTTGGTGAGTACCATGCCATTCTTATAAACGCTTAATTCCGAAATTTTAAATTCTAGCTAAGAATGTTCATTGCCTGTATGTTGTAGTGGTCCCTCATTGCCAGTCGAGTTAAGACTATTCTCGGATTGGCACTAGACTTTCACAATGTAGAACAAACTCTCAGTACTGGTGGAACTCCTCCAGCTGTTAGGGCAAGATGCGAGATGGAAGTGGATCGGATTGAGAAGCAATTTGATGAGTGTGTCATATTTCTCTTGAGGGTAGGTTTCTATCTAATTCTAGCACAAGTGGATGATCTCTTATGTTGTCTGAAGGGGTGTTTCAGACTTTCAGTGGATTCACTACGATCTGGTTACCAGAATCAATTACAATCACTATTACATGTCTGATAGTGGAAGCTTCTCTGCTATCTAGTTTTCATGTCTGAATATACTGCATCTTGCTAGTTTTTAATGTTGAGTCCATGAGTGCCCTGTATTTATGGAGCTTTTGTTAAGCGTTGTTTGTGCACTTTTCTGAATGGATGAAGTTTAGTAATCTCTTGTTCAAACATATGAATTTTCTTTGGTGGTGGTGGTATTAGTACGACTTGCGAGACTGGCTAGCACTCTGCTGATTTCTAGTTTGGCCGTTTTGGAAATTTAGGCCTTGTGATGTGATTTTTGTCGGGTTTAAGTGCCGTCGGGTTTAATGCCGTCGGGTTCGGTTCGGTATAGATTTCTACCCGAAAGATCATTCGGTTCGGTCGGGTATTCGATTCGGGTTTTTGGTCGGGTTTTGTAAAACCCGTGCACCCAATTCGACCGATGCCATCCCTATAGCGCCGTAGGAGGCGGAGGGCCACGAGACCCCTTGGCGATTGAAGTGAGTCGACGGCGCTGGGCGACGCCAGCGATGTGAAGGCTCGAGCCGACGCTGCTCCAGATCGTCCTAGAGTTCGCCAAGCCTGGCCTTTTGGGGCCTCCAGCTGCTCACGTCATCACCGAAGCTCCACGCGGCAAGCCTGGGGAGTGGCTGGGTCAAGGACAAACCTCCCCCCCTGCGACGGCGAAGCGAACTCTGCTCCTGGCGCGAACGTATCGTCGAGTTCGCGCCGTCGCTGGTGAAGAAGACCATCGAGGAGGGAAATGGGAATCCGGAGATCACGAAGATGACGCCAGCCCCTACCGCGCGCCAACGCTTGGTGTTTCAGTATAACCAGCAGGTAGATTTGTAGACATAGGAGATCACGCGCCCCCTCTCCTCGAATGGTTAGACTAAAGAAGCCTCGGATGGATCTTGGTTGAAATTTGAAAGTCCCTACTTCGATTTGTGGTGGATCTCGTTGCTTTCGGTATGGTAGATTACACGCGAGGGCTAAGGACGAGCCCTTAGCGCCGTCCGAACGGGAAGCTCAGAGCCTCGAGCGATCGTCCGGCCGGGAGAGCAAGCGAGATGGGATATGAAAAATGAGGAGTCGCCCCATCGTTGGGGACCCCCCCCCTTTATATAGTCTGAGGGCGGGTTACACTAAAATTTGGAGAAAAGAGATGGGGTATACTCGCCCGAGGAGTTCGGTCCTCGGTCCTTGACGATTGACGGGTCCTGTTCATCCCATGCCGGGTTGGTAGACACAACGACGTCGTTTCTTCGGGAAGGTCGCGACTGCCCTCCGTCACCCGCCAGATCTTGGCGTCGTCTCACTGTAGACACGACGCTCCTTTATCCCTGACGTGGTGAAGGGACGGGTGTTTGACCCAACGGATCCTATGCTGCCTTGGGAAGAAACCACCTGTCTCAGTATGGACGTCGAGTCCATGGGTCATGTGACCGGCTCGAAGTCGACCGTCGACGTGGCGAAAGTTGTCGAGGTGAAGTTCGTCGGGGCCCTGATCGGGGGCCTTAGTCGGAGCCTTTGGGGTCGCCCTGACTGAGGACTCGGTCGGAGCCCCTAGCAAACCTGACCCGGGCTGAGCGATCCGTTATATCCTCTTGGGCCTGGTTGACTGCGAGAAATACAATCTTGAAATAGACGTATACTTTGTTGTGGGGTATCCCTGGTATGAGTATTCGTCACTAACCATTTTCGTTCCGTTTTCATCCCTACCTCAAGACATTATTCCTGTTGGACACAAATGTGTTCATAAGAAAGCAGAATGAACACAATGAAGTGGTGTGACACAAAGCAACGTTAATAGCATAAGGGTTCATCAAAGAGCCACCATTGATTATGATGAAATATATTCTCCTGTAATGGATGTCATTATGTTATGTTATCTGATATCAATGACACTAGGCATGAATCTAAGTATGAAATTCACAGATGTTGTGACTGCTTGCTTATTTGAGTCACTTGATTATGGAATCTTTCTAGAGGAATTGAAGGTCCCATGTTTGGACACAAATGATAATCGTAGAATGTATAGTGTGAAATTGTAAAGATCACTATATTGATTGAATGAGTCAGGTCATATGTGGTACAACCGACTGAGCGAATTCCTTATGCAGAAGGGACATTTAAATAATAAAATATTTCCATGTGTGTTCGTCAAGAAATCTACTCGTGAATTATGTATCATATTTGTATATCACTGTTGTGAAAAACAACCAATTCCACCGATTAGTCGATCGATTAATCAGTGAATGGTGACTAAACTATCACAAATAGTTTAATCGGAGTGCAATTAATACAATCAAATGTTTAATTGATCGCATAACCCGATTAGTCGGCCATTTTTTGATTAATCATCCGCTTTCCCATTTAATCACGAAAATAGCTTATTTTTATTTAATAAGTACAATAAATTAGTTTATAATATTGTACCCTAGTGTTCATAGTATGTACCTTTTGAATGAAGTATAAACAATGAAATGTAATTTTTTTTTGTAAAGTGATAATTTACAATAGATTTAGGTAACTAAAATATTTCCAATTAATTCTAAATGTAAATAAATATATTAATGTGAACACATAATCATCCATTAAATTTTGATTAATCGGTCGTGTTGCAATTAACCGCTTAGTGGTTCCATGTTCGTCCATCGAACTCATACCGTTTTTCACAACGCTATGTTATACATCAATGACTTGAACATCATTAGAACCACAGATGACATACTTGCGCAAGCTCATATTTAAAGAGGGAGTTTGAGATGAAAAATTTGTGAGAGACCAAATATTGTCTCAGCTTGTAGATTGAACATCTTCTAGTGGTCTTATGAAATTTGTCTGGTACTAGTTATCTTAGACTCTTTTATCCCAAGGGTCAAAATAACAAATCATTGCATACTCAAACGTTGCCTATCTTTTTTATCTCCATAATGCCAAGTCATAGATTGGATATGTCTTTTTAAGCAGAAATACAACCTCCTCTTGAAAGTCTGTTAAGCAGACGATAGTTGCTATGCCAACTATTCATTCAGAGATAATAGGACTATTCAGGCCACTCATGCGTGCATATGATTTTAGAAGATTGATACATCATATCTCAGGGTCATATGGTATAGAGGTGGATAAAACTCCCACATGTCCTCTGTGGATAGTGCTGCTTGCAATTAACAGGTGAAGAACATCTATATCAAGACTCCAATCTTATTGATTTATTCACTAAAGTATTAACAACTTCTACCTTTGCAAATCATGTTTATGGTATTGGCATGAGAAAGTTTAAAAATTGATGCCTCCAGGAGAAAGATTAATTTTCATACATAAATTCATCTTTCAAGATAGAGTGTTACTCTCCTTTTCCCTTAATTAAGTTTTTCTCGCTAGATTTTCTTAATTGAATGTTTTTAATGAGACATCACATGCAATGGTAAGAACGTGAGCTATGTACTCTTTTCTTCTAACCGATTTTTCTCACTGAGTTTTTCAGAAGGAGTTTTTCATGAGGCACTAGTATGATGTTAGTCAAATGTCCAATGGAGACTGGAGAGTGTTGTGATATTATAGTATGTTGACACCCAAACACACAGTCCTATATAATTAATGATCCGTATACTTGAGGTGCTACAAAAGTACCCCGTCTACCACTATATAAAGAGTGGAGAAGACTGCATACTACCGTATATAAAGATGGGAGGATTTGCTTCTCGGCCGAGCCACGTCGCCGTTTTGGAGTCGTGGTCACAAGATCGCCCCCTCAAGGTCGCAGACGTCTGAAAAAACGGCGCCGTTAAACGGCGTGAAAAACGTTGAGCCACGTCGCCTGCTTTTTTCATGCGGTTGCTTAGCTTAAGTAATTAATCGCGGCAATTGGAATTGAACGGCGGCGCGGCGTAGTGGTAGAGCGCGCGCATTGCGATCGATAGGTCGCGCGTTTGAGCCCTCTCGCGATTATGCCCGGTTTTTCCCGGCCGACGCGTGTTGCCGTCGTTCGGCGGGCCCACCACGACAGCGTTTTTTTTCCAGCGGCAGCGTGGTTTATTTTGGCGAGGGCTTGCAAAATTTCCAAAATTACGAGAAGTCCTTTTAGTCCGGAATTTTATGAAAAGGCCCTCCTTTTTCTCTTAAAAGGACTTTGAAACTTCGCATTTAGCCCTAATAGGTTCTCGGTCTTTTAGAAAATTACGTGTTACTCTGTTTTATGTATTTTAGGTTCATAATTACGTAGAAGTCCTTTTTAGTCCGGGATTTTATAAAAAGGCCATCCTTTTTCTACGAAAAGGACTTTGAAACTTCTGCATTTAGCCTGAACAGTTCTCGGTCTTTTAGAAAATTACGTGTTAGTCTGCTTTTTATGTATTTTAGGCCTTTTAATGAACTTTTCCTCAAGTGCGCAGGGCGTGTTGGTTGTTTGTTTGCGAGAAGCCTCTGGAACTTCCAGAATTTACTTTTAACGTGTTTTTCCTGTGCAAAGAAGCCCATGCGAACCTTCCTAGAAATTGTGTGCTGGCCATTTTTTGTCCCGAAGATTTTTAAGGATTGCTTCTAAGTCCTTTGTTCACAGTGAGGTTTTTATCATGTTTTTCTATACGGAGATTTTGCGGACCTTTCTAAAATTACTTATTGGTTATTTTTTATCCCGGAGATTTTTTGAATTGCTTTTGTGTCTTTTTCTTGGCGGCAAGGCCTTATTTTCAAATGATCATGCCCAAAAAAATTGTTCTAGAGATTGGAAAACTTTTTAGAATTACGTGGAATTTATCGTAGAGTCTCAGAAGCTTCTCAAAATTACATCTCGTGCAGCGAGGATTGTACGCTCCGTCCTAGAGATTTTTAAATTACATCTAGATTGCTTTCTTCGCGGGAAAAAAAGACGAAATTCGTATTACGCCTATCATATTGTGGCGCGGCGTGCGCCGCGCCCACGTGTCTAGTGTTATACATGCATATTGTCTACGGGCAAGAGTAATAAAGTTAAAAAGCTATTCGAACTGTAGCTTTTATTTGCTTTAATTCTTGTGCGTGCTTGATCATCAATAAAAGGACCAACAATTGAACAAAGAAGAGAACAAATGCCTACAGTTTGGCATTTCCGCTTGTTCCTCGTGTCGTCACAGGGCTACGATCACATACTGTTGCTCCTGACTTGCACCCATGCCCACCCGCACAT